>JAESUZ010001294.1:9297500-9897500 GCA_017311185.1 Proteles cristata cristata
AATGCTGATTTGTGGACCTAAGATACACCGGGAGGTAATTTCTGTATTTCTGTTTCTGCAACTTTCCTGGATGGAGATGCAGGAGAAAATCCAAGCATGAAAGAGTAAGTATGAAAGCAAGATCTTTTCTTAGTCTCTCTATCCAAGTAGGACCAACAGACCATTTACATCAGTCATGCTAACGGGAAGCCTCTGGAAAATTAAAAAAAGCCAGTCTAGGGAAAGTTGATTTTTCAAACTTTTTTCAAACCTGGTTGATTTTTATTTGCAAGTCATAGTGATGTGGGAACAAAAGGCAAGCTGAGGGCAAAGCACAAGCTAAGAGCCCACAAGTCCCCACCGAGGTGGTATATGTGTGACATTTCTCACACACTCCCACTGACCAAGAACAAAGGAAAGGGAAAAACAAATCTGTTAACTGGTTAACAGATCACAGTCAGGACCAGAGTCTCCATCAGTTTGCAACTGTCTTAAAGATTCCCAAGCAAAAGGCAATCTCTAGAAACCATTAGACTCAATTTCCTGGAGCCCTAACATCACACTCCCCTTCATAGGATAGAACATCTTTTTCTTTGTTTGTTTGTTTGTTTTCAGAGAGAGAGCAAAGGTGAAAGTGGAGGCAGAGAGAGAGGGAGACAGAATATCTGAAGCAGGCTCTGTGTGACAGCAGACAGCCCAGCCTGACATGGGGCTCGAACTCACTTGAGCCAAAGTCAGATATCTTAATTGACTGAGCCACTCAGGCGCCCCAGGATAGAAAATCTTATATAATCAGTCACTTCTCACAACCCCAGTACAGCCTTTTCTGCCCACGGGTCCTGTCCCAGGACTCTAATAAAACCACCTTTTTGCACCAAAGGCATCTCAAGAACTCTTTTTTTGCCATCGCCTCCGAATCCCAACACTTCAAACTGCTTCATCAGGCCTGCAATGTGGGTGGTAGCTGCTGCCAGGGTCACCTTGGTGGCCTCCATTATCAGGAGAATTCAAATGACTCATTTTCAAGAAGGGAGGTCAGAAGACTTATCTACACCCTGAGAGCTTTCTGTTTCTGGTCTCTTTATCGAACTATCAAAGCATAACATATTAAACTCTAATTGTTAATCACAAAGGTCATTAGATATGTCTATAGAGAATTGAGCTTCCTAAGTCTATGAAGAAAACCACCCATTCCTTCCTAGTACACATCTTCTATACACATGGGAGGAAGTTTTATATAGTGCTTTCCAAACTGATACTCTGCAGAATGACAGTTCTAACATGCATTTAACAGGTCTCTGGGACAAGGTGTTTCAGGATCAAATACACATGGGAAATGCTGGATTAACCAAAAGCCTAATAACTTTCAACGCAGACCTTATCAGAGACTCTTCCATGCCTAACGTACAGAGAGCTTTCTGGCTTTGAACAACAGAATCTTTTTCTCATGAGAGCTTTCATGGAGCACATGTTGAAAACCACGCTTTAAAGAGCTGCAAGGTTTTCTGCAAACAGCACAATATCTTTCTCACTCTGAATATCTCCTATAAGGAGGATCAGGCAGTAGGTTTGTCACTGAGCATTATGCCTTCAAGGTTCACCCATGTTGGAGCAGGTGTAAGAATGTCCTTCCTTTGTAAGGGCCAAATAGTATTCCATTGTGTGCATATACTCCATATCGTTTATCCATTCCTCGGTCAGTGGACACCTGAAATGCTTCCACCTTTTGGCGTCTGTGAATAGTGCTGCCATGACTCACGATGTTTTATTTGCTATAAATTTTACTCAGGTTCTATTAATGAAGTTGAAAAAACGTAGTCCAAAACTTTCTTTCATCCACAAAATCCTTCCTGATGAATAAGGATTTGAGGCTCTGACTAAGGTTCTTAAAAGCTTTAGAAAAGCCAGCTGATGACATTTCTCACAGGCACTCAGTCCCAGTCTTTCAGGGGAAGCCTTTGGCAGCCACACAGAACGTTCCAGAGAGCACACGCAGCTGTCTGACTATCCCTACTCCCTTGCTCCACTTTGTCCTCTTCCACAACAAAAAGCGGTTCATTCTGCACGGCTTCAACCCTGGGTAGGAAGCCCTCAGAAGCCCCATGTGGCGCCAGGTGGTGAGCTACTGCTTCACCTTGAGGACTTGGGCTTTTTTTTCTAGTTGGGAGCAGAAAGCCTCCCCTTCAGGGAAAGGGACTTTCATCAAGTATTTATAATCCTGCAATTAGCTTCTTTAGTGGGATGGAATTTTATTGCTTTCCATCAAATACTTTAGATTGTTTCCATTTTCTAAGACCTTAAAGAACAATGAGGAGCTTCCATGTGCTTTTTAAAGTCAGAGAAACACGAACTGGCAACGCTTCCTGTTCTGAGGGAAGAAAGCACAAGGCTGCGTTCAGGAAATGAGAGGAAACCATACCGGCCAGTCAGACAGTACAGGGAGGGAAGGAAAGAGACTAAGAAATACTAGAGGGAAACAGAGACGCCCTTCCGGTTTCTGGAAAGGGAAAGTAGCACTTTCCAAGCGGACAAAGGGAATATTAAGAAGTTGAAGTATCTGTTCCAAGTGCAGGATAGAAGGGTCTAATCAATCGCCTTGCCCTTTCTTGTCCCTCCTTTTCTTTAAGCCAAACTTTGCAGCTCCGGGCCGCTCTGGTCCAGGGGGCCCAATGCTCTCCAGCCCATCTCCTTTGAGATTTAAGTAAATGCGGGTTGAACTTGGTCCCGCATAGTAGAGCACTCGGCACTCTTCTTCCACCACTGTGGCTGAGACTCAAAGAGGTTTTGTTTCTCCTGCTCATCTCTCCATCTAGCTCCTTCTTCGAGAAGTCTTGTTCTCTGTGACATCTTCCCTCCTGCAGCTTTGGTCTCCACCTTGCAGCCACCCAAACCTGGAGCTCAGTCCCTTTCCCTCGCTTCTGCCAAGCACCACATACAGGCAGTTGTGAACAAGAAGGTTTCACTGAAGATCTGGGGACACTAGCAGGGAGCTGAGAGCCCCCACAAATTCCCCAAGATAGGGCACAGAGCTTTTCACCTGCTTCCCCTTCTCAACTGCATGCGCCTTGCTAGGTCCTCTCCCCAACACACCTTCAATCTTTTCCCGAGATTGTTCCTTGTGTCTTGGGCGAAGGAGGGGATGGGGACTGTCCTCACCTTGTCCTTTCTTACGTTGTCCTCGGACACTCAAAATTCTGGTTTCATTATATGTGCAGAATGGTTTAGTCTTCTTTGATGCCAGCCAATCCAGGAACTCTCCAAGGGCTATTCTTTCAAGTCAAAAACTTGCACATTGAGTTATTTTGCTAAATATAGTCCTTTCAGTAAAATCCTGATATTATGATTATTAATATTAAGCATACATTTCCTGATAAGAACTGGCCTTTGCTTAGATATTGCACGCACTTCTAAAGATAGTGAAAGTTAGACAGAAATTAGGGCAAAGTCCTGGGTAGGTCTCCTGCCTGCAGATTGCCCAGGCGGATGCAATCCATGTTCACATTGCAATCTCCCCTTTGCCTGTCTCCATGTCTTATCTCTGTGCCAACGTTTCCCAACCTGCTCTTGAAAGCCCATCAGGCATGAACTTTTTAAGGGCCACAGGTTGAGAGTCCTCACTCCTGTCCCTAAGGCAACGTTAAGATGCCAGAAGAAATCCTAATATTGACAACTTGCTAACACACAGAATTGGCTTCAGAAAGAAAGGATATGGTGCCAACAACTAAGACTGGGGATTCCAAAGAGAAATTCTATTGTTTTTGGTTGTAGAACTGAAACCCCACAAGGTAATTTCCAATAAGTTTTCTTATTCATTCATTTCAGCTCCACTCCCTGTTCCCGGTTGTTCTTCACCTTTTTATGCTAAACTTTCTACCTGATTGGCAGGCAGCATGTATACAGTCAGAAAGAAAATAGTTTCTGCTCCAGGAGGATTTTGGCTCTAGTCGGTAGCACTGGTCTCTTGGTAGGCAGGTATGGCCAGGTCAGACCAACACTTAGAGCCTCAAGTCCTGAAAAGATGGCCCAGCTGTCCCTGCCCTCCCTTGTCCTTTTCAAAATGCTAAGTTTGTGCATCCTTCTTGAATCCTTAAAGCTCTGATTTCTATGGATGCTAGAGATGCTGGGGAATGTTTGAAGAGGGGCAAGATATTTACATGGTCTCATGTAATTATTTACTATTACAAAAAAATTATATGTATTCACGGCAGAGTAAATACTCAGTACAGGAGTTCCTATCTTATCTGAAGCTCTGTTGTCTATGGTTTCAGTTACGGTCAACCACGTAGTCTTGAGGCAGATGATCCTTCTCCTGACATACTGTAAGAAGGTCAATAGTAACCTAGATTTATGTCATAGGGACGCCTGGGTACTCAGTCCGTTAAGCATCCGACTTCAGCTCAGTTCATGATCTCACAGCTAATGAGTTCGAGCCCCACATCAGGCTCTATGCTGACAGCACAGAGTTGGAGCCTACTTTGGATTCTGTGTCTCCCCATCTCTCTGACTCTTCCCTGCTTGCACACTCTCTTTCTCTCTGTGTCAAGAATAAATAGACATAAAAAATATTTTTAAATTAAAAAAAAATCAGAGAGGCAAGATGGTGGAGAAGTAAGGAGCTCCGAACATTTCACTTACTCCCATCTCTCAAATGGAGAAGGCCTGAAACCATAGGAACTCTTACAGAATCGCAGGAGTTTGGAAGGAAAAGGAGTCAGCGTCTGCTGAGAAAACAACCTGATAGGAGCGTGAGTGCAAACTGGGGAAGATAAAAATGGGACGGGACCCTGAGACACGGAGGGAGAGGAGAGAGCCCCCTTTGCGGGGAGCCGTGGTGAGTTGAAGGGAAAAAAGAGCGGCAGAAAGTGCTCAAAGAACTGTCCCTGTCCCTGGAGAAGAGAAAAACCTCAGCTCGGGACAGAGAGTGTTCTAGTTTCCAACTGTGCTGCTGACTTTGAGCTGGACACCCAGGTCCCAGGCCGCACCAGGAGAAACTGCTCCTCTGCTCTCCAGCTCCATCCCGAGGGAAAGTGGTGCCGCTCTTCTGGCTTGAATTCTAGTGGGCAAGCGGCCAGTTTGAAATTGCTCAGAAAGACTCGGCCTATGGGTTTATATTTTGGGCGGTATCAATAAAGCATGTGAACTAAGATCTGGAAATGATGCGTGTCTTAAGGCATAGACATGGCCCACCTTGGCTATTCCTGCAGCACAGGGAGATCAGACCCAAAAGAGTCATTTGCAACGCTTGGTTCCAGAAGGGACTGAGGTGCTGCCATTTTTCTCAGCACACACCAAGGCAGGACCTCAGGGAGGCTAAGACACGTCTACACCAAACCACGCCTATCCCTGCTAGACTGAGGGGTTTTTTTGTTTGTTTGTTTGTTTGTTTGTTTTTTTACCGGAGCCCCAGGCAAGACCAACATGAATGTACTGCCATGATTAATTCTAGATCAATTCTTACTGTTCATATATATTTTCCTTTGTCTCATTTGTATTCCTCCCCTCTGCTGGACTGGGCACTCTGGTCAATGGTTTGCTTAAACAGTCACATTTAATCCTTTCTCTAAATGTATATTCTACACCTCCACTGCTACCTTTCTCTCTCTCTCTGGAGTAATCAGACTACATAGTTTCTCTGATGAACATTATCTTCGTTTCTTTCTCTGTGCCTCTTACCATATTCTCCTCTTTCTCTCTGAATTAAGCCACTTAGTATCTATGACTGGTCATTGTCCAATTTCGCTTCCTCCCTGCCCTGTCATTTCTCTTTGTATATGCTCTTCCATCAGCACTGCATGCACCCTTATTTGTAGCTGGGATTCTGGTTTTATGCTTTTAGACTGTCCTTTGTCTTTTGGGGTTTTTCCTTTTTCTTTTCTTCCTTTTTATTTTTTTACGTTTACTTTTTATTATTTGTTTTTCCTCCTTCATCTTTTTATTCTTTGTTTTCCTTTTTTTTTAAAGTTTTTTTTTAATGTTTTATTTATTTTTAGGAGAGAGAGAGAGACAGCGTGAGCAGAGGAGGGTCAGAGAGAGAGGGAGTCACAGGCTGAAACAGGCTCCAGGCTCTGAGCTGGCAGTCAGCACAAAGCCCGACGTGGGGCTCGAACCCACGAACTGCGAGATCATGACCCAAGCGAAAGTCGGACGCTTAACCGACTAAGCCACCCAGGCGCCCCTTTGTTTTCCTTTTTTTTCTTTCTCCTTTTCGGTTTCCTTGTTTGTTGGATTTGTCTGTGCGTTTGTGTGTCTTTGTTCCCTGTGTGTTTGTCTGTTTTCTTTTCCAGGGCTACCTCAAGAAACAAGCCAAAGTACACATGGTGGAGAGTCCCAAATACCACTACAAGTAGGAGAATAAAATAACCAAAGGCACAAGAGAGACCAAAGAACACCATTAAAAGAACACTTCCTGATCAGACAGGCCATGGACAGTCAATGAGCCTCCTTTAATACAGCAGAACTCACAGGTGTAGAGTGTGTAACAGGCTTTTAAAACTTACAAAGGACAGAAAGCTAGCCAAAATGATGAAACGGAAGAACTCTCCTCTAAAAAAATACCAAGAAAAAACGACAGCTAAAGAATTGCTCAAAACAGATATAAGAAAGATAGCTGAAAAATAATTTAGAACAATAGTCATAAAATTAATCACTGGGCTTGAAAAAGGCATGGAAGACATCAGAGAAACTATTGCTACAAAGACTATGGAGCTTAAAAATAGTTGTGATGAATTAAAAAATGCTATACATGAAGTACATAATAAAATGGAGGCGTCCAATGCACAGATTGAAGAGGTAGAGAGGAGAATAGGTGAATTAGAAGACACAATTATAAAAGAGGAGGAAGCCTAGAAAAAGAGAGATAAACTGATTCAGGAACATGAAAAGAGAGTTCAAGAGCTGAGTGATACAATAAAGAGAACAATATCCTTATCATAGTTTTTCCAGAAGAGGAAGAAAGAGGGAAAGGCGCTGAAAGAGTCCTTGAACAAATTATTGCAGAGAACTTCCCCAATCTGGGGAAGGAAAGACATTGAAATCCAAGAGGCACAGAGAACTCTCTTCAGACATAACTTGAATCAATCCTCTGCACCACATATCATAGTCAAAATGGCAAAATAAAAGGACAAAGAGAGAATTTTGACAGCAGCTAGGGAGAAAAGGGCCCTCACATACAAAGGGAAACCTATCAGAGTGGTGACATACCTATCCACTGAAACTTGGCAGGCCAGAAAGGAATGGCAGGAAATTGTCAATGTGATGCACAGAAAAAATATGTAGCCAAGAATCCTCTATCAAGCAAGCCTGTCATTCAGAATAGAAGGAGAGATAAAAGTCTTCCAAAATAAACAAAAATTGAAAAAAGTCATCACCACTAAACCAGCCCTACAAGAAATCCTGAAGGGGACTCTATGACAGAAATGTTGCAAGGAACACAAGGTACCAGAGACATGACCAGCATAAATCCTACAAAGAACACAATGATTCTAAATCCATACTTTTCAATAACACTGAATGTAAATAGACTAAATGCTCCAATCAAAAGACATAGGGTAGCAGAATGGATTAAAAAAAACAAAATCTATCTTTTGCTGTCTACAAGAAACTCATTTTAGATCTGAGGACACCTTCAGATTGAAAATAAGGGTATGCAGAAATATCTATTATGTTACTGGAAGTCAAAAGAAAGCTGGAGTAAGTATACTTATATCAGGCAAACTGACCTTTAAACTAAAGGCCATAACAAGAGATGAAGGGCATTATATAATAATTACAGGGTTTATCCATCAGGAAAGGTATCAATTATAAATGTCTACGCACTGAATAAGGAAGCACCTAAATACATAAAACAATTAATCACAAACAGAAACAACCTTATGGACAAGAATGTGCTAATAGCAGGGGACTTTAATACTCCACTTACAGCAATAGATAGATCAACTAGACAGAAAATCACTAAAGAAACAATGGACTTAAGTGACACATTGGACCCCTTGGATTTGACAGATATATTTAGAACTCTACACCCTGAGGCTATGGAATTCACTTTCTTCTCAAGTGCACATGGCACATTCTCCAAGATAGATCACATACTGGGACATAAAGCAGCCCTCAATAAATATAAAAGAATTGAAATCATACCATGCACACTTTCAGATCACAATGCTATGAAACTTGAAATCAACCACAGGAAGAAGTCTGGAAAACTTCCAAAAACATGGAAGTTTAAGAACACCCTACAAAAGAACAAATGGGCCAATCAGGCAATTAGAGAAGAAAATTTTAAAATACATTGAAACAAATGAAAATGAAAATACAGCAATTCAAACTCTATGGGATGCAGGAAAGGCAGTCCTAAGAGGCAAGTACATTGCACTCCAGACCTATTTTAAGAAATTAGAAAAAGCGCAAATACAAAATCTAACCGTGCACCTAAAGGAACTAGAAGGAGAGCAGCAAGAGCACCTCAAATCCAGTAGGAGAAGAGAAATAATAAAAATCAGGGCAGAAATAAACAATATAGAATCCAGAAAAACAGTTGAACAAATCAATGAAACCAAGAATTGGTTTTTGAAAAAATAAACAAAATTGATAAACCTCTAGCCAGTCTTCTCAAAAAGAGAAGAGAGAGCACCCAAATACACAAAATCATGAATGGAAATGAATTTATTACAACCAATTCCTCAGAAATGCAAGCAATTATTAGAGAATACTATAAAAAATTATATGCCAACAAACTGGACAACCTAGAAGAAATGGGCAAATTCCTAAACAGGTACACTATGAAAATTCACACAGGAAGAGATAGAAAATCTGAACAGACCCATAACTAGTGAAGCAACTGAATCAGTTATCAAAAATCTCCTAACAAATAAATCTTAGGCCAGATGGCTTCCCTGGGGAATTCTACCAGACATTTAAAACAGAGTTAATACCCATTCTTCTCAAGTTATTACAAAAATGGAAATGGAAGGAAATGGAAGGAAAACTTCTGGACTCATTCTACGAAGCCAGCATCACTTTGATTTCCAAGCCAGAGACCCAGGAAAAAAAAGAGAACTACAGGCAAATATTCTTAATGAATACAGATGCAAAAATCCTCAACAAATTACTTGCAAATTAAATCCAACAGCACATAAAAAGAATTATCCACCATGTGAAGTGGGATTCATACCTGGGTTACAGGGCTAGATCAATATTCACAAAGCAATCAATGTGATACATAACATCAACAAAAGAAAAGATAAAAACCATATGATCCTGTGGATAGATGCAGAAAAAGCATTTGACAAAATACAACATCGCTTCTTAATAAAGACCCTTGAGAAAGTCGGGATAGAAGGAACTTACTTAAACATCATAAAAGCCATCTATGAGAACTCTTCAGCTAACATAATCCTCAACGGGGAAAAACTGAGAGCTTTTCCCCTGAGATCAGGAACACGACAGGGATATCCACTCTCACCTCTGTTGTTTAACATAGTGCTGGGAGTCCTAGCATCAGCCATCAGACAACAAAAGGAAATAAAAAGCCATCAGAATTGGCAAAGAAGAAATCAGACTTTCACTTTTCGCAGACGTCCTGATACTCTACATAGAAAACCTGACAGACTCCACCAGAAGCCTACTAGAACTGATTCAAGAACTCAGCCAAGTTGCAGGGTACAAAATCAACCTACAGAAATCGGTTGTATTTTTATACACCAACAATGAAGCAACAGAAAGAGAAATCAAGAAACTGATCCCATTCACAATAGCACAAAAAACCATAAAATACCTAGGAATAAACCTAACCAAGGATACAAGAGATCTGTATGATGAAAACTATAAAAAAACTTATGAAGGAAATTGAAGAAGACACAAAGAAATAGAATAACATTCCATGCTCATGGATCAGAAGAATAAATATTGTTAAAATATATTAGTACCCAAAGCAATCTACACATTCAATGCAACTTCAATCAAAATTACACCAGCTTTCTTCTCCAAGCTAGAACAAATTATTCCTAAAATTTGTATGGAACCACAAAAGACCCTGAATAGCCAAAGTAATATTGAGGAAGAAAACCAAAACAGGAGGCATCACAATCCCACACTTTAGCCTCTACTACAAAGCTATAATCATCAAGACAGTATGGTATTGGTACAAAAATAGACATATAGACCAATGGAATAGAATTGAGAACTCAGAATTGGACCCAAAAGTATACGGGCAACCAATTTTTGACAAAGCAGGAAGGAGTATCCAATGGAAAAAAGACAGCCTCTTTAACAGATGGTGCTGGGAGAACTGGACAGCATCTTGCCGAGGAATGAAACTAGATCATTTTCTCACACCATACACAAAAATAAACTCAAAACGGATAAAGGACCGAATGTGAGACAGGAAACCATCAAAACCCTAGAGGAGAAAGCAGGAAACAACCTCCTTGACCTCCACTGCAGCAATTTCTTACTTGACACATCCCCAAAGGCAAGGGAATCAAGAGCAAAATGAACTACTGGGAACTCATTAAGATAAAAAGCTTCTGCAAGGCAAAGGAAACAATCCATAAAACTAATAGGCAACTGACAGAATGGGAAAAGAGAGTTGCAAATGACTTATCAGATAAAGGGCTAGTATCCAAAATCTATAAGGAACTCACCAAACTCCACACCTGAAAAACAAATAATCCAGTGAAGACATGGGCAGAAGACATGAACAGACACTTCTCCAAAGAGGACATCCAGATAGCCAACAGACACATGAAAGGATGTTCAGCGTCCCTCCTCATCAGGGAAATACAAATCAAAACCACACTGAGATACCACCTCACGCCAGTCAGAGTGGCTAAAATGAGCAAATCAGAAGACTCTAGATGCTGGCGAGGATGGGGAAGAACGGGCACGCTCCTACACTGTTGGTGGGAATGTAAACTGGTGCAGCCCCTCTGGAAAACAGTGTGGAGGTTCCTCAAAAAATTAACAGTAGAACTCCCCTATGACCCAGCAATAGCACTGCTAGGAATTTACCCAAGGGATACAGGAGTGCTGATGCATAGGAACACATGTACCCCAATGTTCATAGAAGCACTTTCAACAATAGCCAAAAATGGAAAGAGCCTAAGTGTCCATCAACAGACGAATGGATCAAGAAGATGTAGTTTATCTATACAATGGAATACTACATGGCAATGAGAAAGAATGAAATCTGGCCATGTGTAGCAACACGGATAGAACTTGACGGTGTTATGCTGAGCGAACTAAGTCAGGCAGAGGACAGATAGCCATATGTTTGCACATATAGGTGGATTAGGAGGAACTTAGTGGAGGACCATGGGGGAGGAGAATGGGAAAAATAGTTGGGGAGAGGGAGGAATGCAAACCATGAGAGACTCCTGAATGCCAAGAACAGAGGGCTGATGGGGGTGGGGGTGAGGGGAAGGAAGGTGATGGGCATGGAGGAGGGCACATGTTGGGATGAGCACTGGGTGTTATATGGAAACCAACTTGACAGAAAACTATTTAAGAAAAAAAATAAAAAACAAAAAACAAAAATAAAAAATAAACAAAAAATAAAATACATTTATATCACAATGCTTACATCATCCTCTCATCACACAGGCATTTTATCATCTCACGTCATTACAAGAAGAGCACATACAGTACAATAAGATGTTTTGAGAGAGAGAGAGGAAGTACATTCACCTAACTTTTTTCAAGTATATTATTGTAATTGTTCTATTTTTGTTTTATTATTATTACTCTACAAAAATAACATTATAATCTCTTACTTGCCTAATTTGTAAATTAAGCTTTATCATAGGTATATATGTATAGGAAACACCCTAGCACAAATGGGGTCAGTAATTATTTACTAATTACAAATTAAAAATAAACAACTTTACAACAGAGAAACCTAATGGACACCACTGTAACCTCATGACCAAATCAAACATCAGTGATAATGGACAAACCAGCATCTCGTGTTTCCTGATGTGATGCACCAAGAAGGACACAGAGTCATTTTGGTGGTGTTCTTGTCAGAAATGCCTCATCTGACTCTAACCATAAGGACACATCAGACAAACTCAAACTGAGAGACGCCCTTCAAAACAGCTGATCGTTACCCTTCAATAATGTCAAGATCATAAAAGACAAAGAAAGGTTATAGGAATCTAAGGAGGCATGACAACTACATGCAACCTGTGATCCTAGATTGGATCCTGGGTTGGGGGGAAATAACCATAATTGACATGATCGGGGACAACTGGCACAAATGAACATAGACTGTGGATTGAACCAATGTTACATTTCCTGATTTGAATCATTGTACTGTAATCATGTAAGAGAAGAGAAGGTCCTTGTTCTTAGGAAATTCACATGAAAATATCTAAGAGTAGAAGCACGTGATATGAACAACATACTCTTGAGTGGTTCAGAAAAATAAGAACCTATGTGGGGAGAGGAGAAAGCGAAGAAAACAAATGTTAAAAGGAAAAGATATGGCAGTTGGGATTCGTTCTGTTTGGTTTCAGTTTTGGTTTTGATGTGCCTATTTTGTGTGTTCCCTGAGCACATGTTTAATCAGCCTGTTCCAGTAATCCATCCAGGCATTGGCCAACAGAGCCAGATGGGCCTTCTGCCCCCTCCATCCCAGAACATGGGGTAGCTTTGTCAGTGCCAGGATTAGGGTAAGGCAAATGGAGTCCTCGGCTTGGGGATGTTTAATAGGGCAAAAAAAAAAAAAAAAAAAAACCCTCAGCAATCAACATAAAAACTATTGTAGTGCAGTATCTTTTTAAATCAAAATTAGGGGCACCTGGATGGCTCAGTAGATTAAGCATCCAACTTCAGCTCAGGTCATGATCTCATGGTTCATTTCATGACCTCATATATTGTGGGTTCAAACGCGACATCCGGCAGTCTGCTGTTGCCACAGAGCCAGCTTAGGATCTCCTTCTCTCTGCCCCTCTCCTACTCGCACTTCTGCCTCTCTCTCTCTCTCAAAAATAAATAAACGTTTAAAAAATTAAATCAAAATTAATGCCAAATGATAAACAAAATATGAAAATTTTAAATAAAGACAGGATCCAATAGTGTCATGCTGAGGCATAGTTTTGGTGGTTAGTTTTTTCCAGAAGTAGTTTTTGGAGAGATTATTGATGACTTTCCTTCCATCAAAGACAAGAAAGTAAAACGATAATAAAGTCTTTCAGGGGATATAAATAAAATATTTAAACGTAAAATAATGTGTTTTAATGTACTTGCTTGTCAAATTTTCAATGTTCCTTCAACTTCTTAATGTTCTAGAAATAACACTTAAAGATAGGTAAAAACATGTGTATAGGGGTACACAGTTTTCTTTTGGCCCCTGGCACTAATATGGTTCTGTGCGGTGCTAGCTATGGTTAATAGGAAGAACACAAATCAGCTTTGGCCACCAGAATTCTGGGGGTGTCAGAGGTAGAGAGAAACAGCTCAGAAGATGTCAGAAGTCTTGGATATGCTTTTCCACACAGCCCTGAGTGGAACAAGAGGAGGAGAGGAAGACAGAGAAAAAAACACAGAGTAACTGAATGGATAGGTAAGATATCAGCAGAGGTCAAGCATGTGCTTCTCAGGAGGCCACTGGTCCATGAGGAGAAGTGAGAACAAGAGCTGGCAAGGTGAGGTTTCACACTGATGGGACAATCACTTTCCCATGGTAAGACAGGAAGTAGAACAGGCCCACATCACCTAGTCTGAGTCTCCTTTCCTGCCTGATGTAGGTGGTGTGTTACCTTTCAAGCAAATCATTTTCCTCTTGAATGCCTGACTCTGTAGGTGGAAAATGATCAGGATGGTTTAGTCTCAGTAGCTCTGTTTCCCTACCCTTTCTCTGTCACTTTCCCTTCTTACAAATCCCCACCTCTCCCAGCTGTCTTCTCTCCTTTCATTGTAACTTTTGTCTGGCATCCATATCTATATCCTTCATTCTATCTATAGGGAAAATGACTATAGAGTGGGGTCCTGTGTATGCTGCCATTGTGTGGCCTTAATAAAAATGCTGGTAAGTTGGATGCTTACATTTAATTCTTTAATCAAGACTTTCCATACTCTAAGTCTGGAAAAGCATCTGCATAGAAATGGCAAGTGGAGACTGATGCGGAAATATAAAACCCTAGGCTTGAAATTAAAAAACAAAACAAAACAAAAGACTCTTATTTGCAAAACCTTCTCTGCAGAAAGGCAGATGGTTGAGTGTTTATTAGCTTAAGGCATTGACTACCACACACTGAACACATCAGTGTTTCTTTCCTTTATAAATATAATCCAAAATCCTCTGAGAATTTCCTTGATGTCATCAAGGGAAGAGGCCCTGGAAGGGGAGATCGGATCTCATGATACTCAGCACGATGGTGGGATTAGATTTTGCTTTCGTAAAATTAGATACTTTCTAAATATGCTATTTGAAATGGGGGCTGATAGCATACATGCAAAAGAGGACATATTTCCCCAGTAAATATTAAAGATCTATAAGTGTTCACAGCATTTGTCCAAGGGAGTAATATATTGTAACTCTATAAATGAGTCAAAGTTGAAAGTCAACATCCAGTAATGATAAACGTTCTTAACAAATTAGGCATAAATCAAACATATCTCAACATAATAAAGGCCATATATGATAAGCCCATATTTAACATCATACTCCATGGTTAAAGGTTGAAAACTTTTTCTCTAAGATCAGGAAGGTACCCACTCTCATCACTCCTATTCAACACAGTACTAAATGTATAGCTGGAGTATTTGTGAATGAAAAAGTAATAAAAAGAAGTAAATTGTCTCTATTTGTAAGTGACATGATTTATTTTTTACATAGAAAATCCTAAAGACATCAAAAAGCCATTAGATCTAATCAATGAATTCAGTAAAGTTGCAGAATACAAAATTAATGTATAAAAATAAGTAAAAACATAATTTCTGAAAAAGAAATCAGCTTCATTTATAAAAGCATCAAAAATAATAAAATACTCAGGAATAAATTTAAGAAGATGAAAGATTTATACTCTGAAAATTATAAGACATTGATTAAAGAAATCAAAGAAGGTACAAATAAATGGAAAGATGCTCCATGTTTGTTGATTAAAAGGACCAACATTGTTAGGGACATCTGAGTGGCTCAGTTGGTTAAACATCTGACTCTTAGTTTTGCTTCAGGTCATGATCTCATGGTTCGTGGGTCTGAGCCCCGCTTCTGGCTCTGGGCTCACAGAGTAGAGCCTACTTGGGATTCTCTGATCCCTCTCCCTGCCCCTCCCCTGCTTTCTCTATCTATCTCTATCTGTCTCAAAAATAAATTTAAAAAAATTTTAAACTTAAAAAAAGAACCAATATTGTTAAAATGCCAATATTACCAAAGCCATCTCTAGATTCAATGTAATCCCTATCAAGATTCCAATGACATTTCTACAGAAGTATAAAAAGACACTCCTACAATTTATATGAAATCATGAAAGAACCTGAGTCATCAGGTTAAAAATCCTAATTTCTTGATGAAATGAAAAATTCAGGAGGTATCACATTTCCTGATTTCAAGCTATACTACAAAGCTATAGTTAGCAAAACAGTATAGTACTGGCATAAAAATAGACAAATAGGTCAATGGAAGAGAATTGAGAGCCCAGAAAGAAACCCAAGCCTGTGTAGTCAACTAATATTCAACAAAGGAGCCAAGAATACTCAATGGAGAAAAAGTTTCTTCAAGGAATAGTTCTGGGATAATTATATTATATAATTACATAATATTTACATGTAAAAGAATGAAACCAGACTCTTCTCTTATATTACTCACAATAGTTAAGTCAAAATGGATTAAAGACTTAAATATAAGACCTGAAGCCATGAGAAACTCCTAGAAGAAAACATAGGAATAAAGCTCCTTGACAGGGATCTTGATAAGGATTTTTTGGATATGACAATGAAAGCACAAGCAACAAAATCAAAAAGAAACAAGAGAGACTTATTGAACTAAAAACTTCTGCATAGCAAAAGAAACCACTGACAATATGAAAAGATAACCTATGGAATGGGAAAATATATTTGCAAATCATACATGTGATGAGGGGTTTAAACCCAAAATATGTAAAGAACTCTTCAACTCAGTAAGAAAAATAATAATAATAATCCAATTTTAAAATGGGCAAACTAGACAACTAAAGGCCAGCAGGTACATGAAAAGATGTTCAACATCACTAGTCAGCAGGGAAGTGCAAATTAAAACCACAATGAAATATCACCTCATGCCTGTTTGAATGGCCATCATCAAAAAGACAAGAGGTAACAAGGACTGGTGTAGATATGGAGAAAGGGGAATCCTTGTGCACTTTTGCTGGGATTATAAATTGGCACAGCCATCATGGAAAACAGTTTAGAGGATGTTCAAAAAATTAAAAAGTAGAGCTACCATATGACCCAACAATTCTACATCTGGAAATACATCCAAAGAAGTGAAAACAGTAACTTCATTAACTTGAAAAGATATCTGAACACCCCCCACCATGTTCATAGCAACATTATTTGCAATAGCAAAGACATAGAAACAATGTAAGTGTCCACTGATGGATGAATGAAGAAGTTGTGAGATAGATGATAGATAGATGATGATGATGATAGATAGATGATAGATAGATAGATAGATAGATAGATAGATAGATAGATAGATAGAATATTATTCAGAAATAAAAAATGAGGAAATCCTTTCATTTGTCACAATGTGGATGAGGTAAGTGAAACAAGTCTGATAGAGAAAGACAGGTACAGTATGATCTCTCATGTGTGGAATAAAAAGACAAAAGCAAAAACAAAAAAACAAACTTATGGGAAAAGAGATCAGACTTCTGTAGACCTGTGGTTTCCAGAGGTGGAGGGTGAGGGGAGGAGGAATTGGGGGAAGGTTGTTAAAAGGTACACACTTCCAGTCATAAGACGAACAAGCACTCGGGATGTGATGTACTGACATGATGACTACAGCTGACACTGCCATGCGGTATATAGGAAAAGTTGCTAAGAGAATAAATCCTGAGAGTTCTCATCACAAGGAAAAACCTGTTTTCCTTTTTTTCCTTTCTCTTTTTTTTATTGTATCTATATGAGAAGATGGATGTTAGCTGAACCCACTGTGGTAATCATTTCACGATACAGCATTCACCTCTTATCTGCAGTTTTCACTCTTATCTTCCAAAGAGCACCTCACGGCTCAGCTCCATCAGCCCCTGTCTGTGAAACTTTTCCTGTGCCTTGCCTCTGCCTCTGTGTCACTGAGCTTAGTACACACCTACATCATTATATATCTAGTTTTATACCGCAGTTGTCTGTGTGTCTAATTCTTCCACTGAGCTATCCCCTTGGACAAGAGAGACTATGACTTATTTATGTCCTCAGCACATGGCAGAGTAAATACTCAGGACAAAGTCTCCCCTTACCTGCACCTTTGCTGTCTGTGGTTTCAGTTACTTATGGTCTAGAGGCAGATGATCCTCCTCCTGACATACCATGAGAAGGTCAGTAGTAACCTAAATTGGTGTCACAATACCTGCATCATTCATCTCCTTTCATCTCATCACATAGGCTTTTTATCATCTCACATCATCACAAGAAGAAGAGCAAGTACAGTACAATAAGCTGTTTAGATAGAGAAAGGGACCACATTCACCTAATTTTTCTTAGAGTATTACTATAATTGTTCTATTTGTTATTATTTTATTGTTATTACTCTACAATAATACTATGGTAATCTCTTCCCTGTCTAATTTGTAAATTAAGCTCTATCATAGGCATATATGTATAGAAAACAACATAGCACATATGGGGTTCAGTACTATCCCCAATTTCAGGCATCCACTGGAAGTCTCGAACACATCCTCCATGGATTGGGGAACCACTATTCATGTAAATCAAACCATCATGCCATATACCTTAAATTTCTACAATGATGTATGTCAATTATTTTTCAATAAAAACTAGAAAGAAAAAAGAGTCAAAGTATTTTTCCAGGAGAATAAAATGGTGGAGATCTATGTAAGAGTGAAAGTGGCTGTCCAGGGGAAAAAGACATTAAGGACTCAGTGTTAGCTGAAATTTTATCTTCAAAACCAACTGGGACTGGCCTGGGCAAATTGAAATGTAAGATCATGCTACACACATACCACACTGAAATGCGTCAGTTACTCTGACTCATTTACGACAAACCCATAGGATTGCCAGATTTGAAGTAGGCTAAGAGGAAGAAAATCCTCTGCAATTAGTCCAATTAGTGAAAGCTTCCCAGCCACTTGGGCATTATAACCCAGATCTCATGATGCTCACAGGCTCTGTAGCAGATAAGGATACCACATGGACTCTCTGGGAAGCCCCAGGAGCAATACAGACCCCTCAGGTTTGGGAGCAAGGCCATGTCCTCCTCTTTGATTGTCTCCTATCCTCTGAGAAACAGCTTCTGACTTATCATTGAGCCCTGACTGAGACTGAATGCCTGACCATGGAGCCCAAGGTACACTTTAATCACCATTGCTCCTTATGAGCTGGGTATTATCTGAATCCCAGTTTATAGCACTGGACGTGCACAGCAGCATGCCAAATTGAATAGAAAATGTTCTGAAACATAAATAAGTTTTATGAGCAGGTGGCTCAGTCTCCCATGGCACCCACTCCAGCTATATTGCTGCTGCAATTGGAATCACATCCATTAAGTTTGTAAAAATGCACAGTCATTCTCCAAAACCCTGCTGCCTTCCAGTCAGGGCAACAGACAAGTGAGGATGTAGAAGGAATCACTGTCCCTGCGTCTTTCAAATCTTTGGGGATAGTGCTAACTACTGCAGTTCACCCAGGCGTTGGTAGGGAGAGGAAGTCCCAGTGGCTTCTGCTTGGATCTTCCTACCTTAATAGCCCTCAGCCTATAAGTCAGGGAGCCAACGTGGGGGTGGTGCCAGTTCCAGTTGGTCTATTCCAATCATGCATTCAGGAACTTGGGAAACAACCCGCGGGAAATCCAGACTTAGTAGGTCTGCTGTAAGATGGATTTAGACCCATACTCCATTTATCACCCAGCTTCCATAAGCACCAACTCTCATAGACCATGGGTGCATTTCGGGTCTCCAGGAATTAACATGAATTTTGATTTGCTGACTACAATTCCTAAAGACATCGTTATTTCTCTTTCCTCGATTCACCATCATCTTGATACATGGATGCAGGTCCTTGTGGAGGAGTGTTTACACTATGTGACTGTGGTAGTGTCACAGCTCCTTCTTCAGAAAGATTCAGTCTCTCCTTCATTCAAGAGGCTCCAAGTCAATGAATTGGCTTGAGAGGGTTCAGGTGAGAGGACACAGTGCTACTGGGACTACGCAAGCTCAGGGCCTACTGTCCAGATATCAGATGTGTCTCACTATCCTTACCACTTCAGTTGGCTTCCCACCAGTCCCCAAAACACTGATCAAATAGCCACAATGAGTCACCACATTCAGATTGCTGTTCTATTCCTACTGACCATTTCAGGAGCTGGGCCCATGGTGTCTTAAGCACTTAAGCACTGCTGCTTGGTCTCAGCCACTCAGAGGTGCGTTGTAATGGTGGCCTTTATTACCTTCACCTCCAGCTAGCAAGAGTGCATTAGCATTACATTTGGTGTTTCACTCATCAGTGCATTTTTTTCAATGTGTTGGGTCCTCTTAGGGACATAGTGGAATGGGAGAGAATCACACCCAAAAAATGTATCCCAACCCTTGTTTCCATAAATCTTTGGATTCCTTCTTTTCCACTACAACCATGGCACCTCAGCTTCATTGAATTGGGCCACTGCTGAGTTCAACTTCAGTCAACTAAACAAGCGAACTGAAAGTAACCATGCCAGCTGCTCAAGATCCCATAGAGCTTTCAAAATCTCTGACTGTTGCACCTGTATCAGTGAATGCAGTTTGATGTGCCATTATCATTCTGAAAGTAATGTGCCATTATCAGCCTTGGTAGCAAATACTGTATTGGTCAGGATTTAGTCAGAAAAGCAGAGGTCACCTTAGGTACTTTCAGCACAAAGGGATTTAATACAGGAGATACTATTTAAAAGTATTAAAAGGACTAGATTCTTGGAGTGGTGAGAGGAAAGAGAGGGACTGTTACCCAGAGATCAGGCACCGCAAGAAATCACTACCATCTGTATTAGTCGGTCTAGGCTGCCACAACGAAGTCAGACAATGGACTGTCACCATCAAGGAAGTGTTCATGGCAGCTGGGACTGGGATGATAGCTATGGACGTGGTTAGAAGAGAGATTTGTTTGCTAAATTGGATGCAGGTTGTAAGAGAAAGCTGAAAGCTGTGGATGGCACAAGGATGGTCTTGTGGTGATTCTTAATACAAAGGCCAGAGTGACCCTAGATCCATGAACGTCTCCTCTCCTCTCTCCATGCTCACTCCCACAGTGATCTCACCCAATTTCATGGACTTAAATGCTATACATTTCTGGGGTGCCCGGGTGGCTCAGTTGGTTGAGCATCGACTCTTGACTTCAGCTCAGGTCATGACCACAGGGTTGTGGGATCAAGCCTCACATCAAGCTCTTTACCAAGTGTGGAGCCTGCTTAAGACTCTCTTTGCCTTTCTCTGCACCTCCCCTGCTTGTGCTCTGTCTCTCTAAAATAAATGAAAAAAAAATTAAATGCTATATATTTCTATGTAGACCACCAGCCCTAATATCTTACTCCTATATAGTATCAGACTTGTACAACCGTCTTTCTAAAATTATCCCTTAAATGACTAACAGATATATAAAAGTTATTATATACCACACTGGAGTTAATTCTCTTTTTAGCTTTTCAAAAATGCTTCTGATGGGGCGCCCGGGTGGCTTAGTCGGTTAAGCATTCGACTTTCGCTCAGGTCATGATCTCGCGGTTCATGGGTTCGAGCCCCACGTCGGGCTCTGCGCTGATTGCCAGCTCAGAGCCTGGAGCCTGTTTCAGAGTCTGTGACTCTCTCTCTCTGACCCTGCCCTGCTCACGCTGTCTCTCTCTCTCTCTCTCTCTCTCTCTCTCCTAGAAATAAATAAAACATTAAAAAAATTTTTAATATTAAAAAAAAATGCTTCTGATATTTGTACTGATGTTTTCCCATCATAGTTTCACTCAATTTCTCAGACCAAATAAACACCTTGACATTGTCCTTGACTTTGCATCTTTGCCTCACACCTTATATCCAACCCATTAGCCAGATATAAGCTCTATTTTTAAAAAGATGATATAAATCCAATCACTCCTCACTCTCTCCACCCTAACACTCTGGTTCTTGCCACCACCCTACCTTACTTGGACCCCCGCCCTACCCACTGGCTGGTTGGCTTAGTTCTATATCTAAGCCCTTATTGTCTGTTGTCCACAAAGCAGGCAGTCTTTCTCTTAACACATAAGCCAGATCATGTCTGGCACCTGTCTACTTCCTGCTCCTCATGGAGAAAACTTACTGCCCTCTCTGTCACTCACTAAATCACCAGGCTAAATCAAGGAACCATGAAACACTCCAAATGATCAAGACATAAGCCTAGGCCTTTAGGAACTTTGCCATACCTCTCTGGAACTTGTATTTGATTCTCTGCCTTTTAAAATGATAACATCTCAGCCTGTCATCCTCAGCCCAAATTCCTCAAGCCCTACACATCGCCTGCACCAATTTCCCAACAAATCCCTGAAGTGATTGGGTCATAATCCTTCAAACATGTTTATTCTCACTTTTTCTTATTCTCCAGGTAGTGACGGAAAGAACATGGGTTTGGGAGTTAGCCCACCAGTCTCTCTAAGTCTCAAATCATGTGACACAATACCTACTTATCAGGGTTTTGTGACATTAAATGGGATAAAATATACAAAATGCCTGGTTATAGTCAGTTCTCAATAAATGTTTCCTTTCCCTCTCCCTTACCCCAATATCTAGTTACTTTCCCTTTCTGCTTTTTCTGCTTCTTTTATCCCACTTTCTTCTTGCATAAAGAGTCAACTTTGTCCTTACTCAGCCAAAGGAGATCCTTCCAAAATAAAATGGAAACTGAAGCAAATGGCCAAATTGTTTTGACACTCTCAAACCCTATTTTTAATAATGTGCCAGAAGACTTTGCGGTTAAAGCAGTGAGTTGTACCATATGGGAGTAACTTAATTATTTGGCTTCAATTGACTTGAAGAGACCAGGTTTTACTCCTCTCCGTGTCCAGAATGAATTACTGTAAGACTGACCAGTTTCTTCTATTGCCAGAGGTAATAAAATCTCAGAAACATGGTGGCTCAGAGAGGGGAATTCAATGTGGAATTGAATTCATTCGATAGGATACTTAAATTTCATGGCTTGCAGAGAAGCCCTATTGTGTTGAAATATGAATGTGTTTGGTTCACACCATGTTTTTATTTATATAATATAGCTTAGTATAGTGAAAAAGAATATTATACACAGACCTTTTAAAACAACCTAGTTTTAAAATGTGCCCCCCTATTTTATGAAATAAAAGTGGGAAGCAGTACATAAACTTTTGTAAAGAAATGAAAATCCTTGAAAAAATTAGATTCCTATGGATCTTTATATGTGGAAAAATGTAAAGTTGTAAATCCAACCAGCAAATTGCTGGCAGACAAGGTAATTTGTGGCCTAGCTTTAGCAGAGCAGAACCCCGATTACACCTGCAAAATGTTATCAAGGAACTGAAACGGACTGAACAAACCATCTATCATTTCAGAGCAGTTTTCCTTGTTTATAATCGTCCCTATATGTTATTCATCTCTGATTTCATAATATAGCACATTTTTGTGTAGAGTTTTCAAAAACATCGTTTCCTGTTTCATTTATAAAGAAGCAGGTTTTCAGGCTCACGTGTATGCTCTTGGGACCCTGGTGACGTGGAGCTAAGGTGACCAAACCCTGTTTTTGCAAAGCCTGGTTCTGTCCCTTACCTGGAGGCAACTCAGGAAGAAGCTGAGTCTGCATGAAAGGTGGGTGATTGCCCAGCTTCCCCAGGGGCCTTGACTCCACCCAACTGGAATAATTCTGTGGTGTAGAAAAGTGACACCTATCTTCTAACAAAACTGATGACCTGGAGAGATTTAAGCAGAAAGAATCCATCCAACTGAAATAAATGTGTCTGGCCAAGAGAGCAAGAATCACAGAGCAAACTTAAGTGACTTTGATCATTGAGCTCAGGTCAGTCTTTCCATAGTCCTTGGACCAAAGAGGCTCTAAGTTCCCTTCATAAATGCTGTATACCCAAAAGCAAATCAGGCAGCTTATTTGCCATGTTTATGATAAACAACAGCAAGGGCAAAAAGGAGCTATCACTGATACTGAAAGGAACTGGTCTTCATTCATAGGAAATTTGACGTCTCTTTCCTTTATTTAGAGGTTGGGGTAGAGCAAGGTAAAGCCCGCATTTCCTATACTATTGCAATGGTGTCTGTATTTTTGGACAGGCAATGAATAATTCCACAACATTTTTTTTATAAAGAAGCACCAGGATGTTTGTAGACAAATCTATTACACACTTTACTACAAGGTCTGTGCAGGTAATAAAAAAATAAAATAAAATGTAAAAGCAAAACATTCTAGGGGCCTTCTTAGAGGTCAGTAGGCAGCAGTGGGGACCATTGCAAACTTCACAGCCAAATAGATAGTACATGCTTAGAATAAGTGGAGTAGCTGCCACTCAGCTCCCACTTTGTGTTGTTACATAAAAATTCAGGTTTCAAAAGTAGATGACGAAAATCTGGGTTTTTAAAAAAATTTTTTCATTTATTGTAAACACAATTTAGTTTAAACAAGTAAAATATTCCTGGGGCTCCATAGTTTGCAAACTCCAATTAAGTCAATCATTCTGACATTGCTAAGACCTCTGATGTTGGGGAGCAGGTGAGGTCCAAGAAGACTCACTGATAAGGTGACCACAGGAAGACAATGTATGAAAAGGGGAACACGAGTTCAGCTTGGAGCCACCAATTTGGGCAAAGGGCAATCAGGGGCACAAGGGCATTCACCTGAGGAGTGAATCCATACCTACGAGGCAAACTGAGGAAGAGTGGAGACTGAGAATTAGCAGATCAAGAAGTAGGAGGAAAACCAAAAGGGAGAAATCACAACCACCTAGAGAAAAGAGGAGGCTACAGAGGGAGGGGTCAGGTGGACTAGCATGCTACACCAAAGCAAATCTTTTACTTGGTATCTTAGTCCATTTGGGCTGCTGTAACAAAACTACCATAGTCTGGTGGTTTTAAACAACAGGAATGTATTTCTTACAGTTACGAAGACTGGGAAGTCCTACGATTAAGGTCAGTCAATTCAGTTCCTGGTAAGGACCCTCTTCCTGGTTATGTCTTCACGTGCTAGAGGGAGAGGGAGAGAGGAAGTAAGTTCTCTCAGGTCTCTTCTTATCCCATCATAAGGGTTCCACCTTCATGACCTGATCACCTCACAAAAGACCCACCTCTTAAAATCATCACAGTGGACATTAAGGCTTCAACACATGAATTGGGAGGGATGGGACACAAACATGCAGCCCATAATACTTGGTAAGGACAAGAAAGTGTCCGCTGAATTTGGCCATTAGTAGGTCCTCAGTGCTGACCTTAGTGAGCATGGTGGACAGACTGATAGATCAACCCCATTGACCCAACCCTGTATGGTCCCTCTCACATCATGCCAGGGGTGGTTTGTGTGACAGATAGCCTGTGATGGAAGAGATGGTATGTCACTTTTAAGTTTGGGCTATAAAGGACTGGGGCACCTTCTTAAGTGTGTGTCTCTCATGGGGCACCTGGGTGGCTCAGTCAGTTAAGCGGCCAACTTCAGCTCAGGTCATGATCTCAGGTTCATGGGTTCAAGCCCCGCGTCAGGCTCTGTGCTGACAGCTAGCTCAGAGCCTGGAGCCTGCCTCAGATTCTTTATCTCCCTCTCTTTCTGACCCCCCCCCCTGCTCACACTATCTCTCTCTCTCAGAAATAAATAAAAAACGTTTAAAAAAATTTTAAGTGCGTGTCTCTCTGGTCTCTTGGTCTTTGAGAAGCAAACTTCCATGTTGTGAGAACCCCCATGGAGAAGGCTCACATGGTGAGAACTAAAGCCTCTGAACAATAGCCAGTAAGAACCAAGGGTTGCCAACAACCATGGGAAGGAATGTGGATGTCTCCTCCAGTCTCAGTTGACCCCTGATTGATTGTAGCTTTTCTGGAAGCTTTTGCAAGCTTGAGAAATCCTGAGCCAGCACCACCCAGGTAAGCCACTTTCAAAATCCTGGTTCCTGTAAGAAAGCAAATATTTGTTGTTATAAACGGGTACATGTTGAAGTTATTTGTTACACAGCAATAGATAATTAACACTATGAGCGCCATTTCAGTGGAGGGATAGAATCCAAGACGCAGTAGGCTAAATAGTGATTTGGACAAGAGGAAATAGAAAGGGCATGTAGATGAACTCTGTCAAGAACTTGATTATAAAGAATGGATGGTGATTGATAAAAATAGCAAGGATTTAGCATCAAGAAAGAGTTTGATGGTTTTTATACTTTAATGAGGGGGGCTTGATCATGTTTTTAGTTGGGGAAGGAAAACCCGATAGAGAAGAGACTTGAAGATAAAGATCATGGGGGATGCTGAATAATCAGTGTCTTGGTGGAAGCCGAGGAAAGGGGACACATTATCCCGGTGACAGGAGGACAGTGAGGGCACAGATCATGGAAGCTGTGAGAGGGAAGAAGTGACATCCTAATGGCACTGCCATGTTTGACTCTACATCTTGCTGGTTGTAAAATAAAGTCTATAAATATGACATCTCCAAGTTGCCTAGTGTTTCCAGGTTCCAAGAACTTAAAGTGCTCCCAAGTCTCCACCCAAGGAGAAAAAGTAGAGGCCCTAATATCAAACTTTAAGAAAGGAATAAATTCACAATATGAACAGCTTTAGCTCTGTTCTAGGCATGTTGTTTCATGCAATCAAAGCTATAGTTGTCTAAGTGTAGGAAACCCACTATTTTGGGGTTGATTGGATACTGAAGATAGAAGGATTCCTCTCTAGACCATAATGAAGTCATTCCATGAAAGGAATGGGTGCATGAGTCTAATCCCATCCTCAGATTTTGTGATAATTCTCTCCCAGCCTGAGTTTTCCCTCTTTCATGCTTTTATTCACTGTTTTCCTCCATCTGATATGTTCTTCACCCCGTTCTGTGCACAGGCTTTGTGTGATCACTCCTAACCAGTTCAAAGTCTTTCTTCTTTGTTTCCTAATGCTGGCTCCTGTCTGACATATCTTTTTCTGATTCCTGTAGCATTTTCTTTGAGCATTGTATTTTTGTGTGTTGTGACTTGTGTTAGTTATTTGTATACAATATTGCCCCAGTTACTCTAGTACACTTCTGATTCAGAGATTATGCCACATTCACCTTAATATCCGTAAGTACAGCACCTAGCACATAAATAATAATCTGGTTACATGGAAAACTGTACGTAAAATAATCCTTGACACATAGGAGGTTCTCTTTTATGGTTTGCCTTCCCTTTTGACTGGACGGAAGGGTGAATGTCCACGTGGGTAAATGGTTGTGTGGACTAACCAACAAAGGAAGGGACTCTGGTATTTTTATCTGTCCTCAGAGCACCCCAATAAACAGAATGCTGTATACCTTAGGAATATCTTACCCCATTTTAACTTATCTGTGGGGAATACATCAGACAATCACATTGAAGATCCTTTTCAATTCCTATAGCTACCTGTTATTCATTGGGAACTGGTTTAAGGTCATCCTGATAATAAATACCCAATATCTCTGCAGTTCCAGCTCTTGGTTTCAGAGGCCCCTGTGGCTATGTGTTTTCCACGTCAAACCTGCCAAAATGAGGGAAAGCTCCCCCTACTGACTACTGCAGAAGAACTAAGAATCCATTAGAGTTCAGAAAAGGCTTTCTTACTCCTCACAGAATTAGTGTTCATAGCTTCTCAGTGAGATCAGTTGGGCAAGTGTTAGTGTCATTATACGGTAAAGTTTCAATTACATTTCATTCTGCTGAAATGTACATATTGAGTGTTAGAAGCTATTTGCTTTTCTTGAGGACACAGACAGGTGTGCTTGTGGTTTTATTCTCATTTGAGTAGATATTTCTCTTTCCTTGACTTTGAAGGAAGGACAAAAGCAGAAGGTACCCAGAAGGTCCGAGGTATAAAGGAAGAGAAGGAAACTCTGCACTAATGTACGTAAGCCTGCAGTTTATAGAATGTCAGCTGTGCCAGTCATTTAACAATTGTCACTCTGACCCTTAAGACAAATATTATGATCCTTATTTCACAGACATGCAAACGAAAATCTGACGACATTGCTCAAGTTTACACAGCTAAAAAACAGGCAAGTTAGGATTTCATCCCTCTCCAAAGCTTTAGCGTCTACCACTACACCCGGCTGTATTTCGAGCTCATGGAGGGACTAGAACCAGCCCTATACTTTTGTTCAATCACAACAGCTTCAACAAGTCGTTGAAACAGTCTTTTTATAAATTTTTTAAAATGTTTTTTATTTATTTCTAGGAGAGAGAGAGAGACAGCGTGATCAGGGGAGGGTCAGAGAGAGAGGGAGTCACAGACTGAAACAGGCTCCAGGCTCTGAGCTGGCAGTCAGCACAGAGCCCGACGCGGGGCTCGAACCCATGAACCGCGAGATCATGACCTAAGCAAAAGTCGGACGCTTAACCGACTAATTCACCCAGGTGCCCCGAAACTTCGTCTTTTTAAAAACGGTCTCAAGAAAAAAAAAAAAACTATCTCACACAATTTATTTTTCTCATTTACTTGTTATGGTGATCTATTTTTAATATAGAGAAAACTATGGGGAATAATAACACAAGATAGATCTAGGTGCCCACTGGCAGAAAACAAATCCTGGCAATTTGCCATTTAGCTCCCAATCTTTTGTTTAAAACAAATTAATTATATAGTTGAAGTCTCTAATATAACTTTTCTTAATCTCATTTCCCTTCTTCCATTCCCAGAGACAACAGTTATTCTGAGATGGGTTTGTTATCACGCCTGTGTTTTTATACTTTTACCGCATATGTATATCATAAACAATAATTATTTTTTGTGGCATTTTTAAAACATTCACTGATTGGTACCGCACTTTATATAATATTCTACAACCTGTATTTTTTTAACATACTCTGAATGTATTGAAGATTTCTCCTTGCTTGTGTATGTAGCATTAATTTATTCATCTTACCTCTGTATGAAAGAGAATTTTATTGCATGGAGACTAGCTACTGATTATCTTGTTGATAAACACAGAGGTTATTTCTAAATTTGTGAGGACAGACAAGGTGACCACAGACGTTCGTGTACATGTCCTCTTGAGTACAGAGATGTATGAGAGTTTTTCTAGACCAGGACTGTCCAGTAGAGATGTGGTTACACTGACATCCAGAGGGAGGCTACGAGGCATAAGAGGCACCAAAAAACTCAGTAATCAAGATAAAAAATATTTTATTGCAGCATTTAAAAGACATATTAATGGGGGAAAACTCCATGAAGAATAAAAGATCAAGGATCAGTAACAGTTGCTTGCTCAGGCATCTTAAAGCCTGAGACAAAAGCAAAAATAAATAATATTGGGGTGCCTGAGTAGCTTAGTCTGTTGAGCATCCAACTCTTGATGTTGACTCAGGAGGTGATCCCAGGGTTGTGGGATGGAGCCTCAAGTCAGGCTCTGTGCTGAGCATGGGACCTGCTTAAGATTCTCTCTCTCTCTCTCTCAAAAAAAAAAGTAACATTGATCTTGTCCTCTTTTCAGAAACTCCTAATATATTAGCATATTAAAAGCTTTGACGAATATTGTAGAAAAGAACCCTATTCAACTTTGTTTAATCCTGCAATCCTGTATAAATGTAACCACACAACTTTTTTGCAAGCAACACCATATATAACAGTAGAGTATTTTTCAGGACAAACTTAACATAGTCTTTTCTTTTTTTTAACCTTTTTTTTTTTTTGACTGATAAAGAAACCAAGGCATTGGAAATTCAGAAAGATCTTTTTAGTTAACTAGGAGTAAATCAATAAAAAATGTTGTAAATGTATGAGTTCTCTTCTTCATTAAGAAGTCTAGTAGAATGAACAGTTTTTAATCTTTCATTAATTATTTTTTGCAGACTTTAGGTCATTATTATCAATTTGTTGAGGACTATGAATATGATTACATAAATTGTAAGGCATTGAATTAAATCTGTGCTGATGCAAAGTAAAATAATACCCTTCATTTCTGCTTACTGCATGAGGAAATGAAGACCCAAGAACCTGATCTTGCTGAAAATAAGAGTTAGAAAATCTGGGGATACTTGGGTGGCTCAGTCAGTTGAGTGACTGACTCTTGATTTAGGCTCAGGTCATTGAACCAGGGTCAGGAGTTCAAGCCTCACATCTGGCTCTGTGCTGAGCATGAAGCCTGCTCAAGTCTCTCTCTCTCTCTCTCTCTCTCTCTGTGTGTGTGTGTATGTGTGTGTGTGTGTGTGTCTCCCTTTGCTCCTCCACCCGTCTCTCTCTAAAATAAAAAAATGAGTTAGAAAATTAGAAAATCTAGACAAAATATAAAGCAACTATCTGACACTCTGAAGACAAAAAAAAAAAAACAGGCAGTATTTGGAGCAAAGTTGAAATCTGCACAAGAAACATAAGGAACATGGTAAGTTTCCACTTTTTGCAGCTTTCCTCTGAAGGCAGTAACTTGAAGACGGATCAATAGAAAGTATGTGATCTTAACAGGAAGAAAAACAGAGACTCACAGATATATGAAACAATTTCAAAGGGTCTAATGTGTGTAAATATAGTTAAAGAAAGAAGAGAGAAAGAGAAAAGGACAGAAAACAAGGATCTCAAGAAATAATGACTGGAAACTTCCAATTGCTTAAAGGGGTTAGTTTAAAGATTCCATAGTTTCATGAGCCCCAAACAGAATAAATTTGGAGAAAATCCTACTTAGGTCATCATGCTCAAACAGTGAAAAGCCAAAGATAAAGGGAAAATAATGGAATCATTATTTCTGCGAAAATGGCACATTACATTTAACAACTGTTTATTTTAAAGTCTAGTTTGTCTGATATAAGTATGGCTACACTGGCTTTCTTTTGACATCAAGTAGCATGATAGATGTTTCTCCATCTCCTCACTGTCAATCTGCAGGTGTCCTTAGGTCTAAAATGAGTCTCTTGTAGGCAGCATATAGATGGATCTTTTTTCTTAATTCATTCTGTTAGGTTATGTCTTTTGATTGGAGCATTTAGTCCATTTACATCCAGAGTGCTTATTGAAAGAATGAATTTAGTGCCATTGGATTACCTGTAGAGTTGGTGTTTCTGGTGATGTTCTCTGGTCCTTTGTAGTCGTTGTTGCTTTGATCTTTTTTTTCCCCCTCCACTTAGAGTCCCCCTTAAAATTTTTTGTAAGGTTGTTTTACTGGTCACGAAATCCTGTAGTTTTTGTTTGTCTGGGAAAGTCTTTATCTCTCCCTCTGTTCTGGATGACAGCCTTGCTGGATAAAAGATCCGTAGCTGCATATTTTTCTTATTCAGCACATTAAATATTTCCTGCCACTCCCTGCCGGCCTGCCTAGCTTCAGTGAATGCATCTGCTACTAACCTTATGTGTCTACTCTTGTAGGTGAAGGACCTTTTGTCCCCAGCTGCTTTCAGAATTCTCTCTATCTTCCTATGTTGCCAGTTTCACTATAAACAGTCATAGTGTTGACGTGTTTTTACTGATTCTGAAGGGGAGTTCTCTGTGCCTCTTGAATTTGGAAGCCTGTTTCCTTCCCCAGATTAAAGAAGTTCTCAGCTATAATTTGTTCAAATAAACCTTTTGCTCTTTTTTCTCACTGCTCTTCTTATGGGACTCCTATGATATGGATATTGTTTCATTTCATGGAATCACTTAGTTCTCTAAGTCTCCCCTCATGCTCTAGTAATCTCCTTTCCCTCTTTTTTTTTCAGATTCATTATTTTCCATAATTGTATCTTGTGTTTCTTCTGTTCTCTCCTCTGCTTCTTCGTCTTGTCACTGTATCCAGTGTCACTTCCATCTCAGTTATAGGATTTTTAAATTCATCCTGACCAGTTCTTAGGTCTTTGATCACTGCAGCAATGGTTTCTCTGGTGTCTTCTATGCTTTTTTCAAGCCCAGCTAGTAGTCTTACAATTGTTGCTCTAAATTCTTGTTCAGATATATTGCTTATATCTGTTTTGAACAAGTCTCTGGCTGTGATTTCTTCTTGAAATTTCTTGTGGGTAGAATTCCTCCATTTTGTCATTTTGGCTAAGTTTCTGTCTTTCACGTGTTTTAAAAGTTTGTAATGTTTCTTGTCAACAACTGTTTGAATGATTACAATTTCTCATCAGACATCAAGGAAGCCCTGACAGGAAAAAAATCCATTAACTAAGAAATTTGTATCCCCCCTCTAAATATATTCCATGAATGAAAGTGAAAGATATTTTCAAATAGTGGAAAACAAAGTGTACTCATTGCCACCACACCTACATTTCAAGTACTGTTATGGTGAGTTCTTTAGGCTGAAGGGAAATAGTACCACAGGGAAATTCAGAAAAGAGTAAGTACAGGGATTTATATACAAGACTATTCTTTGTTTTTTGTTTTTGTTTTTGAGATTTTATATTTATTTTGTGTTATTATTTTAAATGGCAAATATTCTAGGAAGTTATGATGTTCTATCATATATCCATGGCTTTGCACACATTGTCCTTTCTTGCCTAATCTATCCAGCTAGAAAACTTCTGTACAACCTTTCAAATTTATCTCAAAATGTATGAGGTCATTAATAATGCCTACTGTAATGCAGTAAGTCAGCTTAAGTGTCCTTCTTCATATACTCACAATGCACATGAAATATGATGCCCAATGAAGCAATTAAATTATTAATTCACAGTTTTTTCTTTGTTTATCCTTTCCCAACTAGACTGTATGCCTTTAGAGGAAAGAGAATGGTTCATAGGAAGTACTAGATTCCTACTCAGTGAATGAATGAACATAGCAAACACCTCAGCCTAACATTTAAGGAAAACAAAAAGTGTTCATTTATCTTTTCTCCTCCATTCATTTTAAAAAAGAAAAAACAGGGGCACCTGGATGGCTCAGTAGGTTAAGTGTCCGACTTTGGCTCAGGTCATAATCTCACAGTTCATGGGTTCGAGCCCCACGTTAGGCTCTGTGCTGACATCCATCTCAGTGCCTGGAACCTGCTTCAGATTCTGTGTCTCCCTCTCTTTCTGACCCTCCCCTGCTATGCTGTCTCTCTCTCTCAGATATAAATAAAATATTAAACATTTTTTTAAAAAAGAAAAAACTAGAAAGAGGGGGCAAGATGGCGGAGAAGTAAGGAGCTCCGTACTTGCACTCACGCCCATACATCACACTGAAAAGATCTGAAGCCATTGGAAACCTTACAAAACCTGAGAGACTGGGAGAAAAAGGATGAAGAATCCACTGAGAAAGCCTTCTAACGTGAGTGCAAACCGGGGAAGATAAAATCAGGCCGGGATCGGAGACTCCAGGGTGGGAGGCGATCCCCCTCTACCCTCTACGGGGAGTGAGAGGGGAAAAGGAGAGAGTCCGAAACAGAAAAACCTCCGCTCGGGCATAGAAAGACCGTACTTGCCAAATACCTGCACACCAGGTCCCCTCGCGCCAACTGGTCCCTGGGGGAGGCTGAGCACACAAACTGCTTCTTTGTGCCGCTCCTGGAGGCTGGATTTCAGAGCGGCGGCGCGCCTGCCGCCATTGTAGCTCCCGGGCGGCTGGGGCCCCTGAAAGAGCCGCGCGGACACCGGGCGTCCGCGCTCCTGGCTGGCTGGAACTCGAGAGGGAAGGCAAAGAGCTAAAAACTGGAAATTTGCCTGTGAGTTCGTGTTTCGGGTGACGAGCCATAGAGGGACCCGGTTTTCCTCACTCCAGCGGGCTCCGGCTCAGAGCACCCGGCAGGCAAGCCCCCACGCATGCGCGCCAGCCGGACCCAGAGAAGGAAGCAGCGATTCTGACTCCGCCCCCAGAGCGAGGCGGGAGGCCTGGAATTGCCCCAAGGGGGTTGCCTGGGAAGCTGTGTCTAAGGCAATTTCAGCGGGGCGCGCGGACTGGGATTTGGAGACTAGGACTGGCCTGGGTTGAAGAGTGCAACCAACTTTGGCTGCGTCCCTGGAACGGGGAGTTAACACGCCAAAAAAAGCGAGTTGCAGCACGGGGTTCAAGAAGGGACTGGGGCACCGTCACTCCCCTCCCCACAACCGCCAAGGCAGAACCCCCGCCTGAGGCATCGGATCACACCACGTCCATCCCTGCCTGAGAGGTGCCCTCCTCCCTTTTTTTTTCTTTTTTTCTTCTTCTTTCTCTTTTCTTTCTTTTTTTCCCCAGAACACTGACCTGATTAACTCTGGTCGCTGGCTTGCTTAAACAATCACAACGAGTCCATTCTGTAGATGTAAATTCTACACCTACCAACATTTTCATCTCTTTCTCTCAGGAGTAATTAGAGTATATAGTTTCTCTGGATAATACCAGCATCCTTCTCTCACCTATCCAACCATATTCTACCCTTTACCTCTTTGAAAAAAGCTTCTTATCCCTTCTGCCTGTTCATTCTATTTCCAATTTTGCCTCATCCCCACCCTGTATTCTCTCTCTTTCTCTATGCTCTTCAACCAGCACTGCATACACACGGCTATTTAACTATAGCTGGGAAATCCAGTTATATGCTTTAAACCGTTCTTTATCCATCGGTTTTCTTCTTTTTTCCTTTTCTCCTTTTTGACCCCTTTATGTATTTTATACTCCCTATTATTCGCCCTCCCTCCTCCATCTTTTCTCTTAACTTTTTCATTTTCCCTCTCACTTTGCATGTTAGTTGAATTAGCCTGTGCGTTTGTGTGCTCCTGCTCCCTGTGTGTTTGCCTGTCTGTTTTCTTTTCCACGGCTACCTCAAGAAACAAGCCAGAGTACGCAAGGTGGAGAGTCCCAAATATCACTACGAATAGGAAAATAAAATAACCAGGTCCCAACAAGAGAGACCAAGAGATACCATTCAAAAAACACTCTCTGAAAGGATAGGCCCTGGACAGTCAAAGAGTCTTCTTGGAAATAGCAGCACTCATAGATACAGAAAGCATAACAGATCTTTAAAACCAACAAGAGCCGGAAAGCTAACTAAAATGATGGAACAAAAGAGCTCTCCTCCAAAGAAACTCCAAGAAGAAATGACAGCTATTTTTTTTAAATGTTTTTTTTTATTTATTTCTAAGAGAGAGAGAGAGAGAGACAGCGTGAGCAGGGGAGGGTCAGAGAGAGAGGGAGTCACAGACTCTGAAACTGAAGCTCAGCACAGAGCCCCACGCGGGGCTCGAACCCACGAACCGCGAGATCATGACCTAAGCGAAAGTCGGACGCTTAACCGACTAAGCCACCCAGGCGCCCCAAGTATCCAACTCTTGATTCCAGCTCAGGTCATGATCCCAGGGTCATGGGGTTGCACCTGCGTTGGGCTCTGAGCTGAGAGTGGAGCCTACTTAAGATTCTCTCTGTCTCTCTTATCCCCCCCCACCCCCACCTCAGGCCCTTGCCTCATTCACACATTCTCTCTCTCTCTCTCTGTAAAATAAAATTAGTAAAAGAATAAACAACCAAGTTAGAAAATGCGAGAAAGTATTTTCAATACACATACTTGACAAAGCATTTGTATTCTAAATATATAACGCTAAAAATTCAACAATGAGAACCCAATTTTTTTAATGCAAAGGATTCAAACACTTCACCCATAAAGAAAGCAGACAGCAAATAAGCACATGAGAAGATACCATCATTCGTCATTAAGAAAATGAGGATATAAAACATTTTAATAATTATGACTATATACCGATTTAGAATTATCTTTTTTTCAATTGACAAGATCAAGTGCTGGTAAAAATGCAGAACTGAAACTCTAATATGTTATTGCCAGGGATGCAGAATGATGGAGTTACTTTGGAAACAGTTTGGCAGTTTCTTAGAAACATTGGGGTAGCATATGTCAGCATCCCACTGTTCAGTATTTACCCAAGAGAAATGAAACTTATGTTCACACACAAATCCTCACACACATGTTCATAGCTGTTTTATTTATAATTGTCAAAAACTAGAAACATCCTAAATATCCTTCAATATGTGAAATGGAAAATAAAACGTGATATCCTTTAGCAAGTTTAATGCAATTACTTGGAAGTCATAAGGAATGGACTGACCACACAGATGAGTGCTGGCGTTGGTATGCTGAGTGACAGAGCCACATATTAGACAGTACACACTGTATGATTCCCTTTAGGTAAAATTTCAAACTAACCTACAGTAAAAACAAAAACAAGGCAAAACAAAACCTATCAGTGATTATCTGTGACCAGGAGTGGAGGGAAGAACACACTGCAAAGGGGTATAATGAATCGTTTGAGAATGAGGAAATATTCTGTATCTTGATTGGAGGGGCAGTTTCATGGGTGTATATACTTGTCAAGCTCATGGTATTTACACTTGAAACAGAAACAGTTTATTGGAAATAAATATAAATAGACAAATAGTTTCTAATCAAGTTGATATGAAAAAGACATTGCTAATCATTTTGCTTTCTTACGATATTCTTCTTTCTCCTAAAATGAATAAAAAATAAAATTTTTGGTCTAGTTAAGTGATTTGCCTAATAGACTCACAATATAACATCTTTCTAGAGTCTCTTCTCATCTAGCACAGTGTCTCCATCTTTTTTCCTTCACCAGCTCCTTCGAGTGCAAGTACCATAAGCATTCTGGAGCACTAATTCTACTTCTCTAGACAGAAGCTAACTTCTGTTGCCCAGACTGAATTGAACTAAACTTCTTGAATTCTGAATTTTAACATCCACTCATATAGAGGTGTTACTGGCTCAGACTCAGAGATCAGTGCAACTGAATTATTGATGCCTGGGGAGACTATATTCGGATTCCCATTAACCACCTGGATCTATAGGCCAGATTGCCCCAGGAAAACTGGTCAATCAGGAATATTGTCTTCAATGTCTAGCAAGCACTCAGAGTCACAAACTCAGAGTGGGGCTTAGAGAACACTAGTCTAGTCCCTGGCTTCCATTCAGCTTGACCCCTCACCACCAACGCATCTTCCAGCCTCTTGAACACTCCAGTGATGAGAAGCTCATAACAAGGTTTGTTGTCTTCCTTATGACTAATCAAATCTCTCCCTTGAAATTGATTCCTTGTTTCCTTTCTGGCCTCTTTCTCCACTTTCTGGGATGCCGAGTTATCTCAACTTCCAATTGCCCTTGGCCCCTCTGCACATCTAGAAAGTTCCCAGCAGAGGGCACTCCAAGCACTGCTCAGTCTCTCCTCTGCAGATAACGTCCTCTGCTTCCATTTCTTCATCTTGCTCTCTGTCTGTGACAAGGTGTCAACCAAACTAATCCCTGCCAAGAGATACTTAACTGTCATTTCAGATTACTAAGTGCTTTAAACCCAAATAAAAGTAGATAGATATCTAGGAGTAGAATTGCTGGATTATATGGTAACCCTACATTTAACATTTTCAAGAGCGGCCAAACTGTTTTCCAAAGATTGCACCATTTTATATTCCAACTAGCAATGTATGAGGGTTCTTTCTGATTTATTCACTTCCCCCTCAACCCTTATTATCCTTTTTTAGTTATAGCTATTATGGTAAGTGTGAAATGGTATCTCATTGTGATTTTGATTTGCATTTCCCTAGTGATTAATGATGTTGAGCATATTTTATGTCCTTATTGGACATTTCTATATCTTCTGTGAAGAAATGTCTATCTGAATTTTTTGTCCATTTTTAATTGGGTTATTTTTCTATTATTGAGTTGTAAAAGTTCTTTATATTCTGGATATAAATCTCTTATCAAATATAGGATTTGCAAATATTTCTTTTCAGTCTGCTGGTTGCTATTTTACTTTATTGGTGGTATCTTTTGAAATATGGAGTTTTTAATTTGGATAAAATCCAACTTGTCAATCTTCTCTTTCATTGCTTATGCTTTTTGGTGTCATATCTAAGAAATCATTGCCTAGCCCAACATTGCAAAGATTTATTCCTATGTTTGCTTCTACACATTTTTTACATTTTAGCTCTTACATTTATCTACCTTTATAATTCATTTTGAGTTAATTTTTTTTGTGTGAGATAAGGGTTCAGATCCATTCTCCTGCATGTAGATGTCCAGTTGTCTCAATACAGATTTGCTGAATGAAAAAGAAAAGTGTGATATGACTTGTCTTCAGTGATCACCAAGCATCTAGGTTTTTCCTATGGTTCTTATAGGCTAAAGGAAAGTAATGAGCCTATTAAACTGGTACCAGACAGAACAGTTCTACCTAACATATTTCTAAGGCTTTAGAATGAAGAAGAGAATGCATTAGAACTGTTGACAAAGTGTGATGGCATTTCTGCAAATGATTCTGCTAGTAGCCAAGGGGGCGAGGGGGGATGCTGTGAAGGGTTAGACTATTCATAGCACCTCTAAATTTGGGAAGAAGAATGCCTCACTTGCAAAGGAAGAGTAGACCTCAGCTGAATTTAGAAGACTGGATAAAGATTACATAGAGCCCCCAGAGTCCAAATGAATACCTTACATAAGACAACAGGTCTTCTTTTCATCTTTAAAACGTTCTATCTGAATTTTTTAATTAAATATATTGGAAGTTGTGTCCATCTTTAAATTTCATCTCTTGGAGAGCCTGGGTGGCTCAGTTGGTTAAGCGTCCAACTTCAGCTCACGTCATGATCTCACGGTTAGTGGGTTCTAGCCCCGCGTAGGGCTCTGTGCTGACGGCTAGCTCAGAGCCTGGAGCCTGCTTCAAATTCTGTATCTCCCTCTCTCTCACCCTCCCCTGTTCAAGCTGTATCTCTCTCTCTCTCAGAAATAAATAAAACATTTAAAAAAATTTTAAATAATAAAATAAAAAATTTTTAAATAAAATAAAATAAAATTCCTCCTTGGTTTCATACTGGCCTAGTTTATGTGCTGTCTCTGTGAACCCTTCTCAGCCTCCCCTAGATACCTCTGCCCTCAGAATTCCAGCTACCAGGGCTTTCCCAATCCTCAACTCTGTCTTATCAACTCGGGGAGATCATCACCCTCTGTTTAGGTTTCCCTTCCCTATGCTGTGGCTTGGAAACTTTCTTTAATCAATAAGGTGAGGAAATTGTGGGCTCCTCTTCATCATTTCCTTTTGCTCAGGAGCCACTGTCATGCACTGTAGTTCAACACTTGAACATTGTTTCATATATTTTTCTACTATTTTAGTTATAAATACAATCCTGATTTTTATATCATAACCATTTGCGGATATCCCGTGTCATGTTTTTCATTTTCATTTTGATTCAACAATTTTTAAAGATTTTTTTTTTAATTTTTAAAAATTTATTTGAGAAAGAAAGAGAGAGAGAGCAAGAGAGCACATGAACAGGGAAGAGGGGCAGAAGGAGAGACAGGGACAGAGACAGAGAGAATCCCAAGCCTGCTCCATGCTCAGCACAGAGCCCGATGGCAGGGCTTGATCACATGACGGGAGGTGAAATCAAGCATTGTGCACTCAGCTGACTGAACCACCCGGGCACCCCTAAGATTATATTTTTCAATTCTACATCTAACATGGGGCTCAAAACCCTGAAATCAAGAGTCACATGCTGTTCCAACTGAGCCTGCTAGGCACATTTGATTCAAAATATTCTAATTTATTGTGTAATCTCCTTTGACACACAGGTTATTTGAAAGTGTACGGATAATGTGCACAGAGAGGAGTGTTGAAATTTGACTACAATTATGGATTCATTTCTCCCTCCAGTTATATAAGTTTTGCCTAAAGATTTTGAAGCTCTGTTATTTGATGTATACAAATTTAGGTTTGCCTTCTTGATAAATTGGCTTGTTTATCATGATGTAATGTCTTTCTTTATCACTTATAATATTTTCTGCTCTACAGCCTAAGTATTCATCAATAGATGAATGGATAAAGAACGTGTGGTGCATGTATGGAATTTTACTCAGCCATGAAAAAGAAAAAAATCTCACCATTTGCAACAACATAGATGGATCTAGAGGATACAATGCTAAGAGAAATGAGTCAGTCAGAGAAAGACTAATACCATATGAATTCACTCATATGTGGAATTTAAGAAATCAAACAAAAAAATTAAAAAAGAGAGAAAACCAAAAACAGACCCTTAACTATAGGGAACAAACTAATAGTTACTAGAAGGAAGGTGGGGGGGATGGGTGAAATGGGTAAAGAGGATTAATATCATGATGAACAATCAGTTATGGATAGAACTGTTGAATCACTATATTGAACACTGAAACTAATGTAACATTGTATGTTAACTATAGTAGAATTAAAATTTTTAAAATATACTCCTTGCTGTAAAATCTATTTGGTCTGCTATTAATATAATCTCTCCAGATTTATTTTAACATATTTTCATAGTATGTGTTTTTCCATCCACTAACTTTGAACCTGAGTATTTGGAATTCTAGCAGGTTTCTTGAATGTAGCATATAGTTGGGTCTTGCTTTTTTAGTCTGGAAATTCTGCCTTTTAATTGGAATGCTTATACCACTTACATTTCCTGTAATTACTGATAGGGTTGGATTTAAATTTACCACCTCACTATTTTCTCTTTTCCCCATCTGTTTTTTATTCATTTCTTCTGCTTTCCCTACATTATTTTGGGGTTGTTTTTAAGGATTCCTCTCCTTTTCCACTCTTAGTTTATTACCCATATCTCTTTTTTTTAGTTGTCACTCCAGAGTTTTGCAGTATACATCTTTAACACGGTTCACATTCAGATTTATACCTCTCTCTACAGATTTAGTGGAAGAATCTTAAGTTAATGAATTAACTAATTAAATGCATCAGTAAATTAATTAATGAAATTTAATTGATTTTATGGCATTTGCGTTCTAGTCAATGCTGAAAAAAAATGCATCCCTGTAGAGAAGGATCCTTTTCTTTGGGGCCTCTGGAGCAAAGGAAAAGAAAGACCATGAAAAGGGCACACCCTGTGAATGCTTACTCCTCTGGAGGCTCCCATCCCCCCACTGGCTTCATTGAACTTGGATGCTACCATGCACTCAGAACAACTCTATCTCTTTCTCACAAGTGTCACTGCTGCACAGACTTAAAACCATCTTTATGAGGTGAATGAACAGAAACATAAATTATTTATTGTGAGGCACAACCATATGGCTTGTGTTTAAAGAAACTCAGCATGTTTCCTTGTGAAAAAGGAGCTCTAAGAAGAGCTTGTTCTCTCTCCCAGAAGGATTCTTTCCCTGGGAGGATAAGGAAGGGATCAGACTTATGCAAACTGAAGACAAGGGAAAAGAAAGAAACTCACCCTGTTAGGAGAGGCTCCTTCTCCCAAGGCCCTTTCCCTGACTTCGTCACCCACCTTTCCTCCCCCTTCCCCTGCTCCTCCTACCTAACTGCTCACCCTCCTTCACTTTCTTTCTCTGTCCTCCTCCTGGTCCCAGCCAGCCCGCCATGTGGGAGAGGATATTGGACATCCCTTACCTAGCCTCTGACTATACTGAGCAAAGCCAAACCCTGACCCTATGAAGGTTAAGACAAAGGGAATTAACACAGGTTAGCACATATATACATTCCTCAACAGTGCATTTTACTCATCCACATCCCAAGCTATGTCTGGTGGGAAGAGATGAGACATGATACAAGTAACATAGAACCTTTTAAGATCACAGCTTAATGGACTTACAGAATGAGTAAATCTCTTACTTAGAAATAAATCCACTCAGTAGCTATTAAATCATCCAAGCACCCACATTACCATCTGGTACCATTCCTCTTTCTTTTATCATGGGATAGTGGAGATGCTATAAAACAACCAGCAGCCTTTTCTGGAAGGTTTTGCCTAACACTTATTGTTACCCTAGCTTATTTGCCATGCCTGGACCTCAGCCCACAGCCTATTAGAGAATCAAAAGGTCAGGCAAAAAATGAAATGACTCTCCATGAGTTCATTCCTTCATATGCCAAGAGCTTTATCCTTTGATTCTTAGTGAGATTACTATAAGGTTACCACAAAAAGTCAAGACAGCTATTAAAAAACTGCAAGGCAGTGAAATCATAGTTTTATTTATTTGTTCCTGTAAGGGTCAGACCACCTAAATCACTATTTAATTGCAAATTTCTCATTATAGGTCTTTCCCCCCCCCCTCCTTTTAGAATATAGTAAAGCCAATGTTACACCTTACAGATGTAAGCATTGGGGTTTCAGAGGAATTTGTGACTGGAAACCTTTTCAAGAGCACAAAATGCCATCTCTACTACACCCGGATCTCTACTACACTTTCATTTTAAGAAATAGGTTTATGATAGTGTACAGCCTGATCCTCTCCACAGAGTGCAGGCATCAGATTCCACAAAATGGATGTGACAGTTCGTAGATTTCTGAATTGTAGTACCATACTGAAGCTCTGGCTGTTTTTCTTCTCCATGAGTTCTTCAGAAATCTAAATAGCAGCCCCTAAAGGACAAGAATCATGTTGAACTCAACAATATTCTCCCACCCTTTACCATTTTTCATATTTTAAATACTTAATGATTGTAAATTATGTTCATGCCTTAAATTCATACCTAGCTATGTAGGCTCTGCTGGGTCTCTCTTATAAAAGCCTGCTATGCCCTAAGAAGAAAGACAAACTTTTGTTTTTAAGTTTATTTATTCATTTTGAGGGAGACAGAGACAGCACAAGTGGGAGAAGGGCAGAGAGAGAGAGAGAGAGAGAGAGAGAGAAAGAGAGAGAGAGAATCTCAAGCAGGCTCTGAGATACCAGCCCAACCCAGGGCTCAAACTCATAAAACCATGAGATCATGACCTGAGCCAAAACCAAGAGTTGGATGCTTTACCAACTTAGCCACCCAGGTGCCTAAAGAAAGACAAACTTCTGATCCTTAAAGGGGCAAGATAGGATGGCTGCTCTGACCAGCTATGTGACCTTGGGTAGCAATTTAACCCTGTGGGTATCAGTGTCTCCATCTATTATATGAAGGGGTGGGACTAGTGTGCTTTGGCTCTTTAATTCTGAAAACAAACAGAACACTACAACATCTCCTACAAAGTCAGTAGGAAAATGTTCCCTCCATGAAGGTTTCAGTAAGAGCAAGATAGAATATCTTGTTAGCTAAGCCACAGCCATATTTTAACCTCTTGTTTCAAAAACCACTCCAGAGAATCCTAAGTTAAGCATACTTTTGTTGCACTCTAGTTTTAGGAGAAAAGGAAATATATTTAAGGATGAATATACCTTCCCTCCAGACTTTTATTGTACTCAACTTGCATACATATTCTAAGCCTACACAGAGAAAACGAATTGAAAACAATGGCCCTAGAGCATTGAGAATACTTCAGCTTTATAAGAAGAGTTAAGATTACATGAGATTTATTCTATATTACATTTATTCTACAGTACACTACATTTAAATTAAGAAGGTCCACATTAGGGACACCTGGCTAGCTCATATAATAAAGTGTAGGACTTTTGATCTTGTTGTCTTCAGTTCAAGCTCCATGTTGGGTGTAGAGATTACTAACAAATAAATTAAAAAAAAAAAAAAAAAGGAAAGGTTTGACAATGATCATGTTAACTTGAAAGGACAATAGGGTATTTAAATTTTCCAAATATGTAAGTTACCTTATTAAATCTGAGTTGGCCTAAATATTCTAGAGAGCACCCTCTTGTGGCAAAAAATGCAATTGCTGAATGACAGTTTTATCCAGAGATTGCACTTACCTTGACCAAGAAGAGTAGCTGCCATTCATCAAGTACTTATTACAGTTCAAGGACTAGCCCAGATATTTCATATGGTAATAGGATAAAGGGTTTAATAAAGGCAATTGTCAATGTCATAGAGAGAACTGGAAGTCTTTTGTTTCACAAAGCCCAAGCTACACCTTAAGATTTATTTCACTGAGAATGTCTCTCCACATGTATATTCTTGAACATGAGGAGTAGCATCTAGCCTTAGCACATTCTCCAGCACCTTTCCTGCATCTTCTTGGAGTACTGAGCTGTGGCTGAGACACACTATTAAGTCATATTTCTCTTTTTTTTTCAACACAGAGACCCACATTTCAAGTTGACAAAATGAAGAGAGAAGAGCAAAAAGGAAGCAATACTTAAAAAAAAAAGGAAGGAAGGAAAAAAAAGGCAAACAACAACAAAAAACCCACAGCTCAGCATCTTATAAAAATCTTTATTATCCCAGGGATCTTTCAATTCAAACAAAATCACTTAGCATCCATGATTTGAGAGGCATTTAATAAACAGAAAAAACACTTATTTATATGATTACAACTTACATTTGTCAGTAATATGTATCATCCTTAGATCTTCTGAGCATCCTATGTTCTTATATAGTGAATTTCTGTACTTAGCACCTCGTTTGATAAAACAGGTGTTCATTTCTCAAAAGGGCTGGCTAAATATTACGAACATTTGCCACAAACCTGGACCTGAGGGGACAAATATTTTTGTACATTCTGATTATGAGTGTTCAGCCCCTCCCTAGAGAGCCTGATGTCTTAAGCGCCCATGCTAGGGTGACCTCTCCAACTGACGTTGCAAATTCTAACGCATACTAGCTAATCAGCCCCCATTCTTAGTGGGCTTCGTGGGCTCAGATCCTTCAACTTTTTAAAGGAAATTGGAATGTAGAGACCTAACTTTGAAATTTTGGAAACTTCAAATGTTGAAAACAAGAAAGTCAAACTATGGGCTTGGCCCTGTCTGAGCCAAACAAAATGGGATTTCTGCCCAATTGAGTCCTTCTGGTTGCACGCCTCTGCCCCCAGGGAGTTTGAGGACTGACGTTCAGGCTGCCCCCAGGAAATGCCTTCCTGATCACATCCTGAGGACTGTGATGAAGAAATCCCAGAAGAGAAGAGTTGCTGAGTGCTTCTGATATGCAACATTTCACTGCAAATGCTGTCTTCAGGAAGCCATGTATGATCTTACCCAGTCAATTCCCTTCTTCCACACTCTCATTATTTGGATATGTCCACAGGTTTCAGACAATACTAGAGTTGACAGTATGTACTGTAAAACACTTAAAAAAAAATCTTTTCAAGAGCCAACGAGAGTCATGTCTTTCTCTTTGTGGTCATGAAAAGCTGACCTTCAATAAAACCCATACCAGTTTTGGGGATACCTCTAACAGAGATCGTGGAATCTTCCAGAAGACAGAAGTGCTGAGATAATGCACAAATTTGAAATGGGGTCAGTGCATCGTTGCATCTTTAGAAAGATGAAGAGAGCCTCCTCTATTAAAAGTCCACTTAATCATCTCACATCTTTCATAACTAACTAAGGAAAAGGAAAGTGTGAGTGAGTTTCCATTTGGGAGTAGATTTGCTTGGGATCCAGGCAGCTTCAGATTTTCAATATCTGTTGATTTGTATCATGTAAAATATGTACCTTTAATAAAGTCTATAAGGAATGCCCTCAACTGGAAACTTTTCTGACTGCAGAGATGCCTTATATTGATAGAGAGTAGGGATTCGGCCACACGTACTCAGATCACCCAAAGAAGAGAATATAGGGAGGTTCTGCACTTTCTAGGAGGAATAGCTAAGAAGCAGAAGGATGCTTCTGTGTGGAAAAGAGTCTGGTCAAAGCTTCAAGAGGAGAACAGGAGAGAGACCCTCTGGGAGGGTGAAGTACATGCTAAGTACCCACCAGGACAGCTATCGTAACACAAGAAGCCTACTATTATACATACACAGTGCAACTTTTACAGGTTCAGCAGCCTGATCATGCTCAACAGTCATGTGGGAACTCTGTTCCTGTTTTATCTGGTTTCTTTAAAAGATGAATGGAATGAGGGCTTTCCGAGATTTGGGGTAGTCCTCAAACATCTTGAGGTAGAACCTAAAACACAAGAAAGAATAATTATAAAAGCAGTGGTCAACAGCGGAGGTTCGCTGAGTCTGAAATCCTTATGACTAATCAACCTACAGTTATTCAGGGCCTGACTCTTCCAGTCGGCCATTTGTCCATCTTCTTTCTCCCTTCTACACCCTCTCCTGTAAATGTTGAAGCTTCTTGTGTTGGGAAAGAAAAAGTAACAGCCAGGGGCCAGTGGTGATGGTTGCACAACATTATGGATGTACTTTAAGGCCATTGAATGGTACATTTAAACTGGCTAAAATGCTAAATTTTATGTTATGTGTATTTTACCACAATTTTACCACAATAAAAGCCAGAAAGAATTGCTCAATAGATTTAACTGAGAAATAAGGAACCAGAGACCCTAAAGACAACTGAGCAAGGTTAATCCTAGAGAACTGGTAATGTTTCCAGGCAAATATCCCCTCATGAGGCCCAGGAATACCAAGAAAACCTTGTGTTACGGGTTGAACTGTGTTCACCAGAATAGATGCTTGAACTCTTATACACAGTACTTGGAAATAGGGCCATTGCAGATATAATTTATTAAGGTAAGATGAGGTCATACTGGAGTAGGGCAGGCCCTTAATCCAGTATGACTAAAGTGGGGAAGAGACACCAAGACAGAGACAGACAGGAGGGGAAGAGGCCAAGTGGACACAGAGGCAGAGGTTAGGGATGGAGCGTGTAAACCATGGGACACCTCATACTGTGGGCACAACCAGAAGCCAGGAAGAGGCAGGAAGGGATTCCCCCTCAGAGCCTTCAGAGAGAATATGGCCCTACATATACCCTGATTTCAGACTTCTGCCTCTGGAACCATGAGGGAATAAATTTCTATTGGTTTTTTTTTTTAATATTTTTATTTATTTCTAGGAGAGAGAGAGAGAGACAGCATGAGCAGGGGAGGGTCAGAGAAAGAGGGAGACACAGACTCTGAAATAGGCTCCAGGCTCTGAGCCGGCAGTCAGCACAGAGCCCGACGCGGGGCTCGAACCCACAAACCGTGAGATCATGACCCAAGCGAAAGTGGGACGCTTAACCGGCTAAGCCACCCAGGCGCCCCTAAATTTCTATTGTTTTAAGCCACTCAGTTTGTGGTCATCTGTTTTGGCCACCCTGGAAGATGAACAGATGTTGTGAAATGGCTTTCTCCTTCAGTGATCAGGCTGTCCTCCTAGCTAACTGAAAGCTGGTAGCTCTCAAGTTACAGTCAAGATGATGCACTCTGTTAAGATGCCTTAATTTGAACTGGGGGACACACAGTAATAATATGTGACAAGAGGTGGCTGGTCTTCGGTGCTTGATTAGAGAGGTCTGATGAGTTGCTTCTCACAAAACCCAGTTAGCCCTAGAAACAAGATGTCCTCTGGGCCTGCCTCTGGAGCAGTCTGACCTAACAGGACAGGGCCACACCTGGGAATTTGTTGTGGCACCCTCTGGAAACCCCTGGTGGAGGAACTGCTGTCCTTCACCTGACCAGACCCACTGAGACCACTTCTCAGGGTTCCCCCAACTGCTGGTGGATGCTGTCTCTGCCTCTCCCTCTCCGCCGCTGGTGGGCAGCAGAAGCTGGCTCAGGTGAGGGGGACCTGGACTATCTTACAGGCTGGAGGTGCTCTGCAGCCTGTCGCCACCAAGTCTAGGAGGTGGCTGGCATGGGTCATGAGGACAGCTACTATTTCATTCATTCTGACAGGTCTGCATAAATTCCACTCTGAGGAAAAGAACCCATTCTTGGTTTAACCTTCTACACTATGAAATTAATCATTAGCCTAACTAAAACCCCTATGCAGGAGCTTAAGGGGTTCCCCAGATCCTGATTCCAAGGCTATTCTCCCCTTGGCTATCCCTCCTTCTCCCTGTCTCTCTCCAGGTATAAATGCCACTTTATTTTATTTTATTTTATTTTTAATTTTTAAATTTTATTTAAATCCAAGGTAGTTGTCATATAGTATAATAATGATTTCAGTTGAATTTAGTGACTCATCACTTACATATAACCCCCAGTGTTCATTCCAACAAGTGACCTCCTTAACAAATGCCATTTTAGAGAAAGGATCTGAAATGCAAGTTCAAAGCCTGGTAACAACTTAGCATGTTACCCTCCTTCCCCCTGCAGCGAAACATTTAGTCAATGCCTTTGTCCCCACCCGATCCCAGGTGTAGGCTTTGGGAGGGAGGTGGAAGTCAGTAAAGCTTTAGGCTAGCCCTACGGAGGAAAGTTTCCAAACCCCTACAACTCCCCAGGTGAGGGGACAGTCCTGAAATCACATCACATAAGCATTCACTTACCTGCCTTCCCCGGAAGCCAGCAATGACCTTGGCTATGAAGTATGGAGGATGGAGGTAGGGGAAAAGGGGAGTACCCATACCCAAATAAGCCCTAATATTACACAGATTCCAGGAAAGTAATCCTGGAGTTTCCAGGGCTCTCTGATTACCTGGACCGTTAGCACCAAGCCTAGAATTAAAGAAAGTAGCCACACAAGACCTGGGACCAGGCTATACCCAGGAGGGACTATATCCTGGCTCTCCCTCAGAATTATCCACGGGGCTGTGGAAAGTACCGTCCATGGAACACACTTAGAAATGTGGCAGAAGTGAATTGAACTGAAGCACAGAAATGGAAGCATCCTTGTACCTGTTGACCCTTCCCTATAGCCCACTGTCACCCAGTACCCACCAACAGCTGAGCCTTCGAGGAGGACCGCCTAACTCATGTGGACACAAGGTGCTTCTCCCTAGGAAGCCTTCTTCATTAAGGCTGTAGGTGGCTCCCAAACCCCTCCCAAATCAGTTTAGTTTCTCTCATAGAAAAAAAAATTTTTTTTTACAACAGTGTCATCCAGCTAAAATTACAGGTTCAATGAAAGCCTAGGAAGTCAGACTTTACCAGTCTGGATTACTGTATCAATCTTACCTCATACACGCACATGTCTTAGGTGTCTACATCTGACTCTCATGGCTGAAAGCCTGTTGAGGGAAGAAAGCTACTAGGATGCTGCCACCCTGACCGCAAAGTTTACCTGTGGTGGTGAAAAGCTCGCAGCCCAAGGAAACAAAGTGAGAAAAAGGCAAATGCAAGCCCTGGGAGGGACCAGGAGGCCAGGGCATAGCCGCTCCATTCAATGATCTCACCAAGGAAATTGGCTCCAGAAACGTATGTAAACAAGCCACCTGCGGTGCAGAAGAAAGAAACCATCATCGAAAGTGGATCACTATCACATTAAAACATCCCCTCCTATGGTGAGCGAGGGGCTAGAGACTTCTTATGGTCACTGCAGTCTAGGGGAGTTTTCTTGGGGAGAAGGGAAAAGTGACAGCAGCTGCTTGTTCTCGAAAATCCCTGAATTGCGAGGTGTGGCCGCAACTGCTTGACCGGCTCCAGCCAGGCTTCTAGCAACTGCTATACCTCTGGCTCCCAGAGAGGGCGCAGAAGGGGCGCCGGAGGTCTGGGGTTTGTTTTCGTTCTATTAAGTAACGTTTCCAGGCCACCTCCCACCTCTTCCCTTCTCCCGCGGACACCCACACTGCCAGTAGGCAGACTTAAACACTGGCGCCCAGACAAAATGAAACAACACACAGTGTGACAATAATAAAAATCTGAGTTGATGCCAGAAGTAGATTATCCTTTGGCATTTGCCCTCCCGCCTCTGCAAAGGAGTGTATGTATTCTATTCAAGTTTAAAGAATTGAGTGGGTGCTGCCGGGGGCTTTGCCCCCAATCCCCACGGGGGCTGGTGAGGTCTGTTTCTGCTGATTTTCAAGATTTCCTTTTCTATCCAACCATGTATGTCTGATATCAAAACTATAAATAGAAATCAACACATTTCCAATGATAGTAAATATATCCATTTTCTGCCCCACACTAAACTGGGAAACCAAGTTTCCCAAAGTCACCCAAAACTAATTTTTTCTCTTTCCACAATTATATAAAGAATGTTTTCTTATTTTTTAAAGTTTATTTATTTTGAGAAAAAGAGAGAGAGACAGTGTGTGTGCACATATTGGTGTGGGAGGGACAGAGAGAGAGGGAGAGAATCCCAAGCAGGCTCCACACTGTCAGCCCTGTAGCCTGATGTGCGGCTGGAACTCACCAACCTGGAAGATCATGACCTGAGTGAAAATTAAGAGTCTGAAGCTTAGCCAACTCAGCCACGCAGATGCCTCAAGAATATTTTGTTTTCAGATCTTTCTCTAACATACCTTAGTAGTTGGAAACTAACTTAGACATGTAGCTTTTAAGAACATTCTCTGCTCTTCTTTGCTTGGCTAGTAAGTGAATATTTAAAATCCCACAGCCCCTTAAATTTATCTTCCTTAAAGATGACACTGCATCAGCAGTTCCAGAACTGTAATTTTCCTGACCCTAGGAAGAACCACTGACCTACTGCAAAGAGTCGATAAATTGCCTATGAATACAGAAAATGGCATATATCAATATATGGCATAATTTTTGTTTGATGTAGATACCATTAGGACGTCAGTAACATTTAGTTTTAAAAATGAATACTAATACCATATTGCAATTTAGGAAAATCTAGGTTCCATTTACATCAAAAAGGATGGGAGCCATCCTTTTTAGGTTAAAGGAGGTTAACCTATACAAGTACCACCTAAATATCAAAGGATTACTTGGACTCATTCACTCTCACCTGCTTATATGTGTCAACCTCACACCCTGATTCCTTGGGAACAGTTAGGGTTTCAAGTATTCTGTGACTTTATATCTGAGAATGCATTTGTAGTTGCAAAACCTCTCATCCTAATTTTTGATGAATTATGGTTTCCACACCTTTAAGAAAACACAAGTGGCAGGAAATATACCCTCTGACTACTCACTAGGCAAGTCTAGGTGAATCGGAGAAGACAAATATACAGAATTCATCTTTATCTGCTGACTCAGGAAGGACCAACACTCTGTGTACTCATGATGCTTAATTTTTGGCATTAACTTGACTGGGCCATAAGGTGCCTAGATATTTGGTTGAACACTATTTCTGGGTAAGTCCATGAGGGTGTTCCTGGATGAGATTAACGTTTGAATCTATATAGTGACTGAAGCAGATTGCCCTCCCAGATGTGGGTGGGCCTCACCCAGTCCACTGAAGGCCTGAAAAGAACAAAAAGGCAAAGTAAGGGGAAATTCACTCTCTCTGCCTGTCAATAAGCTGGGACGTTAGTCTTCTCCTGCACTCAGACCGGAACTTACACCACCTCCTCTCCTGGGTCTCCAATGTGCATTAACAGATCATGAGACTTCTCAGCTTCCATAATCAATTCCTCAGAATAAATCTCTTTATGTGTCTATATCTATATTTGTATCTGTATCTGTATCCTATTTGCCCTGTGTCTCGACAGAAGCCGAACACAGCACATGATGATCTTACCTCCTGTAACAGGTGGCAGCCTATTTCCACCCTGTCCCAAGCCTTGCACTACCCCACCTTCAGGGCATTATGATCTCACACCTTTCTGAGGACGCCTGTGCCTTTCTTGAACTTCCAGGTTTAGATCAAAAACGCAGATGTGTTGTGGGATGGGAGGGGATGTCAGAAGCAAATCAAGATATAGTGTGTCATTTGTGCCCTCAATGCCCCCCCCACCATTTGCTGTTCAGAGCATACTCCCTGGGACAGACCCCAAGGAAGAGTGGAAATCTGGAGGCGGGAGAAACATTACCTTGTGGAATCCTATAGATGACTTCCCCAGGCTTCCTGAGCCGGCGCAATATATAGTCACTATGAATGTTGATTCCCATTCCCAGAATAAATAGGAAGATACCTGAGCAAAGAAGATAGAGGGAAGAAGTTAAAACTGTATCCTGATTTTGGTGTTTTTCTCACAAGCTAAGTTTTTTCTTTTTCTAAAAATTAAGAGAAGGGCATTTAATTTCAAATTCTAAGAATGCTACAAAGAATGTCAAAGGTTGGTCAATTAGCCATGGTCCCAAATTTGGGTGGAGAGGCCACATTGTTTCATAGAACAGTGTCACATGACAGAGGCAGGTGGGAGAGAAGGAAAAGGGAGACAAAACCATGGTCCAATACTTGAATGAATGAATGAATGAATGAATGAATGAATGAATGAATAGCAAGCTGTTGACTCATTCATAAATAATTAAATTGTGGTTGGCAAACTCAACAGGTTTAATTCCAAATCCTCTTCCTTTGCCTTCCCACACTATAGAGGCTGGAAGTCTGAAAAGTGGTCATGAGACCTATTTCTGCCACAAGGATGTAAAGAGAAGTGAATGTTCTGAATGTTTCCTTGGAAATGTTTTGCTTTTCTGACAAAAAGCAGATGGAACCAGCACCTCTTCTGCCTCCCTCCTCTTTCATTGCCAGATGTGATGCCTTGAGTTAGAGCAACTGTCTTGCAATCATGGAGTGACTAACATGAGGACCACATGTAAACATGTTAAGAACAGTGGAACAAAAAGTATAGAAAGTTCCTGGGATCTTAATGATATCTGTTAGCAATTAAAGGAATGCAGAAGCCATCTGCCTTTGGACATCTTTGCTATGTAAGAAATAGAAATTCTTAGTTATAAACTGGTTTTCTGTGACTCGGAGCATTCCTCATTGATAATCCATTCTCATGAAAGTAACGTGAGCCGGACTGGAAAGCTTGGCAACCAACAAACTGGTTTCCATCCAGCACTGCCATTACACACACTCTCTTGTTCCCCATTCATTGGTTCAGAAAGAGCCCTGGTCTTCGGTGAGGAGAGCCAGGATTGGGGATGCTAGGTCTTGCACCCCAATGGGAAACTTTCATTGTTCCACACAGATGCTCAACCTCACCTCTAAACAATGTGTATTTGTGCTGATCAAAACACATGAGGCAAAAAGCAAGAACACTTGAATTAAAAACAGTCAGATCTGGTATGGCATCAGATGGTGACTGCACTTATCTTGGTGAGCCCTGAAAAATGTATAGAATTGCTGAATCACTATGTTGTGCATCTGAAACTAATATAACATTGTATTGCAACTATACTTCAATAATAATTTTTTTAAGAAAAGGAAACTGGGAAGAGACACCAATGGCAGGAAGTTGAGAGAAGGAGGGGAGATAGCATGCACAGCAGTGGACGAAGCAGGAACCTTGGACTCAGAGTCTGTGCTGTGGGTCCTTGGGCAAGTCACTGACCCTCTCTTAGCCTCCATTTTGTCATCTGTAAAATGGAGATTCTAACAGTACCTATTTCACAAGGATGGTACAGGACTCATTTATATGTTCATTCATTCATCCATTCATTCACTTATTCATTCAACTAATATTTACTGAGAGCTTATTATGTACCAACCACTGTCCTAAACATCAGGGATGCAGTAGTGAGAAAACAGTCAAGGTATCTGTTTCCATGGAGTTTACATTTTAGTGGCAGAAAACAGGAATGAATTCAAATAATTAAAATTATTTTAATTATCTAATGTCACTGCAAAGCAGACGATCATAGGATCATGAGATAGAGAATGAGCTGGGGAGGGGAGGAGGTGCCTCTACTTTAGATGAGGTGGAGAGGGAAAGCTTTTCTGAAGATTTGGCATTTGTCCTGTGATTTGAATAATGCGAATGCACAGATCTGAGGGATAGCAATCTGGTATAGGAATTAGCAGGTGCAAAGGCCCTGAGGCTAGAATAGTTTTACTGTGCCTAAGAAATAGACAGTTTGCAGTTGAAACTTTAAGATAGAGGGAAAAGTGAGAAAATGTGTACAGGATGATAATTTAAAAAAACACGGTAAGCATTATATGCCTTGGTGAGGAGTTTGGATTTTTAAGTGCAGGAGAAAGCCACTATCAGGTTTTAAGCAGGGAAAAATAGGAACTGATTTCTGCCTATTATTATTACAAAAGTAAAAATAAGAAGATCAAGACACCTTATTCCCACCACCTGGAAATTACCACCATTAAACACCTTAGTGCATTTCCTTCCAGATTTTCATCTTATGTAGTATCTAGGCCAGATTTCAATTTCCCCAGAGAGACACAAAATGCTTCTTATAGCTGGTTTGTGCAAACCAAACACTATAGGACCATATAGTTGGTCACTATCTCTTTTAAGACCATTTTGACCTCTACCCTTTTAAAAAAAGTTTTCATGGCACTAACTTCTTGAAAAGACCGGACTGTTGTACCTCAGAATGCTCCCCCTTTCTAGGTAAGACTGGCTCACTTTCTCATGGTGCATTCAACTTACATCTTCATTTGCCTTATTTCCTGTAAACTGGCATAAGTCATTTCCCTGTGTGGTTATGTTGCCAATTTAATATACAGTTAGGTACATTTATTTGTTTGTTCCAATTTTAGGGAGCTTTTTTCCATTTAGATACTTTTTAAGTTCTCTTTAAATTTATTTTTTAAAATTCAAGTTAGTTAACATACAATGTAGTAATGGTTTCAGGAGCAAAGCCCAGTGATTCATCACTTCCATGTAACACCCAGTGCTCATCCCAACAAGTGCCCTCCTTCATGCCTAACACAGATTTTTTTTTTTTTTTTACATTTTATTTATTGAGTAATCTCTACACCCCCTACGGGGCTCAAACTCACAACCTGGAGATCAAGAGTGACTGAGCCAGCCAGGCGCCCTCATTTAGATTTTTTTAAACTAAGTTATGAAGTTTTATGATTCAAAGGACAAAGCCATATCAAAAGAGAAGCTCACCCACCATCCCATTGTCTTTCCTCTAGACTCTACATGTCACCTTTTTAAAATTAGCTTTTTACCAATTTGATATTCCCTTTTCCAGTTTTACACACACACACACACACACACACACACACACACACACACACACACACTTTCCTTCCATCATGGTCACATGAAAAGTAGCATACTATATACACTGTTCACACTTTATTTTTATGTAACTACATATTCTGGAGACATCTCACAGGAGTACACAGAGAATTTCCTTGTTTTGTTTTATTTTGTTTGTTTCTGTCTATGGCTCCAGAACTCTCCACTGTACGTGTGTATCAGAATTCATATAACTAATCCTCCGATCATTTGTGTTTTCTTTTTTCTTTTCTCTCTTTTTTTCTTTTTTAAGACAGAGAGAGAGAGAAAGAGAGAGTGAGCAAGAACAGAGGGAGACAGAGACAGACACTTAAAGTAGGCCCCATGCTCAGTGCAGAGCCTGATGCGGGGCTCAATCTCGTGATCCTGGAATCATGACCTGACGTGAAATCAAGAATCAGACACTCAACCGACTGAGCCACCCAGGTGCCCCGGTCATTGTTTTTTCAAATGTTAATGCTGACTGCTGCGTGGAAAGGGGCCACTGAAGGCCAACACCAGCGGTAGGAAGTTTAGTTTGAAGGTCACTATGGCGTTCCCAGCAAGAAGTCATCCCTGCTCAGACTAGGACAAGAGCAGTGAGGGAGAAGTGAGCCCAGTGGGCACATGTTATCGAGCCAGACGCAGCTTATGCAGGCTGATGGATAGAACAAGGTTTGTGATGTAAAGAGAATTAAGGATAATCTTAATGTACAAAGTAATGTACAGTTGAACCTTCCCGACTTGAGTTCCTCTTGAAGATAATGAAAAAAAAAATTCAACAATTAGTGTCTTCTACTATTTAGATTACATGGTTAAAAAAGCCTCTTTGAGGAGGCACAAACTGATAGAGACCTAAAGTGAGGGACCAACCCCCATGAATATACGTGGACAGAACATTCTAGACAGAGGGAATGGTCTGTTCAAAAGCTTTGGGGCCAAACCAGCTTGATCATTTCAGGCTCAGCAGGAAGGCCACTGAGGCTACAGCACAGTAAGTGGATGGAAGCAGGAAATGGGGTTGGGAAATTGTACAGGACCAACAATATTTGGGTGGCAGAAGCAGAGGCAGTGGTAAGGAATTTGTATTTTATCATGACTAATAGAATTCTGGAGGATTCTTGGGGTTAGTGGCGGGGAGTGACATGTTTTTCAAAGAGCTCTCCTACTGCTATATAGAGGAAAGACCGGTAGCAGGGAGAGGAGAATGGAGTCACTGTGGGCTATTGCAGTAGGGTGGTGGAAGGTGATGGTGATTTAGGCTATGGGAAGGGATATTCCCTGGACATTGCAGTAGGGTGGTGGAAGGTGATGGTGATTTAGGCTATGGGAAGGGATATTCCCTGGACATGGTCAGGTGTACTTACCCAGGCTAAACCGTATATCTGTGAACCAATCAGCAGGGTATTCAGCACAGTAAATCAGATAGTAGCCTTGGAGAAGTCCATTTCCCATGCAGAAAACAAAGGCTCTGATGAGGAACACAACTGGAAAAGGCCTCCCTCTAGTGTATAATGAGTAAACAAATGTCCTGGGGTATATGGGAAAGAAAGGTCAGGATACACTGTTTAAAAAAAAAAAAGCAAATGGAATGAAACAATTACATCAAACCCATTTTTAATTAATTAATTAATTTTGAGAGAGAGAGAGAATGAGAGAGGAGCGGAGAGAGAGAGAGGGAAGGAGGGAAAGTAAGAGATTGTGGAGCCCAGAGAAGGGCTCAAGTTCATCCAGAGGGGGACTCAAACTCACGAACTGTGAGATCATTACCAAAGCCAAAGTCGTATGCTAAACTAAATAAGACACTCAGGTACCCTACATCAAACTCATTTTATAAAATAATTTCCCATGAACTTATTCAAAGAAGAATATTATTATTCAATTCTACAGCAAACATTTATGCTATTATTTGTTTTGCTTCATTAAAATCCATAGTAATCATCATTTATTACCTTATTTTATTTTCGACCCAGCCATGAAAGGTAAATTTCGTCTCCATCCAGGAGTTAATAAGTTTAATCCTATGCACCCAGGATTGGAGATCAGCCTCATATCAATCTACAAGTAAAATCCAGACTATACTGAAGAAAGGGAAAGCCTGGCTTGCCCCAGGCACCAATGGAATGACATTTTTATAACAGCCACTCAGCTATGCAGCTTTCTATATGTCTCTCTGATATGGTTTAATTACTGATATTGTAGCATTTCTGGAAAGTGGACTGCAGAATCTCTTGAAAAAAAGATATTCCTCTAAATGTTATGGAATCTAGGGTAATCTAGGAAGATTGAACTACAACAAATAGAAATCACTTCAAAATAAAAATATATCAAGGTACAATTAAATGCTAGACATCAACTATACCTTCTTTGTAATTTTCCTTCTTTTATGGTTCAATATAACAATCATACAGGTAAGTTCATAAATCTATGTGAACAGTTTTTTTTTTTTTAATGTTTTTATTTACTTTTGAGAGAGACAGAGCATGAGTGCAGAGAAAGAGGGAGGCACAGAATCCGAAGCAAGCTCCAGGTTCTGAGCTATTAGCACAGAGCCCGATGCAGGGCTCAAACCCACGAGCCATGAGATCATGACCTGTACCAAAGTCCAAACAACCGAGCCACGCAGATGCCCCGTGAACAGTTTAATGCATAACTATTAAATAAACACCCACATAGTCACTAATCAAGTCAAGAATCAGAGCATTCCCGTCACCTCCAGAAGCCTCCATTGGTCCCTCCCTCTTTATGGTACCACCATCTCCCAGGGGTAATCACCATCCTGATTTTTGTAATAATTATTTCTCTTTGCTTCTTTACAATTTTGCCACAGTTGGATGCATCTATAAAAATATAGTTTATTTTGTTTATTTTTAATTCCATATAAGTGGACTCATATTCTAGGATTATTGGAGTATCCATTAATGTCTTATGTCTTTAACTCATATTGTTAACATAAGCATGCTCTTGCATATAAGCTCTATAGTTCAAGCATGTTGTTGTAGATAAGCTATATAGTTCATATATTTTCATTATTGTATATTACTGTTATGTATGAATATACCACATGCGTTTATCTATTTTACTTTGATGGATATTTAGGTCACTTCCCTAGTCTTACGACCACTCAGAGCTATTTTCTCATTATTTAATGATTTTACATTTTATGTTTAAACCTTTGCTACATTTGGAATTTCTTTTGTTGTAAGGAGTTAGATAAGAATCCAACTTTTTTTTCCTAATGCTAGTAAATTTACTTAATTTTTTTTCCACTGACATGCACTACTATTGGTATTATTAAATTATCATAAAAATTGGTTCTATTTCTAGACTCACAATTCTGTTTCATTGATCTATTTATTGCCAGTATTACACTCTTTTAATAATTGTACTTTTAATATATCTCTTAATAATGGGGGGAGCTGTTTTTTTTTGTTTTTAAATCTCTACTCCCAATGTGGGGCTCAAACTCACAACCCCAAGATCAAGAGTTGTATGCTCTACTGACTGAGCCAGCCAGTTGTAGGTGAGGCTATTCTTTTTTTTTTTTTTTTTCCTTTTCTTTTTTGAAAGACAGCGTGAGCAGAGGAGGGCCAGAGAGAGAGGGAGTGACAGACTCCGAAACAGGCTCCAGGCTCTGAGCTGACAGCACAGAGCCCGACGCGGGGCTCGAACCCATGAACTGCGAGATCACAACCCAAGCAGAAGTCGGACGCTTAACCAACTAAGACACCCAGGAGCGCCTATGTAAGACTATTCTTAAATCATTACTCTTTTGGAGGATTTTCAACTTATTCTATATTATTTATTTATTCATTTGAACTTTAAAACCAACTCACGGAACGCTCACCCCACAAATTTTAGAAATACTCTTAAGTGTAAAAATTAATTAAGGGAGTGAAATAGCAGAAGGGGGACCTCCAAGAGATCATTTTAAAAAAAGCATAAAAGCAGAGAAAAAAACGGCAAAAAAAAAAAAAAGTCAGAATCAACGTTTTCAAAACTCTGGGTATCAGCCAAAGGCTTGCAGCAACCTGGGGAATATTTAGGCAAGAAAATAGCTGAATCTCAGGAAAAGCAACAAACATCGTGTATTTTAACTTACCTTAGTCCCAGCTCAGGGTAAGCCTGACAAGTAACAGCCCACATTCCCAGGTTTGGAAGGAGGAAAACAGGGCTGGAGCCTTATTCCCAAAGAGAAGCCATCATGTTATCTGTCTGGGGGTTCCCCTCAAAAGACTTGTCTTTAGACCACCTCACTCAAACCTACCCAGAGCTAAATGTTTCTGGGGAACAGGGATGTTTCTGAATGTTTTACTAGGACAGTAGACTGAGGCAACGGATAATAGGTGGGGCAGATAAAAAGAACTCATCCAAAAGCTTTAAAGGAAAGATGGAGGAATGAGATGCCCATAAGGGGTTTTGTAAATCTCAGGTCTATTTCTGGGAATCTAGACAGCCATGCACACGCATAGGACCATGAACATGTTCAAAAACAGACCTGAAAATGGCCTAAGCTCTCACCTCTGATTGACCTTGAGATTTGCGCAAGTAGTTAACAAGGCTAAAAGCAGACCTGTAAACTACATGGGCGATTATTGAACGAGTCTCTAACAGGCACACAGAGGTCCTTGGCAAAGACCAGGGAGATTTAATTGGTTTCAGTGTTGAGGGAACGCTTTGTCCATCATTAACTGATCATTGAGCTAACGAGCAGCATCTTCAGTGGCCACAATGATAAAGATGAAGAGTTCAGAGAAGTCACTAAGCAAACACACCACTGTGACAATACACCGCAACAAGAACAAGCCCCAGGGAGAATCTGACTTCCAGAGCTGCCTCACAGTATCATCAGAAATGCTTCCTTTTCAACAATCAACCATGGGATGTACAAAGAAGCAGGGGAAGAGGGAGGGAGGCAAACCACAAGAGACCCTTGAATGCTGAGAACAAACTGAGGGCTGATGGAGGTAGGGGAGAGGGGAAGGGGGGTGATGGGCATGGAGGAGAGCACTTGTGGGGATGAGCACTGGGGTGTTATATGGAAACCAACTTGACAATAAACTATGAAAGAAAGAAAAAAAACTAGATAAATAAATAAATAAACATTTAAAAAGAAAAAAAGAAAAGGAAAGAAACAGGAAGCTATGACCTATACACAGGGGGAGAAAGCAACCAAAAGCCCAATCACTGAGCTTACTGAACAAAATCTTTAACTATTTTAAATATATGCAGATATACATTAATAAGAGAACTTGTCCACAAATCTTTATAGCAGCATTATTTATAGTAACCAAAAATGAAACAACTCAAATGTGAATGGATGATGAATGGATAAACAAAATGTTGTACATCCATACAATGACACATTATTAAACCATAAGAAGGAATAAAGTGGTGGTATATGCTACATGGAGGGACCTTAAAAACAATACCTTGTGAGAAAGAAGCCAGTCACAAAAGGCCACATATTATATGACTCCATCCACATGAAGTGTCCAGAATAGACAAATCCTTAGAGACAGAAAGTAGATAGGTGGCTGCCAGGGACTGGGAGATGAAGGAATGGGGACTGACTGCTACCAGGTACAGGATTTCTTTGAGGGATGATGAAAATATTCCAGAATTTGACAATGGTGAATGGTGCACAATTTTTTTTGATATATTTAAAAACTATTTAATTGTACACTTTAATATGATGAATGTTATGGTATGCGAATTATATCTCAATTTTTAAGTTAACTAAGAGAAAAATTCAGGCAGTGGTGCACAGGAGTTAAATTGTAAGACTTTTCGGGGTGCTTGGATGGCTTGGTCTGTTAAACACCTGACTCTTGGTTTTGGCTCAGGTCATGATCTCACAGTTTGTCGGTTCAAGCCCCATGTCAGACTCCATGCTGATGGTATGGACTCTGCTTAGGATTCACACACTCTCTCTCTCTCTCTCTCTCCCCTATTCTCTCTCTTGTCTCTCTCTCTCTCTCTCAAAATAAATAAATACTTTTTTAAAAATTGTAGGGCTTCTTCCATTTACTAGATGTATGACCCTGTCACCTAACTTCATTTGTTGTGTCTGTCTCCTCATCTGCCCATCTCATAGGGTTGTGAGAATTCAGTGAGTCAGTATGCTTAGAATGGAACAAAGAAGAGATCAGTAAATGTATCGTTCTCGGCAAAATTATGTTTATTAGGTTGTTGTTGATATTACCCTTTTATTCAGGTACAGGCAGTTCCTTTGTACTCACTCAGATCTTTATTTTTGTGTCACCCAGTACATTTTTAAGTTTCTTCCCAGAGATTTTGCACATTTTTTGTTATGTTTAATCCTACACTTTTAAAAATCATTTTTGTGTGTGACTGTCAATGGGATTTTCCATTTACCTTTATTAACTGATTGTTTTACATACAGAAGAAGGCCTTTTATTTTTCTAATATTAATATATTAATTTTGTGAACAAATCAGGAGACTCTAGATGCTGGTGAGGATGTGGAGAAATGGGCACCCTCCTACACTCTTGGTGGGAATGTAAATTGGTACAGTCCCTCTGAAAAACAGTGTGGAGATTCCTCAAAAAATTAACAATATAACTCCCCTAGGACCCAGCAATAGCACTCCTAGGAATTTACCCAAGGGATACAGGAGTGCTGATGCATAGGGACACATGTGCCTCAATGTTTATAGCAGCACCCTCAACAGTGGCTAAAACATGGAAAGAGCCTAAGTGTCCATCAACGGACGAATGGATCAAGAAGATGTGATTTATCTGTACCATGGAATACTACATGGCAATGAGAAACAATGAAATCTGGCCATGTGTAGCAACATGGATGGACCCTGAGGGTGTTATGCTGAGAGAAATAAGTCAGGCAGAGAAGGACAGATACCATATGTTTGCACATACAGGTGAATTAGAAGGAACTTAATGGAGGACCATGGGGGAGAAGAAGGGGAAAAATAGTTGGGGAGAGGGAGGGAGGCAAACCATGAGAGACTCTTGAATGCTGTGAACAAACTGAGGGCTGATAGGGGTGGGGGAGAGGGGAAGGGGGGTGATGGACATGGGGGAGGGCACTTGTTGGGATGAGCACTGGGTGTTATATGGAAACCAATTCGACAATAAACTATTAAAAAGAAAAAAGAAATATATTAATTTTGTTCTCAACCACAACCTGAATTCCTTATTATTTATAATAGTTCTTCCGTATATTTTCCAGGATTTCTTGCAGCTAATGTTATACTTCTCTCTCAGAAGACTGTGGAAGCCTTCTTTCTTTGACCGTGCTCTGGAATGACATATGTAGTACTAGAATTACACAGTCTTTAAAAATCTGGCAGAAGCTTTTTGTGAAATCTATCTAGGACTACACTGCTGGGAGAAGGGTTTGTTGCTAACTCTCTTTCTCTCATTGTAATTGGTTTCTTTGTCTTATCTATGCCTTCTGGGGCATTCTAATAAGTTCTGAAAAATATGTATTTCTCATAGAAAATCATGCTTACCATTCAGGCTTTTAAATGTATTCACATAAGTCTGAGAAGATAATATTTTATGATACTTTTAAATTGTCAATATAGTTTTTCATTACTCCTTCACCACAAGGGTCTTTCTTTACTATCGTTTTATAGCCACACCCCTTCCCATTCCTGGTAACCACTGACCTGTTCTCACTTTCCATAGTTTTGTCATTTCAAGATTATGTTAAGTGGATCAAACGTATGTAATTTTGAAAGTGGCTTTTTTCACTCAGCCTGATTCCTTCAAGATTCATCCAAGTTCCAAGATTTATTTGGAAGTGAAAAAAAGGAAGCTGAAAAATGCATATTACAAAAGGCTTGCCACGTTTTTGTAATCCAGAAAAGGAGGGGGTGCCTGGGTGGCTCCATCGGCTGAACATCAGACTTCTACTCAGGTCATGATGTTGTGTTTGTGGGTTTGAGCCCCACATCAGGCTCTTTACTGCCAGCTTAGAGCCTGGAGCCTGCTTTGGACTGTGTGTCTCCTTCTCTATCTGTCCCTCTCCTGCTTGTGGTCTCTTTCTGTCTCTCAAAAAATAAAATGAAATGTTAAAATGAATTTTTCAAGGAAGTAAAAAATATATGTACATATTCATCTTTTTATAAAAGCATTATTGAGATAAAATTCACATATAACAAATTCACCCTTTAAAGTGCACAATTCAGGGGCACCTGGGTGGCTCAGTCGGTTAAGCGTCCGACTTAGGCTCAGGTCATGATCTCACGGTTCATGGGTTCGAGCCTTGCATCAGGCACTATGCTGCCAGCTAACTCGGAGCCTGGAGCTCATCTTTGGATTCTGTGTGTGTCTCTCTCTCTCTGACCCTCTTCTACTCATGTTGTCTCTCTCTCTCTCTCTCTCTCTCAAAAATAAATAAAACATTAAAACAAAATTTTAAATAAAGTGTACAATACAGTGGTTTTTAGTATAGTCATAGGGTGTGTGGTCATTACCATTATCTAATTCCAGAACATTTTCATCACTCCAAAAAGAAACCCTATAACTGGTAGCAGTCAATTCCTATTTCCCACCCCATCCCAACCACCAACAGCTTCTGGTCAACACCAGTCTACTCTCTGTCCGTAAGGATTTGCTTATTCTGAATATTTCATAGCAATGTAATCACACACGGTGCAGTCTTCTGTGACTGAGTCATTTCACTTAGCATAATGCTTTCCAGGTTCATCCCCGTGGTAGTAGTGTATCAGAACCTCCTTCCTTCTTATAGGTGAATAATATTCAATTATATGGATATATCACAATTTGTTTACTCATTTGTCAGCTGATAGAAATATGGGTTGTTTCCACTCTTTAGCTACTATGAATAATGCTGCCATGAGCATTCATGTCTAAATTCCATGTGAATGTATGTTTTCCTTTCTCTTGGGCAGATACCTAAAAGTGGAATTTCTGGGCCTTATGGTTATGTTAACATTTTGAGGAAATGATAAACTGTTTATCAAAGTGGTCACCTTTGTTTCTTCTGCAAAACAAAACAAAACAAAACAAACCCTAAAGGATAAATGAGAAACTAATTTTAAAGGAGGCTTAGCTATGGAGGGCAGAAGGAAGGGAAAGGGTAAAGGATGTAAGGGATTGAGATGGAAATGACACTTCACTGAATTGACCATTTTTTATATAGCTTTGAAATATGGCCCATGTGAATGCCTTTACATGTTCAAAAAATAGCAAAAAGAGCAAACTGTAAAATTGAAAACAAAGTGAAACATAAATCCAGTTGTATCTGAAGTTGGTAGCAGAAGCGCCTACACAAGAAGAATCCTTTTAAGTGACTTTTGAACATGGTACAATGACTGTACATCCTTACTGTCCTTACAATGGGATATACTCTAAGGACAGAAAGAATGGCATAGAAATAACAACTGCCTTATTTTATTTTTATCAGTAATAACGGTACTGTAACAAATTATTTTATGAATATTGTCAGAGAAAGCAAACAAATAAACATGTTTTTGTGATTTAAGAGCTAAGATTTTCATGGGGGCCTGGGTGCCCCATTTGGTTGAGTGTCTGACTTTTGATTTTAGCTCAGGTCATGATTGCAGGGTCATGGAATTGAGCCCCATGTTGGGCTCAACACTGAGTGCTGAGCATGGAGCCTGCTTGGTATTCTCTCTCTCTTTCTCTCTCTTGCTCTGTCTCACTCACCCCTTCTGCCCTTCCCCCTTGCTCATGCTCTCTCTCACTCTTTCTGTCTCTCTAAAACAAAAATAAAAGGAAAAAAAAAAACCCTAAGATTTTTGGTGTAAAAGAAAAGGATATGAATATAAACTCAAAGGAAATGTAATGTTAAATTTGAATTGGAAGTATCAATATAAATTCATGACTTATAATTCTGACCCACTCAAAGTCCTAGGAGTAATGACACACCAGTAGCAATAAGTACCAGGTCTTAATTTGTGAATATTATTCTCTAAAAGAAGCTGGCCACCATGGAGAAATAGCTCATTCCAGATCAGAGGCAGGAAAAGTACCAGTTGAGACAGAAGAGTTTTGTAGCGCTGGAAAGTAAGGAAACAATCGAAGATTAAAAGGAAAATGACAGGCGCTGTCAAAATTACATAGGTGCCAACTGGAAAAGGAGTTCCACTGGCCAAATTTGGGACAAACTGGTTATCAAAAAGAATAATGACTACAGTTGATGGTAAATATCTGTAAACTGAGGTTAATCTTTACTATCGCATTGGATTCTTGTAAAAATTAAATGTTTATGCAAGGAAAAATGCCTGACACAGGACAGTTACTGAAGATTTTGTTTCTCTTGCCATTCATACTCCATGACACCTTGAGGGCCTGAAGGTAGCTTGAGCTCTCAAAGGAAAAGAGTCCTGGAAGAGTACAGAAAGATTATTTAAGATTTTTTTAAATAGTCGCTTGCCTCCCAGTGTGGCCCTGTCAGTGCCAACAGTGCTCCCCAAACTGGTCCTTGCATGTGAGCTATGCTTCCAAATCAAATCATGCTTCTGCCTCACCCTTAACCTCTAGACGTTTTAAGTCTGAATCCAAAGCCAAAACGCATTGTATCTCATCCAAAGGAGTGTGTAAGAATCAGAACAGGCTCATGGCTGTAATAAAGAACTCTAAAGTATCAGAGTTTTTACACAATAAAAGTTCATTTCTTGCTTGTGCCCTGGTGTAATGTTGCTCAGCGGTGGTGTTCTGCTCCACAATCCTTTCAGGACCCAGACTCTTCCAGGGCACCTTCCTCCTGTGGTCGGCAAACAGAGAGAGAGCATGGAGGATGGTGTATAGGTTTTCCCAAGGGCCAAACCACAGGCTGGAAGAGACCTCGCTAGGACATGTAGCCTCGCTGGATTTCCCAGCAGGAAAAGGAAATTGGGTTGGTGAAGCCCAGCACAAGCAACAGGTTCTCCAAAGTCAGGAACCCCAGGAGGGCAAATAAAATCCTTCCGATGTGAATGATTTTGCTGCTGGAAAGCTAGAAGCAGTTCAGAAGAAATGTTCCAATGTAGAAAGAGATAAAAACAATGAAGATAAAGCAAAAGAGAGTCAAGTAGCCCAAGAGGTTGACAATTAGTGCTGTGGAGGGCTGCAGGTGAGTTTCACACTTAGATCCCACATATGCTCTGAGACTCAGTTTCCCTGGTTTGGGACCGCTTTGCTTTAATTCCCTCCTACTCTGCTAATGACATTTTCATTCTCTTCTGTTTGTTCTGATACAGAGACTGATAAGCACTCTGTAAAGATAAGTTTTCTATCACTGCTAAGTAAATATTCATTTGGGACTCTTATTGGAAAGGGTTAACTGAAATTCCAAATCTAAATTAAACCAAAGAAACAACCTTTAAAATTACACATCTTCCACAGACCAACTCATATTTAACTAAGTCTTCTTCAAATATAAATGGTATTGCTAAGATTATCAAGCCTGTTGAAGATTTTTCACTATATGAAATTTTAGACTTCATGTCAATCAAAATAAATTCAAATTCTATATGTAAATACAAGGTTTCCATGTATATATTTACTTGTTATGTGTAGTAATAACTTCTTTCTCAGTCCATGTCCCCCTTCATCTACCACCCCATTGTTTTCCTTTTCTTTGTAGCAAAACTCCTTCAAAGAGATGTCTATACTCGCCACCTCTCTGTCTCTCCTCCTCTTCTTTCTCCCTTCCCCAGCCATAGAAACTGATCCTGGCAATACCACCAGAGACATTTATATTTCCAGATCCAAGAGCCAATTTTCAGCTCTCTTCTTATTTGACAAGTTAACAGCTCCATCCTTCTGAAAACACTTTCCTCACTCAGCTTCCTGCACACCACTTTCTCTTGGTTCTTCTTCGACTTTACTGATTTCTCCTCATTTTCCTTTGCTGGATTCTCTTTATCTACTTGACCTCTAAATATTGGAGTGTTCCACATGGGCCCCAATGTTCATAGCAGCACTCTCCACAATAGCCAAAACATGGAAAGAGCCTAAGTGTCCATCACATGACAAATGGATCAAGAAGATGTGGTTTATCTATATGATGGAATACTACATGGCAATGAGAAAGAATGAAATCTGGCCATGTGTAGCAACCCGGATGGACCTTCAGGGTGTTATGCTGAGTGAAATAAGTCAGGCAGAGAAGGACAAATACCATATGCTTGCACATATAGGAGGATTGGGAGGAACTTAACGGAGGACAAGGGGGAGAAGAAGGGGGGAAATAGTGGGAGAGAGGGAGAGAGGCAAGCCATGAGAGACTCTTGAATACTGAAAACAAACTGAGAACTGATGGTTGTGAGGGAGAGGGGGGAGATGGGCATGGAGGAGGGCACTTGTGGGGATGAGCACTGGGTGTTATATGGAAACCTTGGAATATAAGGTTCCAAGGAATCTTGGAATAAGCTTGACAATAAACTATTTGTAAAAAATAATAATAATAAAAGAAAAATAAAATAAAGGCAGGAGAAGACTGAAATAAATAAATAAATAAATAAATAAATAAATAAATAAATATTGGAGTGCTCCAGAGCTCAGGATACTTTTCCTTGTTTATATACACTATAGATGAGACCATGTCTCATATCTGTAAATATCGTACATGTATCATATATCTCATATCTTTAAATATTGTACACAGAATGACACCTCCCAAATTAATGTCTCCAGACAGGATGTCTTCTGCCCTTGACCTCAGATTCATACAGCCAATGTGCCACTAGACTTCCAGTTTAAAGGATATCTCAAACTTAATACATCCAAACTCAAACCCCTGATTCCCCACACTCCCCAAAACGTGAAGTCTCCCTCATCTCAATAAATGGCAAGTTCATTCTTCCCAATTGCTCAAATTGTGGACCTTGAACCATTGTTGACTCTTTTTTTTTTTCTCTCTCTCTCTCTCTGCCTCTCTCTCATATACCACATTAAGTCTATTATGAAATCATATCAGCTCTACATTCAAAATATTTCCAGAAACTGACTGCCTCTCATCAATTCTATCAAATAGAAAAATAACAAAAAAATCTCCAAAACTTGGAAACTTAACAGAATACTTTCAAACAATTTATGGTTCAAAGAGAAAGCTTCAAAGGATATCAAAACTATATTGAACTCAGTGAAAATGAAAATTACAATATATCAAAATTTATGGGACACAGCTAAATCAGTGCTGAGAGGGAAATTTGTAGCACTAAATGCATACAATAGAAAATAGGAATGATTTCAAAGCTCCCACATTAAGAATCTAGGAAAAAAGATCATAATAAATTCAAAAGGGGCAGAAGAAAGGCAATAATAAAGATAAAAGTAGAAATCAATGAAATTCAGAACATTAAAGCAATAACTAAAGTGAATAAGACAAGGAGCTATTCTTTGAAAAGAACAATGGAATTTACACAACTCTAAAAAAGACTAATAAAGAGAAAGAGAGAAGACACAATCAGGAATGAAACAGGCGCTATCATCACAGAACCTGCAAGCATAAAAAGGATAATAAGGAAATACTATGAGCAACTCTGCATACATAAATTTGACAATTTAGATGAAATGAACCAAATCCTTGAAAAACACAGCAATCAAAACTCACCTTAATGAAACAGATCATTTGAATAACTCTGTAACTATTAAGAAAACTTAATTCATCATTTTAAAACTTCCCCCTCAAAAAAATGTCTAGGCCCAGATGGTTTTACTAGAGAATTCTGTAAACATTTAAAAAATTAACACCAATTAACACCACAATGACCTTTGCAGCTTAACTTCTCTGAAACTCATTGATAAAAGGAGGATTTCCCATTGATAAAAGGATTTCCCATTGACAAACGGAAGATAATAATGATGGCAATCTCAAAAGGTTGTTGAAAGAATTAAATGGTATAGTTGAATATAACTGGTACACATTAGAACCTAATTACTCTTTCTCTCCCCAACCAAGGGAATATATAAGTTTCTCTCTGTAAAGCCTAGGGCCAGCACAAGACCAACAGTGAAGCTGGTCTTTTGGGCTCTAGGTCTTGTGTCTGTTCACATCATAACTTCTGTGGACCCCTTCCCTCCTGATTCTCTCAGGTTCTCTGGATCCTAAGCATGCATGACATAGACACACTATAGACATAGACACAGGAAGTTTATTTTTCCTGGAAATTTCCCAGTCTTAAAACTTTTCCATTTCTCTTAATGAAACTTACCATTCTTTTGTCCCAATCCCTCAAGATGCTCTACTTTCTTTATCTTCTGAGTGATGGCTGAAATGTATGGCCAACAATCTTTCAGAAGTGGAGTTAGCACCTACTGTGATTACATTTGGCGCTGATCTTAAGGGACTAGGGAAGTGACACAAGTATCCTCAAAAACACTCTTCCACCAGAACAGAAGACTGAAGATTAAACACTATCCCCCTGAAAGAAAGTTGAGCCTGTCACTCATTCCTGCTTCACATGAATGCTTTGATCAAATAGTAATCAGGTGGCACTCGCTCTATCTAATATCAACTTTACTGTGAAAAATGAAAAGAGTAACTATGAGGGAGAGATGTCATTTTGCAACTGGACATACTTGGGGAAAGGAGAACCCTAGACTGAGTTTTTCAATGTGGAGATCCCCTGTGCTGGGTATCTCCAGGGAACCTGCAGGCCCTGCCTGACAGACAGAAGAAGTAGTGAAAAAGAATGCTTAAATGAAAGTGGATGGACAGAAAGATCGTTGTGCCCAAGGTCTTGCTGGTTGCCTTGCATGTGACAATGAAAAACACCTTACAAGGTGACTTTGTCTGGCTCATCCCCTCCAAGATGACAGATTAGGAGTAGTCAGTGATGCAGAATTTCATGTCTCTCCTTTGGATCCATTTGTATTTTTTTTACCTGACTCTCTGTAAACATGTTGCTTTAAACCAAGCAAAAACAGTTGAATGGTAGGATTTTCAGACGTGTTTTAGGGTCGACAGAAAAGAGTTGAGGGTCAGATGATTCTTTGCTACCAATCAGATTGTGCTCAAGTAGGCCTATTCCGTTTATGCAACCAGGTGATGGATGGTCCTGATAAATAAGCATCTGTCCTTATATTCTGAGAGAGAGAGAGAGGGAAAGAGAGAGGGTTGGGGGGGGGATGTTACTGCTGAGCCAGGGAAGAATCTGAAGCTCACAGATGTGGTAATTTTCCTAGGCCACATGAGATGGGATTCAAATAACGGTCCTTTGCTTTGAAATAACTCACTCATTTCCAGTTGGAAGAGAAATTGTGATCAACATATATAATTAGAAAAAAAATCCCACATGTCCTTCAAAAGAAACCAGGTTTGGTTTTCAGACATTTTAGCCCAAAGATCTATCGCATCTATTGGAGTCATCTGCTGTATTTGCCACACAACATTCATTCTTCCTTCTTAGAGGAACTGCCCACGAACTGTGAGATCATGACCTGAACCAAAGTCCGAAGTTCAACAACTCCATCCACCCAGGTGCCCCTAAATTTTCTCTTTAGGTTGATTGATTTGAGGTGGCTTTTGGCTGTACCTACTCAGCCTTCAAGAGCCAACTGCTCTTGACCAAATAAATAAATTGTAAATAGTGGCATGGGGTGGTTTTCAGCTTGAAGCACAAAGTTCAGTAAGCTTACTATTGTAGGCTCAGGGCAAGGCATGTAGACTGTTGGACACAAATACATCATCTCTCTAAGCTACAACATTGTCTCCTTTATTTCTCATTGTCTGCAAAAAGAAATTTTTGGTTTTCTAATTCCAGCTGTTAGGCTTCATACTGCAGCCCAGCTTTATTTTTTTTGTTTTTGTTTTTGTTTTTGTTTGTCTTGTTTATTTTTAAATATAATTTATTGCCAAGTTAGCTAACATACAGTGTATACAGTGTGTTTTTGGCTTCAGGAGTAGATTCCCATGATTCATCGCTTCCATATAACACCCAGTACTCATCCCAACAAGTGCCCTCCTCCATGCCCATCACCCATTTTCTCCTCTCCACCCCCCAACCAACCCTCAGTTTGCTCTCTGTATTTAAGAGTCTCTTATGGTTTTCTTCCCACCATTTGAAACTATTTTACCCCTTCCCTTCTCCCATGGTCTTCTATTAAGTTTCTCAAATTCCACATATGAGTGAAAACATATGATATTTATCTTTCTCTAACTTATTTCACTTATGTAGACCAGCTTTATAGGCCTTCTTATGTTTTTTGGAAACTGTTCTATATAGCCATGTAGCAATGAGGCCTGTACAGTGTTATCACACTGAGAACTTCTGACAAGTTTCTACCTTTACTTAAATATTGTCCTAGGACTCAGTAGCCCCGATCAAAAGGTAACATTTTTAAAAATTTTTATTTAAATCCAAGTTAGTTAACATACAGTGTAATAATGATTTCAGGAGTAGAATTTAGAGATTCATCACTTACACATAATACCTAGTGCCTGTCCCAATACCCATTGAGAAAGGATGCCACTTTCAAGGGGAAAATGAGTGATGGACACTGAGGAGGGTACTTGTTGAGATGAGCACTGGATGTTGTATGTAAGTGATGAATCAGGTAATCTACCCCCAAAACCAAGGGCACACTATATATACTGTATTTTAGCCAACTTGACAATAAATTATGTTAAAAAAAAAAAAAGGACACCATCTTCAAATATGGATCTGCCTCCTACATCTCCATTCCATTGTTCATGCTGATGAAAAAAGGAAAAGGCTTTTCTGAGCTCTCTGTGGCAGAATCTACCATGTGAAAGATTCAGTCCTGTCATTCATAAGTATCTGCTGATATCTCCCACACTCTATCCCCCACCTTATAGTCTTAGGCCCACCTTGTCAGCAACAGCTACCTGGCGCCATGAGACTCATGAAAAGGAACCCACCATCCTCCTATCATGCTTAGCTCTCCACGAGTTTAGAAACTTGTACTATGGGACCCAAGCCATTGCACATTAAACCTGAGAACAGGAAAAGTCATGAAGTTGAGCCTTTGTGAATGGGATTAGTGCCCTTATAAAAAGACGCAAGAGAGCTAACTCACCCTATTCCCACCATGTGAAGATACAACAGGAAGTCAGCCACCTGTAACCCAGAAAAGGACCATCAACCAAACTGGATCTTGCTAGCACCATGATCTTAGACTTCCAGCCCTCCAGAATTGTGAAAAATAAATTTCGGTTATTGATACTCTACTTAGCTTATGGTGTTATGTTATACAAACCTGAGCTAAGGTCAAAACACTCAGAACAAATTGGTGGAAAGTTTAGAAACACAATCCAATGAGCTTAGCATAATAAAACTGAGTACAAGCAAATGCTACTACAACCAATATGTGAACAAGTCCTGCAAATGATCAAATTAGCTAAGATAAATATGAAAACCCACTGGAGGACTTTAGCTTCCAGTCAACATGTTGTAACCATTTCTAGATTTACCATCCTGGCTGAACAAAAATACAAAACAAACCAAACTTACAAAACAACAATTTATAAAACACTGAACATCAGGCAATGAAAGACAATGATCCCTGAGACACACACACACACACACACACACACACACACACACACACACACAAATGATGTAAGCCTTATAACTGATCTAGGTTACATTCTTGAGAGAGTTATTCTTCCCAGGGAAGGGCATCTCAGATAGAAGTTTGAAGATTTGCTGCATTGAGGAAAGAGAACTGAGATTCCAGATCAAGATATTGAAGTCTCAGGAGACAAAGAGATCTGCCTCTCAATTATTCAGTGGAGTCTTAATTAATTAATACACTATGTAAGGAAAGGATCACTCAGAACGATTAAAGAGAATAGTGCCTAGTGCTTACACATGGCCAGGAATAGAGCCCCTTCCTACCAACTACACAGAGAAAGTCATAATATAAGGTACATTGGGTAGAGTACTCATAAAGTACTTACCTCAGAGGAGAGAATGAATTATCCCTGTCACCAGCACTCTTCTAGAACCACTTTAAAATTCAGATCAAGACTTGAAAGGATCAAATTACTTCCAGGTAATTTAACTGCATCCCAAAACAAAGGTCAAGAATATTTATAGGAATAGAAACATTTAACATCCAAAAAGCTACATCTGAGTATCCAACCAAAAGATTGCCAGACATGCAAAGACATGGGAAACATTCCCTATCATGAGAAGAAAAATCCATCAAAACTGACACAGAAATGACAGAGATATTAGAATCAGCAGACAATGACATTAAAACAGTTATTATAACTGTTTCAGTTATGGAATGAATAAGCCATAAGGATAAAAGATACATCATAAAGAATATAGTCAATGGTTTTGTAAAAGCGTTGTATGGTGACAGACAGTAGCTTCACTTTGGTAAGCATAGCGTAATGCACAAACTGCTCGAATTGTTGGTGTACACCTGAAACGAATATAACAGTGCATGTCAACTCTACCTCAATTTTCAAAAAATCAGCTATTATAACTGCAATCCAAATATTTATAAAATTAAGTAGAGACATGGAAGAGAGCAAAAAGACCAAAATCACAATTATAGTGATTAAAACTATAATGTCTGAACTAACAATACCCCAAATGGAATTAAGAACATAAGACACTGCAGAAGACTATGAATTGAAGACATAGCAAGAGAAACTACTCAAAATGAAGTACACTGAAGAAAAGAATCTGAAAAGAAAGGAAGGAAGGAAGGAAGGAAGGAAAGAAAGAAAGAATGAACATAAGAAAGAAAGAAAGAAAGAAAGAAAGAAAGAAAGAAAGAAAGAAAGAAAGAAAGAAAGAAAGAAAAGAAAAGAAAAACAAAGAAGCATCAGTGAGCGTGGGATGGTGTTACACATGCATGGGCCTCCTAGATATGTAATTGCAGTTTCTGAACAAAAGGAGAAAGAAGCAGGGAGATGAAGAATAATGTATAAAAACTGACCAAATTTAATGAAAACCTTAAATCCACAGATCTAAGGACTTTTAAAAACCCCAGCATTAAAGTCAAGAAGAAAACTATACCAAAGGATGTAATAAATTACTCAAAACCAGTGATAAGGAGAAAATATTAAAAGCAGTCAGAGGTTAAAAGATTCAAGTACAGAGGAACAAAGATATAAAGGGCAGCAGCCTTCTTTTTATAAACAATGCAAGCAAGATTACAATGGAGCAACATCTTTAAAATACTCAAAGAGGACAGCTGTCATTCTAGAAAGCTATATCCTGAAAATGTATATTTCCAAAAACAAAGGAGACACAAAGACATTTTCAGATACTCAAAATCTAAAAGAACTGTTCTAAGAGAAATAAAGTTCATCAGGCAAAATAAAAAATCATACCAGATAGAAATACGGATCAATCTCCAAAAGTGAAGAACATGAGAAATGGCAACTGTATGGTAAATATATGTTTTTATGATTTAAATCTCTTTTAAAGATAATAGCAATATGGTGGAGCTTTTTATAGCATGTATATAAGTAAAACAAATAATGACAATAGCATAAATTTTAAGAGACAACATGGAAGTATTTATTTCCTATTCTTATGCTATACATGAAGGCTATACTATTACTTGAAGGGAGGCTGTGATAAATTTAAGATTTAAAAAGGAGTTATGGCTAATAAGCCAAAAAAGGTACAAAATGAAAAAAGTAACAATCCAACAGATGGAAGATAAAGAGGAAATGGGAACAAATAACAGAGGGACAAATAGAAACAAAGAGCAATATTCCATAAGGAATTAAATTATAAATTAGTAACAAAAAATATCTGGAAAATCCCTAAACACTTAGAAATTAAATAGTACCCTTCCGAACAACCCATGAATCAGAGAAGGAATAAAAAATATAAGAGAGGGGAGCCTGGGTGGCTCAGTCAGTTGAGCATCTGACTTCGGCTCAGGTCGTGATCTCACAGTTGACAAGTTTGAGCTCCGTGTTGGGCTCTGCGCTGACAGCTCAGAGACCAGAGCCTGCTTTGGATTCTGTGTCTCCTTCTCTCTCTGCCCCTCCCTGCTCATGTTCTGTCTCTGTCTATCTCAAAAATAAGTAAACATTAAAAATTATATATATGTACATATATATAATGTCATATATATATATGACATTTTGAAATAAATTAAACTGAAAACAACATATAAGAATTTGTGAGGTACCGTAACCAGTTTTTTGTGTGAAATTCATAGCTAATAGATGCCTGTATTACAAAAAGGAGAAGGTCTCAATCTACAACCTTAGCTTCTGCCTTAAGAAACTAGAAAAAGGAGAACAAATTAAGCCAAAGCAGAAGGAAGATAGATGTGAATACCAAAGTAGAAAACAAAAATAAATAAGAAACAGAAAAATCAATAGAGAACCCAAATAAACTTAAAATACAATTCCTTGAAAAGATTAATAAAATTGATAAAGTGCTAACGAGACAGAGTTGGGGCAGAGTGAAAAGACGTAAATTACCATTATTAAGAATGAGAGAGGTGACATTCCCACAGATTCTACAGATTTCAAAAGGATATTTGTGTTTTGACAATTTACCAAGTACCATGATTGCATTTTAAGGAATCTTCAACATCTTAACTCAAAGTATCCATACAGAAAGTGACAATTTTGGGAGTTAATGATGTTGCAGCAGCTTAGTAGAAGAAATCTTACACATGAATGGTGACTTTTCCTTCAAAGCAAATCCCTCAAAGCAGTGTCTACTTGTAGGAGTGTCCTGATCTCTGTGGCATTTAATCGCATGGTCAGTTTGCAAGGTCTTGTTAAAATCAGTGTTATTTCTTCTGTTAGGTTAAGAAATTAAACCTAATAGCATTTAGGTTTAAGAGTAGTAAGAGTTAAACTACTAAACACTAAAAATATATCACAAGAAAAAACACAAACCTAAACTATCAGCTATTTCTATCACTTTGTATTCCAACCCTTATCGATATCAATCCATACATGTTGATGTGGATTTTGCAGAGTATACTCTTTATGTGTAACTTTTTTTTTTTTGCTAAATGACTTTATATGCTTATTTTCATCATATAATCCAAAAAACGAATATGTTTAAGTATACATGATAGACAGTTATATTGATCATAATCAGAACTCAATTACAGAGCATTTAATTAACTTCTAGTATTTCAATGTTGTGAATAATAACATTATAACTTTGTATAAACTGATTTATGTTAGATTATTTTCCTTGTATAGCTCCCCTAAATGAAATTCCTGAGAAAAAAAAAAAGTGAACAATTGTTCAGCTATTGTTAAACATTGCCAGATTAGCTTCACAGAAACTTAGAACAGTTCTCAGTGACACAGGGCCACACATACATGTAATTTTCTCACTGGCTTACCTACAGCTTTTCCATCTTTACTGAGGTATAATTAAGAATCAATGGCACATATTTAAAGTATGTAATTAAATATGTAATCTGATAAGTTGCCATCATGATACCAAATAATGAACATCAAAAGTTTGCTCATACCCTTCATAAACCCACCTTCTATTCTTCTTTTTCCCTAGGAAACCACTGATACTTTATTTATTTTAATGTTTATTTATTTTTGAGAGAGAGAGAGAGATGGAGCATGAGTGGGGGAGGAACAGAGAGAGAGGGAGACACAGAATCTGAAGCAGGCTTTGAACTGTCAGCACAGAACCTGATGTGAAGCTCAAACTCACAGACTGCAAGATCATGACCTGAACTGAAGTCAGACACCCAATGGACTGAGTCATCCAGGTATCCCAAGAAACCACTGATACCTTTTTAAAAAATTTTTTAATGTTTTATTTATTTTTGAGAGAGAGAGAGAGACAGCATAAGCAGGGGAGGGCCAGAGAGAGAGGGAGACACAGACTCTGAATACAGGCCCCAGGCTCCAAGTTAGCTGTTAGCACAGAGCCCAATGTGGGGCTCAAACCCATGAACTGTGAGAATATGACCTGAGCTGAAGTCTGACGATTAAACAACTGAGCCACCCAGGTGCCCCACCAATGATGCTCTAAATACCATAGATTGGTTTCAATTTCATAGAATTTTATACAAATGGAATCATAATGCAGCCTTCTTTTTTGCCTGGTTTCTTCCAACCAGAATAATTATTTTTAGTTTCATCCTATCTTGTAGCCCATATCAATAGTTAATTCATTTTTTTAAGTCTATTTATTTATTTTGATAGAGAGAGCACGAGCAGGGGAAAGGCAAAGAGAGAGTGGGTGAGAGAGAATCCTAAGCAGGCTCTAGGCTCAGCACAGAACCCAACATGGGGCTCAATCCCACAAACCATGAGATCATGACCTGAGGCGAAATCGAGAGTCAGATGCCCAACAGACTGAGCTCCGCAGCCACCCTAATGGTTAATTCATTTTTACTGATGTGTAGCATTCTACTATATGATTATACCACATATGATTACAAAGACTGTTTGCTTACTCATCTGTTGATGGACGTTTGGGTTGTTTCCAGATTTTGGCTATCACAACTAAAGCTGCTATGAGCATCTGCATACAAATCTATGAATGAGTATGTGCTTTTATTTTCATCAGGAAAATAGCTAGTAATGGAAGGGCTAGGTCATATGGTCTGTTTCTGTTTAGCTTTTTAAGAGACTGTCAAAATGATACCCAAAGTCATTGTCATTTTACATTCTCATAAACAATGGATACAAATTAGTATGGTCAGTCTTTTTAATTTTAGCCATTCTAGTGGATGCATAGTGGTATCCCATGGTGCTTTAATTTACATTTCCCTAATGCCTAATGGTGTTCTATTCCTAATGAGCATCCTAATGGATGCATCTATTCATGTTTTTATTTGCCTTTATGTTTTCTTTAGCAAATTATCTTTTCATATCATGAGATGCAAGAGCAATTCATTAGAGAAAAAAAAGCATTTCCAAGAATGATACTAAAACAATTGGATATCTACGCCAAAAAAAAAAAAAAAGAAGAAGAACTTTGATTCACACTTCGAAGCTTCTATAAAAATTAACTCAAGATGGATCATATGCATAAAGGTAACACCCTAAACTATAATTCTTTTATAAGGAAACATAACAGAAAACCCTTGTGACTGTAGCTTAGACAAAGATTTCTTACATATGACACCAAGAGCACAAAAACAAAGAGAAAATTGGTGGCATTAAACTTTTAAACTTCTACCATAGGGGAGGGGGAAAAAATAGTTAAGGAGAAGGAGGGAGGCAAACCACAAGAGACTCTTAAGTACTGAGGACAAACTGAGGATTGATAGGGGGAGGGGGAGAGGGGAAAATGGGTGATGGGCATGGAGGAGGGCACTTGTGGGGATGAGCACTGGCTGTTATATGGAAACCAATTTGACAATAAACTATTTGTAAAAAAAAGGAAAAAAAAAAGAAAATGAAAAATACAAGCCACACAGACTGGGAGAAAATATTTGCAAAGCATATATCTGGGAAAGTATTTGTATCCAGAATATATAAAGAACTTTAAAAACTCAATTATAAGAAAACAAAGGGCCCAACACTCTAATAATTAGATTTGTTTACCAGATATATAGTTTTGGGCAAGTCAATATCATTCATGGAGAAACTGAAGTGAGAACTTGTACTGCTGTTAAAAGAGAGCAGATAGAGGAGGGAGAGAGACAGACACTGCACACAGAAAAGGATCTTGGGATGTTTCATGGTCAGATGTGTCAAAAGTATATTGTCTATTTTCTTCACAGTAACTTCTAAGATCAGCCTTGACAACACAGCCCAAGTATAATAGAAGAATTCTGAAAAGAGCTTGGAGCCTGATTAAGGTTTGCGTAGTAGGATTGGATATTATGGTATACATTCAAAAGACATTTGGTCCTAAAAAGAGGAGAGACATTACAAGTCAGAGTATATGAAGCAGTGGGCAATTTTAAGTCATAAGACATCAGGCCCCTTTTCTTGACGGAACATCACATTCCCACCCACAAATCTGGGAATAGACCATCCTTTGAGGAACAGATCAAGTGCCTGCCACTTACTCCCACTCACTCCCACCAATCACTGTGCTCATATGGAGCGTTGTCATTTGTGAAATAGCATGAATAATAGCAATTGCCTCAAGGCAATGAGATAACCAAAGTAAGTCTAACATAACTCCTGGAACCCCCAGAGCTCAATAAATATTGGTTTCCTCTTTCCTTTGTCCCCTTCCCTGACCAAATAGAAGGCAAATTACACGTGGGCCCCACTTCAGAGGGGTTTTTAATTTAGAGCTCCTATGCTGAGCTCTTATTAAAGGATTCTGGGTTGAGCAGAGCGACTTTTGAAACAACTTGAGTCCAGATTTTGATGGCCCCTTTACCACATGTGGCAGGGAGTCAAAAAGCAGAATGGGAAGTGCTCCACACTTCAGAACCAAGTTGCCGGGCTTTGGCAAAAATCAATAGGTGGACAACTTTTCTATTCTATCTAGAAACAGAAAACACTTATGCTCCCCCTCCTGCTTGCTGAGGGTCCATCATGAGAGTATCCCTCTTGGCTCTTCTGCTGCCCCTCACTCATTCCTCCCCAGTGAAGGAGAAGTGAATTGCCTGACTGGTAAACTTACAAGTACTTTTGAGGTGCAGTGTTAGGAGGCTCACATGATTTAAATGTAAGCCACATTCCCCCAAATCAGCTTTAATTAGCTCTACAAACAGTGGTGATGGCTGCTTCAATCTTAGGTTTAGCTCTCCGTTGGTTCTGAACCTGGGTAGCGGGGAGGAGGGCCCTCTATTCAATGCACACTCAAGCACAGACAAGACTAGAGACTTCAGCACATTCAGTGACATGACTATGGCCCCTCTTAGGTCTGTGTCTCCCTCAATTTGCTTTTTCCTACCTGCCCTAGGCCTCTAAGACTGACACTGCCACCACCCAACTTTCACACCAGAAAGAATGATAGACACATAGTGCTGATCCTTTCTTGCCTTCCTTCTGAAGGAAGTACTTGTACACCTCTGTGTCTCCTACAGACCTAGCATGGTTCTGAGTATGTGGAGCTCTGATAAAGAATGAGAAGACCAAGTTTAAGCCCCACTCTGCCCCTTCCCACTCTATGTGAAGTCATGCACATCACTTCACCAGTTTGGGTCAATATTTCCTTATCTTATTTGTTCATTTTAAGTGACATTACATTAGATTTTAAATGAGCAAGAAGTTCATCCTTTCATCAATGTGGTAAAAATGAAATGGTCAAGATCTCTAAAGCTTGCTTACAGAGCTCTATATTTTTCAGATGTGCTTATGATGTCATCCCATCTAGATGTAAACTCCTATTTCCCACAAGTGTTCAGATAAAGGACTTGGAACCTAGGAGTTCACAGAAAATTATGTCACTGCCAAATTCCTGTTTAAATGTACCAGAAATTTTCTAGAATTTGCCCATTGCTTTGCTACAAGATTTAACAAAATTTTATTATAGTGTTACCTGAAATACAATCAATTTGCTGATTGTAAAGCAATGCCATTCATAGTTTTCTCAAGGAGAGACTGGCAAAAACTAAAGGCCCACAGGCCAAATACTGTCTACTGCTTATTTTTGTAAATGAAATTTAAGGAACACAATCACATTCATTTGTGCACATATTATCTGTGGCTGCTTTCACACTACAACTGCAGCATAGAGTAGTTGCAACAGACACTATGTGCCTACAGAGCCTAAAAGAGTTACTCTCTGGTGCTAAACCTCATTCGAAAGAATCTCTTAGTTACTCTTACTTGATCAAATTATGCTTCATGAATGTCTTTAACATATGATCAAGTGACAACAAAAATGTGGCTCGTCCTGCTTTTCTTCTCAATCTACAAGAGAAGAAATTTGTCTAGATGGTTTCCAACATAGGCATCAATCAACACTGATTCTCAGCCAATGAGTAGTTTCCTTCATGAGGATTTCAGAGGGATGTTTTTGGTTTGTTTGTTTTTATTATTTTGTTTTATATTTAAAGACACATTTCTCTTTTTTTAATTGAAGTATAGTTGATACAAATGTTACATTAGTTTCAGGTGTACACCAGCAATTTGACAAATTTCTATATTATGCTATGTTCACCACAAAAATGGTCACCATCTGTCACCATACAATGTGATTATAATACCACTGACTATATTCTCTGTGGTGTACCTTTCATCCCAGTGACTTACTCATTCCATTATTAAAAGGTTCTATTTTCTACTCCCCTTCACCCGTTTTGCCCATTCTCCTCCTCCCCTCCCCTCTGGCAACCATCAATTTGTTTCCTTCATGAGGTTGGATTCCTTCTGAATATTTGAGACATCTGTACCTCTTATGAGATGGGAGCAGCACTGGCAAGGCATATCGGGAGATTCAAGTTCCTGCCCCCTCTTTGCCCCTAATTCTTGGTGCTTTCCTTCTGTAAAATGAGGAGGTTGGATGAAGTTTCCTTAGAGCAGATAATCATGATCCAGTATGTAAAGTGCCTCCTAGAAGGCCACAATGGCTCCTATGAAAGCCCAGGGAATGGTATCACCCCTGGATTTACAGAGAAGAGACTCCAAGAAAGCTTCTTGGAGGAAGTGATGCCTGATCTGAGTTTTGAAGAATAAGGGAGAATTCATGCTGCTGGAGAATGGACTGGCCCATTGAAGCAAAAATGCATCTTATGGAAACCATCATTTTATTTGGCTAATTGGGAAATGTCATCTGCTTCAACATCTAAACCCCAGGAAAGATCTAAACTCAAACAGACTCTACTGTGCACACTACACTGTGCTTCTGGATGGATACATGTCAGGAAAAGCCACACTGCAAGCAACCTTTCACAATATAGTCACGTGTGTGTGTGTGTGTGTGTGTGTGTGCATGTGTGTGTGAAAATAGCCTTCTTTTCCTTTTTCAGCTAAATACTAAAGTCACATCCAAGGCTTGAAACAGACATCAAATCCCACAGGCATAGGGATATGCCTATGATTATGCACAGGAGACAAAGGCTTCTTGGAAACATGATGATTAAACAGAGAGTGTGAGCAAAGTCTGTAGGCAAGGTCAACAGAGATAACTCTGACTTCAAAACAACTTTGGCAGTGGGATTAGGCAATGTGCTTACACAGCAATCTTTTCATGTGTCTCGACCATCTAAACATTCACAACAATAGATTCCAAAGGGAGAAGTGTTATCTCAGTTGACTGAGCCATGCAATCTCAGCAGTGATTTCTAAGTAATCGCTGGCTCTCCTACAATCCTAACTGCCTGTACTAATGTCAGAGGTAGAATCCACTCACACATTCCACAAATTAAGTGAGTACCGACTATCTAACAGCACTTTTCTATACACTGGAGACACAGTCATGAATAAATAAGACAAAAATCCTTGCCGCTGTGGAACTTACATTCTAGTGTATCCCCTTTGTATGGAGAAAAATGCAAAGAGTTTTAACTTCTATTCAATAGAACATATTGCTGTTCTGAATACCACTGAAAGCACAGTTTGCAAAAGAGTCAAAGCCACACCTGAGCCAGCCTCCCTCCTGAGCCCCTGTGCCTTCATCTTAGTTTCCATATCACAGCCATTAACAGAACTGAGTAGAGTCAAGACAGCCTGATGCTTTCTCCTGAATGTACCTTCATTGTCAAGCCATGTGACTCCTAAACCCTCAACACAAAAATGTTCATAGGCTTTGAACCACCTCTGGGAATCTTGACTGACAAAACACTCCTATGTTCTGAAGAGAATGTAGGTTGCAAAGATGTACATCATAGCTTTCACCTAGCTTCACCCTTGTTAAAAAAAAAAAATGGGGGGGGGGGAATTAAATGTCCAACAATAAATTAATGGATAGGTAAATTCTTGTTTTTACATGAGGTGAAATCACAAGCGGCCATGAAGATTGTATTTACAAACATTCTATGATAATGAGGGAAAAATCTTATTATAAAATGTTAGGTTATCAAGCAGCACAAAATCTATTTATATTTAATATAGCAAACATGTGTCAAAATCTACTAAGAAAAATAAAAGCCTTGCTAGAAGTGTTCTAAAACATTAACCACTGATGCACTTAGGTATTGAAATTATGGGTGTTTTCCTATTTTTTCTATTTCCCATTTTTTCTTTAGTGAACATTTATTATTTTCAGAATTTAAAAAATGATCATTTTAAGCTTAAAAGGGTCTTTAAAAGGTAAGGACAAGGCAGCAAGAAGGATAGAAGCATTTATGGTGGTAGCGAAGAGCCTGACATCTGAATTCAAACCCCCTGAGTCTGAACCATGACTCCCCAAATTAGTGTGTGACCTTGGGCAAATGACTTAGCCTTTTCTTCCCCCAGTTTCTCACTTGCAAAATGGGGGTGAAAATAGTGTCCATCTACATAGGTTGGATGAGGATTAGTAGATAATTCACAAAGATTGTAACACCTCATAAGCACTCAAAACTGACAGCAGATCCAGGACTCCAGCGGCCTCAAAGAAAGAGTTCACACAAGGGGAAGGTGGGCAAACATCACATCTTCACACCTCAAGGACCACTAACTCAGAGCTGTGTTTTCAGTGGGCAATTTTCCCTGAGTCAGAATCCATCCCCAAATCCTTTACTTATATTTTAAATCTTCCCCTGAGGAAAATGGACAGTATGTCGATGCTCATTTTATGGATAATTAATTCCTTGGTTTCTTTCTTTCTTTCTTTTTTAATGTACTGGTCATCAGTTATTGTGCAAAGTGACTTTTAATTTTAAAATCAAGTCTAAAAATCACGTTAATAGGACTCTCAGAGAACACTAATCATTACTTTAAGATGAAATGACCTCAAAAAAATACTGTTTATGGTGCTAACAGACAGTTGTTAATTTGAAGATAAAAGCCATGATTCACGTTGTAGAATCCTATTTTTTGGTCAAATGTCAGTTCCAAAAACAGTGAAATGAAAAGACGGTCTCTTTTTTTTTTCTTCTGTACACATGAAACCATTTAAATCTGGGCAAAATGATGCGGTTGTTTATTAAGCCTGCACCTTGTCGACAACAGACTTGTAAGTATTTGCCCAAGGGACACCCATTTCTGAAATTTTAGTTCTTAGTTCTTGTTGCTTGCCAATCTTCCTCTTTTTAAAAGAATGAGAATTCAGTTTCGATTGTATGAACATTAAATCTTGACCAATAATAAAAGATCCAGAGGATAAGATAGGTTAAACTTTGTCTCTCTACAGCTCCTGATCCAAAAACCGAGGCACCCTTATGGAAAAGAATTGTGCCTTCCAGCTTCCAGAGGCTTTCTTTACCCTAAATACTAAGCTAAATTTCCTTGAAAATAAGGCTGTGCTTGTGTTCAAGTTCTTGATTTGGTTTGGCAACTTTTCTCGGTCGTGGACTCTGCTTTCTTCTTGCATGGACTGTCTGCCTGCTTAACGCGCTGAAAACGTCTTGAACGGTGGAGCTTCACGGACTTCGCGTTTCATTGAAACGGTGGAGTTTCATGGACTTAGATTGGAATCTGGCCGGGCATTAGCTGCATCTTCTTTCTTGAGTCCCTTAACCTTACTCAGCACCGGCTTCTTTGTCTATAGAGGAGGCATAATTAATCACAGATCTCGCCAGGTTACAATGGGGACAGGAGAGACAACAGATGCTAAGGACGGGGCGCGACATCCAACTTACTCAGGTGCTCTTTCCTTCCCGAGGGAATCTGTTTTGAGTGTCTGCGGTCCGTGTCTGAATCCCGGAAGCCTCTGGTTTGTGTCCTGTCTTTCCTTAGACCAGAAGGCAAAGTTGCCCTGAATTTGGGATTCTTGATTTAGGAGAACATTTGAGCTCTAAATTCACTTAGACTCATTCACGCTTAAGTCCAGGGTAACTGGCCAGGTAGATAGAGGAGTCGGTGGCGAGCGCAGTCTCTTGGCGCTGAGAAGTGGGGATCCCGCTCGGGCCAACGGGGTTCCCATCACATTCTCTCCCCCATCGTGGAAGCCCGGGTCAGGCTCTGCCCACCTCCCGCCTCAGACCCGCGAGGATGAAGTTATCGGCCCCTCCGAGCACGGCTTCCTCCAGGAGACGCCAGGACGCAGACTGACTCACGACCCCAGGCCCCCCCCGCCCCCACCCTGCAAAGGAAAGGTGAAGGAAGACAGACAAGGGGCGGGGGGCGAGCTGCCACAGGGGACCGGGCGCGCGGAGCTGGAGAGGGAACGGTGGCCCGCAGCTCCGCCCGGCCGGAGCTTGCCAGCCGGCCTCCCTCCCGGCGACCTGCCTCCCGTGGGCAGCCGGTGGGCGCAGGGCCAGCCCGAGGGGCGCGCGGGGCTGGGGCGGCGGCCCGAGTCGGCTCCCCTGGAGCCGGGCGCGGCGCTCCCCTCGGCTCTCCCTGCTGGACGCCGCGCGCGCAGGGGACAAACGCTACCTGTGGAAGTAATGTGCGCAGAAGAGGCCCAGGAGCACGGTGGCGGGCGGGCCGGGGAGAGCGCTTGGCTGCCCGGCCAGGATCCCTACCGGCACCGCGAAGGACGGCAGCTCCTGCAGAAACCAGGCTGCGCGGGCGGGCAGGTGAGCCCCGGCGGGCACCGCGCCCGCCGAGTACTTCCCATAGCCGGAGGGCTCCGCCAGGTACAGGACCAGCGCCCCCAGAGCGGCCAGGGCGGCGCTGCCCGCCAGCACCGGGTTCTGCTGGCAGCGACCCGGCATCGCGCCGAGCTCCCCGCCGGTGGCCGCTGCCCGCGCAGAGGCGAGCGCGGTCTCACTGCCCCTTTATGGGGCGAGAGACGCCACCCTGCGTCCGCCCCTTCGGCCTTGGCCCCCGCCCCTCCATCCTGCTTTGTGCTTGGCGCGGCCAACCCTGGCTCGGCTCAGTATCCGTGCCCTTTTCGCAGGGCTGGCGCTTGGGGAGGCAGCTGGGGAGGAGGGGAGGGCGAAGGGGCCCAAAACGCGTCCTGGCCCCCGCTCCCGCCCCCCGCCTGGGACCTGCCCGCGTCCGCGCCTCCGCCCGCGCGCCCACCTCTCCACCACCTGCTTTAGATTGCCTTCGAAGACCCGTTCTTCACCCATCACCCTCTGACGCTGACGCTCCCAAGACTAGGAAATCAGAAGAGAAAACCGCAGGGACGATTTAGCCGGAGTCGTTCTCGCGTCCCAACACACCTCTGTTGCGCAGCCACGCATCCCTCCACCCTCGGACCGCGCAAGGCAGGATCTCTCCAGCCCCTCCGCTTCCCTTCGCTCTTACACTCCCTGCCCGTTCCCACCCTGCAGCCTTCTTCCCACCCTGGGCCGGATACCCAGGCACTTCCCGCGCCCGCCAGCGCTTCGTCGCCACTCTCAGCATCAGAGTCCCCTCTGCCCCTCCGCACCTCCAGGGCCCTCGTTGCTCCGCGGTTTCTCTCTGCTTTGCTGAGTGCGCCCCTGGGTTAAAGAGGCGCGCGTCCCCGAGCACGGACGCGTAAGCGAGGATTGCGGCCAGGAGTAGCGAGTGATCCAGTCGGTCCGCCCTCGCTTCTCCTCCACCCCGGGATCCCTGCCGCTGCCCGGACTCAGTCTAAAGTCCAGGGCTTCTGCCGCGGGACGACGCCCTCGGCCCGGTCCTGGGGAGGATGAGTCGGGTTCCGTACGGTGGTGCCCCTGGAGATGCTACTGTGCTCTGAACATTCAGACGTGGTTCTTTCTTCCTCTATTTTCCACCCTCCTCTCATCCTTCACCCGCTTCGTTCATTATCTACTTCCTCTTCCCTGCTCTGATTTAATATCCACAACCTCCTTGGCCTCCCTCCTCCTGTGTTTTATGCCCCTTTTCGTGTTTTGCGCCTTTCTTTGACTTGGCTTCCTGCAGGTTGGGCTTCTCTGCCCAAGTGCTATTTACCTCACTCTTCTCCATTTCCTTGTCCCACCCCTAACAGGGATTACTTTATCCCTATCAATTTTCTTTGGTCCCTATTTCCCTATTTCAGTCTCTAGCCCAGCCTTCCCCCTACCCTCCCCCTTCCTTGGCTCTTTCTTCATCCTTCTCTCTTCATGCTTCATCTTTCACTGCCTCTCAGGAGCCCCAGTCAGTATTCCCCCATCCACTCCTGCCCTCTCCTACTGGCTGTTCCAAGGAAAGGCACACTGTCCCATCTGCCCTGTTTGAGGGTGCTTCCTGATACCTGAGATACTTTCCAAAGTATCTCATCTGTTTGAGGAGAACCCCATCTTACAGATCTAGGAACTCTGATAAACCCTGAGCAAGAAGAACACACACCAACTCACAGCCAGCAACCAAATTGCCCAGAACCAGTGATAAAGAGGAAAATCTTTAAACAAGCCAAGAAAAAAAAAAAAAAAAAGACCTAGAGAACCTAGAAGGACAAAGGTAATAAGTACAACAGATTTCTCAGACACTATGCAAACCAGAAGAAAATGGGTAATACGTTTAAAGTCCTGGGAAAAAAATTATCAACCAAGAACTTCACATCTAATGAAAATAGCCTTTAAAAATGGAAGTGAGTTGGTTTCCAGACATGATGGACTAAACTTCCAGACAGACAGACACGCATTAGCACGCATGCGCGTGCACGCGCGCGCGCGCGCGCGCACACACACACACACACACACACAGCAGAAAGTGATGACAAAATCTGGAAGGGAAAAAAACCTATCTGAAGTTGCTAGAGAGTGAACAGCAGCGAACAGATGCTCATGGGGAAATCATCTTCACATGGAGGGGGTCATGGACAGCTATAGCCTTAAGTTCCTCTTTGTTGAGACTTTTAGCCTGGGCTAAGGGCAGCCTGAATAACGCACACAGCAGCAGCAGAGACATATGTGAAAAAACCTATCAGAGTCCTAAAACAGAAAGAGCCAGAGAGGGGAATCCCCCAATTCCACCTCCCCATATCCCTGGATGACTCCTGAACACACATTACAGAAGAGACCCAAAGCAAATCGGCTCAGACAAAAGTTCTGAACAGACACAAGAAACAAAGTTTGAGGTTCAATCCCAGCCAACGAAATCACCAGCTGCAACAAATGAAATAATATTCATAAGAGAAAGAATATAACCCATCATCTCTACTCTTTAACATGCATAATGTCCCAAAATACCTGACATGGGAAGAATCAGTTCAATGAAACACATTTATTTTCAAGAGAAATAAAAATCAATCAAATCCAGTACAATGAAGAACCAAACCTTGGAATTAGCAGACAGGGATTTTAAAGTAGCTATTATAATTGTAATAGTTTTCTAGGGTTGCTATAACAAGTATCACAAATTTGATGGCTTAAACAACAGGAGTTTATTGCCTCAGAGTTCTGGAGTCTAGAAGTCTAAGATCAAGGTGTCAGCAAGGTTATTTCCTTTGAGGGCAGTGAGAGATAATCTGTTCCATGCCTTTCCTCTAGCTTCTGGTGGTTCACTGGAAATCTTTGGCACTCCTTGGCATGTAGAAACTTCATTCCAATCTCTACCTGACTCTTCACATAGCCTTCACCCTGTGTGTCTTTATCTGTGTCCAAATTTCTCCTTTTTATAAGGATACCATTCATATTGGATTAACGGCCCACCCTACTCCAGTATGATCTCATCTTAACTAATTATATCTTCCATGATCCTATTTCCAAATATGATCACATTCTTATGTACTTGGGGTTAGAACTTCAACAAAGAAGTTTTGAAGGAGACACAATTTAACCAACAGCAGGAATTAACCTTAGTACAGTATAAAACAAAACATACTTTTAATGCATGAAATCACAGTGTAGAAATGGGAAATGGTAAGATATTGAAATGTTTTTTAAGGATGGAAATTCTAGAACCAAAAATACAATTTATGAAAAAAAAAAACTATGGGATAGACATAACAGCTGAACAAAGACAGAAGGAAGAATAAGCAAACTCGAAGATAGATTTTTTGATAAAAGGCAGACATTTACAGATTCAGTTTATTCAGTGAGCACTAAGCAGAAAAACAAAAAGCCCATGATTAACCAAATCATATTTAAGTTATTGGAAATCAAAGATAAAGAACACAACTTAAAAGCAACAATAGAAAAGTATCATATTATATTCAGGAAGACAATAGTATGATTAATAGCTAACTTCTTATCAGAAAACACGTGAATCAGAAGTGAGTAACATCTTTAAGATACTGAAAGAAAAAATCTCTGCCCATAATTCTATCGATATCCAGCAAAAGTATTATTCAATAATGAAGGTGAAATATGGATAATTTCAGAAAAAAAAACTATGAACATTCATAACTTCAGTACAATAAGTGGTAAAGTTCTTGTGGCTGAAGAGAAATGATAACTGATTAAAAAAAACATGAAGGATGGTGAAATATGAGTTTATAAATTTGCAAGATTTCTTATTTTTTTAAGTGAAGCAGTAAAACCATAACTATACCATGATAGTTAGAAATGCATGTAGGGGGGCGCCTGGGTGGCTTAGTCGGTTAAGCGTCCGACTTTCGCTTGGGTCATGATCTCGCGGTTCGTGGGTTCGAGCCCCGCGTCGGGCTCTGTGCTGACTGCCAGCTCAGAGCCTGGAGCCCGTTTCAGTCTGTGACTCCCTCTCTCTCTGACCCTCCCCTGCTCACGCTGTCTCTCTCTCTCCTAGAAATAAATAAAAACATTAAAAAAATATTAAAAAAAAAAAAGAAATGCATGTAGGAATCCACAGGGCAACCCTATAAAAAATTAAATAAAAAATAACTACTGTGTATAAGATTGAATGTTAACTAGACTTACTATGGTGATCATTTCACAATACATACAAATATTGAAGCCTTATGTTGTACACCTGAAATTGATACATTGTTACATGTCAATTATACCTCAATTTTAAAAAAGAACTATAAAATGAACAATAAAATTAAATAAAAATCTAAAAAAATAAGCAAATAACTCAATATTAGGGGACAGGAAGAGGATAATAAGAACAAAACACAGAAGAGTTGAATGGTTGGAACACCTTGGAAAGGCAAAACTGAAACTATATCTATTCAGAAATGACATGATCTTGAATATAAAACACTAAGGAACCTACCAAAAAACTATTAGAACAAATAAGCGAGTACAGCAAAATTACAAGATGCAGGGTCCATATACAAATATCAGTTGAAACTAGCAATGAGAATCTGAAATGAGATTACAAAACAATCCATATACACACCAACCCCCCCCACATATTTAGTAAGTTTAACAAAAAAAAGAGTAAGACTTATGTACTGAAAATATTGTTGAAGGAAATTATATTGTTAAGATGTCATACATCCTGCTATAGACTGAATTGTGTTCCCCTAAAATTCATATGTTGAATCCTTAACCCCCAATGTGACTGTATCTATTTCTGAATTTAGGGTCTTTAGGAGGTAATTTTTAAAAATATTTATTTGTTTATTTTGAGAGAGAGAGGGGAAGAAGGAGGAGGAGCAGGAGAAGGAAAAGGAGGAGGAGGAGGAAAGAAGAAGGAGAAGGAGGAGGGAGGAGAAGAAGAAGAAGAAGAAGAAGGAAGGAGGAGGAGGAGGAGGAGGAGGAGGAGGAGGGGAGGAGGAGGAGGAGGGGGAGGGAGAGGGGGAGGAGAAGGAGAGGGGAGAGGGGGAAGGGGGTGGAGGAGCAGGGAGAGGAGGAGGGGGAAGGGGAAAGAGGAGGAGGAGGAGGGAGAGGAGGGGGAAGGAGGGGGAGGAGGAGGAGAAGGAGGAAGGGGATGGAGGAGGAGGTGAGGAAGGAGGAGGGGGAGGAGGAGGAGGGAGGGGGAGGAGGGGGAGGAGGAAGGCGAAGAGGAGGAGGGGAGGGAGGAGGGGAGGGAGGAGGAGGGGAGGGAGGGAGGAGGGGAAGGAGGAAGAGGAAGGGGGAAGAGGAGGAGGGGAGGGAGGAGGAGGGGAGGGAGGAGGAGGGGGGAGGGAGGAGGGAGGGGAGGGAGGAGGAGGGAGGGAGGAGGGAGGAGGAGGAAGGGGAGGAGGAGGAGGAGGAGGGGGAGAGGAAGGGGAGGAGGAGGAGGGGGGAGGAGGAAGAGGAAGGGAGAAGAGGAGGGGAGGGAGGAGGAGGAGGAGGGGGAGGGAGGAGGAGGAGGGGAGGAGGGAGGGGGAGGAGGAGGGGAGGAGGGGGAGGAGGAGGGGGAGGGGGAAGGAGAAGGGCAGAGAGAGGGAGAGAGAGAAACCTGCGTGGACTCTGCATGGTCAATGCAGAGTCCAACGCAGGGCAAAGCTCAATCTAATCAACCGTGAGATCATGACCTGAGCCAAAATCAAGAGTCTGATCCCAGGTGCCCTTAGGGTCTTTAGGAGGTAATTAAGGTCCAATGAGGTCATAAGGATGGACTCTAATCAGATAAAGGACTGTAGCCTTGTGAGAAGATCTCTCCCCGCACCCCCACTCTTTTCAATATGAAGAAACACTGAGAAGGTAGCCATCTGTGGCCCAAGGAGAGAGCTCTCACCAGACACGTACCTTCCTAGTACTTTGATCTTAGACTTTTAGTCTCCGGAATTGTCAGAATAAATTTAGGTTTAAGCCACCTAGTCCATGGTATTTTGTTATGGCAGCCTGAGCAAGCTATGAACCTCCAAACAGGTCTTCATACTCATTTAAATTCCTATCAAAATCCCAGATGACTTTTCAGAAAGGGAAAAGTTTATCCTAAAGTTCATATGCAAATGCAAGGGGCCCAGAATAGAAAAAACAATCTTTAAAAAAAAGGAAAAATTGAAGGACTTAAACATTCTGATTTCTAAACTTATTGTAAAGAAACAGTAATCAAGACAGTGTGGTACCAGCATAAGAATAGACATATAGATCAATGGAATACAATTTAATTTAGAGTCCAGATATATAAACTCATACAACTATGATACACTGATTTTCAATGAGACTTCCAAGATCATTCAATGGGGAAAGAATAGCCTTTTACGAAAAATGGTGTTGGTACAAATAAATAGCCCCATGCAGAAGAAGGATGGCTCTGTGGTTGGCAGAGGAGAAGCCCTGAGTTGTCTTCGTTCCTCCACCTTATTTTGCATAAACTAATTCAATTCAAAATAAAAATGCTAGGAAGTGTAATTGGAACTATAGGTCAAAGCTGTGTTCTCCAAAGCTTTACAAAATTTTATGAAACTGATATTTTGATGTTTGTTGTTATTGGGGTTTTTTTGTTTGTTTGTTTTGTATGAAAGAACAATTTTTTAAAGGTCAGTTCCAAAAATAAATATATTCCACTAAGAGATGAATGGAATAAATTTCTAAATTTTCAGATTCAAAGGTTCTTATTTATATAACAGCAAATTTCATCTTATCTGCTTGGAGAACTCCTAATCATTCTTCAAAACCCAGCTCAAATTTACCTCTCCAAAGAAGCTTTGCCAGGAAGAATTAATCATTCCCTATTCTGTTTCCATGATACTTTCTACTTGTCTTACCATATCATTTTCCCCAGTTTTCACAAGTTTCTCTCTTTTTTTATTTTATTTGTTTTTAGTGTTTATTTTTTGAGAGAGATACTGTGTGAGCAGGGGAGGTACAGAGAGAGGAGTCTGAAGTAGGCTACAGGCTCCAAGCTATCAGCACAGAGCCTGATGCGGGGCTTGAACCCACAAGCTGTGAGATCATGACCTGAGCCGAAGTCATCCGCCCAAATGACTGAGCCACCCAGTTACCCCATTTTTCTCTCTCTCTCTCTCTTTTTTTTTACTTGAAAGGTTTATTTACTTTTCTTTCTCCAAATTTTTATTTAAATTCCAGTTAGCTAACATACAATGTAATATTAGTTTTAGGGATAGAATTTAGAGATTTATCACATAACACCCAGTGCTCACCACATGTGTCCTTAATCCCCATCACCCGTTTAGCCCAACCCCCCCCCACCTACCTCTGGTAACACTCAGTTTGCTCACTATGCTTAAGAGTCTGTTTCCTGGTTTGCCTCTCTTTTTTTCCCTCCTATGTTCATCCATTTTGTTTCTTAAATTCCACATATGAGTGAAGTCATACAGTATTTGTTTTTTTTCTGATTTTGACTTATTTCACTTAGCATAATACCCTCTAGCTCCATCCACATCATTGCAAATGACAATATTTCATTTTTTATTGCTAAGTAATATTCCATCACACACATACATACACACACACACACACACACACACACACATACATACACACATACATACATATACACATACAGTACTACCTTGGATTGAGAGTAACTTGTTCTGTGAGTGTTCCATAAGACCACCAAACATTTCTAATAAATTTTAACATTATTAACGACTGATGTCTTGCAATACAAGTAGTACGTGACACTGAACGACACACATCACATGATCACAACAGAGCCAGTGGTCCTTCTCTAATGCACATGCTGCAGATTGTGGGTGATTGTCTCCCATGCTCAATGCTCAGTCTGAGGCCATGGAGTTTAGTAGAAATCAGTGATTCTTCAGAACATTGGAAGGTGCCCACAATTGGCACTAGTGTATTTTTTGTCCCTTCAAAGCACCTATGGAAACTCCTTTGCTTTTCCATACAAGAGTAAACTTAGGAATGTTTAGCTTCATTCTAGGTCAGGCTGCCTGCAGATATAGACCCTTTCCTTTGGAGCCTTAGTGCCAGTTACATTAAATACAGTATATGGTAAGAGTTTATTCATGCTATACTATAGTCAACATCGTTAGTGATAGTGAAAATCGTCCTACATAATAACCCTCCTCTCTCTTGTCCCCCTCACACCAGCTATGAAGGTTTTCAAAGGTAAATGCAGGTTAATTTGCTTATTCTTCTTTATATTGTGTATTTTCTTTATTATTTTGTATTATATTACAATATTGGTATAATTTTTATATGAATATTTTTGGGTTGTGGAACAAATCATCTGAGTTTCCATCATTTTTTATGGGAAATTTGCTTTGACAAACAAGTGCTTTGGATGGATTACAAGCAATTTCTGGAACATATTATGTTCACAAACCAAGGTTTATGTATATATATATATATATATATATCACAAATTCTTTATCCATTCATCAACTGATGGACATTTGGACTCTTTCCATAATTTGGCTATTGTTGGTAATGCTGCTATAAACATCGGGGTGCATGTATCCCTTTGAGTCAGTATTTTTATATCCTTTGGAAAGTAAATACCTAGTAGTGCCATTGTTGGATCATAGGGTAGTTCTATTTTTAACTTTTTGAGACACCTCTATACTGTTTTCCAGAGTGGCTGCACCAGTTTGCATTCCCACCAATAGTGTAACAGAGTTCCTCTATGCATCCTCACCAACACCTGTTGTTTCCTTCTGTTTCCTTCGTTCTGACAGGTTGAGGTGATAATCTCATTGAGTTTTGATTTGTATTTCCCTGATGATGAGTGATGTTGAGCATCTTGTCATGTTTCTCTTAGCCTCTGGATGTTTTCTTTGGAAAAATGTCTGTTTATGTCTTCTGGCCATTTTTTAACTGGGTTATTTGTATTTTGGGTGTTGAGTTTGATAAGTTCTTTATAGATTTTGGATGCTAACTTTTATCTGATATTTCATTGCAAATATCTTCTCCTATGCCATGGGTTGTCTTTTAGTTTTGTTTATTGTTTCCTTTGCTATGCAGAAGCTTTTTATTTTGATAAAATTCTAATAGTTTAAAATTTTGCTTTTGTTTCCCTTACCTCAGGAGATATATCTAGTAATAAGTTGCTATAGCTGATGTCAAAAAAGTTACTGCCTGTGTTCTCCTCTAGGATTTTGATGGTTTTGGGGCGCCTGGGTGGCTTAGTCGGTTAAGCGTCCGACTTTCGCTTAGGTCATGATCTCGCGGTTCGTGGGTTCGAGCCCCGCGTCGGGCTCTGTGCTGACTGCCAGCTCAGAGCCTGGAGCCTGTTTTAGAGTCTGTGACTGCGTCTCTCTCTGACTCTCCCCTGCTCACGCTGTCTCTCTCTCTCTCTCCTAGAAATAAATTTTTTAAAAAATTAAAAAAAAGGATTTTGATGGTTTCCTATCTCACATTTAGGTCTTTCATCATTTTGAATTTATTTTTGTGTATGGTGTAAGAAAGTGATCCAGTTTTTTCCCCCAAAGCAATCTACACATTTAAGGCAATCCTTATCAAAATGCCACCAGCATTTTTCACAGAGCTAGAACAAACTATCCTGAAATTTGTATGGAACCACAAAAGACCCCAAATAGTCAAAGCAATCTTGAAAAAGAAATGAAAAGCAGAAGACATTACAATTCTGGACCTCAAGTTTTAGTACAAAGCTGTAGTGATCAAGACAGTATAGTGATGGCACAAAAACAGACACATAGATCAATGGAACAGAAAAGAAAACCCAGAAATGAACCCACAACTATATGGTCAATTAATCTTTGACAAAGCAGGAAAGAATACCCAGTGGTAAAAAGGACAGTCTCTTCAACAAATGATGTGAGAGAAACTGGACAGCAACAGGCAAAAGAGTTTTCACAAGTTTCTGTTTACACGACTATACCCTGAAGAAGGTAAGCCCTTTGACAGCAGTATTCCATTACTGTTAAGATAAAAGGCTTAAAGTCCAAATCTTGGCTCTTTTCTCTACTGTTAATTGCTGTATAACCTTGAACATCAGACTTAAACTCTCTGACACTGATTTTCTACATCAATAAAATGGGTATAATAATACTATAATGAACAATAGTTTTTAAGATATAAAATGACAGAGAGGTCCCTGGGTGGCTCAGTTGGTTGGGAGTCCAACTCTTGGTTCCGGCTCAGGTCATGACCCCAGTGGGATCAAGCCCCATGTTGAGCTTCACGCCAAGGGTGGAGTCTGCTTGAAATACTCTCTCTCTCCCCCTACCCCTCTCCCCCTCATGCTCACACTCTCTCACTCTCTTTCTCTGTCTCAAAAAAATAAAAATTTTAAAAAGATATAAAATGACAGAAACCTGACTCAAATTATCTTAATCAAAAGACAAAACAAAACAAAACTCTGTGTGCATATACTCATAAGTAGGGAATTCAAGAAGTGGCTACAAGGCAAGACTGGATCCCTGGGTCCAAACTTCGTTATTAGACCCTCCTACTTGTCATCAATTAACTCTGATTTCTTCTGCTTCATTTTCAGGAGGGGTGTTCTAGCAGCTCCAGATTTAGTCAGACCTTAGTTCTTACAATCTAAGTAGATTCCTCTATGAAGAAATCATTCCCCTAAGAGAATTCTACCCCTATTTAGGTCATATTCCTGGAAGAGGAACTGGATACTTTGAATGGGGGTAATTTTGTGCCCATCCCATGGCCAGAAAGCATCCATTAATCTCATTTAACCTAGAGCTCACATGGTTATGTGTATATGTGTGCACACATATAAAGGGCTGGGAGTTAGTCACAATTTAGTACAAAAACTAATAGTACTCAAAGTACTTCAAGCTGAAAGGCCCATCTTGCAAGAAATTACAGAATTTTTGGAAAGGGCTTCAGTGGCTAAAGTCAAGACACTGGGCTGGGCTTCACATTCACCTCACCATTGACTCCATAGTCACACCATTACAAGTGACACACAGAGGTCAGCATCTTAGTGTGGCCCATGAAGTTGAACATACACTGGAAAGTGGGTTCTTGCAGCTGTAAAGACTTAATTTCTGCAGGACTCCAAAAACCATCACCAGGGGGCACCTGGGTGGCTCAGTCAGTTAAGTGTATGACTTCAGCTCAGGTCATGACCTCGCAGTTTGTGGGTTAGAGCCCCACATCCTGGCTCTGTGCTGACAGCTCAAAGCCTGGAGCCTGCTTCAGATTCTGTGTCTCCCTCTCTCTCTGCCCCTCCCCTGTTTATGCACTGTCTCTCTCTGTCTCAAAAATAAATAAACATTAAAAATTTTTCAAAAACCATCACCAGGACAAATAGGGACACCTTCACCTCCCTTTGACATTCTAAGCCTCCTGGGAGTACATCTCACTAGCAGGAACTAAATCATGTCTAGAACCCAATTTATTACAAGAGAGTATTAGTCAGACTACTCCTTGTAATACAAGGAGCTCATAGGATGGAGGGACATGGATACTGACTGCCAATAAATGACACTGAACACTGACAACCAAAAGTAATAGATAACTCATTTTCAAGATCTATTTTAATGCATATTTCATAGTTTTACACTTGAGAAACTGACACATATGACCTAAAATTGCTCATTTTTCCCACATGCAATGCTAAATTCTTACGTATTTTCAGTTTAGGGTAAGAATTCACATCTTAGTTCCCATGATTGTTGTTCTAGAGTAGCTAAAATTTGTTATAAACAAAAATATCAGAACCTCTATAACAACAACTTGAATTCATTCCTGAAAAATGTGCTAAGTTAAGAGATTTTACATGGGTAAGGATTCCATTAATCTTAATGAGAAAAGTCAAGATGCATTCCAAACCAAGATTCACCAAAAAAGTCAAATGAAAATTGAAGTAACTTCATATACATAATACATATGAATTTTTAAATGAATAAACAAAGTTTGAACATAAAATGTAACTTAGACAAGGTTTACTGTAGTCACTAAAGAAGGCAAAGAGAACCTGAAAAGACATGGTAATTAATGTAGGAGCCTACAACAGAGTAATTCTTTAGAAGGTACATTTTTCCTTCTCCACCATTTTGTTTATATTTCAACCTTTTGACGATTTGTGGTTAGCTTACATTCAAAATACACTCAATGTAAAAAAAAGCACAAATTGAACAAGCCAAATATAAGAACATTTAATAATACATGGAATCGTCATTTTCTCACACCATGCATAAAAATAAACTCAAAATGGATAAAGGACCTGAACGTGAGACAGGAAACTATCAACACCCTAAAGGAGAAAGCAGGAAACAACCTCCTTGACCTCCACCGCAGCAACTTCTTACTTGACACATCCCCAAAAGCAAGGGAATCAAGAGCAAAAATAAACTGTTGGGACCTCATCAAGATTAAAAGCTTCTGCACAGCCAAGGAAACAACCCAGAAAATTAATAGGCAACCAACGGAATGGGAAAAGATAGTTGCAAATGACATATCAGATAAAGGATTAATATCAAGAATCTATAAGGAACTCACCAAACTACACACCCGAAAAACAAACAACCCAGTGAAGAAATGGGCAGAAGATATGAACAGACACTTCTCCAAAGAGGACATCCAGATGGCCAACAGACACATGAAACGATGCTCAGCATCGCTCCTCATCAGGGAAATACAAATCAAAACCACACTGAGATACCACCTCATGCCACTCAGAGTGGCTAAAATGAACAAATCAGGAGACTATAGATGTTGGCAAGGATGTGGAGAAACAGGCACCCTCCTACACTGTTGGTGGGAATGTAAACTGGTACAGCCCCTCTGGAAAACAGTGGGGAGGTTCCTCAGGAATATGACAATAGAACTCCCCTATGAGCCAGCAATAGCACTGCTAGGAATTTACCCAAGGGATACAGAAATGCTGATGCATAGGAGCATATGTACCCCAATGTTCATAGCAGCACTCTCCACAATAGCTAAAACATGGAAAAAGCCTAAGTGTCCATCAACAGATGATTGGATCCAGAAGATGTAGTTTATCTATACGATGGAATACTACATGGCAATGAGAAAGAATGAAATCTGGCCATGTGTAGCAACATGGATGGATCTTGAGGGTGTTATGCTGAGCGAAATAAGTCAGGCAGAGAAGGACAAATATCATATGTGTGCACGTATAGGAGGATTAGGAGGAACTTAACAGAGGACCAAGGGGGAGAAGAAGGGCGGAAATGGTGGGGGAAAGGGAGAGAGGCAAACCATGAGAGACTCTTGAATGCTGACAAAAACTGAGGACTGGTGGATGTGGGGGGGAGGAGGGGTGGGCATGGAGGAGGGACACTTGTGGGGATGAGCACTGGGTGTTATGTGGAAACTAATTTGACAATAAACTATTTGTAAAAAAAAAAAAACAAAAAAAATAAAATAAAATGGTTTTGCAAGGAAAAAAAATAATACATGGAATCGTGTACACATATCTGAGACTGAAAAACCATCTCACCCCAACTTCTTCACTCTCCCTGCTTAGCATATACACAAAAACAAACTGTCTGGGCTCATCCAAACATGTTGTGCAATTCAAATCTGTTCCACATGCTATTTCCCGATTAGAAATTTTTCTGTCAAGTAAACGGATGAGTCTTTGCCTAAAATCATAATGTTGAAATATTACTTCTTAGCACTTATTTAGTGTGCTTTATGGTGAAAATATATACAAAAAAGTATCCAAAATGTGGTCTATGCTTTCAATAGTGTGTCCCAAGGTCCTTAATTGAACAGTTGTTGTGTAAGCTAAGTCTGTCCTTGAAAAATTCAAAGCACATAATTTCAAGTAAATTTACGTGCACTTAGAGAATTACCTTAGGCTTAGAGAATCACTTTAATAATTAAATGAATTAATGTATGTTAAGTACTGGGGACTGAGTCTGACACACAGCAAAAGATTTATTAATATTAGATAATATTGGTCTCAAACTATATTTTATTTATATTTTAAACTCATACAGTTCATATTGTGATGTTCCTTGCTCAATTTCAATTCAATTTAAAAACCTTACCGATGGAACTTAGTTACACTAGGCTGGTTTGGGGTCAGGACAACAGAAAACAACATTGCCCCAACAGCGATCTATTAAGCACTGACTTATAAGCAATAGCAGTCTACCAATGGGGAAAAGGCAAGAGTGTATAAAGAGATTCCCTCTGTGGTGCAGGCATACAGGAAAGGCTAAAAGCTGAGACTAGATCAGGAACATTGATATAAACCTCACCTCCTCACATCCTAGTCTTCACCCAACACACAGGATACAGAGGGATTTGAAAACATCCTAGCCTTTACCCAACACACAGGATACAGAGGGATTTGAAAACAGTGGTGCACTAAAGGCAGCCATAGCAGCAACAATAGTCAAACCTCATTTTCTGAATAGACTTACTCAACTCACAAACATGAATATCCAAGCAGAATAAAATATTCTTCTTATTTCCAGGCATAAGTATTATTTGCCTCATTTCTAATGTTCTACTACAATGTCAAACATTCAACCAAAAAAATGAGAGATACAAAAAAGCAAGAAATAAACAACCCATGACAAGAGATAATGCAATCAACAGAGACAGACTCTGAGATAACTCAGATGTTGAACCTACCAGACAGAGAATTTAATGTAACTAATTAACATGCCAAAGTCGATAGTGGAAAAGGTGAACAATGTGAATGAATAGAAAATTTTCAGAAGAATGATGAGAAGTACAAGAAGTTAAATGGAATGCTACAAATAAAACACATGAAAATAGAAATGAAGAGTTGTTTTGATAGACTTATTAGTAGACTGGATTCTAAGAAAAAAATTATTGAGCTTGGACATAGACTTACATAAACATCTTATAGATGTAACAGTCTATTTTAAGCTGGTAACAATTTTTCTTCAATCGCATATGAAAGCTCTATGCTGTTACTTCTCCTCCTCTCACATTGATGCTATTGAAGTCACACTTTACACCTTTTTATATTGTGCATCCATTCACAAGTTATTATAGCTATAGTTACTTTTTTATACTATAATATATATATACATACTATGATAAATATATACTAGAAAAACAAATATTTTAGGGATAAAAGAGATTAACACACCATTACAGTATTAGGGTATTCTGAATTTGACTATATATTTAACTCAATCAGTGAGTTTTACACTTTCATATGTTTCTTATTGTTAATGAGTAACCTTTTGCTTCAACTTGAAGAATTCCTTTTAGCATCCCTTATAAGGCAGATCTAGTGACAATGGACTCCCTTCACTGTTGTTTCTCTGGAAATGTCCTTATTCCTCTGTCATTTGTGAAGGATAGTTTTACCAGGTATAGTATTATTGGCTGGCAGATTTTTTACTTTCAGCACTTTGAATATATCATCCCATTCCCTCATGGCCTGTAAGATTTCTGCAGAGAATTCCACAGATAGCCTGAAAGGGGTACCCTTGTACATGAGGAGTCATTTTTCTCCTGCTTTTTCAAAATTCTCTATCTTTGACTTTTAACATTTTTCTTATAATGTGTCTCAGAGTAATCATCTTTGGGCTGTCCTTGCTCAGGGTCCTTTGAGCCTCCTGGGCCTGGATAGCTCTTCTAAGATTTATGATTTCTCTTCTAAGATTCTCATGATGCAAATGTTAATTTGCTTGATAATGTCCCATAATTAACATAGGCTTTCTTTGCTCTTTATCATTCCTTTTTCTTTTTGTTCCTCTAAGTGGCTACTTTCAAATGATCTGACTTTGAGCTTGCTGATTCTTTCTTCTACATGGTTATGTCTGTTGTTGAATCATTCCATTAAATTTTTTAGTTCTGTCATTGTATTCTTCAGCTACAGGATTTCCGTTTGGTTGTTTTTTGTTTTTGTTTTTGTTTTTATGGTTTCTACTTCTTCATCAATGCTCTAATTTTGTACATGCGTTGTTTTCTTGGTTTTACTTAGCTGTCTATTTGCACTGTTGCATTTCACTGAGTTTCTTTAAGATTTTTATTTTTAACTATTTGTTAGGCAAATCATAGATCTCCACTTGTTTCGGGTCAGTTATTGGAGTTTCATTAATTTCTTTTGGTGGTGTCATATTTGTCTGATTCTTCATGATCATGAGCAAACACTTCATGAACAAACATCTCAAATTTCATGATCATGAGCAAAGAACTCTTCCAGTTTTTACAGACTGGTATCAACAGGTATTGACGGACTCCTTTCTATTCTCTAGGCTGATAGGATTACCTCCAGAATCACAGTCATGCTGATATGAAGCCAGTTTTGAAGTTGTCACTGGTCTGCATAGGTGCTGGGATCATTACCAGGAGGTTGGGGATGCTTGGATCCTGTCTGTCCCTGGGTGGATGAGACTGCTTCCAGTACCTTGTTCAGTAGGATGGTGCTTGGACAAAGGTCCACAGTTGGATCCTGAGACAGTGGGCCTATTATCAGCTATGTAGACAAGTGTGGTTCCAACCAGGTCCCCAGAAGAGCTCCTGCCTTGTCAGTGGATGGGTCCCTGGATGAGAAGGACTGGCCCTGAACCATGGCTGAGAAGGTCTGTAATAAAATCCCAGAGTTGTTTCAGATATCATAGTCAAGACTTAGATCTGCAGACCTGGCTCTGGATAGGTGTGTCCCCCATCAGGAGACATGGAAGGCTGGACTGCTCCCTGACCATGGCTGAAGTGGTTGAAGTGGTTGAAGCCATGTAGAGAGATGTTTCAGGATCTCATGAGTTACAGACTCCAGTGCCTTCCACCAGGTCCCTATGCCAGCAGGACTGCTCATGGACTGTGGCTAGGAGGGCCTAAATCCAAGTATAGGGCCCTTTCAGAATCTACAGTCTGACCAAGTTTGGCATGTTTACTTCCAAGGTTTCCTAGATCATGGCCGACAGGGACTAGAGAGTGTTCATAGACCACTTCAGGGTCCACATCTGGGACCAAGGCCTGTATATGTATTGTCTAATGTCCAGGTCGGCATGACTCCTCCCTGGTCCCCAGGAGCATGGTGCTGGTGACAGGACCAAAGCCAAATATGGCTGAAGCTGAGTTCTCAAGGGTACAGAACTGTTTTGAATCTGTAGTCAGAACCATGGTTGCCAAATCAGCCACCTGGGTGTGGGCCTGCCTTCTCAAAATGGCTCTCCTCAGCCTTAGACTGCCCTGGGGTTTTGCAGTCTCTGCCCTGGATCCCAAAGCTCCCACAAAGACACTCTTGTCCATGGATAGATGTCAAATTACCATTGTTGAGGGTGAATGTTAGTAAGGGATATCTTACTGGGCCATCTTGCTGATGTCATTCCAGAATTACTTCATTCTTTCTAACAAATGCTAAGGGTTTATTCCATGGATGTGCCTAACTTATGTACATGAAGACTTTCTGCCATTTTGCTATTACAAATGACCTTGGGTATTCATGTGTCCATATTACCTTGCACAAGTGTGAGTGTGTTTTTGTAGGATGAAGTAGAATTGGGCCAAACGGTGTATGCCTGTTTTGTTTTGCTAACAGTACCAAATTGCCCTCCTTACACGTTTTTAACAATCTATACTCCCTCCTCAGCAATATATGAAGATTATTCATTTTGAAGCTGATATGTGAGGACAGTTGAATTGTCCACTATATAAACTTAGCACATGTCAAACGCGCCAACATAATAAAGGCATTAAAAAATGAGGAAAAAGGAGATCCAACATGGTGGAGAAGAAGGGGGAACTGAAGTTCCTTTGTCCCTCAAACACAACAGTATTGAGGCCAAACAACTTTGAATTTAAAGAGTCCAGGCTGCAGAGAGACAGAAACATCTCCAGAGCCCTAGGGGACAACCTGGCAGGCCATAGGTGCATGATGGCAAAATGGGAGAGTTAAAACAGGCAGCATAGGCACAGAGGAGAGGAATTCTCTTCTGCAGAGAGACAAAGGGAAGAGAAAAAGAGGCTGTGAAAGTGTAGGATTGTATCTGGACAAGAGAAAGTCCACGGACTAGGACTCACGTCCAATCTCTAACTGTGGGGCTTCCTCCAGACGGGCTGGCTGGCCAGTTTGTGCACCTAGGGAGGAGGAGAGCCAGCCCTGGGCTCAGTAACTAGTTCAGAAGAGCGGTCCACGGTGGGAGAAAGCAATCCCCTCTCTTGAGTGCTGTGGGAAGAAGGTATATAACCATTCAAAAGACAAAGGACCCTGCCTGTGCCCACCAGCCAGAGGCCATTTATCAGTGGCACAGAGTGGCACTTCCCCAGAACCTGGCACATGGAACAGGACCCTTTAAGACATCAGGGTTTAAATCCCAGCTGAGTGACAGGGAGGCATGGGAGTTGGTGGAGTGGGAAAAACGTCCTCGTTTGCACCCAAGTGGCACTGGGAGGAGGTCCTCCATAGGGGGAGTGGAGTGGCACTTCCACAGAAAACAGGGTGTGTGGAGCAGGACACTTTGGGACATCTGGGTTTGAATCCCAGACAAACCCCAGGGAGGCTGGGAGACTGTGGATCACATAAAAAAGAGAAACAAAAACAAAAACAAAAATGGGTGCCTCGAGCCCGCACAGCGCTGTGAGGACTGCCTGAACAGAGTGGTTTGGGAGACTCAGTCTAGGGAGGAGAGACTGCGGCGTTGCCATTTTCCTCCCCATCGCAAACGAGTTGGGGCTTCATGGAATGGGCAGCAGGCCCATGGTGGAGGCAGGACCCGCCTACACTAAGCCATTTCCCTCCATGCCTGGTAACTGGTACCTACAGGAGTGAGACTGATGCTGACGAATCAGAGGCTCTGGAGGTGCTCCAGACCAGCCGTGCTACCAGTTCCAAGACATCCAGTGGTTCTGCTTCTTCTGATTTAATTCTTGGACAATTCTTATTATATATAACCTTTTTCTTCCTTTTTTCCTTCTTATTTCTTCCCTCCTCTAGCCTAGTTATTCTGGCTCTTGGTGTGTTTAAGCAAACATATTTAATCTATCCTTTTTATACCTGTTCTATATCTCCTTCTTACTCTCCTCTCCCTCTGGATTAAGTCGTATAGTTTCTCTGACTGAACAATATTATTTTCTCTTCTGTTTCCCCACCCCTGTCCTTTCTCTCTTTGTATGGGATAAGGCCTCTTCCACTGACACTGCCCCACCCCATTGGTTTTTTGTTGTTGCTACTGTTTTTGTTTTTTTGGGGGGGGTTGTTTTGTTTTGTTTTAATGTTTTTTTGGGGTTGTTGTTGTTGTTGTTTTTTCCCCAGGGCTACCTCAATGAACAAATCAAAGCATGCCAGGTAGAGGATCCAAAACATCACTACAAGTAGGGAGATAAAGCAACCAGAGTCACAAAAATAGAGAGCAAGTAACACAGTCCAAAAAACACCTCCTGAAGGGCCAGGCCCTGGACAGTCTATGACCCTTCTTTAATATAGTAGTGCTTGCAAATGCAGGACAAATAACAAGTCTTTAAAACACATAAGGGACAGAACACTAGCCAAAGTGACAAAATGGAAACATTCTCCTCAAAATAAATTCCAGGAAGAAATGATAGCTAAAGAATTGATCAAAAACAGATATAAACAATATAACTGAGCAGGAATTTAGAGTAATAGCCATAAGATTGATTGCTGAGTTTGAAAAAAGCATAAAAGACAGCAGAGAATCTATTGCTGCAGAGCTCAAGGAACTAAAAACTAGTCATGATGAATTAAAAAATGTTGTAAATGAGGTGAAAAATAAACTCGAGGTGGTGACAGAGAGGATTGAACAGGCAGAGAGAAGAGTAAGTGAAATAGAAGATAAAATTATGGAAAGAGATGAAGCTGAGAAAAAAAAAGAGATTAAAAACATATTAGACCACAAGAGGAAAATTAGATAACTAAATGACTCAATGGAATGTGATAATATCTGGGGCACCTGGATGGTTCAGCCGGTTACGCTTCCGACTTTGGCTCAGGTATGATCTCACGGCTTGTGAGTTCAAGCCCTGTGTCAGGCTCTGTGCTGACAGCTCAGAGTCTGGAGCCTGCTTCAGGTTCTGTGTCTCCATCTCTCTGCTCCTGTCCCACTCATTCTCTCTCTCTCTCTCTCTCAAATAAATAAACATTAAACATTTTTACTTAAAAAAAATTTTTTAATGTAATAATATCTGTATCATAGGAGTTCTAGAAGAAGAAGAAGAGAGAGAAAGGGGCTGAAAGTGTGATTGAACAAATCATAGCTGAGAACTCGAACCCTGTTTATAATCTGGGAAAGGAAACAGACACTGAAATCTAGGAGGCACAGAGAACTCCCTTCAGATGTAACAGGAATTGATCTCCTGCACAACATATCATAGTGAAACTGGCAAAATACAAAGATAAAGAGAGAATTCTGAAAGCAGCTAGGGATAAATGAGCTTTAACACACAAGGGTAGACACATAGGGGTAGTAGCAGACATATCTACCAAAATTTGGCAGGCCAGAAGAGTGGCAGGAAATATTCAGTGTGCTGAATAGAAAAGTATGCAGCCAAAAATCCTTTATCCAGCAAGGCTGTCATTCAGAATAGAAGGAGAGATAAATGTTTTCCCAGACAAACAAAAACTGAAGGAGTTCATTACCACTAAGCCAGGTCTACAAGAGATCCTAAGGGGGACTTTGGGAGTGGAATGTTGTAAAGACCAGAAAGGACCAGAGACATCACTAGAAGCATGAAACCTACAGATCACACAATGACACTAAATCCATCTCTTTCAATAATAACACTGACTGTAAATGGACTAAATACTCCAATCAAAAGATATAGGGTATCAGCATGGATGGGAAAAAAAAAAAGACCCATCTATTTGCTGTTTATAAGAGACTCATTTAAAATTTTTTTAATGTTTTATTTATTTCTGAGAGAGAGAGAGAAACAACGTGAGCAGGAGAAGGTCAGAGAGAGAAGGAGATACAGAATTGGAAGCAGGGTCCAGGCTGTGAGCTAGCTGTCAGCACAGAGCCCAACGCAGGACTCGAACCCACGAACTGTGTGATCATGACCTGAGCTGAAGTCGGACACTTAACCAACTGAGTCACCCAGGTGCCCCTAATTTTTTTTAAAATTTTTTTACGTTTTATTTATTTCTGAGAGAGAGTGAGAGAGACAGTGTGTGCAGGGGAGGGAAGAGACGCATTTTAGACCTGAGGACACCTTTAGATTGAAAGTAGGGATGGAGAATCATCATGCTACTGGAAGTCAAAAGAAAGCTGGAGTAGTCATACTTATGTAAGACAAACTAGATTTTAAACTAAAAGCTGTAACAAGAGATGAAGAAGGGCATTATATCATAATTTTCCATCAGAAAGAGCTAACAATTATAAGTATTTATGCATCCAACTCAGCAGCACCCAAATATATAAAACAATTAATCAAAAACATAAGCAATCTTATTGATAAGACTATGGTAATTACAGGGGACTTTAATACTCCACTTATAGCAATGGATAGATCATCCAGGCAGAAAATCGATAAAGAAACAATGGCCCTGTATAACTCACTGAACCAGATGGACTTGACAGATATATTCAGAACTTTTCATCCAAAAGTAGCAAAATACACATTTTTGGCTGCACATGGAACATTCTCCAAGATAGATCACATACTGGGTCATAAAACAGCTCTCAATAAATATAAAAGAATTGGGATCACACCATATACACTTTCAGATCACAATGTTATGAAACCTGAAATCAACCACAGGAAAAAGTGTGGAAAATCTCCAAATGCATGGAGGTTAAAGAACATCCTACTAAAGAATGAATGGGTCAACCAGGCAATTAAAGAAGAAATTAAAAATATATGGAAATAAATGAAAATGAAAACACAACAGTCCAAACCCTTAGGGATGCAGCAAAGGCAGTCCTAAGAGGAAAATACATTGCAATCCAGGCCTATCTCAAGAAACTAGAAAAATCTCAAATATAAAATCTAACAGCACACCTAAAAGAACTAAAAGCAGAATAGCAAAGAAACTCCAAAGATAGCAGAAAAGGAAAAATAATAAAGATCAGGGCATAAATAAGCAATATAGAATAAAGAAAAACAGTATAACAGATCAATGAAACTAAGAGGTGGGTTTTTTTTTTTGAAAAAATAAACAAAATGGATAAACCCCTAGCCAGATGTTTCAAAAAGAAAAGAGAGAGGACCCAAATAGATAAAATCACGAATGAAAATGGACTTACCACAACCAACCCCTCAGAAATACAAACAATTATCAGAGAATGATACTATGAAAAATTATATGCCAACAAACTGGACAACCTGGAAGGAATGGACAAATTCCTAGACACCCACACACTACCAAAACTCAAACTGGAAGAAATAGAAAATTTGAACAGACCTATAACTAGAAAATTTGAACAGTTATCAAAAATCTCACAACAAATAAGAGTCCTGGGCCGAATGGCTTCCCAGGGGAATTCTACCAGACATTTAAAGCAGAGCTAATACCTATCTTTCTCAAGATGTTCCAAAAGATAGAAATGGAAGGAAAACTTTTGGACTCATTCTCTGAAGCCAGAATTACCTTAATTCCCAAATCAGGCAGAGACCCCACAAAAAGGAGAATTATAGACCAATATCCCCAATGAACGTGGATGCAAAAATTCTAAACAAGATACTAGCAAATCAAATTCAAGAGCATATAAAAATAATTATCTACCATGATCAAATGGGATTTTTCATGGGCTACAGGGCTGGTTCAATATTCGCAAATCGACCAATGTGATACATCACATTAATTTAAAAAAAAGGATAAGGACCATATGATCTTGTTAATAGCTGCAGAAAAAGTATTTGACAAAATACAGCATCTTTTCTTAATAAAGACCCTCAAGAAAGTTGGGATAGAAGGAACATATTTAAACATCATAAAAGCCATATATGAAAAGTCCACAGTTAATATCATCCACAATGGAAAAAAACTGAGATCTATCCCCCTGAGATCAGGAACACGACAGGGATGTCCACTCTTACCACTGTTGTTTAACAGAGTGTTGGAAGTCCTAGCATCAATAATCAGACAATAAAGTGAAATAAAAGGCATAAGAATTGGCAAAGAAATCAAGCTTTCACTTTTTACAGATGGCATGATATTCCACATGAAAAATCCAAAAGACTCCACCACAAAGCTGCTAGAACTGATACATGAATTCAGCAGAGTCACAGGATACAAAATCAATGTTGAGAAATCAGTTGCATTTCTATATGCCAATTATGAAGCAATAGAAAGAGAAAATAAGAAATCGATCCCATATACAATTGCACCAAGAACCGTAAAACACCTAGGAATAAACCTAACTAACCAAGAACATAAAAGATCTGTATGATGATAACTATAGAAAACTTCTGAAGGAAACTGAAGAAGACACAAAGAAACAGAAAAACATTCCATGCTCATGGATTGGAAGAATAAATACTGTTAAAATGTCAATACTACCCAAAGCAATCTACACATTCAATGCAATCCCAATCAAAATTGCACCAGTATCCTTCTCAAAGCTAGAACAAACTATCCTAAAACTTGTATGGAACCACAAAAGATGCCAAATAGCCAAAGTAATGCTGAAAAAAACAAAGCAAGAAGCATCACAATCTCCGACTTTAGCCTCTACTACAAAGTTGTAATTATCAGACAGTATGGTATTGGCACAAAAAATAGACACGTAAACCAATGGAACAGAATAGAGAACCCAGAAATGAACCCACAAAATGTATGGCCAACTAATCTTTGACAAAGCAAGAAGAAGAATCCAATGGAAAAAAGAAAATCTTTTTAACTGGGAGAACTGGACCGCAACATGCAGAAGAATGAAACTAGACTGCTTTCGGGGCGCCTGGATGGCTTAGTTGGTTAAGCGTCCGACTTTCGCTTAGGTCATGATCTCACAGTTTGTGGGTTCGAGCCCCGCGTCAGGCTCTGTGCTGACTGCCAGCTCAGAGCCTGGAGCCTGTTTTAGAGTCTGTGACTGCGTCTCTCTCTGACCCTCCCCTGCTCACGCTGTCTCTCTCTCTCTCTCTCTCCTAGAAATAAATAAAACATTAAAAAAATTAAAAAAAAAAAAAAGAAACTAGACTGCTTTCTTACACCATACACAAAAACAAACTCAAAATGGATGAAAGACCTAAATATGAGACAGGAAACCATTAAAACCCTAGAGGAGAAAACAGGCAACAATCTCTTTGACCTCAGCCACAGCAATTACTTGCTTGGCACATCTCCAAAGGCAAGGGAATTAAAAGCGAAAATGAACTTTCAGGACCTCATCAAGATAAAAAGCTTATGCTCTGCAAACGAAACAATCAACAAAGCTAAAATACAACTGACAGAATGGGAGAAGATATTTGCAAATGACATTCAGATAAAGGGGTAGTATCCAAAATCTATAAAGAACTTACAAAACTCAACACCCAAAAATACAAACAATACAGTGAAGAAATGGAAAGAAGACATGAATAGACACTTTTCCAAAGAAGACATCCAGATGGCCAACAGACATGAAAAGATGCTCAGTGTCACTCATCATCAAGGAAATACAAATCAAAACCACATTGAGATACCACCTCACACCAGTCGGAGTGGCTAAAATGAACCACTCAGAAAACAGCAGATGCTGGTGAGGATATGGAGAAATGGGAACCTTCTTGTACTGTTGGTGGGAATGCAAACTGGTGCAGTCACTCTGGAAAACAGTGTGGAGGTTCCTCAAAAACTTAAAAATAGAACTACCCTACGACCTAGCAATAGCACTCCCAGGAATTTATCCAAAGGATACAGGAGTGCTGATTCATAGGGGCTCATGTGCCCCAGTGTTTGTAGCAGCACTTTCAACAATAGCCAAATTATGGAAAGAGCCTAAATGTCCACAACTGATGAATAGATAAAGAAGATGTGGTTTATATATACAATGGAATACTACATGGCAATGAGAAAAAATGAATTCATGCCATTTGCAGCAATGTGGATAGAACTGGAAGGTATTATGCTAAGTGAAATAAGTCAGTCAGAGAAAGACAGATATCATATGCTTTCACTCATATGTGGAACCTGAAAAACCTAACAGAAGACCATGGGGGAAGGGAAGGGGAAAAATAGTTACAAATAGAGAGAGAGAGACTGAGGTAAACCATAAGAGACTCTTAATACAGAGAACAAACCAGGGTTGATGGGGGGTGGGGGAAAGGGGAAAATGGGTGATGGGAATGGAGGAGAGCACTTGTTGGGATGAGCGTTCAGTATTGTATGTAAGTGATAAACCACGGGAATCTATCCCAAAAACCAAGAGCACACTGTACACACTGTATGTTAGCCAATTTGACAATAAATTATATTAAAACTAACTAAATAATTAATTAAATTAAATTAAATTAATAAAATGCTTAAGGGTAAAACATAAAATGAATTTAAAACATTTTTTAATTTAAAAACTCAGGAAAAATGGTTTAGAAATTTCTTATTTGAATTTTCAAAAGAAGAACTAAAATAGTCATAAAAAAATTACTTATTTTGTGGCTCTGTACTGTTTTCTATTTGAATTACATATACAGGAGACATAATATGTCTCAATGCTTAAACCAATAAAGGTCCAGTCCAACCATGTGTGTGGGGGTGATTCCCTTGGTAAACAAGTGACCCTAGTGAATTGCCCAGTAACCAGATTTCAACATGATAATAACATCCACAGTTTGAAGCTTGAGCTAGCCAGAGTTGGTTTCTGTTGCTTGTTATGGGCCCAATTTCATGCCAGGCCACCTCAAAAGTAGTCAGACTCCATTACTTTCAGCCCATATGTAAGTTCTTTTTAACACATATGTTAATTGTTAGACTAACAGTTAAGCCAGAGTCACATGTTCTTAAAAAGAAATAGTCCTCCAGTTCATTTTCCTCAAAAGAGGGCAGCATAACTACCAGATGCTTTATGGCCATTTCTGGTTTGAACCTCTATGACTTGAACCTAAACATCATTAGGAATACTGTACTCTTTTCCTTGGACATAGAAACTTTTCTGAGCTTTACTTTTATTTGAAATTTCCAATTCACAAAGCAGATAAAAATATGCTTTTCCCTCTGGATAGCATTATTGAACATTTATTTGGAATTTTTTCTATACAGTTTTACATGCTTCAGTTGCCATGGCACCTATATTTCTAAGAAAGACTCACAGAAAACAAAATGTCCTTGCAGGTCCTCTTATATGTGCTTTTCTTTCTTGGGTTTCCCACTTTGGTCAGCTACTGGAATTCATAGGCCCCTAAATAACAGGTGCCTCAATTCCACACAGGAACTATGTACTTCTTTCTAGAACCCAAGCATATTTCTCCAACAAGTTGTCCAGCACACAACATTTCTAATTTGGAGTGGATTGTTGGTCAGTGGTTCTATCTCTCCCACAGTTTAAGCAGCACCTGGCTATTTCTCTTGGGCTTGATCTTAACATTCTAAGACAAGACGATGTTTTACTCAGCCATACTTCATGGAAGAGAAAGAATGACAATCAATTGACTCAACTTGATTACATACCTTATTGATTACTGCATTGTAGAGATATGCCACCCACTGACTCCTGACATATTAGATAGAACTATTCTTGTTGCAAGCAACTGACATCCAATTCCCACTCCCTTGAATTCAACTGCAGTCTTCTGTTTTCCCAATGAGAACACTTAAACAATTAAAAATAAATTTTAGCCCACATGAATATATCTGCTTTTAGAAATTAAGATAAAATAGTCAAATAAGTATAATACTTGACTTATTATTTGTTACATATATATTTTAAATTATATATAAAAGAGTAGAAATTACTATGTCAAGAGTTTTTTAAAGACATTCTGTGTATTTCTTTAAATCATTTTATCCAAATTCTTCTGATGTCTCTTCTACTATCACTAAGTCATTCAATACCCTTTTCCCAGAGTGAATCATAATTTCACATGTTTTTCAGATTTAGAAATTTTTGGATCTATATCTGATACTATCTCTGGAAGTTTTATCCCAATCCATAAGTATTATCACATAATGCAGAACAGGAGAGTTTTTTTTCTCCATTAACCCTAGAAGTATATATTTCTGAACTCCAAAATTAAGCATTTTACTGTGTTAAGTTTCTCTGTCTTTTAAAAATCATTTCTAATCAGCGGCGCCTGAGTAGCTCAGTCAATTAAGTGTCTGCCTTCAGCTCAGGTCATGATCTCATGGTTTGTGAGGTTGAGCCCCAAATCGATTCTCCATCCCCCTCTCTCTCTGCCCTGCCCTGCTTATGCTCTCTTTCAATCTCTAAACAAACAAACAAACAAACTTTAAAAAAAATCATTTCTAATCAAACACACTCTAAGAGCATCCAAACCTAGTACTGGATTGAGGTTATTTCAGCTCATGTGAGCCCTGAACCGCAGTTTGTATTCAAAATAAAGTAATTAGGAGGATGCCTTATATATAATAAACTCTTTACTGAGGTACAGGAGAAAAATTTTGCTTTACAGTAGGGTATATATGGCTACTCAAACAAACAAAAAGCAACATGGGGTGGGGGACAAAATTGAGGAAGGGTAGGAGAAACCTAGGAGAATTGTGGAACAGGTCACTAAGGTAAAGAAAGAACAATAAAGACTAGAGCAAGGGTTCCAGATGGTGACAGAGGAGGATGCTGAACTTATTTTCTTCCATGGACACACCAAATCTGCAGCTACATATGGAACAATTTCCTCTGAAATAAACCCCAAAGCTAGCTGAGTGAGTCCTATGCATCAGGCTGCCAAGAAAAAACACACTGAAATGGTAGGAGAGGCTGAGAATCTCACCTTAAATCCCACCTCTGGTACAGCAATTAGGAGAAAACTCACAAGCCGAAGCTTCTGCCTGAAGAGTGAAGGGGTTGAGCCCTGTATCTGGTACCCCAGTGTTTAAGATCTGCAATTGCAAGACAAGCTCCCAAAACATCTAGCTTTGAAAGCCAAGTGAGCCTGTGTCCACAAGATCCATAAGGTTATGCAGTCTGAGAAACAGCTCTTAAAGGACTCACGTGGATTTACCCATCCTGAGACTTAACACAGAGACAGCCTACTGAGAACTGCCAAGTTTTTCTATGAAAGAGGTCTATTTACTTATCTTAAATCTTTGACATGAAGGGCAAGGATCTAATTTAACAAACATCTAGAAGCCTACTGAAATACTTGCCAAAGATGGAGGCCATCAGGTACCGTCTTTGAACTCTCCCTTTGCCTTGCTCCAGGGCATCAGGATCTCCCAGAAAGGAGCTTGTGAACTCATTTGGCACCCTAATTTTTGTGGTTGTCACCCAAAGAAAACCTCCTAATCACTTGGCTCTGGTGGACAGTAGGACTTATGCTAATGATTGCCTCAGGATTGTAAAAAAGTGGATACAATGTTCTTAACTGGCTATACACCCCAGGGCATAGCATAGAGGAAATAGACTGAAATACCCAATCTTCTTGCAAAAAAAGGCCTATCTTCATAGCTGCAGCTTGAGGATCAGGGTTCTAAATCAACAGACATCTAAGAGCCAACTATAATCCTGTCCAAAGACCTTGGAGGGTAACTGCTATCTTCACATTCTCCCTCTGCCTTGCTCCAAGTCACTAATTTCCCAAAAAGAAGCTTGCACATACCACTGATGCCCTGGTTTTTGTGGCTGCTGTCTAAAGCACACACTTTGATTGTCTGGCTCTGGTGGCCAGTGGGGCTTACATTCATGGGTTCCATAAGACTGTAACACATGGAGCAATTACCCTTAACCAGCTACCTCTCACCCCCCCAGTGCACAGTACAGAGACAGGATATTGAAACACAGGAATTACAAAACAAAAGTTAAGGGATAGAAAATTATATTCCATGCAAACAGAAACCAAAACAGAGGGGATAGCTATATTCACATCAAACAAAATAGACTTTAAGATAAAATCTGTAATAAGAAACAAAGAAGGAAAGGAGTCAATCCAGCCAGAGGGTACCCTTTGTAAATACTTATGCATTCAACATAGGAGCATGTAAATATATAAAGTATATTATATATATATACCTTATATATATATAAATTATATATTATATACATATTTATGTATATATATTTATATATATTATATATATTTATATATTTATATAGATAAATAATATATTTTATTTATATATTTTAATTATATATTATATATATATTTATATATTATATATTTATATATATAAATAATATATTATATTAGTATAATATATATATTAGTAAAATATATATATTAGTAAAATATATATATTTATATATATAAATAATATATTTTATTTATATATTATATTTATTTATATATATTTATATATATATATAAATAATATATTATATTAGTATAATATAAAGTAAGTATTAACAGACCTAAACAGAGAAAGGGACAGCAAAACAATAATAGAAGGGGACTTTAATATCTCAATTGTCATTAATGGATAAATCACCTAGACAGAATATCAACAAGGAAACAGTGGCTTTATATGACATGTTAGACCAGATGGACTTAAAAGGCATATATGGAAGCATATATGGAAAGCAACAGAATATACATTCTTCTCAAGTGAACATGGAACATTCTCAGGATAGATCATATGTAAGGTCACAAAACAAACTTTAATAAATTTAAGAAGATTGAAATCATATCAACCATTTTTTCCAATCATAAGAGTATGAAACTAGAAATTAATTACAAGAAGAAAACTGAAAAAATCATGAATATTTAGAGATAAAACAACATGCTACTGAACAGCCAATAGATCAAGGAATAAATTAAAAGAAAAATCAAAAATACCTTGACACAAATCAAAATAAACCTATACCATACCAAAACTTATGGGATGCAGCAAAAGCAATTATAAAAGGAAAATTCATAGTGACAAATGCCTACATCAAGAAATAAGAAAAAAATCTCAACGAAACAACCTAACTTCTGAGGGAAATAATAAGAGGAATAAACCTAAATTTAGAAAAAGGAAGGAAATAAAGATAAAACAGAAATAGATTAAATAGGAATTAAAAAGACAATTGAAAATATCAATGATAGGGAGAGGGAGGGAGATAAACCATGAGAGACTCTTGAATGCTGAGAACAAACTGAGGGCTGATGGGGGTGGGGGAGAGGGAAGGGGGTTGATGGGCATGGAGGAGGGCACTTGTTGGGATGAGCACTGGGTGTTATATGGAAACCAACTTGACAATAAACTACTTAAGAAAAAATAATAATAAATAAAAGAAAATATCAATGAAACTAAGAGAATTTTTTCGAAAAGATGAATAAAATGTGCCAACTTTAGCTAGATTTACTAAGAAATAAGAGAGCATTTAAATAAATAAAATCAGAAATGAAAGAGGATGCATTCCACTGATACCACAGAAATATAAAGGATCATAAAAACTACTATGAAAAATTATACACCAATGAATTGAACAATCTACAAGAAATGGATAAATTGTATGAAACATAAGACCTACAAAGACTGAATTAGGAGTAGAAAATCTGAATACATTGATTACTAGTAAGAATGAATCAGTAATCCTCCCAATAAACAAAAGTCCAAGACCAGATGGCTTTACTGGTGAAGTCTTTTTCAAACACTTCCAAAACATAAAAAAAGCAAAGAACACTTCCAAATTCATTTTACAAGGCCAGCATTAACCAATACAAAACAACACAAGAATGCTACAAGAAAAGAAAAATACAGAACAATATATCTAATTAACATATATGCAAAATTCCTCAACAAACTATTAAGAAACCAAATTCAAAAGTACATTAAAATCATGATGAAGTGGGATTTATTCTAGGGATGCAAGGTTGGTTCAACATCTGCAAACCAATCAATGTGATACACCACATTATCAATGAAGGGTAACAATCATAGGAGCATCTCAACAGATGCAGAAAAAGCATTTGACAAAATTCAATATCCTTTCATCATCAAAATCTAAACAAATTGGGTTTAGAGGAAACATATCACAACATAATAAAGTACATATATGATAAGTCCACAGTTCACATCATACTCAATGATGAAAAGCTGAAAGTTTTCTTCTAAGATCAGGAACAAGACAAAGTTCCTATTCTTTCCACCTTTACTATACATAATATTGGAAGCCTGGCCAGAGCAATTAAGCTAAATAAATAAACAAATAAATAAATGGAAGATATCCATATCAGAAAAGAAGTAAAACAGTAACTATTTGCAGATAACATTATATATAGAAAACCCTAAAGTCTCCACATTAAAAAAAACCTGTTAGAAGCAAACTCAGTATGGTCGAAGTATATAAAAATCAATATATAAAAATCTGTTGTATTTCTATACAGTAATAACAAACTATCAGAAAGAAAAATTAAGAAAATAATCCCATTTATAACTGCATCCAAGAGAATAAAATACCTAGAAATAAATTTAACCAAAGAAGTAAAAGACCTATACACTGAAAACTATAAGACATGATGAAACAAATTGAACAAGATGCAAATAAATGGGAAGATATTCCATTCTCATGGATTGGAAGAAAATTAATATTTTCAGCCAGGACTCCCCATCAAAATAACACCAGCATTCTTCACAGAGATAGAACAAATAATCCTAAAATTTGTATGGAACCAGAAAAGACCCAGAATAGCCAAAGCAATCTTGAAAAAGAAAATCAAAGCTGGAGGCATCACAATCCAGGACTTTACAATGTATTACAAAGCTGTAATCATCAAGATAGTATAGTACTGGCACAAAAACAGACACTCAGATCAAGGGAACAGAATACAGAACTCAGAAATGGACTCAGAAACGTATGGCCAACTAATCTCTGACAAAGCAGGAAAGAATATCCAATGGAATAAAGACAATCTCTTTAACAAACGGTGCTGGAAAAACTAGACAGCAACATGCAGAAAAAATGAACCTGGACCACTTTCTTACACCATACACAAAAATACACTCAAAATGGATGAAAGACCTATGTGTAAGACAGGAAGCCATCAAAATCCTAGAGGAGAAAGCAGGCAAAAACCTCTTTGATCTCAGCTGCAGCAACTTCTTACTGTACCCGGAGGCAAAGGAAACAAAAGCAAAAATGAACTATTGGGGCCCCATCAATATAAAAAACTTCTGCATAGTGAAGGAAACAATCAGCAAAACTAAAAGGCAACAGACAGAATGGGAAAAGATATCTGCAAATAACATATCAGATAAAGGGTTAGTATCCAAAATTTATAAAGAACTTATCACACTCTACACCCAAAAAAACAAATAATCCAGTGAAGAAATGGGCAAAAGACATGAATAGACACTTCTCCAAAGAAAACCTCCAGATGGCCAACTGACATATGAAAAAATGCTGAACATCACTCATCATTCGGGAAAGACAAATCAAAACCACAATGAGATACCACCTCACATTTGTCAGAATGGCTAACATTAACTCAGGCAACAACAGATGTTGGTGACGATGCAGAAAAAGAGGATTTCTTTTGCACTGCTGGTGGGAATGCAAACTGGTGCAGCCACTCTAGAAAACGGTATGGAGATTTCCTCAAAAAATTAAAAAGAGAACTGCCCTCTGACCCAGTAATTGGGCTACTAGGTATTTATCCAAGATGTATAAGTTTGCTGTTTCAAAGGGGCACATGCACCCCAGTGTTTATAGCAACACTATCGACAATAGACAAAGTATGGAAAGAGCACAAATATCCAATGATGGATGAATGGATAAAGAAGATGTGGTGTATATATACAATGGAGTATTACTCAGCAATAAAAAAGAATTAAATCTTGCCATTTGCAACTACGTGGATGGAAATAGATGGTATTATGCTAAGCGAAATTAGTCAGTCAGAGAAAGACAAATATCCTATGACTTCATTCATACGAGGACTATAAGATACAAAACAGATGAATATAAGGGAAGGGAAGCAAAAATAATATAAAAACTGGGAAGGAGACAAAACATAAGAGACTCTTAAATATAGAGGGGCGCCTGGGTGGCTTAGTCGGTTAAGCGTCCGACTTTCGCTTAGGCCATGATCTCGCGGTTCGTGGGTTCGAGCCCCGCGTCGGGCTCTGTGCTGACTGCCAGCTCAGAGCCTGGAGCCTGTTTCAGTCTGTGACTCCCTCTCTCTCTGACCCTCCCCTGCTCATCCTGTCTCTCTCTATCTCCTAGAAATTAAAAAAAAAAAAAAGAGAGACTCTTAAATATAGAGAACAAACCTTATAAGAAGTTTGGTAGAGGTGTAGTGGGAGGGGGGATGGGTTAAATGGGTAAGAGGCATTAAGGAATCTACTCCTGAAATCATTGTTGCACTATACACTAACATGGATGTAAACTAAAAAAGTAATTAATTAATTAATTAATTTTTAAAAAAGAAAAAATGGTGATAATAATGGCCCCTATAATTAAAGATAAATGCAATGCTCAAACAAGTAAATGTGTGTGTAAAGTGCTAGAACAAGGTCAATATATAATAAGCACTACAGAAGTATTAACTGTTTTTATTAAGGTTTTACTCTATCTGAATTTGATTTTGTATAGGGTATAAAGTAGAGATCCCATTTCATTTTTTCCCATACAAGTAGCTAATTATTCCAGCAATATATAGTGATTGGTCTATCCTGTTCCCACTAATGTGCAGCATCAGTCTGACATATTAAGTTTACATAAAGGTCTACTTCTGTACCTCCAAATATATATAGTTAAAATGTCCATACTACCCAAAGCAATCTACAGATTCAGTATAATCTCTATCAAAATTCCAATGGATGCTATAAACATCAGGGTGTATGTATCCCTTCAAATTATTATTTTATATCTTTTGGGTAAATACCTAGTAGTTCAATTGCTGGATCATAGGGTAGTTCTATTTTTAACTTTTTAAAAAAATTTACTTATTTATTTTGAGAGAGTGTGCACAAGCAGGGGAAGGGCAGAGAGAGACAGGGAATCCTAAGCAGGCTCCATGCTGTCAGCGCAGAGCGAAATGCAGGGCTCAAACTCATGAACCAAAAGATCATGACCTGAGCCAAAATCAAGAGTTGGATGCTCAACTGACTGAGCCACCTAGACACGTCTCTTTTTAATTTTTGAGGAACCTCAAATACTGTTTTCCAGAGTGGCTGCACCAGTTTGCATTCCCACCAACAGTGTAAGAGGATTACCCTTTCTCTTCATCCTCACCAACACCTCTCATTTGTGGATATTAATTTTATCCATTCTGACTGTGTATGGTAATATCTGTGTGTGGAGAGAGACAGAGAGAGAGAGAGAGGATATTATGCTAAGTGAAATAAGTCAGTCAAAGAAAGACAAATACCATATGATTTCAGTCATATGTGGAATTTAAGAAACAAAACAAATAAACATAGGGGGAAGATGAAGAGAAGAAAACCAAGAAATAGACCCCTAACTATAGAGAACAAATTGATAGCTACTTAGAGAGGATGGGTTAAACAGATGATGGGGATGAAGGAGGGCACTTGTGATGAACACCAGGTGTTCTGTGTAAGTGTTGAAAACACTTACCTGAAACAGATATTACACTGTGTATTAACTAAATAAAAACTTGGGAAACAAAGACAAATTCCAATGGCCTTTTTTTTTTTTTTTTTTTACAGAACTAAAACAAACAAGCCTAAAATTTATATGGCACCACAAAAGACCCCAAATTGTCAAAGAAATTTTGAGAAAGAAGAGTAAAGCTAGGGGTATCACACTTCCTGGTTTCAAACTATATATACAAAACAGTATAGTGTTGTCATAAAAGCAGACATATAGATCAATGAAACAGAATAGAAAATCCAAAAATAAACCCACATATATGCAATCAATAAATTTATGACCAAGGACCCAAGCATAGAGTGTGGGAAAAGGATTGTTTCTTCAATAAATAGTATTGGAAAAACCATATAGACACATGGAAAAGAATGAAACTGGACCATTCTCTTACATCATACACAAAAATTAATTCAAAATGGATAAAGACTGAACATAAAACCTGAAACCCCAAAACCCCTAGAAGAAAACATAGGCAGCAAGCTCCTTGACATTGGTCTTGGTGATGATTTTTCAGTTTTGAAATAAAAAGTAAATATAACAACAGCAAAAATAAACAAGCTACATCAAACTAAAAGGCTTTTACACAGCAAAAAAATTCATCAACAAAATGAAAAGACAATCTACTCAGTTGGGGGGGGAATACTTGTAAATCATGTATCTTATAAGGGGTTAATATCCAAAATATATAAAGGAAATCATGCAACTCAACAGTAAAAAACAAACAAATAAACTAAGATACATAAATAATCCAGTTAAAAATGATTAGAGGATATGAATAGACATTTTTTTCAAAGAAGACATACAGTTGGCTACAGGTTCATCATATAGCATCAGGGAAATACAAATCAAAACCATAATGAGATATCACCTGACGTCTGTTAGAATGGCTATTATAAAGAAATAACAAATGTTGACAAGGCAGGGGAGAAAAGGCAACCCCTAAGAATGTAAATTGGTTGTTGAGAATGTAAATTGGTGTAGCCACTATGGAAAACCATACAGACTTCTCAAAAAGTTAAAAATAGAACCACCCTATGATCCAGCAATCCCACTTCTGGGTATTTACCTGAAGGAAACAAAACACTTGAAAAGACATACATACCCCCAGGTTCATTGCAGCATTATTTACAACGGCCAAAATATGGAAGCAACCTAACAAAATGTGGTAATTTTATTTATAAGAATGTGTATAGGAATATTATTCAGCCATAAAAAAAGGAGAAAAACTTGCAATTTGTGACAACATGGATGGACCTTAAGGGCATTATGCTAAGTGAAATAAGCCAGATAGAGAGAGACAAATATTATATAGTCTCACTTATATGTGTAATCTTTTTTAAAAAATGAACTCATGGATACAGAGAAAAGTTTGGGCTCAAGGTAGGGGTGGGGAAAAGATAGCTAACTTCCAGTTACAAAACATATAATTCCCAAGGATGTAAAGTAGAGCATGGTGACTATAGTTAATACTACTGTATAATATATTAATTAGTATTAAGATACATTAAGAAAATAGATCTTAAGAGTTCTCATCACAAGAAAAAATCTTGTTACTGGGGTGCCTGGGTGGCTTAGTCGGTTAAGCGTCTGACTTTCGCTTAGGTCATGATCTCGCGGTTCGTGGGTTCGAGCCCTGCATCGGGCTCTGTGCTGACTGCCAGCTCAGAGCCTGGAGACTATTTCGGAGTCTGTGTCTCGCTCTCTCTCTGACCTTCCCCTGCTCACGCTGTCTCTCTCTCTCTTTCCTAGGAATAAATAAAAATATTTTTAAAAATGTTGTTACTACGTGTGGAGATGGAAATTAATTAAATTTTATTGTGATGATTATCCTACAATATATATAACTATCAAATCATTATGTTATACATTTAATGTAATATGGCAATTATATATTGATTTTTAATTTTTATTTTATTTTTTAATAGTTTATTTTCAAGTTGGTTTCCATATAACACCCAGTGCTCATCCCCACAGGTGCCCTCCTCCATGTCCCCCATTCCCCTCTCCCTCACCCCCATCAGCCTTCAGTTTGTTCTCAACATTCAAGAGTCTAAAAAAAGTGGGGCACCTTGGTGGCTCAGTTGGTTAAGCATCTGACTTGGGCTCAGGTCATAATCTCACAGTTCATGAGTTTGAGCCCCACAATGGGCTCAGTGCTTACCGCTTCAGATCCTCTGTTTCCCTCTCTCTCTGCCCCCCCCCCCACTTTTATGCTCTCACTCTCTCTCTCTGTCTCTCTCTCAAAACTAAATAAACATTTTAAAAAAAGGCAGAGTGTTGCCTTGTTTGACCTCAGTTGGAAATATGTGTATTGGGCAACTCATATTTTCACCACTCTGTGCATGCTGTGAGGGACCACAAAAGTGCCACAAATGCTGATTTAGAGATTACAGATTAATTTCAGAGGAAGACAAATTTGAAAATACAAAATTCACAAGTTATGAGAATTAACTATGTTTGCCAAATTAGAAGGCAGAATGTATTTTATTTGATAGTTCATTGGCTTGACTTGTAATATTTCAATGTTTCAATATTTAAACATATGGAATTGGGACTTCAATTTGACTCTTTCCCAGATGCTAGGGAAAGGCCTGTTCTTCACCCTAAGGGCCAGCCCTGGTCAGAATTGTGAAGCAAGCAAAATCTGTGGCTAATCCCTCTAATCCATACATTTTGAGGCCTGTAATACCTTCTTTTAATTCCTGTCCTCTTATTCATAAATCATCATTACCTCCCTATGCCTGGGAACACACAGACAAACATACACATCATGACTTTCTTCAGGAACTGACTCTACCCAGAATGGAAACCTAAGCTAGTTAGAAAAGAAAACTGACATTCCATCTCATCCTAACATCAAACTCTACCTACCCTTGTTCCATTAACTCAGGGCCCTATCATATGCTAGATAAGACAATGATGATCAAGTAAAATCTTTTTTTAATTAATTAACTAATTTTTTAATCTATATCCAAGTTAGTGTATAGTGCAACAATGATGTCAGGAGTAGTTTCCTTAATGCCCCTTACCCATTTAGCCCATCCCCCCCCCACAACCCCTCCACCAAACTTCTTACAAGGTTTGTTCTCTATATTTAAGAATCTCTTATGTTTTGTCTCCCTCCCAGTTTTTATATTATTTTTGCTTCCCTTCCCTTATATTCATCTGTTTTGTATCTTAAAATCCTTGTATGAGTGAAGTCATAGGATATTTGTCTTTCTCTGACTAATTTTGCTTAGCATGATACACGCTAGTTCTAAACACATAGTTGCAAATGGCAAGATTTAATTCTTTTTTATTGCTGAGTAATACTCCATTGTATATATACACCACATCTTCTTTATCCATTAATCCATCGATGGACATTTGGGCTCTTTCCATACTTTGTCTATTGTCAATAGTGTTGCTATAAACATGCACTGGGGTGCATGTGACCCTTCAAAACAGCACACCTGTATCTCTTGGATAAATACCTAGTAGCACAATTGCTGGGTCAGAGGGCAATTCTCTTTTTAATTTTTTGAGGAAATCTCTATACTGTTTTCTAGAGTGGCTGCACCAGTTTGCATTTCCACCAGCAGTGCAAACCAATAAATTCTTTTATAATGATGGACTACTCAGCTCTATTAAACTATGCTAATAAGCTACTACTCTCAGAGGATATCAAGTTTCAACTAGATTTTATTTTATTTTTTCTTGAAAACCTCTGAAGAATAACTCGGGATTTTTAAACATAATAGCAAATCTTTTTCAAATAGCTTACTTGAGGGTTACACAGAGCTTTCAAATCATATCACCAAATTAGAATCTGTTCCATGAGATGCTTTATGTATTAATGTGATCCTTTCTCCTAGTAGTCAGCCAAAAACATCATTAGGAAGAACAAGAGACATCTCTTCTGTGTCCTGAAGGGGAATGGACAGGCCATTAGTCAGGCTGAAGTACACACATCAAAGGATATAAGCTATGGGGGTGGACACACACCACAGCTCTGCTGGGCCAAGTTCACTGTGTTCTTGGAGAAGCAGGTCCACATAAGGAGGAAACTGGGTCAAAAGTACGGGCAGATGAGGTCTAATAAAGGAATTGTGCATGTAGGGAGTAGGAGCTGAATGAATCTAGAGGTAAGGATCTTTAAACCCACCTCTTCTTAAAAACACTCACTTCAAGTTCCAAGCCTTTGGGAAACCAATTTTTCCTTGGAACACCAAAAAGACAGTGCTCCTACACTTTGAAATTTCACTGACTATGCTTATTTCTTTTTATTTGGGATACATGCATTGCCAACTTCTTACCTTGTTAATTGAATACATTTTTTAAAAATCTAACATAAAAAAAGAAGAAAACTTAACATTTGTCATTATAATAATTTCATATAATAAAGTAATATTTTGACATCAAAGAAAAGTACAACAATACAATTACAGAATAAAGGAGAGTCTTTCCTATTCTATAAATAACTGATGATGACCTGACATTGACATTTTGTGGCATCCCAGAAAATGTCACCATAGGCTGACACAGTCGTGGAAGTGAGAAGCTGGAATCTCTTTTCCAGAACTAAGCTCAAACTCCAGGCTCACCGTCCCAGGGCCATGTTTGACATCGGGAATCTGGACTAGCTTTATGGTCAGGGGGAGTCCCTATGGCATCTTTGAACAGAAGCTTGTGGCCCATCTGGACATTCACAGTGAGCTTCATTGCACTTTCCTCAATAAGCCTTCCCTTACACCTCTGCCTTTGATGCTAATCATGATTTGTGGTACCGGGGTGGGTTCAGACCTCAAGCAGAACCTGGCACAGAAAAGGCTTGGTAACAGATGGTTCTTACCTGAAAAGTCACCCACGCTCCTCTCTTATTCTGAAAGACAGGGCCTGGGTGGAACCCAGGGGTAAATGTATGTTCAAAGCACAAAGGCAGCTAGTGTTTCATAGTGTGATTCATTCTTTCAGGAAGCAAGGTTTTCAGCCATAGCCGACAGACCAGTGGGAGAGACAAGATAGAGAGAGCAGGTGCAAAGCCATCAGCTGAGGGTTTGTTTCAAGCACCCTTTTGGCAACTCATAGTATCTGATTGAGAGACAGTTAGGCCAACAGAGGTTTTATCGTGGCCCCTGAAAGGCTGGATGGGTTCTGATGCTGGGCAACAGGATGGGAGAACGCGGGTGAGCCATTGTTGATCAACAGCCAAGGTGTTTTCCTGCTTCCTCAGGTATTATTTAGTTGAGATCACATGGGTCTGCACTGGCCCTCAACTTTGGTTTCCTGATTCTAGATTAACCATAAAACATCCTGACCTATTTCTAGCTTCTGGAAATATAATTTGGAGCTGAAAACATTCTGGCATATGCTTCAGAGTTCTAGTATCAACTACTGATCTGTGATATTATATTTGGGTATTATCACCTCACACCGTCTCACCTCACCTCACATCTGTGAGGCTCAAGCTTGCTGTCTGTGAGGTCAGAGTAATAACTCTAGAAGCCATTTGTGGTATAGCCACTGTTCCAAATGTATGTGCCATTCTATATGCTTTTTATGGATAGTTTTATCCTACATGAGCACCTAGAGACAAGACAACTTTGCCTAGGTGATGGGTAACATGAGAGTCCTATTCAAAATGATCCTTCAGAAATGAAAGCACTTGGTAAAAGCCATGAGAAATGGCTTAAAGCTGAGCCAACACAGCTTTAAGTAGAGCTTCCTAAATGACTTCTGACCAGGGAAAACTTTCTCTTAGTCATAGTCCCACTGGGGTTTCCTGTCTGGGAACCACTGGCCAAGAGCACTCCCCATTTGCTCAGTGCCTGGCTGGTAGATACAGAAAAATGCCTCTGGTATGCTGAACTAAGTTACCACCTAAAAGTTGAACAAGCAAAAGTCTTGTGATATCTTTACCTAAAGGGACATGATAATTACTTGGTCAAAGCAGGATGACCTAGGAATCAAATCAAGTTATGAATAAATTTGAAGGAAAAAAATTATCTAATCAACCATTTTAATGTACATGAAAAAATGAAATCAAAGAGCAAGTTTTAGCAAATGTTATTCATCTTCCCCCCAACCCTGGTCCAAAGGAAGTATAGTGAAGACACTGAACTGGATGAGTTGATGGTCTGATCACATTAAGATACTCTACCCTCACAATCTACCCAGCATCCTTTGACCTGATTCAAAGTTCACCAGGCAAAATGCTGGTAATGATTTTGATTCTTTGTCTCCTGAGGAAACGATGCTCTGAATACAGGCACAAATATTTGAGGCCTGGGACAGGCATGTCCTGCTCTTGAAAAAAAAAAAAAGACATTGTTGTTTATACAGAAATCTCTTGCGAACTTTGCTTGGGTGAGTTGGGCCTGGATGGTCTTGTGGTCTCTGGAAATACAGACAAAACCAAGTTTCTTGCCCTACAAGATGGACTACAGTTTGAGGATCCCACTGAGATACTGCATGGAGGCTCAACCAGCCTCCCTCTGTGCATTTTTGCCAGTAGCATCTTCTGACATCTGCACTCACTACCCATTTGTCTCTTCCATAGCTTGCCTTGAGTTATAGGTGCCATGACACCCCCAATTTTTCAAGCAGAGCACAATCTCATCCTTTAAATGTTTATCCAAGTAGGTTGCAAGGTGCATGAGAACAAACATCTAAAAAACCTCTTGTATCTCCAAGGATCTGAAGAGAGTCAAGGAATTTGAAACAACTAAGTAGGAAGTATGGTCGGTTGGAAAGAGTATGAGCTCAGAATGATGGCAGCTGGAGCTCAGCTCTACCACTAATGAATTCCTTACTTTCTCTGCATCTAAAGATCTCCAGCTGTAAGGAGAAGGATCACCTAGAATTTTCACTCTATACTACAGTGATCTGTATATAATCTGCTGAGGTTAATAACTAGAAGGTCAACCATTTAAATATCAAAGTCTTATTTCTCCCCAAATCTGGTGTTTCCAAGAAAAGATACAGTTCTTTCGTTTTATCAAGTACCTTCACGCTTTCTCCTAAGTCCCAAGTTTCTACTGGGCCAGAGATACAATTATGTGAGATAAATGACTGTCAGGGTTAAAACTAACAAGTAATTGACCCCAAGTGAGCCTCCCTAAAGGGGTCTAGGGAAGGCCACAAGATGTGAAAGTCCATCTGAATGATGGCTCCACTGCTTAAGGGATTTCATCCAGGACAGTTTGATCCCAACGAGATAGAACTCAAAGCCTAAAACAGGAACTGAAAAAGAAATCCTCAGAAAGACAGTCACAACCTGTGATCTATGTCCTGGCCAGTTGTCCTTTTGGCCACTTTCCAACCTTGTGATTAAGGGCCTCGAAGCTCACAGCAGTAAAGGAACCAAGTTATCATTCTAGCCAATAACTTCCAGTTCCCCCTCCACTAATCTCAAAGACAAACCAGGAACACGTTCAGGCAGCCAGATATTTCAGTTGTCAGACATCTTTAGCTACAAAACATTTAAAAAATTTTTTTATTGCAACCTTCAAACATACAGAAGAGTAGAGAAAATGGTATTATGAACACTCATACACCTATCACCTAGATTTTAAAATTGTTAATATTTTGCAATATTTGCTTCTTTTAATTTTCTTCTGCTAAAGTATTTCAAATAACAGATAATATATCTCACCCCTGTTATATCAGTATGCATCTCTGAAAACTAAGGGCTTCTTTACATAAGTACAATAGCATTTTTTAACACAAGAAAACTCATAATAATCTCCTAATAGTAACAAATACCTAGTCTATATTAAAATTTTCCAGGTACCTGTGGCCCCCCAAAATACCTTTTATAACTGATTTATTTGAACCAATGTCCAATCAAGTACCATGCCACATTTGGTGGATGTGTCTCTGAGGTCCCTTTTAAATGAGAACAACCACCCCCTCCTTTTTCCTTCCCCTGTTACTGAAGACACCAAAGTAATTGTCCTGTAGAACAGTCCCCTTATTGATTTGTCTATTGTTTCCTTGTGGTTTTATTTAAAATTTTTTTATGTACCCTCTGCATTTCTTATCAACTGTAGTTAGATCTAAAGGCCCTCAATGAGGTTTGTTTTAAAACATTTTTGTCCAGAATACTTCATAGGTGACACTGTGTGTGTCACCCTGCATCACATCTGGAGACAGCCCACAGCATCTGGTCATCCCTCTGTCAGATGTTGATTTGATCACTGAGTGAGGTTGTGATTACTACAAGCCTCTGCTGTAAATTCCTATTTTTGCCCTCAGGACTAGTGGTGGCTCTGGGCAGTGATACTTTGTGACCAACTAGTTCCTCCGCTCTTTTTATTTTTTAGTAGGCATTCTTCAGTAGGGAAGAACTTTCCCTTTCAAATGGAAAAATGCATTTGTCCTGATATAAATCCCTAAAGTGTGCTTGATTCTTTCCCTTTAATTACTATATCCAGAGTCAAAAGTTGCTGTAGTAGTCACACCCAATGATTAGTAAACAAGGTTTTGCTTTGTTTGGGATTTTTCTCAGTACAATTAGAGATTTGCTGACTTTTTATAAGTTCAATATGTTTTCATCATTTATAGTCATTGGGGTTTTTTTTTGGTTTTTGGTTTTTGTTCCTTTTTTGGATCCTCAAATTGTCCCAACTTTGGCCATTGGGAACCCTCCAGACTGGCTCCTGTGTCTTTTTTGACATGATTCCATTACATTTGAGTGCTGACTTGCTTTCTTCAAAACAAGTTATTCCAGGCTCATCTTCTACATTCTCTGTCCCAGACCTGAAACCAGCCATCTCCCCCAAGCTGTCCTGCTCCTTTTTGTGGACAATGGTATTGAGAAACTAAAATCTGGCTACTGGGAATACTCTGCTCTGAGGGCATTACTGAAAAATATATTTAGCACTTGGCTTAGCATGTTTAACCTTAGGTTGGCTTCTGCTATTGGATTTGACAAGTGTACGTCATATACTTTAATTCCCACCTGTGTGGCAATCACTTAGCTTGTTTTATTTTCCTCCCCCTTTCCTCCTTCTATTTTTATAGTCTGAATGTTTTATACTATACAATGCACATGACATTTACATACTGCTCTTCCAATCTTATTTCCTCCTTCAATTTAATCTTAGGTCTATCCATTCTTGGTCCTAAGTTTCTCCAATCATCTCTTGGGCTGAAGTCTATCTTCTAACAGATTATACAGGATAAGCCAACAAGTACTTGAGTATTCAAAACAGCTTTTATGTGTCCTTGACATTTAAAAAATAATTTGGTTGGGGCACCTGGGTGGCTCAATCAGTTAGGCATCGGACTCTTGGTTTTGGCTCAGGTCATGATTTCACACTTGGTGGGTTCAAGTACTGCATCAGGCTCTGCACTGTTAGTGCAGGGCCTGCTCAGGATTCTGTAGAAGTTCCTCAATGACTTCCTGCATTGAATGTGGTTGTTGAGAAGTCTGATGAAGCCCTAAATATTCTTCCTTCTGTAAGTGATTTGTGTTTTCACTTGGAGGTCCAGTGAAAACTGGGAAAAACATTTTTCTTTATCTTCAAGATCTAACTATTCTGGTTCGGACATGCCTGGAGTCCACTGTAACCAGAAAATTTTCCCAAAATTATGGTGTGTACTTTTCAACATGTAAATATGGGTTTCATTTCATCTTTATCTTGAATTATAATTTTTTTTACAAATAGTTTATTGTCAAGTTGGTTTCCATTTGAATTATAATTTTTACATATTCTGCTTTTTTTGTTTTTGTTTTTCATGGTCTTCAGTTATATAAAGGGTGTCTCTTCCTTGCCTGTTTCATAAATATATCATTGGCTCTCTCTCTCACTCTTTCTTTCTTTCTCTCTCTTTCTCTCTCTCAAGCACACTCTATCCTTCCAGAGCCTCCCAGCCTCTTGCTCTCTCTGTACATGCTGCATCTCTAGGACTGCTACACAGTTATCACTTGACAATTGTCCATTAGTGCTTTTCTACACTGGGTCCTCTGGTTCTTGGATCCTGTATCTTCTTCTTTCTTGTTTTTTTCACTTATTTAGTAGAGCACATTCTCTGGTAAATTCCTGATAAAATGTATGTGGTAGGTAAATTTTTTGAGATCCTGCATGTTAGAAGAAAAAACAGTTCATTCTAGCTTCACACTTCGCTCAAATATAAAATTCTAGGTGAAAAAACATTTTCACACAGGGGTTGCCTGGGAGGCTCAGTTAGTTGAGCGTCCAAGTTCAGCTCAGGTCATTATCTTGTGGTTTCTGGGTTCAGGCCCAGCGTCAGGCTCTGTGCTGACATCTCAGTGCCTGGAGCTTGCTTCAGATTCTGTCTCCCTCTCTCTCTCTCTGCCCCTCCCCCACTCGCACTCCATCTCTGTCTCTCTCTGTCTCTCTCTCAAAAATAAACATTTTAAAAATTTTTAAAAATTCATTCAGAATTGCCTTTTCCCACTGTCATCTAGCTGTCTGATGTTGAGGTTAAGAAATTAGGTGTTATTCTTGTTATCTTTTTTTTTTAATGTTTTTTATTCTCTCTGGAGATTTTTAGAACCATCACCTAGAATAATATTCTGAATAATCTCTCTAGTTCTGTCATTTCTCATTCTTTTGGGACACTCAATCACTTAAATCTGGAGAGTTATTTTCTTCAGTTATGGAAACATTTCTCGTTTTTTTAAAAAAAATTCTTCTCTCTCAACTTGGAGGTTCATTTTCTGCAAATTCTATGAATCAGATATTGGGTCTCATAAATTTAATTATCTAATTTCTTTAGGTTTTGTCTTATTTTCCTTTTCTTTACCTCTTTTCTATCTCTGTGGTTATTTCTTTGATTTATTCTTCCAATCCTCTCACTGACTCTTTTATTTTAGCTGTCCTATTTTTACCTTCCAGGACCTCTTCATTTCCAGTTACTCTCTTATGAAACATCTTGTTCTTGCCTATTATTACAACATTTTCTGTCATCTCTATAGTTACATTTTTTAATATTTTATTTGAATTTTGCCTTTGTTCCTTGCATTATCTCTTTTCCTCTAGCTCTTTTTTCTGTTCATCAGTTTTGTAATTGCTGTGCTCTTATTTTGATCTCCTTCTTATTAAGGCCTCTTTTAAAAATGTCTGATAATCCTTGGGTTTCTATTTTTATGTAAGAGGGGCACACTAAAAAATGTAAGACTTCTATGTGTACCTTCAGGACATGACTGCTGGATGGCTTCTCTATAAAATGATCATGTAGTTAGTTCACTTTTCACTGGAGACTCGTGTATTGGTAGATATTTACTCTAAAGATATTAGTATTTACAGAGACATAGGTTCAAAGCTGCTGCCTAGGGGATGCCTTCTGGGAGCCACTTAAAAAAAGAGGAATGTTGGTCTCACTGCTTAAAAATATTCCTTATCCTTTCAGCTTGAAATTTCAATTTTGCCTCATGTCCAGAGACTCTCTGATTCAATTTTTCCAGAAATTATACCTTTTGCCTTTTGTGGATTGGAAGATTCGCTCCTGACAGTGAAAGAAAAAGTTGGGGACCTAGTGTCTAAATGTTACTTTTTGTAAACTAACAAAAAATTACTTTGAGAATTTGGGGCTAGGTATTCAAGTGGTCCAAGAACAAAATGGGGGCCCTTGTTCTCCAATCCCTAACACTTTGAGTGACCAGTAAGAAGCAGTGCAAAGAAACACTCAAAGCATTGCACTGCTTACATTGGATTTCTGTCCCAGCAAATGCTAACTCTGATAAGTGCTTTATTTTAAAATTGTTATTCCAGTTTTCAAGACAATAAGGTGCACCCAAACCAGGGAAATTTAGAAATCCTTTCCTAAATTGTAATTATCAAATTAGAATTTCTGGAGTTAAACTAGACAGTTAAAAGTCTAAAATATATGTGGATAGGATAAGTTTTCAGGAGTGAACCAAAAAGAACCAACTTACCACTGAGTTTGCCAGTGCCATTCTAGGTAAATATGGGGAGAGGTGCATTCCAGTGTCATGAAACTAGCATTTCCTTGCTAAGATTTGAATTTGTGAGGTTTAAAATATAGACATAAATAAAGTAATTTAATTATTTCAAGGCTCTATTTTTGTCAAGAGAATGGTAAAATTATTTATACTAAAGTGTATAAGTCAATGATGTGTGTTCTAATCTCTATAACAATTACTAAAAGAACAGTAAAGGAATATAAATTTATATATAAATTAAGGAATATAAAGAAACATGAAGTGTTGGTGAGAATATGGAGAAAAAGAACCCTCCTACATGACTGGCAGGAATGTAAATTGGTGCAGCCGCTCTGGAAAACTGTGTGGAGGTTCCTCAAAAAATTAAAAATAGAACTACCCTATGATCTAGCAATAGCACTACCTAAGAATCTATCCAAGGGATACAGAAGTGATGATGCATAGGGGCACATGTACCCCAATGTTTATAGCAGCATGTTCAACAATAGCCAAATTATGGAAAGAGCCTAAATGTCCATCAAGTGATGAATGGATAAAGATGTGGTTTATATATACAATGGAATACTACTTGGTTATGAGAAAGAATGAAATCCTGCCATTTGCAGCAACGTGGATGGAACTGGAGGATATTATGCTGAGTGAAATAAATCGGTCAGAGAAAGATATATCATATGTGTTCACTCACATGTAGATCTTGAGAAAATTAACAGACGACCGTGGGAGAAGGGAAAGGGACAAAAACAGTTACAGAGAGGAAGGGAGGCAAACTATAAGAGACTCTTAAATAAAGAGAACAAACTGAAGGTAGGTGGGGGGGAGATAGGAAAAATGGATGATGGGCACTGAGGAGGGTATTTGCTGGGATGAGCACTGGGTGTTGTATGTAAGTGGTGAACCATGGGAATCTACCCCCAAAACCAAAAGCATGCTCTAGATACTGTATGTTAGCCAATTTGACAATAAATTATATATTTTTAAAAAACTAAAAATAGAAATACCATATAATCTACTAATTCCACTCGAATATTTACCCAAAGAAAATGGAAACACTAACTATAAAAGTCATATGCACCCCTAGGTTTATTGCAACCTTATTTACAATAGCCAAGATATGGAAACAACCTTAAGTGTACATCAATAGATGAATGGGAAAAAAAGACAAAGACAATGTGGCATATATATATGTATGTATGTATGTATGTGTGTGTATACGTATATATATATTACTCAGCCATAAAAAAAGAATGAGATCTAGAGGCACTTGGTGGCTCAGTTAGCTAAACATCCGACTTCAGCTCAGGTCATGATCTCATGATTTGTGACTTTGAGCCCCACACTGAGCTCTCCACTGTCAGCTCAGAGCTGGCCTTGGATCCTCAGTCCCCCTCTCTCTGCATCTCCCTTGCTAGCTCATTCTCTCTCTCTCAAAAATAAATAAACATTTTTAAAAAAGAATGAAATCTTGCCACTTGTGAAAACATGAATGGACCTAGATGATACTATGCTAAGTGAAATAAGTCAGACAGAGATAAATATCATATGATTTTACTTACATATGGACTTTAAAAACAAAAACAAACAAACAAACAAACAAAAAACCAGAAACAGACCAATCAATGCAGAGAATAAGTTGGGTTGCCAGAGGGGAGGGGGTTGAGGGATGGGCTCAATGGGTGAAGGAGAGTGGGAGATACGGTCTTCCAGTTATGGAATGAAAGTCATAGGAATGAAAGATATTGCATAGGGAACATAATAAATAGTATTGGGGGGGCAGAAAGAATACCCATCTTATACACAATAACTTCCCTCTTTTCTTTTCCCAGAAACCTGTGAAAGGCCATGGGACTAATCAGACTGAAACCTGAGCTGAAGGGTCCCTCACAGCACCGCGAGGTCTGAGATAAGTACTGGGCTCTGTCAGACACTGCTAGGGAAAAATTCACAAGCAGAGTCCAACCACTTAAGAAGCATTTTTTTCTGTGTGATCATGGAGAAATCTCTAATAGAGACCTTTATCCTGATCTTCAAAACTAGGTTGACAGTTTCAGGTTATCCTAAGGGACATAGATGGGGCACAAGATAGGGGTGGGCTATAACACAACTAGAAGGTTCCAGATCAAATATTCCAGATCCGGGCATCCTCAAGAAGAAGTGTGCATGAGACTGACATAAGGGGAGGCCCATGTCATTCGGACACATTCTGGACCCGTCCTGCCAAGGAAGATGATGCTGGAAACCCTGAAGTCACTTCATCTACCCTTTGGGTCTGTCTGCATCAGTCAGAACTGCAAAGTCTTTTCTCCCTTGGTTCTTCCTTCATTGTGGCCTTTCTAGCAATGAACTGTTTGGTCCACGAGTTACTTTACAGTCTTGTTAGGAAATTACTGGGTGTAGAAACTATCCACTGTAGCTAAAATTAGGTAAATTCAGAGTTCAGGGTACTATAAAACAAAATTCAATCAAGTAAATTTGTAATTGACTTTAGCAAAGAATTCGTGAATCCGGCAGCATCCCATCTAGCAAACAGTAAGGACCTCTGTCAAATTGCAGAAAAGAAAGGTTTAAATACTGAAAACAAACTGAGGGTTGATGTGGGTGTGGAGAAGGGGAAATGGGTGATGGGCACTGAGGAGGGCACTTGTTGGGATGAGCACTAGGTGTTATATATAAGAAATGAATCATGGGAATCTACCCCTAAAGCCAAGAGTGCTCTGTATACATTGTATGTTAGCTAACTGGACAATAAATTATATTTTTAAAAAATAAAATAAAGAGGTGTGGTGGGGGGCAATTGTTAGCAAAGAATGCATTGTTTTAGGCCAGGTGAGCCTAAGGGGAAGGGAAGGGGTCCTTCAGTGGATTACTTCCTAGTATTGACAAGGAAACTCCAGTTTGGCTGGTTAAAGATTGTATTCCCGGGGGAGAGGGTGAAACTGAAACCGGGTTAGGTATTAAGTCTTTGTTTACTGATGTGAAGCCTCAACATTAGTGACTCTATTGGAGGCCTGCGGTTTTCTTTTTCACAAGGGTTATCACCTTATGTGGTGTTTTCCTTTTCCAGGTACCCTTCTGAGTCCAAAGCTGTGAATGTTTTCTTAGCCCTCTCAGCCTCTTAGAAAGTCAAGCCTTTTCTGCCTGGGTTCCTGTGACTCTGAATGAAGCTGAATGGTTGCACCACTTTCCCCTCTGAGAATTAGCATGTCTCTGAGTATGCAGCTTCGGCTTCAGTTGCCCTGAACTGTCCCTCCTGGTGTCAGCTTCCTCATTCTCGTCTGCCCCCAGATTTCTCTTAAATTCCTTTTCATTTCTTCACAGCCCATTGCAATCATTTCTCTGAGGACTCCATCAAGGCTTCCGGTGTCCTCAGGGAGGAGAGCCGGGGGAGCATTGGACCCTCTTCCCAGAGATCCTCCGTTTCTATTCTTTCTCTTACCTTTCCTTCCTCTTCAAGTTGGCCAGTTCCACAGCTTCAAGAACAGAAATACACAGCTAGCCTCCAACCCCAGTGAAAACCAAGTCCCTTAACATAAGTAACTCCACTTGTCCTTCATCAACAGAGGACAGGAGTTACTCTTCCAGGATTCCAAATGGATCCTGACCAAGAAAGAAACAGGATTTCTTGATGTACCAGCACTCCACCATATGCTATAACGTGACCACTTGATGAGGATTCTCCCCTGAGCAGAACTGCAGAAAGAAGGGAAGAAGTTGAGGACAGTGGGAGAGTAACTATAAGGTGCTTCAGATGGAAGGCACCCAGAAATTAGGTGGTGGAAGGCCATCCAAATGTTGAGCCCCATGTCAAAGATCCAGCTGTGAGGCTCAGCATGGTGTCTCCTACTACTACAGCTAAGACACAAACAGAAAGAGGCACAAAGCAGGGCACGTTTAGTCGAACAGTATAAGACACCAAGCACTAGGAAGTCTGACAGGGGAGTACAGGTATCACGTGAGGGATTAAAAAAAAATGTTCATGAAAGAGGCAGCACTTGAACTTGGTTTTAGAGCAACAGAATAGGAATTGATGAGAAAATCAGGGAGGGCATCCCTGGCAGAGGGGCCTTCAGGACAGAAGGTGTAGAAAGAAGAAAGCTCAGAGCATAGTCCCAGAACACTGTGAGGTTGTAGAGGAATGTCCAGGTCCTTGTTCCCCGCAGTGTCCCCAGGCTGCTGGGCACAAACCGTGACCCTGAAGGAGTTTGTCAGGTCAAAGAACACAGCTTGCTCACTGAGTCGTTTACATCTCCACATTCTCTGCCCCCGCCTGGCAATCTTCCTCTTTTACTTTATAAATGAGAACAAGTTTTCATAGGCAACTATTTAAACAAGAAGCCTGACTTAAATTTCAAGAGAAACTTTTGTAAAAACCTCATCTAAAAGAACTGACTCATAAACTTTTGCTTCGATGTGCAGTTGATCCTTGAACAACTCAGGCGTTAGGGGCACTGACCCCTGCACAGACAAAATCCTGCATATAACTTTTGATTCCTCAAATACTTAGCTACTAATAGCCTACTATTGACCGGAAGGCTTGCCAAGAACGTAAATAGTCAATTAACACCATTTCATATTTTGTATGTATTATATATTGTGTTCTTACAATAACGTAAGCTAGAGAAGAGACAGTGTTATGAAGAAATCTGGCCATTTGTAGCAACATGGATGGAACTGTTATGCTGAGTGAAATAAGTCAGGCAGAGAAGCACAAATACCATATGTTTGCACATATAGGTGGATTAGGAGGAAGTTAACAGAGGACCATGAGGGAGAAGAAGGGGGAAAATAGTTGGGGAGAGGGAGGGAGGTAAACCATGAGAGACTCTTGAATGCTGAGAACAAACTGAGGGCTGAGGGAAGGTGGGGGAGAGGGGGAGGGGGATGATGGGCATGGAGGAGGGCACTTGTTGGGATGAGCACTGGGTGTTATATGTAAACCAACTTGACAATAAACTAATGAGAAAAAAAGAAAAGAAAATTGTAAGAAAAAGACATTTACAGTACTGTACAGTGTTTACCCAAAAAAAAATCCACATAGAAGTGGATCAGGAGAAACTTAATGGAGGACCATGGCGGGGAGAAGAGGAAAAAATAGTTGGGGAGAGGGAAGGAGGCAAACCATGAAGACTCTTGAGTACTAAGAACAAACTGAGGGCTGATGAGAGTGGAGGAGAGGAGAAGGGGGGTGATGGGCATAGAGGAGGGCACCTGTTGGGATGAGTACTGGGTGTTATATGGAAACCAACTTGACAATAAACTATGAAAGAAAAAAAATTTTTAAGGTGAAAAAAAAGAAGTGAACCCTTGAGGTTCAAACCTGTGTTGTTCAAGGGTCAAGTACTTATCCTATTCTCATGTATGGGAAAGAGCAAATGAGAGACAGATAATATAAAGGTCTGAGATCTTGGCAGAGAGACACAGGCTTGAGTTTGGCCAGTGGAGCCAGCCAAGAAGGACAGACCACAGTCCAGAGTGCAAACCTCCATGGGAAGAAATTCCACCAGGAAGAACTCTGTTCAGAAGACCTCAGTGGGGCTCACAGGATCTTGGGCTCCTGCCACAGTCAGGCACCTGCATGGCCTGACAGAAAGAGCCCCAGAACAGAATCCATGAGTCCAGAGACCCACCCCAGATCCACTATGATTCCCCGTGTAACTATCAGCAAGGCACTTCACACCTCTGTGCTTTTGTTTCCTCCTCCCAAGATGAAGTGTCTTGCTGATCTCAAAAGCAATGTAACCTTTCTTTGAGAAAACAAAGGTTGAGGGCTTTAATGTCCACCAAGGGGTATTCAAATAAGTCTTAGCAGAGCTAAGATTTGGGGTGAGTTACTTAACCTCTATAAGCCTCATTTTCCTCATGTGTAAAAGGAAATAATATTACCTACCTGCGGTGGCTATAAGAAATAAATGAGATAACATGCGTAAAGTGTCAGGCACACTACCTAGATAATAGCTGTTACTTGTCCCCTTGCCCGACTCTTGAAAGTGTCCTTTGAGTTACATACAATATTCTATATTTCTATCACAGTAAGGTGCCCGCGTGTTACAAGACAGTCTGCAATCATACTGCGGATGGAAATCACCAGGCACGAATCAAAGCACACATTTTCAGCAGAGAGCCAATGGTAGCATAGGTCAGCAGGCCAAATCCCCAAATTCAGGATGCACTTTCCTCTGTGCCTGTGTGTCCTAAATAGAACTGTTAAAAAGATTCTAGGGTCATCACCTCGAGATTAGGAAGCAGCATGCCTGGAGAGAGACCTGGGAATCCAAATACTTAACTAGCATCTACACCCTCAACGTCCCCCTCTCCTGATGTCCCGTGAAACCAGCAGCCACAACAGGCCCAGAATGCAGAAGCAGGTGGTCATGATTTCAGGAGGAATCACAGGAAGTGCCGTTTCTCAGTTTTGCCTCTTTGGGATAACCCTCCCCCCCCACCCCCCCACTGCCTGCCCCTAACATCCCTGTGCTGTCTGGAATTTGTCCAGTTCCCAATGAGCTCTGCTGGCCCTCAGCCAGCCCTGTGTATCTGGGGGTTGCCGGTGCATTACAAAGGGCGTGGCTACTCCTTCCTCCCCCTCTAGAGATTTTTGGCTGTGTGCACCTTTGTGAAGCCCCAGTCAGGGAGGAGGCTTAGCACATCGGTTTTCCCTTTTGCAGCAGTTTGGGCTGAAGATGGATTGGAAAATAAGACTGGAATTGACAGCTAAAGAAAGCAACTGGTGCAAAAATGCCCTCATTTTCCATCATGAGGGACTTTTGACATCTGTCCGGGCCCTTCAGGCGTCTCCAGCTCACAGTGCTGCTCAAGGGCTGAATGAACCAATGACTGCATTTCAGAAAATGTTCACACACCTGTCATGCCCATCGAAACACAGAACTCGAGCTGACTCCTATCACAGAGTAGCAGATACCTCAATTAAGCCTGCCCAATGCCCCCTATTGTGCCCCCCATGAATACAGCACATGGTCCTGCTGCAGCCTCCCACACGCCTCACAGCACAGCCCGGTACCTAACCAGCAGCCACCCCTCCCCCCTCCTATGGTGACCGCTCTGCTCCTGGGCCCCTCTTTCCCTCCCTTCACCTAACCCCATTCTCATTCTACCTTAGCCTCTGATTCTAGTTTTTCTCCGTCTCAGGAGAATTGCCAAAAAGCCCTGTCTTAGGCCAGTGATGTGCCCTGAGCCAAGCTGGCCAGTAGCTGACCTGACCTGTGTCCATTTTCTCCCAGACATAGTCCAGTTCCCCTGAGGCCAGAGATCAACTCTGTCTTTAGGGGTTCAAGTCTTGGGCTCGTCCCTGAGAGTGAGGGTGCTGTTTGTCATACCCCTCACCTCAGCCATCTTCCACCTCCTAGACACCTGCATACTTGCTGGTATGCTCTACTCCCCTGCCTCTCCACATGGACACGGCATGTGAGTGTCTGCCCCTGCACCCCCAGAGATGGAGCTAGACCTGCCTGGCTTTTGCCACTCCTGCTGCGGGTTCCTCCTCTGGCACCAGCCTCCACTCTCCAGGTGTCTGACAAGGGGCTGAGCGATGACTTTGCATCCCAGACACACAGGGAAATGTAATAAAGCTCCTAGGATAGCACATCTCCACTTAAGTCATGAGGATGTGTGTACCCCACACTGAAGCATCTCAGAAACCCAAATTGCAGAGAGGTGTCTTGATCCTATTTAAGTTGTTCCCATGGGCCTCTGTGCTACCAAAGAGGGATTGTGTTAGTTAGTTAGTTAGTTAGTTAATTAAGATTTGCCAAGAAGCAGACAGCAAGATGGGGTTCTAAATGGAAGAGCGATATGGAAGGAGCATGCAGAGGTAAGAATGCAGGTCTGACACTTACAGAAGGAGAGAGGCAAGAGAAGAGGGCTGGCTCAGAAGAGCTTCAGACTGCCGAGAAGTTCCAAAAAAGACTCAGCCAAGTCCGTGGGGAATCCTTGTACCAGAGTCACCTGTAGCAGAGAGCTACATCTCCCCCTTAGGTAACCCACCACGAACTGGTCACTGACGAGGAGGCGCCTGCAGAAAACATGAGTTGCAGCAGTGCTGGCAACACTAAGGGGCAGTGGTGTGGGCCTTCACTCAGTTATGCTCCAGACCAGGGATCTGAGCCTCCATGGAGCGTCTGTGGGAGGTCAACTCCACTGATCCGCATCTCAATTTTTTTTTTTTACAAATAGTTTATTGTCAAGTTGGTTTCCATATCACACCCGGTGCTCATCCCCACATGTGCCCTCCTCCATGCCCATCTCCCCCTTCCCCCCCAACATCCATGAGCCCTCAGTTTGTTCTCAGCATTCAAGAGTCTCTCATGGTTTGCCTCTCTCCCTTTCCCACACCATTTCCCCCCTTCTTCTCCCCCACGGTCCTCAGTTAAGTTCCTCCCAGTCCTCCTATACGTGCAAACATATATTTGTCCTTTTCTGCCTGACTTATTTCGCTCAGCATAACACCCTCAAGGTCCATCCATGTTGCTACACATGGCCAGATTTCATTGTTTCTCATTGCCATGGAGTATTCCATGGTATAGATAAACCACATCTTCTGGATCCATTCATCTGTTGATGGACACTTAGGCTCTTTCCATGTTTTAGCTATTGTGGAGAGTGCTGCTATGAACATTGGGGTACATGTGTCCCTATGCATCAGCACTCCTGTATCCCCTGGGTAAATTCCTAGCAGTGCTATTGCTGGGTCATAGGGGAGTTCTATTGTTAGTTTCCTTAGGAACCTCCACACTGTTTTCCAGAGGGGCTGTACCAGTTTACATTCCCACCAACAGTGTAGGAGGGTGCCCGTTTCTCCACATCCTCGCCAGTATTTAGAGTTCTCTGATTTGCTCATTTTAGCCACTCTGACTGGTGTGAGGTGGTATCTCAGTGTGGTTTTGATTTGTATTTCCCTGATGAGGAGGGATGCTGAGCATTGTTTCATGTGTCTATTGGCCATCTGGATATCCTCTTTGGAGAAGTGTCTGTTCATATCTTCTGCCCATTTCTTCACTGGGTTGTTTGTTTCTCGGGCAGTCCACATCTCAATTTAAAATAGCAGAGCAGGGGCGCCTGGGTGGCTCAGTCAGTTGAGCGTCTGACTTCAGCTCAGGTCATGATCTCTCAGTCTGTGGGTTCAAGCCCCATGTCAGGCTCTGTGCTGACAGCTCAGAGCCTGGAGCCTGCTTCTGATTCTGTGTCTCCTTCTCTCTGACCCTCCCCCCACTCATGCTCTGTCTCTCTGTCTCTCTCTGAAAAATAAACAAACATTAAAAATTTTTAAATAAAATAGCAGAGCATTTCAGAAGGAAATCAGGGGCTACAGAGCAAGAGCCAGCTCTAGAAGAAGGCTGAAGGATATTTCAAGATCCTCTGTTTCCCCACGTCTAGAATTTGGGTTCCCTCCTATCTGTTTGTCTGGAGTGATTATAAGAGAGAAAGCTGAAAATAAAAGGAAAGTTGGTGGTTATCTTAGAAAAAGTTGAAGAAACCCATTCCATTTCATAGTCAGCCTTCAGTGCGGGGAACATCAGGAACTAGAGGAGGTGATGTTGTGTAAGAGAAGAAAGCAGGCTGGACTCTAAGGTCTAAGGAAGGAAGACTAGGGGCCTCTGCGCAGGCAGCCATGATCCAAAAAGTAGCCCTGGAGCCTAAAAGGGCCTTGAAGTTTCCTGGGAGGCCGTGGGCACAACAAGGAGATAGAGACCAGGTAAGGGCACCTAAGTTGCATCAGCCTTGACCCAGTCTGTCAACTGGACCCAGTGGCCCCAGGCTCTTGACCCAAGGCTTACATGGCCTCCCCATGGCAACCAATGACAGAGCACAAAGGCTAAGGCAAAGACTATAGAACTCTGACTCTGAAGCAAATTCTTCCTCCCACTCGTTCCTCCTGATCTCCCTGAAGCTATCCCCACACAGAAACAGGAATTTCCTAATTAAGATTTCCAAACTGATAATCCCCACCAAGTTCATGGAGGACCTGCCTTTCTCTGGTTTTGACTTTTTCAATTATTGTGTTTTGTAAAATGTGATAACATAAAAGTGTAGATGTATGTGTATAATGTATATGCATATAAAATACCTACTCATGAGCCCACTATCCAACCTAAGAACTGCAACATTAAATGCTGGACACATCTTCTGCTCTATTATCAAGCAATTTTAAATTGTTCTTATTAAATATTGAGCACATGTAATACAGTAACTATAAAGAAAAATGTTACAACTAACATTTCTGTGCCTGTCATCCATTGTCAGAAAAAGAGCATTATTTGTACCTTTGAGGTCTCTTGTGTGCCTGTCCCTAATTCTATTCATGACTATTTGCTACTATTGGAGAGGTAATTCTTATAACATGTCCCAGGTGAGAGTATTCAGGGTTTAGAACATTTAGAACATTCTTAATACCTTATATTTCATAGCATAAAGTTGAGCATATTTATTAAATTCAGCCCTCCTTGTTTTCCAATTCAAAGAAGTTACCACTTTGGGCAAAGAGGAGGGAGTGGAAGAGAAAGAGGTAAAACAACTTGCCTTGACTCAGTATTTTGTGGAAGTCAGGGACCACCTGCTATTTTTCACCGTGCCTCTAGGGCAATAGACTCTCCATGCACACTTGCTCCTCTTCCTCAGGAGTTTATTATCTCTGTATCGTCTCTTGCTCCCACTCCTCAAATTTTCATTTCTTCGAGTTCTTTCACATCTGCATTTAAATATCCTCAAATCTCTCCCAACTTTAAGCAAAAGAAAACAAACTTCCTAGGTATCTTGAGTCCGTGTCCTTCTGGTTGTCTCCTTCCTTTCCTTACCAACGCCCTTGAGAGTTGTCTACACGCAACTACTTCTCTCCCACTCATTCTTCAGCTCATGGTAATCTGGCTTCTGTTCCCTTTCTCCCCTCATCCCAACCCTACAAAACTGTTTTCAGCAAGGTCACAAACAACCTCCTTCTTGCTAAACCCAGAAGACATTTGTAAGTCTTTACCGCTCCTCTCAACAGCATCTGGCACTGTTAACCACTCCTTCCCGGAGCCCTTTCTTCCCTTAGCTCCAAATCACTTCCCTGTCAGTTATCTCTTCATCTCTTTGCTGCTGCTTTTCAATGTTTTCTATGGGATTCACTGCCTCTGTTGATCTCTTAAAGGTTGAGATTCTTAGAGACACTCTTTTCTCTGGATTCTCTTCTCATTTTATATACTCTCACTAGTGAGCTCATTAATGTGCTTCTCTATTAGTGGATGTTTGGCTTTTTTCCATAAGGAACTGAACTTGACTCTGCAACAGTTGAGTTTCCAGGAACAGCCAAGGCAGCTGCAAGATTCAGAGTCCAACTGCCAGCATTGCTGGTGCAAATGTGGTACAACATGTTCTGAAATGCTGATTTCTGAATTTATTGAGTTATACCCATTTTGTGGGACTGTTATTAATAACAGAAGATTAAGAAGAAGATCTGATATTTATTGCATGATTATCATATATCAGGCATCATGCTAAGTGCTTTGCATGTGCTATTATCTCATTTAACTTCCTCAACAATCATATGGGGCAGGTGCTTTTATTCCCAGAAGAGGAAATGGAAGCTTAGAGAGTCAGAGGAATGCACGCAAGATGCCATTCAGAGAAGGAGCTGGGATTGCATCTAGGAGTTTGACCGCAGAGCCGCACTCTTTCAACCATACTATTGACTCAGTTTCTTTTTCAGTCTTGAGTTCTTATTTCTCTTTTACCAGTGTTATTCACTAAAATACTAGTTGTTCAAAGGCAAAGCCATTTATCTGTTTTGTTTACTATTATTGTCCTATGCTGGGCTCAGAACAGAAACATTCAAAAAGTTCAACTTCTTTCAACCTCTCTATCGAAAATACTCACATCTTTTGTCTGCTTTTCTGTTGGGTCAACTTTTTTTTTTTTTTTTACTGATTTTCAGAAGTTGTTTGTTTTTTGCATTTCACATTTGTTACCCTTTATTTTTGTTATATGTATGGAAATAAATTCTTCCAGTTTATGTTTTGTCTCTTCATTTTGTGATTTTTTTAATGTATAGAGATTCATAAAATTAATACAGTAAATTTCTGTCCTTTATTGTTGTTAAGGGTTTTATATCTTTGTTTTTTGTTTTTTGGGTTTTTTTTTTTTTGAGAGAGAGAGACAGTGTGTGCTCAAGGGAGAGATGGTCTGAGGGGAAGAGAATCTTAAGCAGGCTCCACACTCAGCCCAGAGCCCACTGAGGGACTCAATCTCACAACCATGATATCTCAGCTGAAATCAAGAGTCAGATACTTAACCAACTGAGCCACCCAGGCACCCCTTCCATCTAAATTTTAGAATCAACTTGCTAAGTTCTGTGAAAAGTCTCATTGAAATTTTCCTATTCTAATTTGATGTGTTTTTTTCCTATGATTTTTGTGAAAATTTCAAAGATACAGAAAGAATAATGCAATGGCTACCTGTATAATCACCAGCTGGATTCAATAATGTTTAATATATGCCAAATTTGCTTTACTTATATATGAATGTATTTGTAAAGATTATTTCCATTTCTACACATTTGAAAATAATAAGTATCGCACTTCACTCTTAAATATTTCAGTGTTAATTTACTAAGAGTCTCCTGCTCCATAACTGGAAAGCCATTACCACACCTAAGAAAATTAGTGATTCCCTATAATCATCTCATATGCAGCCCATATTTAAATTTCCCCAATTATCCAAAAATGTCTTCAAAAATTAGTATTTTTTTGTACCCATATCCAATCAAGGCACATACATCATACCATATTTGATTAAAATGGCTCTTAAGTTTCTTGTATTCTAGAATACTCCCCTTGCCATTTTTTTTCATAACACTGACTTTTTGTAGCTATCAGGTTAGTTGTCCTGTAGACTGTCCCACCTCCTGGATTTGCCTGATAATGTCTAGATAGTGGTATTTAATTTTTTTCTCTATATCCTATATTCCCAGTAAATGGGAAATTAGTCTTAAAAGTGGTTAAGTTCAGATTAAATACTTTGGGCACAAATACATTGCAGTTATTGTTGGGTTCTTTACACTGCATCACATCATGAGTCACATCATGATGGATTGTTCCACCATTATTTTTTTTTTAATGTTTTATTTATTTCTAGGAGAGAGAGAGAGACAGTGTGAGCAGGGGAGGGTCAGAGAGAGAGGGAGTCACAGACTGAAACAGGCTCCAGGCTCTGAGCTGGCTGTCAGCACAGAGCCCGACGCGGGGCTCTAACCCACAAACCGCGAGATCATGACCTAAGCGAAAGTCGGATGCTTAACCGACTAAGCCACCCAGGCGCCCCACCATTTTTTTTTTTAAACATTTATTGATTTTTGAGAGGCGGAGACAGAGTCTTAGTGGGGGAGGGGCAGAGAGAGAGGGAGACAGAATCAGAAACAGACTCCAGGTTCTGAGCACAAGACCGATGTGGGGCTCGAACTCACAGATCACAAGATCATGACCTGAGCCTAAGTCAGACTCTTAACCGACTGAGCCACCCAGGTGCCCCTGTCCCACCATTATTGATGCTGAATTTGTTCCCTGGTAAAAGAATGACTGACAGATCTCTCCATTGTAAAAGTGCATTTCTCTTGACAATTAGCAAATAAGCTGTGGCATACCTTGACATTGTGTAAATACCCTTCGCCAAACAACTTTCACCTTATGGTATTATATCTACTGAGAATCTTTGAATAGGTCAGTTATCTCACTGGGATACAACAATTATTTACATCAAATACAACATGATTAACACGCTTGTTGAGTTTTTGTTTGTTTGTTTATTTGAGAAATGAATTGAATCTAAAAATCAACTCAGGGAAAATTGACATGTTTGTAACATAGACTCTCCTTATGCATGAATATGGCATATGTCTCCATTTATTTTGATCCTTTAAAAATATTTTCATTATATTTTACAAGTTCAATTGTGGCACCATCTATAACAGCAAGCTTGAAAATAACCAATTGACCAAATATTAAAACAAAAAATGCTCCTAGTGTTGCTATCACTTAGGATATTATGTACAAGGGTTTTAGGAGCTTTGTGCCTAAATTCTGGAGTGGGGGGACATAGACCAACATATATTTTTTCTGTTATTTCATAAAGGCTAAATCTGAAATTTAACAGTATCAAATGTTGGTAAGGTTGTGGGCAAATGGGGTTTCATAGATTCCTGGCGAGAGATTAAATTTGTTCTACTATCTTTGAAAATGTTTATCATTACTTATTCAAATTGAAGATATGTCCAACTTATGACTGAGCAATTTTATCCTTGATTGTATACCCTACAGAAATATTTACACATGTGATACATATGCTTCTTAGCCACGTTTTATGGAATATCCAACAATAAGGCCCATCAACAATTGTATATACAATGTTATCCTATACGGCAACAAAAGTAAACACTCTATAGCAAAAGAAGCCAGACCAAAACCCACATACTTTTAGATTCCTTTTCATAAAGTACATAAACACAAAATTACAGCATGGTGTTTAAAGATACATATCTTGGGAGTAAAACTAACAGAAAAAACAAGGGAGTTATTACTGTTAAAGTTAATAATTATCTTAGGGGACAGAGAGAAGTTTATCACCGGGAAGAGGCCAGGAAACTTCTGAGCTTCTTCCAGTATTCTATTTCTTGACCCAATGTTCTATTTTTTAAAGGGTTTTTATTTATTTTTATTTTTTAAAATGTTTCATTTTTTGAGAGAGAAAGAGAAAGAGAGACAGATTGTGAGCAGGGAAGGGGCAGAGAGAGAGAGGGAGACACAGACTGAAGCCGGCTCCAGGCTCTAGGCTGTCAGCCCAGAGCCCAACGTGGGGCTCGAACTCATGAGCCGTGAGATCATGTCCTGAGCCGAAATCGGATGCTTAACCAACTGAGCCACCCAGGCGCCCCTAAACAGTTTTTAAGAACTAACATGATACATTAAAATCTAGAATCATGGAGCGCCTGGGTGGGTTAGTCGGTTAAGCGTCCGACTTTCGCTTAGGTCATGATCTCGCGGTTTGTGGGTTCGAGCCCCGCGTCGGGTTCTGTGCTGACTGCCAGCTCAGAGCTTGGAGCCTGTTTCAGTCTGTGACTCCCTCTCTCTCTGACCCTCCCCTGCTCACGCTGTCTCTCTCTCTCCTAGAAATAAATAAGACATTAAAAAAATTAAAAAAAAAATCTAGAATCACATTCACATTTGAAGAAAGAGGCAGGGACATGGACATGAGGGAAAAGACATGGGAAACTTCAGTGTATTAGTAATGGTCTAGGTCTTAAACTGCATGATGGGGTCATGGCTGTTCACTTTATTATTATGCTTTATAACTTATATACATGTTGCACAGATTTGTCTATGTATAAAACATTTTATATAAAAATAAACATCATATATATTATTTTTAGATTATTATTTTTTTTACAAATAGTTTATTGTCAAATTAGTTTCCACATAACACCCAGTGCTCATCCCCACAAGTGCCCTCCTCCATGCCCATCCTCTCCTCCCCCCTCCATCCATCAGTTCTCAGTTTTTGTCAGCATTCAAGTCTCTCATGGTTTGCCTCTCTCCCTTTCCCCCACCATTTCCGCCCTTCTTCTCCCCCTTGTTCCTCCGTCAAGTTCCTCCTAATCCTCTTATACGTGGAAACATATGATATTTGTCCTTCTCTGCCTGACTTATTTCACTCAGCATCACACCCCCAAGGTCCATCCATGTTGCTACACATGGCCAGAATACTACATGGCAATGAGAAACAATGAAATATTTTTAGATTATTTTAAGTGTTTAAAGAGCAATTGATAAAGATTCAGTCTATCTTGTGTGGTTTCATTTGCATTCAGATCTTATCTCTTCCTTCTCTGTAGAATTTTGGCAAGTTATATTTTTATGATGCTCATGGACTGCTGGTTATGTGTATCACTTTTAACAGAGTTGAGCTTATTGTGTGCAACCAGAGAGTTTGGTTATTTCAAATACAGTAAGAAGCAGACACTTCTAAAACTCTTTTAAGACATCACACATTAGGAAAACTTTATTGCCACTGTTAACCACTCTGTCATTAAGTGCTGTCTCAGACTAAATTAGACCATCAGGAAAAAATGTAAAAATCATATTTTCTCAGTCCCTCTGAGAATTTATCTTGTTTAATTATGATTAACTCTTGGCCTTTCCTTTATTGAGGATTAACACAGATTCACCCACTAGAGCAAGTAAAAATCCATGTCCCAGATACTAATTGTATGACTAGTGGTAGTATATCCTAATATTACTGCTCCCACTCAAATGCCACCTTCACATAATGTATAGTCCCTGATCCTGAGGAAAAGAGATTTGCTACTTTATCATGGCCACTTATTGATGGTAGAACCTCTCTCCAAATAATATAGTTAAAATGTGTAAGTTTTTTAGAGAGAGATTACATAGCCTACCTGTTTTGTATCCCCCAGAGCAAACAATATATAAACAGTGATTGACAGCTAGATCTTGTGCCATTCCCAGAGACACTAAAGGTAAAGGGTAAAGATAGGATTAGGGAAAGCTGTCCAAGACAGGAAAAAGTGAGAAAACTCAAGTAATGTTAAAGAGATAAGGGGACTCCACAGGACTCAGGACTGATAAGCACATGGCAATGTGAAAGAAGGAATCAGCTTCAAGGTATCAAAAGAAAAAAAGAATATTAATGACACAGAAGTTATCCTAGACACTTTTTTTTAAACATTTTTCTTTATTTCTAGGAGAGAGAGAGAGAGACAGCGTGAGCAGGGGAGGGTCAGAGAGAGAGGGAGTCACAGACTGAAACAGGCTCCAGGCTCTGAGATGGCAGTCAGCACAGAGTCGGACGCGGGGCTCGAACCCACGAACCGCGAGATCATGACCTAAGCGAAAGTCGGACGCTTAACCGACTAAGCCACCCAGGAGCCCCAATCCTAGACACTTTCAAAGTGAGGAGGAAACAAAATAAAACAGATCATGAAAAAGGAAGAAAAATTTAAATGATATTAGGTCATCATATCTGCAACACTAAATGCCAACAGACGATAGAGCAGTGGATATAAAGCTCTGAGGGAAAATGTTTTCTGATCTTGAATTCTATAACCAAGCAAATACGAAATGAGAAATCTCTACTTAATGAAACAAGACATAAAAAGGTTAATATGTAACTGATAGAGAAACTTTTTTACAAAGGTGCTGTAAATACTTGAGATGGGAAATGAAATATAAATTCTCAATTATTATAACAGAAAACTAATGGAAAATGTCTATCATTAACAAATAATAAATAGAGGGGCGCCTGGGTGGCTCAGTCGGTTAAGCAGCCGACTTCAGCTCAGGTCATGATCTCGCGGTTCGTGGGTTCGAGCCCCGCGTCAGGCTCTGTGCTGACTGCCAGCTCAGAGCCTGGAGCCTGTTTCAGAGTCTGTATCTCCCTCTCTCTCTGACCCTCCCCTGCTCACCCTGTCTCTCTCTTTCCCCTAGGAATAAATAAAAATATTAAAAAAAAAAAAACAAATAATAAATAGAGGTTGAATCGTTTAGAGATACAGAAGTAAATACCAGAAGAAATAGCTAAGAGAATTGTTTGCCTTCTGGGGGCCTGTAGATGGGAAAGATTTAGGCATGGAGACTATCATTTGTAATCATATGTACATATTACTCTAGTGACACTTGAATTTTTTTCCAGTAAAAAGTCTATTCTCACTAGAAATAAGAATGCAATTAAATTAAAGCAATAATAAAATACTTTCGGGTGGCTCAGTCAGTTAAGCATCTGACTTTGGCTCAGGTAATGATCTCACAGTCTGTGAGTTCAAGCTTGGTATCAGGTTCTGTGCTGACAACTCAGAACCTGGAGCTTGCTTCAGATTCTGTTTCCTTCTCTCTCCACCCCCCCCCAACCCTGCTTACATCTGTGCTTCTCTCTCTGTCTTTGTCTCTTTCTCTCTCTCCCAAAAAGTAATAAATATTTTTAAAAATACATAAATAAAATAGTATTTTTTACTTATCGAATTGGGAAAGGCTTCTTGAAATAATACTCAATGTTTGCAAAGATGTGAAAGAGAGGACATTTTTCATAGTCAGACAGTAGGATACATGCATACAAGAGAGCAATTGATAAAATATGTCAAAAACTGTTAAAACATACAAAATTTTCAGCACCAGTTCCCCTTGTAAAAATTGATTTTGTCAAAAAAGTCAAGAATGTAATTTTTTTCTTAAATAGTTTATTGTCAAGTTGGTTTCCATATGACACCCAGTGCTCATCCCCACAAGTGCCCTCCTCCATGGCCATCACCCCCCTTCCCCTCCTCCCCACCCCTATCAGCCCTCAGTTTGTACTCAGCATTCAAGAGTCTCTCATCATTAGCCTCCCTGCCTCTCCCCAACTATTTTTCCCCTTCTTCTCGCTCATGGTCCTCAGTTAAGTTCCTCCTAATCCACCTATACCTGCAAACATGATATCTGTCCCTCTCTGCCTGACTTATTTTGCACAGCATAACACCCTCAAGTTCCATCCATGTTGCTACAAATGGCCAGATTTCATTCTTTCTCATTGCCATGTAGTATTCCATTGTATAGATGAACCACATCTTCTTGATCCATTCGTCCGTTGATGGACACTTAGGCTCTTTCCATGTTTTGGCTATTGTGGAGAGTGCTGCTATGAACATTGGGGTACATGTGCTCTTATGCATCAGCCCTCCTGTATCCCTTGGGTAAATTCCTAGCGGTGCTTTGCTGGGTCATAGGGGAGTTCTATTGTTAATTTTTTGAGAAACCTCCACACTGTTTTCCAGAGGGGCTGCACCAGGTTATATTCCCACCAACAGTGGAGGATGGTGCCCGTTTCTCCACATCCTCGCCAGCATCTAGAGTCTCCTGATTTGTACATTTTAGCCACTCTGACCGGCGTGAGGTGATATCTCAGTGTGGGTTTGATCTGCATTTCCCTGACGACGAGGGACTCTGAGCATCATTTCATGTGTCTGTTGGCCATCTGGATGTCCTCTTCGGAGAAGTGTCTGTTCATGGCTTCAGCCCATACCTCCACTGGATTATTTGTTTTTTGGGTGTGGAGTTTGATGAGTTCCTTATAGATTTTGGATACTAGCCCTTTATCTGATGTCATTTGCAACTATCTTTTCCCATTCCATCAGTTGCCTATTAGTTTTATTGGTTGTTTCCTTTGCCATGCAGAAGCTTTCTATCTTGATGAGGTCCCAAGAGTTCATTTTTGCTCTTGATTCTTTGCTTTTGGGGATGTGTCAAGTAAGAAATTGCTGCGGTGGAGGTCAAGGAGGTTGTTTCCTGCTTTCTCCTCTAGGGTTTTGATGGCTTCCTGTCTCACATTCAGGTCCTTTATCCGTTTTGAGTTTATTTTTGTGCATGGTGTGAGAAAATGATCTAGTTTCATTCTCCTGCATGTTGCTGTCCAGTTCTCCCAGCAACATCTGTTAAAGAGGCTGTCTTTTTTCCACTGGATACTCTTTCCTGCTTTGTCAAAGATTAGTTGGCCATGCATTTGTGGGTCCAATTATGAGTTCTCAATTTTATTCCATTGGTCTATGTGTCTATTTTTGTGCCCATACCATACTGTCTTGATGATGACAGCTTTGCAGTAGAGGCAAAAGTCTAGGATTGTCACGCCTCCTGTTTTGATTTTCTTCTTCAATATTACTTTGGCTATTGGGGACTTTTATGGTTCCATACAAATTTTAGGAAAGTTTGTTCTAGCTTTGAGAAGAATGCTGGTGCAATTTTGATTGGGATTGCATTGAATGTGTAGATTGCTTTGGGTAGTAATGACATTTTAACAATATTTATTCTTCTGATCCATGAGCATGGAATATTTTTCCATTTCTTTGTATCTTCTTCAATTTCCTTCGTAAGTTTTCTATAGTTTTCAGCATACAGATCTTTTATTTTTTTGGTTAGGCTTATTCCTAGGTATTTTATGGTTTTTTGTGGAATTGTGAATGAGATCAGTTTCTTGATGTCTCCTTCTGTTGCTTCATTATTGATGTGTAAAAATGCAACCGATGTCTGTACATTGATTTTGTACCCTGCAACTTGCTGAATTCATGGATCAGTTCTAGTAGGCTTCTGGTGGAGTCTGTCGGGTAGAGTATCATGTCATCTGTGAAATGTGAAAGTTTGACTTCTTTGCCAATTCTGATGCCTTTGATTTCCTTTTGTTGTCTGATGGTAGGACTTCCAGCACAATGTTAAACAACAGTGGTGAGAGTGGACATCCCTGTCGTGTTCCTGATCTTGGGGGGAAGGCTCTCAGTTTTTCCCCATTGAAGATGATGTTAGCTGAGGGCTTCTCATAGATGGCTTTTATGATGTTTAAGTAAGTTCCTTCTATGCCGACTTTCTCGAGGGTCTTTATTAAGAAGGGATGCTGTATTTTGTCAAATGCTTTGTCTGCATCTATCGACAGGATCATATGGTTTTTATATTTTCTTTTGTTGATGTGATGTATCACATTGATTGATTTGCAAATATTGAACCAGCCCTGTAACCCAGGAATGAATCCCGTTTAATCATGGTGGATAATTCTTTTTCTGTGCTGTTGGATTCGATTTGCAAGTATCTTGTTGAGGATTTTTGCATCCATATTCATCAAGGATATTGGCCTTTAAAAAAAAAGGATATTGGCCTATAGTTTTCTTTTTTTGCTGTGTCTCTGTCTGGTTTGGGAATCAAAGTTATTCTGGCTATGTAGAATGAGCCCAGAAGTTTTCCTTCAATTTCTATTTTTTTGGAATAGCTTGAGAAGAATGGGTATTTATTCTGTTTTAAATCTCTGGTAGAATTCCCCAGGAAAGCCGTCTGGCCCAGGGCTCTTATTGGTTGGGAGATTTTTTAAAAATGTTTTATTTATTTCTGAGAGAGAGAGAGAGAGCATGAGCAGGGGAGGAGCAGAGAGAGAGGGACACACAGACTCAGAAGCAGGCGCCAGGCTCTGAGCTAGCTGTCAGCACAGGGCCTGATGCAGAGCTCGAACCCACAAACCATGAGATCATGACCTGAACCAAAGTCGGATGCTTAACAGACTGAGCCACCCAGCCGTCACTTTTGGGAGATTTTTAATAACTGATTCATTTCCTTCATTAGTTATGGGTTTGTTCAGATTTTCTATAACTTCCCGTCTTAATTTTGGTAATGGGTGTGTGTTTAGGAATTTGTCCATTTCTTCTAAGTTGTCCAGTTTGTTGACATATAATTTTTCATAGTATTCCCTGATAATTATTTGTTTTTCTGAGATCTTGGTTGTAACAAGTCCATTCTCTTTCATGATTTTGTGTATTTGGGTGCTCTCTCTTTGCTTTTTGAGAAGGCTGGGTAGAGGTTTGTCAATTTTGTTTAGTTTTTCAAAAAACCAACTCTTTGTTTCATTGATCTGTTCAACTGTTTGCTTTTTTTTTTTATTCTATATTGTTTATTTCTACCCTGATTTTTATTATTTCTCTTCTTCTACTGGGTTTGGGGTGCTCTTGCTGCTCTCCTTCTAGTTCCTTTAGGTGCACTGTTAGATTTTGTACTTGTGCTTTTTCTAATTTTTTTTACATTTGTTTCATCAATGATTATTTATTTGTTTATTTATTTATTTATTTATATTTCAGAGAGAGACAGAGAAAGCGTGAGCAGGGGAGGGTCAGAGAGATAGGGAGACGCAGAATCTGAAGCAGTCTTCAGGCTCTTAGCTAGCTGTCCGCACAGAACCCAATGCAGGGCTCGAACCCACAAACCGTGAGATCATGACCTGGGCCAAAGTCAGATGCTTAACCAACTGAGCCACCCAGGTTCCCCAACTCTTTCTAATTTCTTGAAATAGGCCTAGAGTGAAATGTACTTTCCTCTTAGGACTGCCTTTGCCGCATCCCATAGGGTTTGAATTGTTGTATTTTCATTTTCATTTGTTTCCATATATTTTTAAATTTCTTCTCTAATTGCCTAATTGCCCCATTCCTTCTTTAGTAGGGTGTTCTTTAACCTCCATGTTTTTGGAGGTTTTCCAGATTTCTTCCTGTGGTTGATTTCAAGTTTCATAGCATTGTGATCTGAAAGTGTGCATGGTATGATTTCAATTCTTTTATATTTATTGAGGGCTGCTTTATGTCCCAGTATGTGATCTATCTTGGAGAATGTGCCATGCGCAATTGAGAAGAAAGTGAATTCCATAGTCTCAGGATGTAGAGTTCTAAATATATCTGTCAAATCCATTGGGTCCAATGTGTCTTTCAAGTCCATTATTTCTTTAGTGATTTTCTGTCTGGTTGACCTATCCATTGCTGTAAGCGCAGTGTTAAAGTTCCCTGCTATTAGCACAGTCTTATCATAAGATTGCTTCTTTTTGTAATTGTTTTATGTATTTCGGTGCTTCCGTATTTGGTGCGTAGATATTTATAATTGTTAGTTCTTCTGATGGATAGACCCTGTAATTACTATATAATGCCCTTCTTTCTCCCTTGTTACTGTCTTTACTTTAAGGTCCAGTTTGTCTGATATAAGTATAGCTACTCCAGCTTTCTTTTGGCTTTCAGTAGCATGATTTCTCCATACCCTTACTTTCAATCTGAAGGTGTCCTCAGGTCTAAAATGAGTCTCTTGCAGAGAGCAAATAGATGGATTTTGTTTTTTTATCCATTCTGCTACCCTATGTCTTTTGATTGGGGCATTTAGTCCATTTACATTCAGTGTTATTATTGAAATATATGGGCTTAGAGTCATTGTGTTCTTTGTAGGATTCATGCTTGTGGTGGTGTCTCTGGTACCTTGTGTTCCCTGCAACATTTCCCTCTTAGAGTCCCCTTCAGGATTTCTTTTAGGGCTGGTTTAGTGGTGACGACTTCTTTTAATTTTTGTTTATTTGGGAAGACTTTTATCTCTCCTTCTATTCTGAATGAGAGGTTTGCTGGATAGAGGATTCTTGGCTGCATGTTTTTTCTGTTCATCACTTTGAAGATTTCCTGCCATTCCTTTCTGGCCTGCCATGTTTCAGTAGATAGGTCTGTAACCACTCTGATAGTTTTCCTTTGTATGTTATGGCCTTTGTATTCCTAGCTACCCTCAGAATTCTCTCTTTGTCCTTCTATTCTGCCAATTTCTTTTTTTTTTTTTTTACAAATAGTTTATTGTCAAATTAGTTTCCACATAACACCCAGTGCTCATCCCCACAAGTGCAAATTTCACTATATGTTGTGCAGAAGATCGATTCAAGTTATGCCTGAGAGGAGTTCTCTGTGCTTTTTGTATTTCAGTGTCTGTTTCCTTCCCCAGATTGGGGAAGTTCTCTGCTATAATTTGTTCAAGGACTCTTTCAGCGCCTTTCCCTCTTTCTTCCTCTTCTGGAAAACCTATGATACGGATATTTTTCAGTTTGATTGTATCACTCAGCTCTCGAACTCTCCTTTCATGTTCCTGGATCAGTTTATCTCTCTTTTTCTTGGCTTCCTCTTTTTCTATAATTCTGTCTTCTAACTCACCTATTCTCCTCTCTGCCTCTTCAATCCGTGCATTGGAGGCCTCCATTTTATGATGCACCTCATATATAGCATTTTTTAATTCATCACAGCTATTTTTAAGCTCCATAGTCTTTGTTGCAATAGTTTCCCCGATGTCTTCCATGCCTTTTTCAAGCCTAGCGATTAATTTTATGAATATTGTTCTAAATTCTTGTTCAGTTCTGTTGCTTATATCTGCTTTGAGCAGTTCATTAGCTGTCTATTCTTCCTGGAATTTCTTTGGAGGAGAGTTCTTCCGTTTCATCATTTTGGCTAGCTTTCTGTCTCTTATTAGTTTTAAAATCTTGTTATGCACTCTGCACCTGCAAGTACTGCTGCATTAAAGAAGGCTCTTTGACTGTCCAGGGACTGTCCGTTCAGGAAGTGTTCTTTGAATGGTGTCTCTTGGTCTCTCTTATTGAGACTTTAGTTATTTTATTTCTCTACTCATAGTGGTATTTGGGACTCTCCACCATGGGTACTTTGGCTTGTTTCCTGAGTTAGCCCTGGCATGTCACAGCACATCATTAGGTGCTCAATCAAGTATGCGAGTAATAACAGCACCCAAAGAGGCTGCGGAGAGCAATGCTGCAAGAAGGGAGGCGGCTCCTTTCGTGTCTCCAGCCCATGCCCAATCACGCAGGAGGAGTTTGGCATCCAACTGGATGCAAGTTCCACACTTCTTCCGGTGTAGCTGTGCACTGTCTGGCCAGTTCTCAAGAATGTATTTTTTTACAAGGATATTCACTAAAGGTAAGTGTTTAATAATAAAATACGAGAAATAACTATAATGTCCAACAATAGAACCTGTCCAAATAAATAATGATGCATTCCAATGATGAAATACTATATAGCCATTAAAAATTAAGTAATAGGAAAATAGTTCATGACACAAAAAAAATATTCACAATATATTAACTGGAAAAAGTAGCTATGGATAAAATGATGTATCTTGGATTTGCTTCCACAATGATTTAGGAGAGAGAAAAGTGGAGGAGGATTTAGATAAAACAAGGTGCACTACATGTTCATAATGATAGAAGTAAAATCATCGGGAAATGGAGGTCATTATACTGTGCAGGCTGATTTTGCATATGCCCAAAATTCTCCCCAATAAAGTTCTTTTTTAACTGCATACAATACATTTAAATATGGAAATAAAAGTGGAAAAAATAAATTATACACACTAAAAAGTTAAAAGTGGTTATATCTGGCTACTTTTACTATCATTTTTTGTTTCTATTTTTTAAATGATCAGCTTTAAATGCAAATTACTTTTACAGTAAAATCGTCCAAAATTCTAGTATAAATTATGGTCTACTTTTGAGTTCTCTACTCTCTTCTATTTCTCCATATTTCCTTTATGTCATTCCATGTTTACCATTTTGCTTTATAGTAGCATTCTGCTTTTTTTCCATAAGCAGAAATTATAATGAAGCATCAAAATTATTTTTGTTAAAGTTTGAAAAAAAGCATCCATAAACTCAATTATGGGTCCTGGTTTAAAATGTAATAATAAATTACTAATTTCTTAGAATGCCCACCTTTTAGTTCAGTGGTTCTCATTTCTTGGCTATATATTAGACCTGGGTGGTTTTTAGAAGACAATATTGCCCAGACTCTGTTCCTCAAAAGTTCTGATTTAATTGGTCTGAAACAGAGATCAACTACTGCACATTTTTTTAAGCTCCCCCATTCATTCTAATGTGCAAGCATGACTGGCAGCCACTGTCTTAGTCCTTACTTTGGACAGTGACTCTCATCTTTGACTGCACATTTAAGTCACTGAAGGAGTTAAAAAAAACACTGATGTCTGGAGCCCACCCTCCAAGATTCTCATTTAATTGGTCTGTGCTGTGGCCTAGGCTTTGGAATTTTTATCTCTACCCATGCCTCTCCATCCAATATAAATATCCTTCATCTACTCTAAGATTTACTTCTTTGCTAAGAATTTGCTTCTGTTAAAATATTAACACTTCATTAAGAAAATATGCATTAAGATTTGTAACTCTTAACCAGTTTAGTGAGAATAAAACTGTGTTTAACCTGTCTTTTGCATGAATATTGGGAAAACTTTCATATGTGGGGAAAGAGAAATATATCTATATTAGAGATATAGCCACCAAAGAAATAGCCCTATCTAGGCTAAGTATATGTATATGACATATGATATATATCATATAAGCTATTATACACATCATATAATCTATTATTCCTCTATATTTTCTATCTATCTATCTATCTATCTATCTATCTATCTATCTATCTATCTATCGACAGAGAGAGGGAGAGGGAGAGACAGCAGAAACAGAGAGAGTGGGGAGGAGAACAAGAGAGAAAAACTAGGGTATAAGATAAATTTTCTTTGCTTTAAGAGTGGAAAATGACACACAGAGGCAAATACTATATAATTCCATATACATGAGGTACTTAGAGCAGTCAAAATCATAGAGGCAGAAAGTAGAATGGTGGTTATCAGAGGCTGGAAGGAGGCAGAATGAGGAGTTATATTTTTTAATGGGCCCAGAGTTTCAGTTTTCAGTTCAGTTTTGCAAGATGAACAGTTATGGAGATGGAAAGTGGTGATGATTGTACAACAATGTGAACGTACTCAATAACACTGAACTACACATTTAAAATGGGCTCAGATGGTAAATTCTATTATGCATATTTTACGCCAAAAAAAATTGGAAATGATCTTAGGAAACCTTGAGTCCAGTCTACACCACTAGCTGATCTTTACTGAGATGACCCAAGTATCCTCAGAAGATCCAAAGTCAAGATTCCTCATGAAATCACCTCTCCATTCTGAGCTTGGAGAGGAGCTTCTGTGAGGTGGAACCTCACTTCACCTTACTTTAGTTCTCAAGATCAATTTAAAAACATCTCTGTGGGAGGAGGAGCTAAGATGGCAGAGTGGGAGGAGGACCCTAGGCTTGCCTCCCCCGTCAAACACAGCTAGATACATAGGAAATCATCCTGAATACCCAAGGCATCGATCTGAGGACTAACAGAACAAACTGCTCAACTTGAGGGAGAGAAGAAGCCACATAAGTGGAAGGTAGAAGGTGCAAAGAGGTGGTTTGGGGGAGAAATGGATCATGAGTGCTGTGGAGGGGAGGATCCCCGGTGCCAGAAAGAGGAGAGAAGAGAGGAGAGACTGAGAGAGAGGTAGAAGAGCACACAGGAGGGTCGCACAAGGAAAACACTGCCCCAAATACACTGACTGGGAAAATGAGAGGGGCTGATTTTTCTGAGTTTTTGTAACCAGCGAGTCTCAAAGACTGGAGTCTATAATCTGAGGATCCCCCTGGTGGGGCAATTGGGTGGCTCGGTCAGTTAAGCACCAGACTTCAGCTCAGATCATGATCTCATGGTTCGTAGGTTCAAGCCCTGCATCAGGCTCTGCGCTGACAGCTCAGAGCCTGGAGTCTGCTTCTGATTATCTGTCTCCCTCTCTCTCTGCTCCTCCCCTACTTGCACTCTGTCTCTCTCTCAAAAATAAATAAACATTAAAAAATTTTTTTTAGTCTGAGGATCCTCTGGGATGCACTGGAAAAGACAGTTCCCCTTCTTGGAGCTTATCTAGGAGAGGTGGTATTGGCTCTCTGGGGACAAAACAGCCAGCAGGTGCCATTACCCTCCCTCATCCCTCAGCAGAGGTACAGAGACACCTCTTGAGAGCGGGTAATTTGTGGACACTGGCCCTTTCCTGCACTTTACTCCAAACTCCACAACCCTGCACTTCGGTGTGAAGGTCCTCCTGGAACAAATGTGCATCAGTCCCAGTACAGTGAGACCCTTCCCCAGAGGACCAGTGAGGCTCCTTACTACACAATGTCCTTAAAGTTTGGAAATTAAAAACTCAGCCAGTCTGCCTGGGATAGAACACAGATGCACAACACTGCCAGGTGGGCAGATGGTCCAGACACAGAAGGAGTGAAGGCAGGGATCTAAGGGATGCCTGGGACACATGAGGGGAGATTGTTTGCTCTCCTAGGAGGACTCCCCAGACAACAGCAGGTGCGAACTCCCATCTCTGGAGATGAGGGAGCTGGTTGATGCCATTTCCCTCACCTGCCCCTCAGAATAAATTAACTTCAGTAAGCAGCACTGCACCAAGAGTGGCAGCCTAAATGGCTCACACCAAGCCCCACCCCCCTGTGCTCTGCAGGTGTTGCTTTTCTTGGGCAAGTGTGCCTGAGAAGCAGTGAAGCAGGCCTCTTCCCCAGAAGACCAACAAACCCCCCATATGGCACCATATCTACTAACCATAGAGTTCTGCAAAACTTCAGCTCTAGTGGAAATAGCATCAGGTCTCTTTTAACAAGTGGACCAGAGCACACCAAGTTAACGTGACATACTCTGGCCAAGGGCAAAACTCTCTCCACTGAAGACAAGGAGAAATTCTGCAGAGGACTGACCTGAGGGAAAGAGCAGCCAAAACACAATAGTAGAGTACACACAGCATTCGCCAGAGACACTTAGTGAAGCGTCAGACTCTGGATAGTATATGACCTCTTCTTCATAAAGCCATTACTCTCAGGAGCAGGAAACATAACAGGCTTCCCTAAAGCAAAGAAGAATACAGAGACATTGACAAAATGCTAAGATAGAGGAATTCATCCAAAAAGAAAGGACATGAAAAGGTCATGCCAGGGATCTAATCAAAACAGATGTAAATAATATGCCCGATCCACAATTTAAACAACAATCATAAGGATACTAGATGGGCTTGAAAAAGCATAGAAGGCACCAGGAGTATCTTATTGCAGAGATAAAAGACCTAGAAACTAGTCAGGCTAAAATGAAAATGCAATAGCCAAGATTCAAAACCAACTGGATTAAGGACCACAAGGATGAAGAAGCAGAGGAATGAAAAGAAGATACCGAAGGCAAAATTATGGAAAATAATGAAGCTGAAAAGAAGAAGGAAAAAAAATATTAGATCACAAATGTAGATTTGGGGAATTCAGTGACTCCATAAAGCATACTAACATTCATATCATAGAATCCCAGACAAACAAAAACTTAAGGAATTTATTACTAGTACACCAGCTCTGCAAGAAATATTAAAGAGGACTCTGAGTGGGAAAGAAGGAACAAAAGATCAAAGACTAGAAAGGAACAGAAAAAATCTCCAGATGACAATACAAATGATAAAATGGCACTAAATATTAATAATTCTCTGAATGTAAATGGACTAAATGCTCCAATCAAAATATACAGGTTATCAGAATGGACGAAAAAAGAAGACCCGTCTACATGCTGCCATTTTGACCTAAAGATATCTGTAGTTTGAAAGTGAGGGGATGGAAAAATACTTATCATGCAAATAATGTCAAAAGAAAGTTGGAGTACCTATGCTTATATCAGATAAACTAGATTTTAGACCACAGACTGTATCAAGAGATGACGTGGGAGCTATATCATTAGAAAGAGGTCTATTCAATAAGAAGATGTAAAAATTGTAAATATGTATATAAATGTGTATGTAAGTATTGGAAGCACCCAAATATATAAAACAATTAATAAAAAACATAAAGGACCTCATTGACAATAATACAATAATAGTAGATGACTTTCATACCCCACTTACATCAATGGACAGATCACCTAAGCAGAAAATCAATAAGGAAATAATGGCCTTGAACGATACACTGGACCGGATTGACTTAACAGCTACATTCAGAGTATTTCATCCTAATGCAGCAGAATATGCCTTCTTTTCAAGTGTATGTGGGATATTCTCTAGAATAGATGTCATACCCAGTCACAAATCAGGCCTCAATAAGTAAAAAAAGATTGAGATCATACCATGCATATTTTCAGACCACAACACTATGAAACTTGAAGTCAACCACAAGAAAAAACTTGAAAAGACCACAAACACACGGAGGTTAAGAACATTCTACCAAAGAATGAATGAGTCAACTAGGAAATTAAAGAAGAAATACAAAAAATACATGGAAACAAATGAAAATGAAACCACGATGGTCAAAAACCTTTACGATGCAACAAAAGTGGTCATAAGAGGGAAGTATGTAGCAATACAGGCCTTCATCAAGAAGCAAGAAAAATCTCAAATATGCAACCTAACTTTGCACCTAAAGGAGCTAGAAAAAGAACAACAAAAGAAACCTAAAACCAACAGAAGAAAAATAATAAAGACTGGAACAGAAATAAATGATATATATACAAACAAATAAACAAAAACCCAGTAGAACAGATCAATGAAACCAGGAGCTAGTTAATAAAATTTATAAACCCCTAGTCAGACTTAACAAAAAGAAAAGAGAAAGAACCCAAATAAATAAAATCACAAATGAGAGAGGAGAGATCAAAACCAACACCATGGAAATACAAACAATTTTATTATGAAAAATTATATGCAAACAAACTGGACAATCTGGAAGAAATGGACAAATTCCTAGAAACATAGAAACTACCAAAACTGAAACAGGAAGAAATAGAAAACAAACAGATTTATAACCAGAATATAAATTGGATCAGTAATCAAAAATCTTCCAATGAACAAAAGTCTAGGGTAGGATGGGTTCACAGGGGAATTCCACCATCCACTTAAAGAACAGTTAGGAGGAGCCAAAATGGCAGAACAGCATGGAAAGTTTTTTTGCGTCTCACAGTCATGAAATACAGCCAGATCAACACTAAACCATCCTGTATACCTAGAAAATTAATTTGGGGATTAACACAACAATCTGCACAACCTGAACCACAGAACCCAGCAGGTAAGCGGCATGGAGGGATGTACTGGGAGAGAGAAGCTGCAGAGGGTAGGGAGCTGTTTTTGCTTGTGGAGAGGACTGAGATGGGGGGAGAGTATAGGAAAAGCACCCCCCCACACACACACACAAAAGCAGCTAGAGGGAAAGTGGAAAAGTGGAAACAGCCACAGGGACTGAACTAAAAAGGGAGAAAAGAAAGGGTTTAAGTTCCATTAAGACTCTATATACAGGAAGATCACAGAGTCTGAAACTCTGCAGTTCAACACCTTGTGGTGCTCTGGTAGGAAGGACGAATCACAGGAGCAGAGTGAAGTCCAGGGATCCTCTGGCTACACAGGAGAGGCGGTTCTCCTGCTGAGTGCACATTTGGTAGAGGCTGTGTGGATACCTCATAGCTCAGAAGACCCAGAAGACCCCAGAGAACCACATTCGCTGCTGCTGGAACAAGGCCATTAAGGGTGAAGCCTGGCACCACATGAGTGTTATGACGTTACAAAATCCTTGAAATGCTGCCGCTACATGATTGCATGAACCTTTTCTGGGGTGGGCTGACACACAGCCACAGTCTCTGGCACTGACAGCAGCAGGGTCTCCCAAACGTTCCTGGGCGCAGCCAGTACCCATTGCTCAGTGAGACCCTCCCACAGAGGGTCAGAACAGGCCAAAGCCGCAGTTCCTCAGAAGTGGGGGACCGGGGGTGGGGGCACCTGGGTGGCTCAGTCGGTTAAGCGTCCAACTTCAGCTCAGTTCATGATCACACGGTTCATGGGTTCGAGCCCCATGTCGGGCTCTGTGCTGACAGCCAGCTCAGAGCCTGGAGCCTGTTTCAGATTCTGTGTCCCCCCCCCCAACCCTCCCCTGCTAACGCTGTCTCTCTCTCTCTCAGAAATAAATAAAACATTAAAAAAAAAAAAAAAGAAGAAGTGAGGGGTCGGGAAACACAGCCGCATCTGAAATAAAACTCAGAAAGGAGGTGCTGTCTGGCAGCCTGAAAGCTTGGTCACAGACAGTATAGAAGCAGGGAGTGGACAGAAGCTAGAGACAAAGGACAGGTGTGCACTGCTAATCAGGGATAACAGAGTTTCAATACTGGGGACTAGATAGTCGGATGACACCATTTTCACCTCTCTTATGCATGGCATACACACCTACAAGCATACAAAAATCTATCCCAGTAAGCTAAGCAGCACCATCTACTGGAGAATGGAGCCATTACACTAAGCCATGCTCAACTGAGCCACGCTCACTCTTCAGGAACACCACCGTCTCTCTGCCAGCTTAGTATATGGACTATAAAGTGCTTCATAGCTTGACTTCCAGGGAAAATAGATGTAATTTCTATCATACTTCAGTCTGTTTGCTGGTCCATCTATTAAATTTTTTTCTTTTCTTTTTCTTGAATACATAAAGAGAAAAAGTTATTTTTATATTCAATTTTTATTTAAAATATTTTTCTTTAAATTTTTTTCTACTATATTTTTTACTTTTTTATAAATGTTTCAAATTCTACTTTACTTCCATCATTTCATTTTATTCTAATTCATTGTATTCATTTTTTCAAATTTTCAAACCTTTTCCTTTTTTCCTTTTTTTCTTTTCTTCCTTTTTTCTTTTTCTTTTTCTTTTTCCTTTTTTTTCTCAAATCTATCAAGTTCCTTTCAACATTCAAACCAAAACACATCTAGGATCTAGCATCATTTATTTGATTTTATGTGTGTGTGTGTGTGTGTGTGTGTGTGTGTGTGTGTGTGTTGTTCTTAACCTTTTAATTTTAACTTTTGTTTACCATATTAACTCATTTTCTTCCTTCAAAATGACAAACGAAGGCATTCACCCCAAAAGAAAAGGGTGAGCAATACAGATATAACCACAATGTCTGAACCAGAATTTAGAATCATGATAACAAGAATACTAGCTGGGGTCGAAAATAGATTAGAATCCCTTTCTGTGGAGATAAAAGAAGTAAGAGCTAGTCAGAATGAAAAAAATGCTATAACTGAGCTGCATTCTCAAATGGATGCCATGGCAGCAAGGATGGATGAGGCAGGGCAGCAAATCAGCAATATAGAGGATAAACTTACGGAGAATAATGAAGCAGAAAAAAAGGAGACTACATACCTCAACATCATAAAGGCTGTATACAAAAGACCCACAGCTAATATCTTCTGCAATGGGAAAAATCTGAGAGCTTTTCCTCTATGGTTCGAAACAGATAGGGATGTCCACTCTCATCACTGTTATTTAACATAGTACTGGAAATCCTAGCCTCAGCAATCAGACAATAAAGAGAAATAAAGGCATCCAAATCAGCAACAAAGAAATCAAACTTTCACTATTTGCAGATGATATGATGTTCTATGTAGAAAACCTAAAGAGTCCACTAAAAAAATTGCCTGAACTGATACACAAATTCAATGAAGTCACACAGGAAATAAAATCAATGTACAGAAATCTGTTGCATTTCTATACACTGATAATGAAGCAGCAGAAAGAGAAATCAAGGAATTAATTCTATTTACAATTACACCAAAAACCATAACATACCTAGAAATAAACCTAAAAAAAGGTAAAAAATCTGTACTCTGTAAATTTTAGAACACTTATGAAAGAAATTGAAAATGACACAAAGAAATGGAAAAACATTCCACACTCATGGATTGGAAGAAAAAGTATTATTAAAATATCTATACTATTCATAGCAATCTACACATTTAGTGCAATCCTTATCAGAATACCTCCAGCATTTTTCACAGAGCTAGAACAGAGAGTCCTAAAATTTGTATAGAACCACAAAAGACCCCAAATAGCCAAAGCATTCTTGAAAAAGAAAAGCAAAGCTGGAGGCATCACAATTCCAGACTTCAAGTTATATTTCAAATCCGTAGTGATCAAGACAGTATGGCATAAAAACAGACACACAGATCAATGTATAAGAATATAAAACCCAGGGGCATCTGAGTGGCTTAGTCGGTTAAGCGTCCGACTTTCGCTTAGGTCATGATCTCGCGGTTCGTGGGTTCGAGCCCGCGTCGGGCTCTGTGCTGATTGCCAGCTCAGAGCCTGGAGCCTGTTTCAGTCTGTGACTCCCTCTCTCTCTGACCCTCCCCTGCTCACGCTGTCTCTCTCTCTCTCTCTCCTAGAAATAAATAAAACATTAAAAAAAAAAAGAATATAAAACCCAGAAATGAACGTACAACTATATGGTCAACTAATCTTTGACAAAGCAGGAAAGAATGTCCAATGGAAAAAAAGACAGTCTCTTCAACAAATGGTGCTGGGAAAACCGAACCACAACATGAAAAAGAATGAAACTGGGCCACTTTCTTATACCATACACAAAATACAAATAAATTCAAAATAGATGAAAAATCTACCTGTGAGAAAGAAAACCATCAAAATTCTGGAGGAGAATACAGGCAGCAACCTCTTTGACATCGACCATAGCAACTTCTTAGTAGATCTATCTCCTGAGGCAAAGGAAACAAAAGCAAAAATAAAGTATTGGGACTTCATTAACAGTAAAAAGTTCTGCACAGCAAAGGAAACAATCAGCAAAACTAAAAAGCAACCCTCAGAATGGAAGAAGATATTTGCAAGTCACATATCTATTAAAGGGTTGGTATCCAAAATATATAAAGAACTTATCAAACTTAACAGTCAAAATACAAACAACCCAGTTGAAAATGGGCAGAAGACATGAACAGACATTTTTCCAAAGAAGACATACCAATGGACAACAGACACATGAAAAGATGTTCAACATCACTCATCATCAGGGAAATACAAATCAATGAGATATCACCTCACACCTGTCAGAATAGCTAAAATAATAACACAGGAAACAACAGATGTTGGCAAGTGTGTGGATAAAGGAGAACCCTCTGACATTGTTGGTGGAAATGCAAACTGGTGCAGCCACTTTGGAAAACAGTATGGAGTTTTCTCAAAAAGTTAAAAATAGAACTACCCTATGATCCAGCAATTGCACTACTAGGTATTTACCCAAAGGATACACAAATATTGATTCAAAAGGGATACATGTACCCCAATGTTTTTAGCAGCATTATCAACAACAGCCAAATTATGGAAAAGGGCTCAATGTCCATTGACTGATGAGTGGATAAAGAAAATATGATATGTATACATCCATAAAGATGTTATATGTATATACATAAAGAAGATGTGTTTATGTACACACACACACAGATACACACACACACACACACACACACACACACATATACACACACACATTCTGGAATATTACTCAGCCATAAAAAGAATGAAATCTTTCCATGTGCAATGACGTGGATGGAGCTAGAGGCTATTATCCCAACAAAATATTCAGTCAGAGAAAGACAAATACCATATGATTTCACTCATGTGTGGAATTTAAGAAACAAAACAAATTAACATAGCGGGGGGAAAGAGAGAGGCAAACCATAAAACAACTCTTAACCATAGAGACCAAACTGAGGGTTGCTGGAGGGGAGGTGGGCAGAGGGATGGGCTAAATGGGTGATGAGTATTAAGGAGGGAACTTGTTGTGATGAGCACTGGGTGTCGTAAATAAGTGATGAATCACTTAATTCTACACCTGAAACTGATATTACACTATATGTTAACTGGAATTTAAATAAAAACTTGAAACTAAAAATAAATAGATACATAGATAAACAAAATAAGTAAAAAACATTCTGTGACTCCTAGCATGATGAAGTTGCCCCTCACACACACACACCATTAATCAAGATTTTCAATTTTGCCAGCGCATTCCTGGAGACATTTTTCTGGTATTAACACTGGTGTTTAACGTTTAATGCTGATTTTCAAAGTCTACAACTAAAATCAAAGTTTACCCAGGTTTTAATAATTTCATAATACAACATGTGATTAGGCATTTAATGTTTCATTTGCTAATGACACTGTTTTGGAAACTCACATTTTGGGGCACCTGGGCGGCTCAGTTGGTTAAGCATCCGACTTCGGCTCAGTTCATGATCTCACAGTTCATGGGTTCAAGCCCCTTGTCGGGCTCTGTGCTGACAGCTAGCTCAGAGCCTAGAACCTGTTTCAGATTCTGTATCTCCCTCCCTCTCTGATCCTCCCCTGCTCACGCTGTCTCTCTTTCAGAAAGAAATAAAAAACATTTTTAAAAAATGGAAACACATTTTTTTCGGGTATCTTGTTCCAATTTTTTGTTGCCACTTTTTCTCATCTCCACGGTTTTCCTGTTGTCTTCTGAATTGGAAGCTATAAAATAAAATATTATGAATTTTGCTTGTAAACCATTAAATGAACACTCGGTAAAATGGAAAATTTTTTCAAGCAGTGAGTGAAGAAACAATTACAGATGACTGGGGACTGAAGAAACCTCTCTGATATCACATAGAACTTTCAGTTTTCCATTATAAGACAAAAGTTTTAATGTAGCTCAGTAGTTTTTACTGGTCTTTCTGCTTGACATTTTTATCAGTGTTTCCCAAACTTGTCTAATTGATACAGATCATTTTTGAGTTTTATTTAAAAAAAAAAAAAAGCAGAATTCCAAAACCCTCTCCTGGAGATTCTAATTCAGTGAGTCTAGGGTGGGACCCAAGGCTATTACTAACTGCCTGTCTGTCTCAGGTGATTCTGCATGAGACTAAATTGCCTGTAGATATGACAGAGGAAAACAGCAGGTACAGCTCTCCCCAACTCTCCCACTCCTCATTTCCTCTTGCAACCATTCCAAGACTTCCCTGCATTCTCCCTTGGGCTTTGATACCTGCTCTCAGTTTTGTATTCAAAATGTGCTCCTCACAGCAGCAGCAGCAGCAGCTTCACCTGGGAGCTTGTTAGAAGGGCAGAATTGCAGGCTCTGCATTGGACCTTCAGAATCTTCACTCTAACGAGATCCCAAGGTCTCCAGGTGATGTGCATATCCAACTGAAGAGTGAGGATTGAGAGAGAAGTGTTTCCCAAACATTTTGGTAAATACCGAAATCATGCAGGGGCTTCTTAAACATGCAGCTGCCAGGTCCCACCACAGACCATAGGGTGAATCTGATGCATGTCAAAATTTAAGAAACACTATACCTGAAACTAATATTATGCTGTATGTTAACTAACTGGAATTTAAATAAAAACTTTTAAAGTTTCATTAAAAAAAGAAACACTGCCCAATGGCTTCTTATCATTTTAACTTTGGCTGAGACCAGACTGTAATTTTTTTACTTCTAAGGAAAAGGGAAATTTTAAATATTTTCCTAAATGCTAAAGAAGTTAGTGAACATAGTGACTTCATCCCAAAGTAACAGAAACCTGGTTGAAACTTGGCATGGCTGGTACAACATCCTAGCCTCCAAGGTCTCCATCACCCATATCCCAAGTGCACCAAGGCCAAGTGTCTGAATACCCCAGCTGAAGGGGCTCTTGCCAGGCTCCACTGTGAGGTCTGGAGAGATCCTCAACACCTCCTTTGTCTCTTCATTGGGTTTCCCCATACACCTCCAGGTTAGGCAGGTGTACCACTTGGCTTCTCTATTTGTTCCTTCTGTGGGAGTTCCTGAGCCCTGCTTCCTCCAAATAGACATTTCCTCCCCGTTCCAAGCACCCTTTCCTAACTTTCTGCACTAGCAGCTGAGCTGTTGCTTCTTCTGATCTTCCTGAAAGTCCCTCTGCCTTAATAGTCCCATAGTCTTCCCCAGATACATCCATATTTCTCTCCCTGTCCCTCTCTCTCATCATATGGCTCTCGGGTAGTTAACACCTATATAGCACTTTTTGATTGCCAAGCATTGCCCTTTGCCTTTCACTTACATTAGCTCATTTGTCTTAACAACAATCCTACAAAGCAGGTATAATTATTATCTTTCAACAGCAGACAAGCACACAAAGACACAACAATTCATTAATTTGCACATAATAAGTTTCCACACTCAGTACGTCAGACAGCCAGATTCAAAACTAACCTGTTTGAGTCCAGAGTCCACTCTTCAGCCCCTACACTCTAGTGCTCCCAAGGACCACCCCATCTTCCCTGGGATTTCTGCTTCACGTCACTAACTAACTTCCAAAGTCAAAACAGTATCACATTTCCCCCCTTATCTTGACTTGAGAAATATCTATTAAGTTATTTTCTTGGTTTTTTTCTGCTTGTTTGTTTGTTTTGTTTTTTTACCATCACTCCTCTGGTAACCATCAGTTTTTTCTCTGTAGCTAAAAGTCTGTTTTATGGTCTGCCTCTCTCTTTTTTCCCTTTTGTTTATTTGTTTTGTTTCTTAAATTCTACATATGAGTGAAATCGTATGCTATTTGACTTTCTCTGACTTATTTACCTTAACATAATAGTCTCTAGCTCCATCCATGTCATTGTAAATGGCAAGATTTCATTCTTTTTTATGGCTGAGTAATACTCCATTGGGTGTGTTATATTAATATATATTATACATATTATATATTATCTTAATATATATTAATAGTATATAATTTTCCATATTACTATAATATATACACACATATCTTTGTCCATTCATCAATAGACTGATATGTGAATATACATATGTGTACATACACACAAACACACATATCTTCTTTATCCATTCATCAGTTGATGGATTGATACACAAATTCAATAATCCCAGGATATAAAATCAATATACAGACATCTGTTGCATTTCTATACGCTAATAATGAAGCAGCAGAAAGAGAAATTAAGGAATCAAGTCCATTTACAATTGCACAAAAACAATAAGATACCTAGGAATAAACCTAACCAAAGAGATGAAAGACTTGTACTCTGAAAACTGTAAAACACTGATGAAAGACATTGAAGATGATACAAAGAAATGGAAAGGCATTCCATGCTCATGGATTGGAAGAACAAACATTGTTAAAATTTCTACACTATCCAAAGCAGTCTACACATTTAGTGCAAACTCTATCAGAATACCACCAGCATTTTTCACAGAGCTAGAACAATCTTAAAATTTGTATGGAATCACAAAAGACCCCAAATAGCCAAAGCATTCTTGAAAAAGCAAAGCAAAGCTGGAGGCATCACAATTATGGATTTCAGTTTATATTACAAGGCTCTAATGATCAAAACAATATAGTACTGGCAGGAAAATAGACACATTGATCATTAGATCAGAATAGAAAGCCCAGAAAATGAACCCACAACTATATGGCCAGTTAATCTTCAACAAAGCAGGAAAGAATATCCAATGGGAAAAACAAAGAGTCTTCAACAAATGATATTAAGTTCCTCTCTTATAGTCAAAGGAGGTGATAGCTAGAACATGAGCCTTGATGTGGTCTCATCAACCTTCCCTCTTGTCTACTGACCTTGGCTGCCTTTCAAGGAAATTGTCAGGATTTTAATTTTACAGAAGTTAATTAATTTAATTTTATTAGTTGCTTTTAATTAAATATAATTGTTATTTAATTTTACAGAATTTTAATGGTTATGTATCACAATATGAAAGTAAAGCACTCACACCCACAGTAACAGTGATTATAAAGTACAAGTACAGCTGTTCTCCCATACATGACCTAAGAATGGAGGAGGTCACCTCAGGAAGAAATGGGCAGGGAAAACTTCTGAGAGGAAGTATTCCAAAGCAGCTCTTCCTGAGCTCTTCCTGGTGACACGAGATAAAACAATTGGGATGCATATGTCCCAATTGGGGTACAGAGCACTGGCAAGGGGTCTGCATTGTGTTCGCTTCTTGGGGTTGACAAGAGGAAGAGAGAAGCTTCACCCTTAGAGAAAACACAGGGAGCAGAAAGCCCATCTCAGGAAGAGAATTAAGAGTTGTGCACCAGACACAACAACACAAATAAAGCAAGGTTCCCTAAATTGCACAATGTACCATGCTTGCATTACAAATGGCACTGAAATCATTCACAGGGCTGTGTGGCTGCCTTTAGGACAATGAGGAAACTAGGTCCCACACCCTACTTCTCAGGAAGAGAACAGAATCCCTCTAGTTAGAGAATTTCTAAGAAAAGTATCTAATCACTGCCTCCTATTTGGGAGAGAAAAGAAGAACCCAGAAAGCTGGTCCAGGGCTGAAAAGTCGGCTGAGAGCTTGCAGGAGGAAGGACCTTTGTGGGTTTCCTGGTAGCTTCTCTGAGGAAGGAGGATGTGATCTGGCCAGTCTTTAGCGGTTGTATGAGGATACATTTGTCTTTCACTAGGTGGAAAAACCAAAGAAATCACACTGGGCCAAGATTCAGGCATGAGGAGCCTGCAGCCAGGGTTCCTCCAGGGAGCAGGAAGTAAAGTTAGAGAGTAGACTGAGGCAAAGTGGGGACAATATGCCTCCTGATGAGTTAAGGACAGGAAGGAGGTGAGGACTTTGTGCTAGGGAGGCTGCGCCAACCAAACCAACTATGCCCAGTCTTGTGATGCAGCAATAAAGAAGTTCTTTTCTGAAACACAATTTCCCTTCATTTCTTACGAAAGTTCATCTTTGTCTTGGCCAAAGTAAGAAAAAGAAGGATAAATTCCTAGGGCATAACATTGTAACTAAAACATGCTTTCTGTATTGGACTACCTGGATTCAAATCCTGACTCCATCAATGGCTATGTGACCTATAACAAATGATTGATTTTACCCTGTGCCTCAGGTTTGGTTTCTGCAAAAATTCTGGAGATGAGAACTCACCTTGAGAAACAGTGTTAACATTAAATAAGACAGATAAAGCTCTTAGAACGATGCCTAGTATATAATAAGCACTCAATAGATGTTAACTCTTACTGTCAGGTAAAAAGGAAAAGCCCCTGCAGAACCAGGTCTCAATTTTAATGTGTAAGAACCTCCTCTAAATACAGATGTCAAGAAAGTCCAGATTAGATATGAGGAAACCTGAATTTTTAGTGCCACTCTGGATGATACAGATGCAGCTGATCTGAGAGTACTCCGTTAGAAACTCTACCTTAGGGCTATATGTAGTGGTGGCAACTCCCTAGCCCAACTGAAAACCCGCAGGCAATTCATAAGGAGAAACCCTGAAGAGAAGGAGCTGGAGACAGCTGTGGTGCAGCTCTTCTAACCCAAAGCATTCCCTTTTCACTTGTGTCAGTCCAGTTCTCTGAGCGCCTAGCAGAACATGGCCTTGCATAGAGCAACAGGAGTTTGGCAAGGGTACCTCAGTACCATTAATACCCAGCATATCCAATTCTGAAAGAGGTTTTTAGTGAGCACGTCCCCTGATTTTACCATTTTTCCATTCCTCCACTCTGAATGCTCTGCTTTTAAAAAGGGCTCAAAGATTTATGCTGTCCCAGTTTGGAACTGACACTCCATTCACAGGCTTGGGAAATTTTTATGCAGTACATTATGAAGATGAAATGACAGAGCTTTCTTGAGCAGCAAGGCAACCCTCCAGATGTACCCTCCAGCTCCTCCAGAACACCAGGAACAGCCCTGGATTCCAACCAATAGTAGGCTGAGACCCAAAAATGCTCTTTGTGGTCTTGGATCCTTCTGAGTCCCATCCCAGACTGAAGAAAATTCAGAATTCTGCCCAACAGACTCCCTTGAAGCCATCCCACAATGTCCTAAGTAAGCATTTAGACTCTCACTCACTTAGCATGACACAACTCTTGAGAACTGGAAGTGCATGAAGTTCACATAACTTTGTTTCCTTGTGGGCGCAACCCTGGAATTACCTCCCTGAGAACCAAATGCACAAAAAATGGTTTGCTGGGGAAAGGAGGTAGAGGGCGTGTACTAGCCCTTCATGCTACAAGCCTCCTCAGCTAGATGCACTTTGCATGCGTTCTTTCTATGCTACTTGCCACATGGTTTGAAATTATGGCAAATTTATCCTACTTAGTTTTATTTTGTTTTTCCAGGTAAATGAAATGCGACATGAACCATTTTCCTCATACCACCATTTCCTTATATCAAGCGTTTAGTTTTCTTCTTTTAAATTGCATTCCTGTCTTGCGTTCTTTGGAGTATAAGTGAAGAAACATAGGCTTTGAAGTCTGAAAGATCTAGTTTGAGCTTGGCCCTGCCACTTGACATCTGTGTAAATTTAGGCAAGTTACTTAACTTGCAAGTTTACCTTCGTTTCCTTATCTGTAAAATTAAACTAATATGGAAGCAACTTTGTAGATTGGGCAGAAGAAAATATGCATAACTATTACAATCCTTGTTTCTGGATCCATTGTAGATCCAGAACTGACCTACAGTTCCTACAGATCGTAGATACCTACAACTGGTCCATTGTAGGTATCTATATCTTCTTCCATTATCCATTCCATTGTTCCCACTGTCCTCAACCAGCCCCTCAGCTAGGAATGTTTTTTGATCTAACAGGATAATTCAAAGTTTTATTTCCAAAGACTTTGAGCTTTGGGAATTCTGGGCTGCTCCAGTTTATTAACTTAAACAACTGGGCATAGAGATGTCCTAGAGAATCAAAGATTCCTGACATAGTCCTTCATACTCACATTGGATAGCAACAATCCTATTTCCCCTTAAAAATCGGGATCAACAACTTCTCTGCCTGCTGTTTCAGTGACATGACGAATACAAAGTAACCAACTGGCATTTTAAACTTCTAGCTTAATTGAATGATTTTGTGCCCAATGGTGGAAATAAAACTCCATTAGAAACTAAGCTTTTAAGACTTCTAAACCAACAGAGCCCAACATTGCAGAAATGGGATGCAAAAGTTATATTACTACCTACAATAGAGAGAGAAGTCAGGCCACTTCCTCCCCTTGATGGACTATGGGGTCATGGGGGGAAATGGAAGAAATAGCACTTTATATAACTTAATGGTTTAGAGCATATACAATATCTTATAGGATAGCACCTATCCCACCAGGTGTTGTCTTCCAGGGGACACAAAAGTGAATAAAAAATAGATCATTCTTTCCTTCCAGTCTTTCCAGTATACCTATGAGTGGACTATAATGATGTAGCTGCTACCAATATATCAAGTGGTATTTTCTTTAAGCTAGTTTTTGCTCCTTCATCACATGGTCAAAAGGAACTCCCCAGGAGTCTGAGTTACTTGTTTGCACAATTTATTTCTACTTTTAGTACTTGTTCAAGCCTGATTTTAATATATATCATAAAATAAAATGAAACCAAGCCTGATTTTATAATATATATGTATATATATAATAGTTTTCTATATATGCTGTAATGTATTATAAAATATAGCATTATATATTATAACATAATATATAATATAAGATTATAATATAAGATTATATAATATATACTATTTAACACTATAATATAGCATAATGTGTGTGTGTGTATGTGTGCACACGCACACATGTGTGTACATGTCAAAGTCCCTACCAGCTACTTTGGGCATTATTGGACCATCTCGATCATAAGATCCAAGTAGCAAAGCAGCTTATTCTTATGGATTACTTAGTAAATAAGTTAGAGCACATCATAAAAGCCATCTATGAGAAGCATTTAGCTAACATCATCCTCAACGGGGAAAAACTGAGAGCTTTCCCCCTGAGATCAGGAACACGACAGGGATGCCCACTCTCACCACTGCTGTTTAACATAGTGCTGGAAGTCCTAGCATTAGCTATCAGACAACAAAAGGAAATCAAAGGCATCAGAATTGGCAAAGAAGAAGTCAAACTTTCACTTTTCGCAGACAACATAATACTCTACATGGAAAACCCGACAGACTCCACCAGAAGCCTACTAGAATTGATCCATGAATTCAGCAAAGTCGCAGGGTACAAAATCAATGTACAGAAATCGGTTGCAATTTTATACATCAATAATGAAGCAACAGAAAGAGACATCAAGAAACTGATTCCATTCACAATTGCACAAAAAACCATAAAATACCTAGGAATAAGCCTAACCAAAGATATAAAAGATCTGCATGCTGAAAACTATAGAAAACTTACGAAGGAAATTGAAGAAGATACAAAGAAATGGAAAAATATTCCATGCTCATGGATCAGAAGAATAAATATTGTTAAAATGTCATTACTACCCAAATCAATCTACACATTCAATGCAATCCCAATCAAAATTGCACCAGCATTCTTCTCAAAGCTAGAACAAACTATCCTAAAATTTGTATGGAACCATAAAAGGCCCCAATAGCCAAAGTAATATTGAAGAAGAAAACCAAAACAGGAGGCGTGACAATCCTAGACTTTAGCCTCTACTACAAAGCTGTCATCATCAGGACAGTATGGTATGGGCACAAAAACAGACACATAGACCAATGGAATAGAATAGAGAACTCAGAATTGGACCCACAAATGCATGGCCAACTAATCTTTGACAAAGCAGGAAAGAGTATCCAGTGAAAAAAGACAGCCTCTTTAACAGATGGTGCTGGGAGAACTGGACAGCAGCATGCAGAGGAATGAAACTAGATCATTTTCTCACACCATGCACAAAAATAAACTCAAAATGGATAAAAGACCTGAATGTGAGACAGGAAGCCATCAAAACCCTAGAGGAGAAAGCAGGAAACAACCTCCTTGACCTCCACCGCAGCAACTTCTTACTAGACATGTCTCTGGAGGCAAGGGAAACAAAAGCAAAAATGAACTCTTGGGACCTCATCAAGATAGAAAGCTTCTGGTGGCCTCAGCACTCAGTGGGTGCAGGATGTGTTTCTAGGCCCAAGTGATCAGCAGATTCTTTGACAAGTTTTTTCCTCTTGTGGAGACAGACATATCAGGATGTCAGAGAAAGCCACTTAACTTCCATGTGATTCTGTATATTCAGTTGTAAAACAGGGTTATGATAATCAAAGTATTGATGTGAAAAACATTAAAATAATGTCCTCAGTAAAAAAAAAAAAAAAAGAAAGAAAGAAAGCTTCTGCACAGTGAAGGAAACAATCAACAAAACTAAAGGCAACCGACAGAATGGGAGAAGATATTTACAAATGACATATTGGATAAAGGGTCAGTATCCAAAATCTATAAAGAAGTTACTAAACTCAATACCCAAAAACAACAAATAATCTAGTGAGGAAATGGGCAGAAGACATGAATAGACACTCTTCCAAAGAAAATATGCAGGTGGCTAACAGACACTGAAAAGATGCTCAACATCACTCATTATCAGGGAAATACAAATCAAAACCACAATGAGATACCACCTCACACCGGTCAGAATGGTTAAAATTAACAACTCAAGAAACAACAGATATTGGTGAGTACATGGAGAAAGGGAACCTTTTGTACATTGGTGGAAATGCAAACCAGTGCAGCCACTTTGGAAAAATTTTTTGAGACTCTTTAAAAAACTAAAAATAGAACTACCCTCTGACCCAACAACTGCACTATTTATCCAAAGGATACAAAAATCCTTATTCGAAGGGGCACTTGCACCCCAATGTGTATAGCAGCACTATCAACAATAGCTAAATTATGGAAAGAGCCCAAATGTTCATCTTTGATGAATGGAAAAATAAGATGTGGTGTATATATATACAATGAAATATTACTCAGTGATCAAAAAGAATGGAATCTTGCCATTTGCAACAGTGGATGGAACTAGAGTATATTATGCTAAGCAAAATAAGTCAGTCAGAGAAAGATAAATATCATATGATTTCACTCATGTGGAATTTAAGAAACAAAAAAAATGAACATAAGGGAAGGGAGGGAAAAATAAGATAAAAACAGAGAGGGAGGCAAACCATAAGAGACTCTTAAATACAGAGAACAACTGAGGGTTGCTGAAGGGGAGGAAGGTGAGGATGGACTAAATAGGTGATGGGCATAAGGAGGGCACTTGTGATGAACACTGTGTGTTATATGTTAAGTGATGAATTGCTGGGTTCTATCCCTGAAAACAATACTACACTGTATGTTAAATAACTTGAATTTAAATAAATTGTAAAAAATAAATATGGTAAAAATTTTAAAAATAATAAAAATAAAAGTTCTATACCTAGTACCAAAGACTGAAATTGGCACTATTTTCTACCATGTCCCCAAAGACTTCTAATTGGCCTTTCCTATGATAATAGAACCCTTGCCTAAGTCAGACACCCATTGTTGGGATTCTTCCAGTAACCAAGAATAATTATTCCAACTATGAAAGAGAAAATAATTGCTGAGTGGATTCCTAGATCCAATTGGCCTAGTATTGTAGGCAGAATTTCGAAAATGGTCCCCCAAAGGTGTCCCACTCTAATCCCCAGAGCCTGTGGATTTGATGAGTTCTCATCTTCGTGGTAATGTTAGTTATATGGCAGAGTTGGCTTTAAGACAAGAATATTATCTGGCTGAGCCTAAACTAATCACATGAGTCCTTAAAGCCAGAGCACTTTGTCCTGGAAAAGTCAGAGATTCAATGTGTGAGAAGAATTCTATATGCCATTTCTAGCTTTGAATATGGAAAGGGATGGTCACATGCAAAGGAATGCAGGAAACCTCTAGGATCAGAGGAAAACCTCTCTGGCCAACAGACAGGATGGAAACTGGGATCTCAGTCCTACAAGAATAAGGAAATGAATTCTGCCAACAATCTGATGAACATTGCAGTGGGCTTATCCATAGAGCCTTCAAAGAAGAATCTAGCCCACATGATACTTTTGACCTTGGAAAACCCTAAACTGAGATCCCAGCCAAGCTTACACAGTTGATCTATAGAAATGTGAGGTAATAAATGGGTGTCATTTTAAGCCACTAAATTTGTGGCTATTTGTTACACAGCATAAAAAACTAATACACTAATATCCACTATGAGAATGACTCAGGTGAAAACTATTATTTATCATCTGACATCTGTAAACCCTACTCTGACAGAACACAGTAGCCTTTTCAGTCATCAGGGATTAGTGTCACTTCAGAGTCACTGTACAAAAACTCCTGAAAAGCTAAAGTATTTTTCATTTTTCATTTCATAAACTCTTTAAGGAAAAGCTAGGAGAAATACTTAAAGTACATACTTGGGGGGTGTATTCAGGATCCCTCCTCAAAAGGACATGTTCTTCACTTCATTCAAGGGGCTCCTCTGAGAGTTGGCTTAGATCTTGAATTAAGTGATATATTGTGACTACTCAAATTATTTCTCTGTTCACCAGAACTACAATTGTTTTGATGGTACACATTAAAAAGAAACTTTAGGGGTGCCTGGGTGGCTCAGTTGGTTACACAGGTTATGATCTCACGTTCGTGAGTTTGAGCCTCATGTAGTCAGGCTCTATGCTGATAACTCAGAGCCTAGAGGCTGCTTCAGAATCTGTGTCTCTTCTTTCTCTGCCCCTCCTCCTACTTTTCTCTCTCTGTCACTCTCTGTCTCTCTCTTTCTTTCTCTCTCTCAAAAATAAATAAACATTAAAAAATTCTTTTTAATTTGAGTAGGTCATTGTATTCATTTCCTATAGCTGCTGTAACAAATTACCACAAACTTAATGGCTCAACACAAATTTGTTATATTACACTTCTGGAGGTCAGAAGCCTGAAAATGTGTTTTGCAGGGCTACCTATAATCAAGTTTCATCAAGGCTGCATTCCTTCTGCGGGCTGAAATAAATTGGTAAAATCGTATAATTCTCCTGCAATGTCAGACATTTTTACCTATCTCCTGGAATCTTTGGTGATCTAACTCTTATTATGGGTCTGGAGTAATAAAAGGTGTTAAGATGAGTGTTGAGATGAATAAGTATCCCTGTGAAGTAACTATAGCTGAGGTCCTTACAGAGACTTCAAGCTATGGGGGTTATTACAAGAAACCGGATCACTAAAATCCACATAGATGTCTCTATCTCAGTGATTAGAATTCCATTCTTTCCAATCAATACCCCAACTTTTACAAAAAGATCTGGTGAGCCCTGAATCCAAATTTGCTTTAATTCTGCAATCCACGGTATCAAATTCTAAGCCTTATTTTTTTGGATACATTAATGATGGCTATTACTACAAGAGAGAAAAGGTTCTTTTAAGGCAGTCATAAAAGCTCTCTGGTTTTCTGACTATGCTTTGAGCCGATAAATTTAAGTCTTGAGATTGTATTTTCTTTTTAAATGTTCTTCAATGTAGTAAGAAGTAATTATCCCATCCCATAGTCCTCGTGGTTTTCATATCCATTATAACACTCTATTGAAGCAGCACTTGACCTCCCAAAACCTTGCCTTCAACAGGCACTTAACTATAAAGAACTACAGCTGATAATTTAAGTAGTGGTTTTGCCACTATATGCCAATGTCTGTGTGTCTCCAGTGGATGAAGTCATTACTGCTTCATACATAACCAGGTCTGATCTCCATATGTGAGGGTGTGTTTCTTACCATCATATACTTTGTCAGAAAAGCCCTTCTATGTATTTCAAGTAAGAAGGGATACATCTCAGAGTTAGAAGCTATATTCAAAAATGGAGAAATGTCCATGGTACTGACCGTATAGGAATCCCAGGAAGCAATCGCCAGCAATCTCAGGTGTCTAGCACGTCAAGGGAGTGATTGTCAGCGGGCCACAAGAACGTATCTGCTGTTCACCAAAACCCACTCTCTGCTCACCAGGCATAGCTGTAGTAACTGCTTTTGTTTTTCTTTTGTTTTCCAAATCACATGTCAATGTGTCCTTGAAAGACTATAACCAAGAATCCCACTGTCAGGGGCTCTGAAAAATATGGTTTCAGTCCTTGAGCATAGAAAAAAAGGTGCTGAGTTTTCCACAGGTGATTTTTTACATAATGGTTAAAAAGTGATTCTTTTTAAAAAGAAAAGATGGTAAATTATTAGAGGGAAGGATGGTGTGTGTGTGTGTGTGTGTGTGTGTGTGTGTGTGTGTGTGAATGCATGTGTTTAATGTTCCTACCAGACAAAATAAAAAGTTAACATCTGTGGTGGATATCAGGGCTGTCTAATTCTTTTTCTTTCAGGCCTTTTGGACTTCCCTTGAGTTTCTTGAGGTTAGGTGTGGCTTACTCGAGTCAAAGAAATTAGAAGTCACACATTTTAATTCCACAGAGAAGTTTTTCATTGCTGAGGCTCAACAGTCCACTGTGTTGTCCCACTATTGGGAATAATCATAGAAGCAAATGTTGACATGGAGGTAAAATGCTAAACCTCCATGTCATATGGAAGACAGATGTTTGGAGAGGTTCCCAACCCACAATGAACTTTGCTAGAGCAAGAAATGAATCTTTATCAATTTAAGCCACAGGGACTGGTGATTGTTTATTGCAGTAACATAATCTATTATGACTGGCACAGATATTGATAACAGTAGCAGTAGGGATATTGGTAACCAATAATCTAAATAATCTAAGTCTGTAGCCTTGGCTTTAAAAAAAAATCACACAATGGGAAGTGAGGAAATGGATACTGGGCAATGGAGGGATTGAAATTCAAGTTATCTAGTGGTAAACCATTTAGTAAAACTGTAGCTAACAGCAACTTGGGAGGCAATCATGTACTCAGTGAGCTGTATACAGAATTGGGAAACAGGACAAGAATTGTGTGTGTTTATTGCTTCATTTGTGAAAAATTACAAATAAATTAGCTCATAAAAGATTTGGCATTTGTTTGCAAACTGTAGCAGATTGGAAGAGGCGACTGCTTCCCAACTCCAACAGTAAAGATACATTTGAGATACAAAACTCAATTAAAATGGGCTTAAAGAAAAAAATCAAATCAATAGCTATTATAAGAGAGTTAACACCTGTTACTGAATTAAGTCATCTCCAACAACAACAACAAAATCCTATTAAAGTGTTCCACAAAGGAAATTATTTCAATTAGACAAAATAACTCAGGAAAAAGGTGTGAAAATTGTGGTTTCCCACTGAAGTCCAATAAAATGAAGACACATGAAATTGCAGTTAAGTCAAGAGAGAGATCAGGATGGCAAAGAAAATATAGAAATTTGAGAACCATGTCTGAAAAAGAACTGTGAATGTGCCTATTTGGCACATGGAACTGATTTTAATCACACTGATAAAGAGACTACTAAGATTTTGAGGTAGTTGAGGAAGCATAGGCTGGGACCAAAAGAATCTTCGTTGAAAATTTAAAACAACCCTTGGACTCCAAATATCTACAGAGAGCAAGCGGTCCAATATGGCTCTTCACACCCTGTCCCAATGCTTATTTCTTGTGTGGCCAATGGGACTAATGTCAAGGGAAGAATCCTCTCTGAGGGAGAGGCCAAGGGCTACAGTAACTAGACTCTACAGCCCTCTTAGAGAGCCTACTTGGAGCTAATATAGGAATATTCCACGTAAAATAATTTCACAGGACTGATCTCTAAGATCTTCCCAAGTTTCTCATTGAGAATAACCATCCTCCTTGATGTTATGAAAACACTATTTTTAAAATATTTATTTGGTTATTTTGAGAAAAAAATAGCACAAGTGGGGAAGGGACAGAGAGAGATAGAGAGAGGGAGAAAGAGAATCCCAAGCAGGCTCTGCACCATCAGCACAGATCCCAGTGCAGAGCTCAAACCCACGAACCACAAGATCATGACCTGAGCTAAAATCAGGAGTCAGAGACCTAATCAACTGAGCCACCCAGGCATCCCGTGAAAACACTGTTTTTAAAACTCTCTTGTCTTACAATCATTTATATGCATGTATGTCCCCAATCTAAGAGTTCCTTGAGGGTAAGTGCAAACTCTCATTTATCTACATGTCTTTAGATACTGGGCTCTCAAAAATATCTACCTAGGTGAATTTCAGAATTTCTACAGATCAGTATCTACTGTTTTCATTTTTTTTCCTTTCGGAATGGAAATGTTTAATCGGGTTATTGGATCCCTGTTCCACCACTGGACACAGATTCAGTGTTAAGGAGCAGGGAGAAGAGAGCTTATCTTTTTAGTTCATAAATATCATAATCAAGAGCCACTACATGTAGAGACTCTAGTCTTCACTGTGAGTTCCTTGGTTTGGGGAGCACCTTCCCTGTGGAGGGGATGGAGGCATTTCTACATGGAAAGGAGTACAAACCAAGTATCTAGCACCCAGAAAATGGGCTACAGTGGATATTAGTTTATTCACCTATATTTCTAGTTCTCCTCCTTCAAAATATATGACAGGATTGACCATGTGACTGGTTCTGGGCAATAACTACATATGTAATGTAGGGCACTGATTTGGGGCCTGGAACATTTAATTTCTTGCCAGTGTAAGACACTATAGAACTCCCTTCCCTGCTTCAGCAACTGGCAACATTCCAAATGATGGAGCCCCCATAGCTTGGGTTTCCGTATGAGGACAACATAAGACAGAGCCTCTTGTCAACCTGAAATGGATCCAGAGTATGAGCAAGAAATAAGCCTGTTTTGTGGTGTTTTTGTTACCATGGCATTATATGACACATCATAACTGATTTAGTATTCCTAGGTGAGTTATCCAAGTTATTTTGAAATCTTCTTTGTATAATTCATAGATCTTTGGAGGATGTGTACACTCCAAACTCCTATAAAAAAATAGACATGCTCTGTGTCCCAATTCCAGCAGACAACTATCCTGTCATTCCCAACCAGTCTCAGTAATGGTCATGCACTGTCTTGAGAGGGAGTAAGTTGAAGTGCTTTACTTACATGAAGTCAATCTTCTTTCCTATTATTTCTACCTCTTACTTTTTTTTTTTAAGAGAATTTTAATTCTAGTGTAGTTAACATTCAGTGTTACATGAGTTTCAGGTGTGCAACAGAGTGATTCAAAATTCTGTACATTACTCAGTGGTCCTCAAGATCAGTGTACTCTTAATCCCCTTCACTTATTTCACCCATCTTCCCACCCACATTTGGTAACCATCTGACTGTTCTCTATAGTTGAGTCTGTTTCTCAGTTTGTCTCTCTTTTTCCCCTTTGTTTTCCTTCTTAAATTCCACATATGAGTGAAATCATATGTTATTTGTCTTTCTCTGACTGATTTATTTCGCTTAGCCTTATACTCTCTAGCTAATGGTAAGATTTCGTGTCATGGCAAATGGTAAGATTTCATTCTTTTTTATGGCTGAATAATATTCCATTGTGTATATGTATATCTACAACATCTTTATCTATTCATCTATTGATGGACACATGGATGCTTCCATAATTTTGTTATTGTAAATAATGCAGAACACATCCCTGGGAAGTTTCATTAGTGAAAATCTATTAGTAAGTTCTCAGATATTGTGTGCCTGAAAATTCTTTCACTTTTAAGTTTGCAAGACTATTTTCCTGGGTATAAAATTCAAAGTGGACAGTTACTTGCTTGCAGCACTTTATAGATATCATTCTTTTTTTTTTTAATGTTTTTAATTCTAGGAGAGAGAGAGAGACAGCGTGAGCAGGGGAGGGTCAGAGAGAGAGGGAGTCACAGACTGAAACAGGCTCCAGGCTCTGAGCTGGCAGTCAGCACAGAGCCCGACGCGGGGCTCGAACCCACGAACCGCGAGATCATGACCTAAGCGAAAGTCGGACGCTTAACCGACTAAGCCACCCAGGCGCCCCTTATAGATATCATTCTATCACATCTAGTTTCCATTATTGTCACGTTACAATCTGTTTTTCTTTTGTATGGGATCTGTCTTTCATGTCTGGCTGTGGATTTTTTCATCATGTATGTATGTTGTATGTATTTTTAAAATTCCAGTATAATTAAGATACAGTGTTATATTAGTTCCAGGTGTACAATATAGTGATTCAACAATTCTATACATTATTCAGGCCTCATCATGATAACTGTACTCTTCATCTTATCCACCTATTTCACTCATCCCCCCCATTCACCTCCTCCCTGGTAATTGTTTTTCTCTGACTGACTCATTTCACTTAGCATTATATACCCTTTGGATCCATCCATATTTTTACAAATGGCAAGGTTTCATCCTTTGTTATGGCTGAGTAATGTTCCCTTGTATACACACACCATGTCTTCTTTATCCATTTATCTATCAATGGACATTTAGGTTGCTTCCATATTTTGGCTACTGTGAGTAATGCTGCAAAAAAACATTAGGGTGCATATGCCTTTTAAAATTAGTGTTTTTGCATTCTTACAATAAGTGCTCAATACTAAAATTACTGGATCATGTGGTAAATCTATTTTTAATTTCTTGAGGAACCTTCATACTGTTTTCCATAGTGACTGCACCAGTTTACATTACCACCAACAGTGCATGAGGGTTCCTGGTTTTGTGTGTGTGTGTGTGTATGTGTATGTGTGTGTGTGTGTTGTTGATTTAAAAAATTCTGATAAGTGTGAGGTGTTATCTCACTGTGGTTTTGATTTCCATTTCCCTGATGATGAGTGATGTTGAGCATCTTTTCATACATCTGTTGGCCATCTGTATGTCTTCTTTGGAGAAATGACTATTCATGTCTTCTGCCCATTTTTAATGGGATTATTTGTGGTTTTTTAGAATTGAGTTATACAAGTTAATATATTTTAGATAGGAATCTTTTATCAGATATGTCATAAATAAACATCTTCTCCCATTCAGTGGCCTATCTTTTAGTTTTGTTGGTTGCTTCCTTTGCTATGCCCAAGCTTATTTTGAAGTAGTCCCAATAGTTTATTTTTGCTTTGTTTCTGTTACCTCAGGAGACATATCTAGAAAAATGATGTTATGGGTGATGGCAGAGAAATTGCTGTGTTCTTTTCTAGGATTTCAGCTCTCATATTTAAGTTCTTAATCCATTTTGAGTTTATTTTTGTGTACGGTGTAAGAAAGTGGTCCAGTTTCATTCTTTTGCATGTATCTGACCCGTTTTTCCAACACCCTTTGTTGAAGAGGTTGTGTTTTTACCATTGCATATTCTTTCCTGCTTTGTTGAAAATTAATTGACCATATAGTTGTGGGTTCATTTCTGAGTTTTCTATTCTGATACATTGATCTATGTGTCTATTTTGTGCCAGTACCATCCTTTTTTGATTACTACAGCTTTGTAATATAACTTTAAATCTGGAATGGTGATTTCTCTGGTTTTGTTTTTCTTTTCAAGAATGCTTTGGATACTCAGGGTCTTTTGTGGTTCTATACAAATTTTAGGATTCTTTGTTCTGGTTTTGTGAAAAATGTTGGTGGTATTTTGATAGGGATTGCATTAAATCTGTAGATTGCTTTTGGTAGTAGAGACATTTTAGCAATATTTCTTCTAATCCATGAGCATGAATGTCTTTCCATTTCTTTGCATCATCTTCAATTTCCTCCATCCATGTTTTATAGATTTCAGAATACAGGTCTTTCACCTCCTAGGTTTATTCTTAGGTATATTATTATTATTGGTGCAATTGTAAATGGGATTGTTTTCTTAATTTCTCTTTCTGCTGCTTTTTTAAAATCTGTGTACCAAAATGCAACAGATTTCTGCACATTGATTTTTGTGTCCTGTGACTTTACTGAATTCATTTATTAGTTCTCATAGAACTAGAAAACTTTAGGGCCTTCTCTATAGTACCATGAGAGTACCATGTCATCTGAAAATAATCAAAAATTTACTTCTTCCTTAAAATTCTGGGTGTCTTTTATTTCTTTTTGTTGTCTGATTGCTGTGGCTAGGACTTCCAGGACTATGTTGAATAGAAATGGTGAGAGCGGAGATCCTTTTCCTGTTCCTCACCTTACATCTATCCTTTACCCTTAGTTTTTCTCTTCTATGCAAGAGAAACCAAGGACACTTCTTCCATCAATATCCTCTAACAAGTTGTAGGATATTTAATTGTTTCTTGGGTAACAGTTTTCAGACTCCGTCCATCCTCATCACGCTTCTCTGTATTGCAGTACTAATGTTCCACTTAAAGTATTCTCATTAAGACAGAACTCCAAGGGGGCACCTGGGTGGCTTAGTCAGTTAAGTGTCCAACTTTCGCTTAGGTCATGATCTCACGGTTCGTAGGTTCGAGCCCGCATCAGGCTCTGTGCTGACTGCTGGCTCAGAGCCTGGAGCCTATTTCAGAGTCTGTATCTCCCTCTCTCTCTGACCCTCCCCTGCTCACGCTGTCTCTCTCTCTCCTAGAAATAAATAAAAAAGTATTTAAAAAAAAAAAAAGAACTCCAGGGTTTTTTTGGTTTCTCACTGAGAATTAGTGATATTGTGAAAACCCTCTTTGTAAACCTTTCTGGTGATTCCCATGTATTACAGTCACTTTATATATCACTTTATGTGCATATATGTCTCTCCATCTAAGCTGAGTTTCTTGAGGGCAAACTCTTATTGATCTACATGTCTTTAGGGATTATCACAGCATTGCACACATTGCACATTATAGGCATTAAAGGAAAGAAAGGACCAAGGAAGATTCATAAGTGTAGTAGGTTGAATATTGCCCCCAAAGATATCCAGGTCTTAATCCCTTGTTTTACCTTAGATGGTAAGAGAGACTTTGCAAATGTGATGAAGAATCTTGAGATGAGATTATCCTGGATTATTCAGGTGGGCCCTAAACGTAATCACATGTATCCTACAGAGGAGAGAAAGCAATATGTGACAGCAGCAGAGTGGGAAGGAGACAGAGATTTGAGGATGCTACACTGTGGGCTTTGAAGATAGAAGTAAGGACAATGAGCCAAGGAATGCAAGCAATGCCACTATAGAAGCCGGAAAAGTCAAGGAAACTGATTCCATGAGCCTCTGCAGAGAGTACTCCTGCCAACACCTTGGTTTGGTGCCAGTGAAACAGATTTCAAAGTTCTTCTGGAAGACAGAAATGTGAGATAATTTGTGTTAAGAAATGTGTGTTGTTTTAAGCCATGAAGCTTGTGATAATTTATTATAGTGGCAATATAATAATAATACAATGATCAAGGGATTCCATGTGTCTGACCTCATGGTGGCCTGAACAATACTCCAAGCATCTGGAACAAACCAGCGCCACACTTGATACCTACCAGACAGTCTACACTACCTACAACTGGTGGGAGCCGCCACATCTTCCAAGGGTAGGAAGGGCATTTGTTTTCCTTTATTTCAGACACACAAGCAGTAATTTCCATTTTTTTAATTTTTAAAATATGTTTATTGATTTTTGAGAGCAGGAGAGAGAGAGAGAGCACCAACAGGGGAGGAGCAGAGTAAAGGGAGACAGAGGATCCAAAGTGGGCTCTGTCCTGATAGTAGAGAGCCTGATGCAGAGCTTGAACCCATGGACCATGAGATCATGACCTGAGCCAAAGTCAGACACTTAACCAACTGTGCCACCCAGGCACCCCGCAGTAATTTCCATTCTTACAGGAATAAACCACAAATTAAAATCTGGTTATCTTCACACTGAAGATACCACCTCATGCTGGTCAGAGTGGCTAAAATGAGCAAATCAGGAGACTCTAGATGCTGGTGAGGATGTGGAGAAACAGGCACCCTCCTAAACTGTTGGTGGGAATGTAAATTGGTACAGCCCCTCTGGAAAACAGTGTGGCAGTTCCTCAAAAAAATTAACAATAGAACTCCCCTATGACCCAGTAATAGCACTCCTAGGAATATACCCAAGGGATATAGGAGTGCTGATGCATAGGTGCACATGGACCCCAATGTTCATAGCAACACTCTCAACAATAGCCAAAACATGGAAAGAGCCTAAGTGTCCTTCAACTGACGAATGGATCAAGAAGATGTGGTTTATCTATACCGTGGAATACTACATGGCAATGAGAAAGAATGAAATCTGGCCATGTGTAGCAACATGGATGGACCTTAAGGGTGTTATGCTGATCGAAATAAGTCAGGCAGGGAAGGACAGATACCATATGTTTGCACGTATAGGTGGATTAGGAGAAACTTAACAGAGGACCATGGGGGAGAAAAGGGGGGAAAATAGTTGGGGGAGAGGGAGGGAGGCAAACCATGAGAGACTCTTGAATGCTGAGAACAAACTGAGGGCTGATGGGCAGGGCGGAGGGTGGTGATGGGCATGGAGGAGGGCACTTGTGGGGATGAGCACTGGGTGTTATATGGAAACCAACTTGACAATAAACTATTAAAAATAAAATAAAATAAAATAAAATAAAATAAAATAAAATTTGGTTATCTTAAATTCATATCATGCCTCTGGCTTTTTCATAGCACTGGCAAGATTTCTAATACTGACCAGCTATCAATATTCATTTTACTCAAACCATATATAATTTATTAAATTAAAAATTATCACAATTTTAATATCATTGTCAGGATATAGTTTTATGAAATCAAAAGAACTATAGCATTCTGGAGAATGGGGACATATTAGGAAAGGTATACTATCCTTAATGGAGATTCAATGGGAAAATGAAAAAATTGTTTTCTTGGAACATATTAACACTGAATGAGACCTTTATAAGGTGGTATCACCATTGATCTCACCTATCCTTGTTGTGTGGTGCTGTGAAATGTAATTAGACAAAAAGAAAGATCCACTTCTTACTACCCTATCCCTTACTCACCCCTCTGAGCATGCCTTGACTTCAATATCTTTTCCGGGAATATGAACACAGCTAAGTCATTCTTTCTTAGAAAGCCGCCCCCCACCTCAACTTGGTCAGATTCCAGTACTGATATTTATTAGCTATATGATTTGGGGCACATTATTTAAACTCTCTGGTTAGACAGAGCAAATAGCACTTACCTTTCAAGTCAACTGGGGAGTTTAGATAGATAGATACACCTTGTTTAGCTCAATGCATGACACCCAGTGAGCACTCTGGTAAATAGAGCCTGGAATGAGAGAAGGGAGAGAAAGGGAATATCTCTTCTGTGTCCCTGGGTATCTTTGGTATCTGCTACCTCTATTAGGGCTGTCCAGATGCTGGTTTGCTCCTGCCTCCCATTTGGAGGCTCCCTGAGACCCTTGAGGACCACCCCCCAGAGTGTGCCTCTGCTCTTCCCTGCAGCTCCCTCAAACTCTTTTGTGAGTGTGAATATTTGAATACATGATTCATCTTCCCAATTTGATTGAAAACTTTCTGAAAGGCAGAGAACATACTTTACATATCTGTATTGTCTACACACTTAGCACAATGCAGGATGCACATTTTATACTTGATTTTTATTGGCTAAATGAATAAAAAATATTATTCAATGGGGAATGTGGGAGAAATGGCAACAAAAGCTTGGTTTTGAAATGGTATGAGTTGTTTGTTTTCCTGGGTTGGGGAGGCGGTGCCTTGCCTGCTCAGTGTGAGGTTAAAATCACTAGACTAAAACCAGATTTTGACATTATGGACCATCTAGAGTGGTAAACACAATCTCCACCAGCCGTTAGGACCTCTAAGTCCTTCATTTGGAAATTTATTTGGGTTAAGTTAGCAATTATCTGCATCAATGTGCTTGTTTTGAGATGAAAGAACACAGGGCTCTCTGACACACTCTGCAGGGGTACTCACTCCAGCAACAGTGACTATGGGTCCCAGAGTCCCCCTCAGGCCTTAAAACTTCTGTTTCCTGGTGAGGGTGAGGATTAGTCTTTGGAGGTGCAAAACATAACATTCCACCTGACTCCGATTTCAATAGGTAAGGTGTCCTGTATTCTGAAACGAGCATGAGCACCCACTGCATTTGAAGACACTGACAAGTTCTGTCCAGAGTGGGGCCCAGGGTGACAGGCCTGTATTGTGCTGCACAACAGAAGCTTAGAGAACATAAACAAGCCCCCTTGCTCATCTACACATCATCCTGGGTGATACACATGTTCATCCTGTTTGCTAAACAATTTTTTAAGAGAAGACCAAAGAAATTATCACACTTTTCATTTCAGAAAAATGTATTTGACGTGGTAATTTTCACCTGAGCCCTTCATCTTCCCATAAAAGGCAACAGCACCAGCTGCTGATTTCTTGCTTAACAGAGTAGCAAGAACTTAGCAGGCCTGTTGCTTGGTGTCTTTTTTTGTTTTTCCTTTTTTATTAATTTCAGTGTACTAGGCAGGGAGGCAACAAAAATGTACAAACGGCAATTCTGATGTCAAGATGAGGCATCTATCAAATTTAGATGGCTGAGCAATAAAATGTAGAAGCTACAGGGAAGTCATATTTTAGGGTTTGCTCTCCCAAAGTTAATGACAATCATTGATTTTTTTAAAAACTGAATTTCAGAGATAAAGTCATTAGGATTTAGATCTTTGCCATTTTTGATGACTAGATCTTTGGAACACTTTGTCCACATCTGTAATATTAATACTATAAACTGAATCTTCACTGGAAAGTATCATTATGTACGTCAGTGAGGCCAGCGAGATCCCATTTTTAATGATATTCCATCCTCTCTTAAAACTTAGCCATGACCTTGGTCCTCTGCCTCTCAGGAAATGTTTGTGTTCTTTCCTTACTCTAGGGCATCTCACTTAATGATTCTGAGAACTGTTTCTCTGTCTACTTAGATACATTTATGGTGGGCATGTCAATAAACAGAAAGTTTGGTTGTTTAATAAGAAGATAGTTCTGAATAACTGCATCAAGTATATGAAGATGAAAATGCTGCCTTTAAATGCAACAAACTCTCAGCTGCTGAAATGACTAGACCACCCAAACAAGACAGGACCCATTTCTCAAAGTCCACCTGCAAAGCACAGCAGGCAGTAGTGAGTTGGTGTCTGAAGGACTCTAAAGCCCAGTGCAGAGACTGCACAAGACAAATCTGACTGGTGTACACTGCTAACAAGGATCCTATGTCAATTTGAAGAGTTTGTAAATGAAGTTTAATCTGCACTGAGTTCTTTTTTATGAGGAAAAAAGTTGCTAAGTTTTAGATTGACTTCCTAAGGAAAGGTTTATTCACTTAACCACACTAATGGGAAAGCCTCCACCTTACTACATGGGTCAGGGGTGGATTCTCCAATCATTTCACCAGTAGCTAAGTTTCACCCATAGTAACTTCTTCCAGAACATAACAGAGCCTAATGGAAAACTGACCTGACCCTTAGCACCCTCAGCCACACCACACCTCCCTCTATCAGCCCCAAGGTTACAATGAAAAAGAAATGGACCTTTCTCTCTTCCCTTATTCCAATTATTCCCAACAAAAGCCACAAAGGTGGCCTGGCTCCTACAGTTCCAAGTCTTTGTTATCAGAGGCGCTATATACAAGCCAACTCTTCCTTCCTGACTTTTCCGTTTCTCCTCTCATTTTTTTTTTATAAGCAGAGAAGCACTGTGAGTTTACAAACATTACTCCTCTGGAAGAATCTGTTATCTTTAGTGAATGGTTCATAGACAGCCTTTTGAGCAATATCAAACAACCTCCTGTTTACTTTCCCTTATAACCACTCACCAGTGTAATTGCAGTCATGAACAACAGCTGAAAATCGAAACTGATTTTTCAACAAAAAACATTAAGGATTTGTGAGTGATCAACAACTATGGTTTGTAAGAAAAGAAGCCACCCTTTCTTTCAGTTCCTATTTCAGTCGCTGGGCAGCAGTTTTTAATATTAAGTTCTGTTCTTTGTGATTCATTCCAAAATTATTTTTATTCATCGTGTCCTTATTTCTCTCGTGTGCTCAGCAGGCAAGATAAACAACAAATGATGAAGGGAAAGGTGGGGCAGAGCCCAGACCCGCCCTCCCTCTCATGGGCTGGTTCTTACACCCACACAGCCTTCTCCTTTCCGGCGTCTTCACCATCATCCTAGATGAAGACTAGCACTCCAAGTGGCCATCCTGCCAAGAATTCTTCTTCACCTAAAAATCCAACTTTATCTTGCTGCCCCATACCTTGCCTCAGTTTGAGACCTCATCTTCTTGTCATCTCATCATTTGCCCTTCTGCATCTAGGTCCTAACATTCTTCCTGACCCAAATTGGAGCCTCACAGTACATTCTTCACACTGCAATCAAATTAGGAAATGTTTGTGTTCTTTCCTTACCCTAAGCCATCTCACTTAATGATTCTGAGACCTATTTCTCTGTCTGCTTAGATACATTTATGGTGGGCATGTTAATAAACAAAATTTGGCTGTTCTACAACCACAAACACAGCATGTATGCTCCTTCCTTAAAGACCTTTAATGGATGGATCCCTGCTGCCTCCAGGATCAAGCCCAAATTCCTTATCATGACTTATGTGGCTCTTTGAGAACCAACCCCCACCTACCCTCCCTCACAACTCAGCCACTCCATGTTTCTCTTTGCATTCTTTGTCCCACTGAAGGATTTGCCTCCCAAACTCCCATCTCTGTTTTTACCCCCTTCTTTTCCATCACACTGCCTCAGTGTTGAGGAAGACAGTGAGCTTAAGATGTGTCTAAAGTTTCTAGTTGGCTTGACTCATAGAGTGGACAGTGCCATTCATGGAAACATGGAAGAAAAAGTCCAGATTTGTGGGGATATGATGAGTTATATTTGAGATATTTTAGTTTCAAGATGCAGAAGGGACAGATCACAGGTGATGGTAGTGAGCATATAGTTGAAAAGAAGTATGTGAAGCTAAGGAGAAAGGTCAGGCTGGATGATAAAGATCTAGGATTCATCAGCAACTAGAAATAGAAGCCATTGAGGCCACCGGAAAAAGTTGGAAATATGAAGAAATAATGCCAATAGCAGAGCACTTAGGATGGAAAAGTGGGTGGAAAAACAAGAACCAGAGAATTGAGACAAATCATTCAAGAGACAGGAACATGACAGGAACATATAAAAGATAATAGAGGTCATAGTGAGTATAAGCCTGCCAAATGCAGAAAGGTATTATAGGATGAGAAATAAGGAAAAGCTATTAAATGTGAGACTTAGGAAGTTACTAGTGGTTGTCTATCTGTTTAGTAACTTGTATTATCTCTCATAGTCAACACAACAACCCTGGAAGTCATCCAGAATGCTGCCCAAAGACACATAACTAGTACTCGAGATTAGAACTCAAAGCTTTTGACTCCTAGGTAAGTGCTTTCTTCTATTACAGCACACTGGGTCTTCAAGACACATTAGCAATGTGGCCATTTTTTAAAAAATAAGAAGTACTCAGGGGCACCTGGGTAGCTTAGTCGGTTAAGCGTCCGACTTTCGCTTAGGTCATGATCTCGCAGTTCGTGGGTTCGAGCCCCACGTCGGGCTCTGTGCTGACTGCCAGCTCAGAGCCTGGAGCCCGTTTCAGTGTCTGTGACTCCCTCTCTCTCTGACCCTCCCCTGCTCACGCTGTCTCTCTCTCTGTCTCCTAGAAATAAATAAAAATTTAAAAAAAAATTTAAAAAATAAGAAGTACTCAGACTAGTGGAGAAAACAGGCTCACATTAAAGTGGAGAGTGCTACCAAGAGAGTCGTTAAAGGGCCCCGGACATAAGCTGTCAAACCCAGCCTGTACTCCTGGCGGAGCTGACGCCTGAGTGCAGCTGGAAATGATGGGATGAGTCAGCCAGGGTGGAAGAAGGAGCCAGCAAGGGGTCTGGGAGGGTACTGGGGCAAACTGTCAACAGAAACAAAGCAGGGTCTTGGTCAGTGAGTGTGGAGAGGTGCAAGAAATGTGAAGCCAGGAAAGAGAGCATGAAGAGGGCTGTCGGAGGAAACAGGTCATCCTGTCTCACTGAGTAGTGATGCAGGGCCTCTACAACCTTATCTCAGAGAAGAATGCTCCACATCCCCCATGTTTTGGCCACGCAGAAATACATACGACTTCTGAGATTCTCCCCATCTCTCCTACCTCTGCACTCATGCCCTTATTATTGCCGTTTCTTCATCCTCCCTCCTCAAAACTCCATGTCTACTCTTAAAGTCTTATTCATCAGCCAAAGTTCAGCTCCATGGCCTCTCTGCTTTAGGGCCTCTCCAGATGATCCCAGTCAAAATTAATCTCTCCTCAGGGCATGTGGGTGGTTCAGTAGGTTGTGTCCAACTCTTGATACTGGCCCAGGTCATCATCTCACTGTTAATGGGATTGAGTCCTGATCAAGCACTGAGGTCACAGTGCAGACGGATTGGGATTTTCTCTCTCTCCCTCTCTCCTTGCCCCTCCCTAACTCTCACTCTCTCTGTCTCTCAAAATAATTAAATAAAATATTTTAAAAAATTAATCTCTCCTCCCTCTCCATTCCCACTTTATAATTCTTCGGTAGCATCTTTCTTACTTGGCCTTATATCATAGTTTCTTATGAGTTGATCTGTCTCAGTTCCCCTCTGCTCATCCCCCATCACTCCCACATACACACCCACACCTGATTATGGGTCCCTTAGAATCCAGGGCTCTCTGTTACTTACCTTTGCACTCCTCACAGGGCGCAACAGAGATCTGGATACATGGCAGAGTCTCAAGAATATTTGGTGAGCTGAAAGACATCACCATCAATACAAAGAAAAAGACACAGACACAAGGAAATCGGCAAATACAGACTATTATTGCTGGATGGAAACTTAAAAGTCATCTCCTCTGATGACATTTTTTTTTATTTCATAGAATAGGGTTTTGGGTTAGATATGTGGAAATGCAAGAATGTAACCTATGCCAAGGACTATATAAATAATTGGTGTTGTGTCAGCATTCAGGAGGCCAAGCATTACTTGAGAAGGTAGAACATAACCAGCTCTCTCATGGAAGAGCATGAATAGGGTATTCCAAGGAGGAAGGAGGGAATCAGCAAAAGTGTGACAATCTGGAAGAAAATATGTAAAGTGGTGAGGAAAACAATAACAGAGTCAGTATGGAGGGGCCAGAGGTTTGTTTAAGGGAAACAGTGGGAGATGAGGATAGAAAGGTAGTTTTGGGTCAAAATCTGAGGCCCCCTCAAAGATCAGAGGATTCAGACTTTAACCTGAGACACTAGGATTCTCTTCAAAGTGCTTTAACATTGGGATGACTTGAACAAGATGACAATTTTGAAAGATGGGCCAGGAAGGTGAGGGCCCTGCGCTGGAACCAGATTGACTCATTAGGAAGTATGAAATGAAGTATGGACCAGGGAGACCACAAAAGACACCAAAAAGAGGAAACAGACTGATTCACCACTAAAACTTGGGAAAGATGAGGTAAGAAAGGGAAACACTAAGAATCCTTTAAGGTTTCCAGCTTACGTGGCTAGAAGGGTGAAGATCTAATGGGAAAGGGGGAAGGCAGAGAAAATAAACTGTTAGATCCAGAGAATTCTTTACAGATGACCATGTCTAAGTAGTAAGTTTTGCAGATGAGGACTCCAGGCAAAAGGTTGTGCTGGAGAAAACAAGAGGACTTTGCTTTTAGTCAGCATTCTTAGAACATGTTTCTCTCATCGTGTTAAAGGCCAGGAATGGAAACACCCACAGATGAAGAACAGCACCAGCCTGAGGCAGAATCACATCTGGCCCCTGGGTGGGGCTCATCCTGCTTCTCCTTCTAACTCTATGCCATTCAGCATCTGCCTTGGGCAGGCGATCATCTTCTTCAGCTGGATCTCCATGCCTTCCTGGTTACCCTGTCTGGAGTCACCTATTACCTACGCCTAGGCCTTTTACCCTGGGCCCAAATTCATCGCCCCTGAGAAGATACATGCTAGCTCCACAACCCCTCTTTCTCCTTCTCCTTTCTCCACTTCTTTACATTCATTCCTTCAACAGTTTTATAAATCCTGTAAATACAATGGCAAGCAAGACATGGTTACTGCCCTCACAGGGCTTATACAATTTATCCCTTCAAAATAGGGCTGAGATAAAAAATAATGGAGATTTATAATCTTTGTGGAGAATTAGGGTAGCCAGATAAGGTACTTTTGGTAGGTGTCACCTCAGCTGAGACCTACAAGGTAAAGAGGAGACCTTATTCCAGCTATATGCAAAGACCCCAAGACTATGCATTCAAGCTATTGAAAGGAGGCCAGAGAGAATGAAGCACAGTGAGTGAGGGGAAGACTGACATAAGCAGGAAACCAGGTGGTAAGGAGAACTCCTTAAGAAAAAAAAATACAACATGTTCAATACAGAATTAGGTACCAAACTAAGTTTGTTTAGAATGATAAAATAAATTATATAAATTAGAAATTTGTAATATTTACAAGAACTAAAAGCTTAAAATTATTCAATCTTTCTAGTGATTTGAATCTTCCATCATTATGAAGTGATCCCCCTAATAATGCTGTCTGCCTTAAAGCCTACTTGCCTCTTCATAACAGGTGTAGACCTGTTTTAGTTTTCCTGATGGTATCATGGTTTGTTCTTTTACTTTCAACCTTTCTTTAAGTGTTTTATTTTTGAGAGAGTGTGCACCCATGAGCAGGGAAGGGGCAGAGAGAGAGAGAGAGGGAGACAGAGAATCCCAAGCAGGATCTGTGCTGTCAGTGTAGAGCCCAATTTGGCTGGAACCCACAAACCATGAAATCATGACCTAGCCAAAATCAAGAGTTGGACGCTTAACTAACTGAGCCTCTTACTTTCAACCTTTTTAAAACCTTATCTTTTTCATCTTTTTCTTATAAACAGCTTATACTGTATTTTCTTAAATTCTATCTAAAAAAAATATTTGTTTTTTAACTGGAACACTTGATCTATCTTGGCCCTAGCCCTACCCTTGATATAGTTGGATTTAAACCTCTCAACTTACTACATCCTTCCATACATCCTGTTCTGTGCTCTTCGTGTTCCCCTTTCATGTCTTGCTCTGAATCGATTTTTTTAACCATTCTATATTTTCCATCTATTAGTATGAAAGCTACACACACTTTTTTCACTCTCTTGATTTTTACCCTAGTGCAGGCCTGACATATCAAAGTGTGATGCTAATCTTTCCTTTAACCTCCCCTTGAAAAATGCAAGGACCTTGGTGTACCTCGGATCTTAGACCTTTAACTGACTCCTCTTCCCCAAGCTATACGTAACTCAATCAAGCATTTTGATTGTATGTATTTCCAAAGTCCAACAAGATATTATTATTGCTTTATATAGTTAATGGTCATTTGGATTCACTTACATATTTACCATTTTCTTTGCTTTCCTTTCCTGCTACATCCCAGAGCTTAAAAGGCATCATTCTCCTTCTTACTGAACAATATCCTTTCTATTTTTTCTGCAGATGTGGGTCCATTAGAAATACTTGTACATTTCAATCTGCAGTTTATGAGGGTTCTAATTTCTAAACATCCCTGTCAGCACTTAATGGCCTTTTCTTTAATTATTATTATAACCATCGCAGTGGGTGTAAAGTGGAATCTCAGTGCGTTTTTGATTCACATTCTCTAATGACTTATGATGCTGAGCATGTTTTTATGTGTTTATTGGTAATTTGTGTCTCTTCTTTAGAGAAATGAATACTCTTAAATTGGATTATATGTCTTTTTATTATTGGGTTGTAAGAGTTCTTTATATATATTCCTGCCATTTCTTTCTGGCCTGCCAAGTTTCAGTAGATAGGTCTCCAACTACTCTGATAGGTCTCCCGTTGTATATTAGGGCCCTTTTATCCCTAGCTGCTTTCAGAATTCTCACTTTGTCCTTATATTTTGTCAGTTTCACTAAGGTATGTTGTGCAGAAGATTGATTCAAGTTACATCTGAGGGACATTCTCTGTGCCTCTTCGATTTCAATGTCTGTTTCCTTCCTTAGATTGGGGAAGTTCTTAGCTATAATTTGTTCAAGTACCCGTTCAGTCCCTTTTCCTCTCTTCTTCCTCTGGAATTCCTATGATACAGATGTTGTTTCATTTGATTGCATCACTCACTTCTCAAATTTTCCTTTCATGCTCCTGGATCAGTTTATCTCTCTTTTTCTCGGCTTCCTCTTTTTCTATAATTGTGTCTTCTAATTCACCTATTCTCCTCTCTGCTTCTTCAATCCGTGCAGTGGCTGCCTCCATTTTATTATGCACCTCATTTATAGCATTTTTAAATTCATCACAACTACTTTTAAGGTCCATAATCTTTGTAGCAATAGCTTCTCTTGTGTTTTCCATGTCTTTTTCAAGCCCAGTGATTAATTTTACGACTACTGTTCTAAATTCTTGGTCAGTTATGTTGCTTATATCTGTTTTGAGCAATTCTTTAGCTGTCATTTCTTCCTGGAATTTCTTTGGAGGAGAGTTCTGTTTCATCATTTTGGCTAGCTTTCTGTCTCTTGTTAGTTTTAAAAGCTTATTACAACTCTGCACCTGTGAGTTCTGTTGTATTAAAGGACGCTCATTAACTGTCCATGATCTGTCTGTTCAGGAAGTGTTCTTTTAATGGTGTCCCTTGGTCTCTCTTGTTGTGCCTTTGGTTATTTTATTCCCTACTTATAGTGATATTTGGAACTCCTCACCATGTGTTTCTTGAAGTAGCCCTGGCACCTGGTCATTTCCTCCTCTCTGAAGGACAGCATCCTCCCACGTGGGATCCAACACCTGCAAGCACAGGATTCCCAAGACTGACCCGTGCCTGCGTAAGGGCCTTCTATCATCTGGGATTTTGATAGATATTGTACTGAATTTGTAGATAAATTAGAGGAATCTTGCCATCTTAACAATTAAGTGTTCCAGTCTATGAAAGTGGAATAGTTTTGGGGCGCCTGGGTGGCTTAGTCGGTTAAGCGTCCGACTTTCGCTCGGGTCATGATCTCGCGGTTCACGGGTTCGAGCCCCGCGTGGGGCTCTGTGCTGACTGCCAGCTCGGAGCCTGGAGCCTGTTTCAGTCTGTGACTCCCTCTCTCTCTGACCCTCCCCTGCTCACGCTGTCTCTCTCTCTCTCCTAAAAATAAATAAAACATTAAAAAAAAAAAAAGAAAGTGGAATAGTTTTCCACTCATTTAAATTTTCTTTCATTTCTTTAATCAATGTTCTGTAGTTTTCAGTGTATGAATTTTGCACTTGTTTTATTAACTTCACATCTAAGAATTTTACTTAGTATTTACTTTGATGCATTTGTAAATTGAATTGTTTTCTCAAATTTTTTTCAGAATATTAATTATTAGTGTATGAAATGCAATTGATTTCTGCATATTGATCTTGTATCCTGCAACCTTGCTGAATTTGTTTAATCCTAATAGTTTTTTAGTGGATTCCTTAGGATTCTCTATACACAAGATCACATCATCTATGAACACAGATAGTTTCACTTCTTCCTTTCTAATGCAGATACTATTTATTTATTTACTTATTTATGCTATTTGCCCTTACTAGAACCTCCAGTACCATGATAAATAGAAGTGATAAGAGCAAATATCCTTTTCTGTTTTTTTAAATTTCTTAATGTTTATTTATTTTTTAAAAAGAGAGACAGAGGGTGAGAAAGGAAAAGGAGCAGAATCTGAAGCAGGATCCAGGATCTGCGCTTTCAGCGCAGAGGGGCTCAAACTCACAAATGACAAGATCATGACCTGAGCCCAAGTCAGACATTTAACCGACTGAGCCACCCAGGCACCCCCAAAAAGTAGATTAGAGGATACTTCTCATTATAGATGTAGCCCATCTAATTAATGAAAAAGGAAGGGCAAATTTGAGTATCATTGTTTTATAACTCCTAATGAAGTAATGAATCTGAGTATTGAATTAATATCTGCTAATATGACAAAAAAAAAGGGACAACTAGATCACAAGTCCCCTAATAGAAAAACACAATGCCACTATACAGTAATCATCTCTAAAAAAATCAAACCTATTCAAGTCTCTAGATCTATCTACTAGTTTATAAGAAATACTAACGACAAAGGGACAGGTTTAAATATATCATAAATATACAATAAGAAAAATCCAGACTGTGAGACATTCATGAGAAACAAAATGATTTCTTTAACAAATAAATTACAGGGGGGAAAGAGAGGAAGGGGAACCTAGAGATTAAAATAGATTTATGAGACATATCAAAGAATCACAATGCATAGGTCTTATTTGGATCATGATGTTTTAAAAACTATTAAAACTATGAAATTAATGATATAATTGAGAATTGAATAATGGTTCAAAAGTAATTGATATTTTTAAGTATTAATACATTTAAGTAAATACCATTGTGGCTATGTTTACCAAAAAGGAATGTGTGTACATATGCACATATATACAGATAGATGTACATATATCTATAATGATTATGGATGAAAATGAAAGTATCTGAGATTTGCTTAAAACTAACACAGGAAGGTGAGAAGTGGATAGGGGTGTGGATACAAAAAATAAAAAGAATACTGTGAAGAGATAGGGAGAATAGGTTGGTGAGAATAAGCATACAGACAAGGAGATCATTTAGGAGCCTCTGTATCCAAATCAGAGGGGTGACTCAGACTAAAATAATGAAGCAAAGTTTTCTCAGTTTCCAGTCTGCAACTGAGTAGATGTGGTGTCACTTACTGAGATAGAGAAAACTTAAGGGTGGGTGTCAGGAAGGGCAGGTTGGTGGGAATCTACTTCTATTGATTTTTTTTTTTTTTACATTTTGACTTTGAAATTTTTATGAGAAATTCGTGTAAGTATCAAGTAGATAACTGCCAAGGAGGTATCATTTAATTTTGAATGAAATTTCATCAATGAAAAGATTATTTTTATTTTTATATTTTAAAAAAAATTTTAATCTTTATTTTTGAAAGAGAGAGAGACAGAGTTTGAGTGGGGGAGGAACAAGAGAGAGGGAGACATAGAACTCAAAGCAGCCTCCAGGCTTCAAGCTGTCAGCACATAGCCTTATGTAGAGTTTGAACTCACAGACCATGAGATCTTGACCTGAGCCAAAGTCAGACGCCTAACTGACTGAGCCACCCAGGTGCCCCCAAAAGATTATTTTTAAATCTAGAGGAATTAATCAGCCTACTCAGGTGGAGAATATAAAGACAAACATTAATTGAAGCCTAATATATCAGGTATTCAATAGATTTATAGTCTAGGTGGAAAGGTAAGTCGATGGTAAATGCTATGATAAAATATGGGCCAAGTCATGTTAAGTGGGAGTGAGAAACAGTATCCCTTTCTATTCTAACTTCCATCTGATCACATGGGATGGATTGTGAATAATAGTCAACAAATGTAAACTGAATGATGTATGAAATATTATCATAGTCTGAACTTTTCAACTTCCTCCAAGGGAAATTTCCATTTTTATTGATAACATCATTCTTCCAGCTTTGTCTTCTCACAGACTAAACTTAAAGGTCTTTAGGCGCTGGGTGAAATGTCATGCCCAGAATTTGGGATGTCCTCAGTATCAGGAACAGATGGAGCCTGAAGCTGCTGGTCAGAGCAGCTAAGAGAAACTAGGCTACAATTTTACTTGGTAGAGGGCAATGGAACAGCTGAATAGGTTCAGGGCAGAAGCCGAGCCCAGAGTACACTCTCGCTGGCTCACCAGGCCCAATTATGCAACCCCCGTGCCCTTCAGTTTTCTCCCACTCTGAATGCACAGGCTGTGAATGAGTGCTAGCTTACAGGCCTGGCTGATTCCAATCTCTTACTTGCCATCTCCTAATGTTTTATGATGTGTTGAGAAGACCCCTGGCAAAAAGCCCCCATTTAAATGCCTTTTACTATTTTCTTGTTTGTGATGTATCAGGCCAGAGGATGTGTGTAACCTGATCAGCCTAGTAAAAATTTTAATCCGTTCCATGTTTATGGCCTTCCAGGAAAATTCCATTTAGGGGGAAAGTAATGACTTTCAGAACTAATTCTCAAACATTCTATCCACATGTTACCAAAACTGGGGCCCAGACCTGTCAGGGGCTTCAACTCTTCTAAAATTTTCCAATAGTTTTTATCTAGGAAGTAGAGGCTTGGGCAGTGGAAAGGTGGAGGGGCCTCTGAGAGTGTGTGTGGTAATGTATATGGGGCATGGAGGAAAAGACTTGTGAGTGAAGGGCATTCCACCATGCTCTCAGGATGCCATTTTCCAGGGCCTTTGGACCACTGAAACTAAAGGTCTTGCTCGCTACCGGATTTTTAAAAGAGCAATTACGGCTAGAGTCACAATGTCCTTTACTTCTCCCAACAAGCTTGTGAAGCAGGTATACCACCTATTACCCCTACTTTACAGATAGGGGAACTAAATCTGGGGAAAGCGACGTGACGTGCTCAGAGCCATTACAGCTTAGTGGGTATCAGCTTTGACCTGGTTGCTTCTGACCTCTGCATCTACTTTGGTTCCTGTCCTGTGCATGCGCCAAACTACCTTCTACATAGATGTTTGTTCCTGGATATAAACATCTCCCACCTCTATTAAAGAGCCTGGGAACCAACCAGAGAGCATATGCTGCAGATTTGAGTTGCAATGTCCTTCTGTATATAGTATCTTCAGTTCAGTGGTTCTTACCTGGTTTCCACTTCAATTCCATGATAGTCATTGTACCCCTGGGATCACTTCATCTGGAACTCCAGTCCTTCAAAGGAACACCCATCTGTAACTCCAGTCCTTTCTCTCTAACTTATGGGAAGCAGAGCAGAATCCAGGTTAAGTGTCATATTAAGAGTGATATTAAAATCTGCTCTAATTTATGTTAAGGTAAGTCATTCACAAACATTGTATTATTAGTGATAACAAATTATTGGTAACATAAATTACTTACAATGTTGTTTGAAACTGTCACCAGAAGTGATACCCAGAATGTTGCCTCATCATATTCTCTTTTGGACCTACTATTACAAAATAGTACAAACCACCCAAGTCCTATATACTATGTACAACCACGCAGGTTCATCTTCATCTACCAACCTTTCAGCATCTTATGGGGGTTAAGAGCATGGGATCTGGAGTCAGACATACTTGGGTTTGCATCCTGATTCTAAGACTTGTGAACTGTGAGACCCTGTCAGGTTACTAAGTTTCTCTATGACACAATTATCTCATATGTAAAAGAGAAATGATATGAATATCTGTCTCATAAGCTACTGTGAAAATTAAGTGGAGATGATAGATAGACATAAATATAGATAGACAGATGGTTAAGAGATGACGATAGACAGATGATTGATAGATAGATGATAGATAGATAGACAGATAGATAGATATTGTTATGCAAGTTTTCACAATGTCTGGTACACATTAACCACTGAATAAATTTTAATTACATTTGTATTATTTCATCCCATATCTATCTAATCCTCTTTTTCCACTCTCCCTTTCTGTCAAATTTTCATGGGCCTGTGTTTATTATGGAGAGAAGCTTATGTTCTAAACTCTCTGGTAAAGAAAACAATTAGATATTATAAACAGAATTAAAATGAGAGCCTAATCAAATTAAACAACATTTGTAGAATTTCTCCTGCAACATAGCCATCCTAACTGAGCTGGGCCTACCTTATCAAGAGATATATTAGTAATAGGGATGGACTATGAGTTCAGTCATCAGTCTCCATTTTGTGTAATTTGAAGAAATAGCTTCCCTTTGCATTTCAAAGATGTATCCACTGGGCCACTCACTGGGTTAGTTTCCTACACTTTTGGAAGAACTGCCTAGAAGCAAAGGCCACACTACCTGCTGATTCCTCATGGAATTTCAGGCTCTCTATGTCTATATGTCTGTAATTCAGAAAGGGTTTATGAATGTATAGTTTGTCTATCTCCCAAGAGTATTACCAAATCAGATATTAAAGTTTATTAAAATAATTCTGCTCAAATTTTCACAAGGCATAAATAAGGCCATAAGACAGACTATTTGGGGGACCTCAGAAAAAAAAGAATTCACTCAAATTTTTAGATATCGCAAGTAAAATCTGGTGGAATTTGTTGGCTTTGGTTTTCTTTTTTTTTTTTTTAATTTTTTAATGTTATATTTATTTCTAGGAGAGAGAGAGAGAGAGAGAGACAGCATGAGCAGGGGAGGGTCAGAGAGAGAGGGAGTCACAGACTCTGAAACAGGCTCCAGGCTCTGAGCTGGCAGTCAGCACAGAGCCTGACGTGGGGCTCGAACCCATGAACCGCGAGATCATGACCTGAGAGAAAGTCAGATGCTTAACCGACTAAGCCACCCAGGTGCCCCGGCTTTGGTTTTCTTGCTCCAAGATCCCAAATAAATTAACAAAATAAAGAGGCAACCTATTGAATGGGAGCAAAAATTTGCAAATCATGTATCTGATAAGGGGCTAATATCCAAAAACTGTAAAGAACTCATACAACTCAATAGCAAAAAAGAGAAAGATAAAAAGAAAACAATCTGATTTTAAAATAGGGTATCTGAAAAGACATTTTTTCCAAAGACCAGTGGATATCTATTGATACCTTAACTGAAGTACCTCTATTTAAATATGTATGTTGTGAATCCTAAAATGTTTGAAATTCATTCCAGGATTTTATTTTGCATTTCTCTTTGTTCCAATTTGTCTATGTTTCTGTTGTTTGAGGGGAATTTGTTTCCTTATTTCATTTTCTCCTTTTACTGGTTTTGAAATTATATTCTATTTCTCTTCTGTAGTAGCTATCTTTAAAATTTGTGTATGAATACTTAATGACACCATCTTTCCCCTCTTTCAGAATAATAACAGGACATTGGAATGCTTTAATTCCAATCACTCCTTCCAATCTAATTGCTATATTAGTCTGGCATTTTCATTACTGCATTTCTTTAACTCCAAAAATTAAATGTTTTTTATTGTTTTATATAATTACTCTCCATATAGAACTACATATGTGATTGGCTTGGCTCATTACTCTTCCTTGCAGTTTAGACCTTCTTTTTCAGATTATTTTCCTTCTTCATGAATACATCCCTGGGAAGTTTCATTAATGAATATCTACTAATAAGTTCTCGGATTTTGTGTGTCTGAAAATTTTGTTCACTTTTAATTTTGAAAGACTATTTTCCTGGATATAAAATTCAAAGTGGACAGTTACTTGCTTACAGCATTTTGTAGATATTATTCTATCACATCTAGTTTTCATGATTGACAGGTTACAATCTGTTTTTCTTTTGTATGGGATCTGTCTTTTATGTCTGGCTGTGGTATTTTTCATCCTGTATGTATGTATGTATGTATTTTTAAAATTCCAGTATAATTAAGATACAGTGTTATATTAGTTCCAGGTGTACAATATAGTGATTCAACAATTCTATACATTACTCAGGCCTCATCATGATAAGTGTACTCTTCATCTTATCCACCTATTTCACTCATCCTCGCATTCACCTTCTCCCTGGTAATTGTTTTTCTCTGACTGACTCATTTCACTTAGCATTATACCCTTTGGATCCATCCATATTGTTACAAATGGCAAGGTTTCATCCTTTGTTATGGCTGAGTAATATTCCATAGTATACACACACCATGTCTTCTTTATCCATTTATCTATCAATGGACATTTAGGTTGCTTCTATATTTTGGCTACTGTGAGTAATGCTGCAAAAAACATAGGGGTGCATATACCTTTTCAAATTAGTATTTTTGTATTCTTAGGGTAAATGCTCAGTAGTGAAATTACTGAATTGTGTAGTAAATCTATTTTTAATTATTTGACGAAACTTCATACTGTTTTCCATACTGGTTGCACCAGTTTGAATTCCCACCGAAGTGCACAAGTGTTCCTTGTTTTTTCTTGTGTTGTTGATCTTAAACATTCTGACAAGTGTGAGGTGGTATCTCACTGTGGTTTTGATTTCCATTTCCCTGATGAGTGATATTGAGTTTTTTTTTTTTTTTTTTATATTTCTGTTATCCATCTGTATGCCTTCTTTGGAGAAATGTCTGCTCATGTCTTCTGCCCATTTTTAATGAGATTATTTTATTTTTTGGTGTTGAGTTATACACATTCTTTGTTTTTTGGATACTCTTTCTCAGGTATGTCATTTGCAAATATCTGCTGCTTTGCCCATTCAGCAAGTTGCCTTTTAGTTTTGTTGATTGTTTCCTTTGCTGTGCAGAAGTTTTTCATTTTGATGTAGTCCCAAGAGTTTATTTTTGCTTTTATTTTCCTTGCCTCAGGAGACATATCTAGAAAAATGTTATCGGTGATGTCAGAGAAATTACTGCCTGTGTTAGCTTCTAGGATTTTTATGGTTTTGAGTCTCATTTTTAGATCTTTCATCTATTTTCAGTTTAGTTTTGTGTATATTGTGAGAAAGTGGTCTAGTTTCATTCTTTTGCATATAGCTGTCCAGGTTTCCCAGCATCATTTGTTGAAGAGACTATCTTTTCCTCCACTGCATATTCTTGCCTCTTCTGTCAAAGATTAATTGACCTTAAAGGAGTAGGTTTATTTCTGGGCTCTACATTCTGTTTCATTGATCTACATGTCTGTTTTTGTGCCAGAACTATACAGTCTTGATTTCTACAGTTAGGTAGTTTTTCTTGAAATCTCGGGTTGTAATAACCTACAGTTTTGTTCCTTTTCAAGATTGCTTTGAATATTCAAGGTCTTTCATGGTTCCACATAAGTTTCAGGATTATTTGTTCTAGTTCTGTGAAAAAATGCCGTTGATATTTTGATAGAGATTCCATTAAATCTGTACATAGCTTTGGGTAGTATGGACATTTCAGCAATATTTGTTCTTCCAACCCATGAGCATGGAATATGTTTTCCATTTGTTTTATCTGCAATTGCTTTCATAAGTGTTTTATAGTTTTCAGAATACAGGTCTTTCACCTCCCAAGTTTATTCCTAGGTATGTTATTATTTTTGGTGCAGACGTAAATAGGATTGTTTTCTTAATTTCTGTTTCTGCTGCTTTGTAATCTGTGTATCAAAATGCAACATACTTTTGCACACTGATTTTGTATCTTGTGACATTACTGATTTCATCTCTTAGTTCCAATAGTTTTTTGGTGGATTTTTTAGGGTTTTCGATATGTAGTATCACATCACCTGCAAATAGTGAAATTTTACTTCTTCCTTGCCAGTTTGGATGCTTTTATTTCTTTTTGTTTTCTCATTGCTGTGGCTAACACTTCCAGTACTATGCTGAATAAAAGTGATGAGAGTGGACATCCTTGTCTTGCTCTTAATCTTAGAGGAAAAGCTCTTGGTTTTAGATCATTGACTATGATAGCTGTGTATTTTTCATATATGTCCTTTATTATATTGAGGTATGTTCCCTCTAAACCTATTTTGTTGAGAGTTTTTAAAATCATGAATGGATATACTACGTGAAATGCTTTTTCTGCATCTATTGAAATGATCATATTGCAAGGATATTTTCTTCCTTTCTCTATTTAAAATTTTTGTTGATGTTTATTTTTGAGAGAGATAGAGACAGAGTGAGAGTAGGGAAAGTGCAGAGAGAGGGGGAGACACAGAATCTGAAGCAGACTCCAGGCTCTGAGCTGTCAGCACAGAGCCCAAAATGAGACTTGAACTTGTGAACCACAAGATCATGACCTGAGCTGAAGTTGGATGCTTAACCAACTGAGCCACCCAGGCCCCCCCATCCTTTCTCTTATTGATGTGGTTATCATATTGATTGATTTGAGAATACTGAACCACTCTTGCATCCCAGAACAAATCCACTTGACTGTGATGAATGATTTTTTAATGTACTGTTGGATTCTGATTGCCAATGTTTACTCGAGGATTTTTGCATTTATGTTTATCAGAGCTGTTCTCTTTTTTTGTGTGTGTCTTTATCTGGTTTGGGTATTAGAGTAATGCTGGCCTTACAGAATGAATTTGGAAGCTTTGCTTTCTTTTCTATCTCTTAAAATGGTGTGAGAAGATGTATTAACTCTTTTAAATGTTTGGTAGAATGTCCCTGTGAAGCCATCTGATGCTGAACTTTTGTTTGTTGGGAGTTTTCTGATTATTGATTTGACTTCATTGCTGTTAATAAGTCTGTTGAAATTTTCTATTTCTTCCTGATACAAATTTGGGGATTATATGTCTCTAGGAATTTATCCACTTTTTTCTAGGTTGTCTAGTTTTTGACATATAATTTTTCATAATATTCTCTCATAATCCTTTGTAATTCTCAGGTGTTGGTCATTAATTTCTTTCATTTATGATTCTGTTTATTTGGATCCTCTCTTTTTTTGATGAGTCTGACTAAAGGTTTACTAATTTTGTTGATCTTTTCTAAGAATCATTTCCTGGTTACATTGATCTGTTCTTTTTTTCTTTTAGTTTTTGTTTATTTCTACTTAATTATTTATATTTCCTTCCTTTATTATTTCCTTTATTATTTCCTTCCTTCTCTTGGTTTTGGGTTTTGTTTGTTCTTCTTTTTCTAGCTCCTTTAGGTGTAAGATTAAGTTTTTATTTTAAATGTTTCTTGCTTTTTTAGGTAGTCCTGAATTGCTATAAACTTCTCTCCTAGAAAAGCTTTTGCTGCATTCCAAAGATTGTGGACCATTATGTTTTAATTTTCACTTGTCTCCATGTATTTTTTTATTTCCTCTTTCAGTTCCTGGTTGATTGATTCATTGTTTAGTAGCATGTTATTTAACCTTCATGTATTTGTGTTCTTCCCAGATTTTTTTCTTGTGGCTGATTTCTAGTTTCATAGTGTTGTGCTCATATGCATGGTATGAATTCAATCCTTTTGAATTTGTTGTTTCATCGCCTAACATGTGAGCTATTCTGGAGAATGCTCCATGTGCAGTTAAAAAGAATGTGTATTCTGCTGTTTTATGATGGAATATTCTGAATATATGTTAGATCCATCTGGTTCAAAATGGTATTCAAAGCCACTGTTTCCTTGTTGATTTTCTGTTTGGATGATGTATTCATTGATGTAAGTGGATGTTAAAGTCTCCTATTATTATTATGTAACTATCGATTACTTCGTTTATGTTTGTTATTATTTGCTTTATGAATTTGGATGCTCTCATGATGATACAAAAATATTTAGAAGTTTTATATATTCTTGTTGGATTATTGCCTAAAAAATTATGTAGTGTCCTTGGTCTTGTTACAGTCTTTGTTTAACAATGTCTGTTTTGTCCAATATAAGTGTTGCTACCCCAGCTTTTTATAAACTTTCATTTGCATGATAAATGCTTTTCAGTCCCTTCACTTTCAATCAGCATGTGTCTTTAGGTCTGAAAGGAGTCTCTTGGTGGCAGCATACAGATGGGTCTTGCTTTTATTTTTTAATAGTTTATTGTCAAGTTGGTTTCCATATAACACCCAGTCCTCATTCCAACAAGTGCCCTCCTCCATGACCATCAATCGCCTTCTTCTCCCCCTCCCCCTCAGCCCTCAGTTTGTTCTCAGCACTCAAGAGTCTCTCATAGTTTGCCTCCCTCCCTGCCCCAACTATTTTGCCCATTCTTCTCCCACTTGGTCCTCCGTTAACTTCCTCCTAATCCACCTATATGTGCAAACATATGGTATTTGTCTTTCTCTGCATGACTTATTTCACTCAGCATAACACCCTCTAGTTCCATCCATGTTGTTACACATGGCCAGATTTCATTCTTTCTCATTGCCAGGTAGTATTCCATTGTATAAATAAACCACATCTTCTTGATCTATTCATCAGTTAATGAACACTTGGGCTCTTTCCATGTTTTGGCTATTGCTGAGAGTGCTGCTATGAATATTGGGGTACATGTGCCCCCATGCATCAGCACTCCTGTATCCCTTGGGTAAATCCCTAGCAGTGCTATTGCTGGGTCATAGGGGAGTTCTATTGTTAATTTTTTGAGGAACCTCCACACTGTTTTCCAGAGGGGCTGCACCGGCTTACATTCCCACCAACAGTGTAAAAGGGTGCCCATTTCTCCACATCTTTGCCCACATCTAGAGTCTCCTGATTTGCTCATCTTAGCCACTCTGACCGGCATGAGGTGGTATCTCAGTGTGGTTCTGATTTGTATTTCCCTGATGATTAGTGACTCTGAGCATCATTTCATGTGTCTGTTGGCCATCTGGATGTCCTCTTTGGAGAAGTGTCTGTCCATGCCTTCTACCCATGTCTTCACTGGATTATTTGTTTTTTGGGTGTGGAGTTTGATGAGTTCCTTTTAGATTTTGGATACTAGCCCTTTATCTGATATGTCATTTGCAACTATCTTTTCCCATTCCATCAGTTGTCTATTAGTTTTATTGGTTGTTTCCTTTGCCGTGCAGAAGCTTTTAATCTTGATAAGGTCCCAGTAGTTCATTTTTGCTCTTGATTCCCTTGCCTTTGGGGATGTGTCAAGTAAGAAATTTCTGCAGTGGAGGTCAAGGAGGTTGTTTCCTGCTTTCCCCTCTAGGGTTTTGATGGCTTCCTGTCTCACATTCAGGTCCTTTATCCATTTTGAGTTTATTTTTGTGTATGGTGTGAGAAAATGATCTAGTTTCATTCTTCTGCATGTTGTTGTCCAGTTCTGCCAGCACCATCTGTTAAAGAGGCTGTCTTTTTTTCCATTGGATACGCTTTCCTGCTTTGTCAAAGATTAGTTGGCCATGCATTGTGGGTCCAGTTCTGAGTTCTCTATTCTATTCCATTGGTCTATGTATCTGTTTTTGTGCCAGGGTCTTGCTTTTATATTCATTTCATTACCATGTATTCTTTTGATTGAAGACTTAAGTCTCTTTAAATTCAAGGTAATTATTGATAGGTAAGTACTTATTACCATTCTTGTTTTATGGTTGTATCTGTAGTTCTTCTCTGTTCCTTTCTACTCTTGCTCTCCTCCCTTGTGATTTGATGGCTCTCTTTAGTGATGTACTTGGATTAGCTTCTCTATTTTGTGTATATCTACTACTGGTTTTTGATTTTTGGCTGCCATCCTCTGTGGCATCCTCTTATGTCCTCTGTGAAGACTGAAAGTTGGACCTTCTCCTTGCCAATTTGGATGCCTTCTATTTCTTTGTGTTGTCTGATTGCTGAGGCTAGGAATTCCAAACTACGTTGAATAACTGTGGTGAGAGTGGCCATCATTGTCATGTTCCTGACCTTAGAGGGAAAGATCTCATTTTCCCCCATTGAGGATGATATTCACAGCAGGTCTTTCATATATGGTTTTATGATCTTCAGGAATTATCCTAGGGGTGCCTGGGTAGCTCAGTCATTTGAGGAATTATCCTTCTATCCCTACTTTCTTGAGGGTTTTTATCAAGAAAGGATGCTGTATTTTGTCAAATACTTCCTCTGCATTTATTGAAAGAGTTATGTCATTCTTATTCTTTCTTTTATTAATGTGATGTATCACACTGATTTGTGGATATTGAACCAGCCATACATCTCCGGAAATATCACACTTGATCTTGGTGAATAATTCTTTTAAGGTATTGTTGGATCTGGTTGGCTAGTATCTTGTTGAGAATTTCTGCATCCATGTTCATCAGGGAAATTGGTCTGTAATTCTCCTTTATAGTGGGGTATTTGTCTAGTTTTGGAATCAAGATAATGCTGGCCTTATAAAATGAGTTTGGAACTTTTCCTTCCACTTCCTTTTTTTGGAACAGCTTCAAAAGAAGGTGTTAACTCTTCTTTAAATGTTTGGGGGCAGGAGATGCCACGGACCCCGCCTTCGGGAGGGGCCTGGCGGATGCCTCCTTAGCCGGAGCTTGGAAAAGACTCACGGCCAGCGAAGGGAGTTCAATGGCTGAGGTGAGGTACCCCCTAGCGGGGGGCCTCATAACCCAATTCAGACTGCTCTCCCCTGTCCTCTTTGGGGTGCCTGGGTGGCTTAGTTGGTTAAGCGTCCGACTTTCGCTTAGGTCATGATCTCGCGGTTCGTGGGTTCAAGCCCCGCGTCGGGCTCTGTGCTGACTGCCAGCTCAGAGCCTGGAGCCTGTTTTGGTCTGTCACTCCCTCTCTCTGACCCTCCCCTGCTCACACTGTCTCTCTCTCCTAGAAATAAATAAAACATTAAAAAAAAAATTTTAAATGTTTGGTAGAATTCTCCTGAAAAACCATCTGACCCTGGACTCTTGATTTATAGGATACTTTTGGTTACTGATTCAATTTCTTCACTGGTTTTGGGTCTGTTCAAATTTTCTGTTTCTTCCTGTGTCAATTTTGGTAGTTTATATGTTTCTAGGAATTTTTCCATTTCTTCCAGATTGCCCAATTTGTTGGCATATAATCTTCATAATATTCTATTATTGTTTATATTTCTGCTATGTTGGCTATGATCTCTTTCATTTTTGATTTTATTTATTTGGGTCATTTCCTTTTTCCTTTTGACCAATCAGGCTAGGAGTTCACCAATTTTGTTAATTGTTTCAAAGAACCAGCTCCTGGTTTCATTGATCTGTTCTGCTGTTTTCTTTCTTTCTTTTTTTTTCTCAGTATCATTGATTTCTGCTCTAATCTTACTATGTCTCTTCTTTTGCTGGTTTTGGGGATTATTGGCTTTTCTTTTTCCAGCTCCTTTAGGCATAAGATAAAGTTGTGTATCTGAGACCTTCTTCTTTGTTTAGAAATTCTTGGATAGCTATATACTTTCCTCTTAGGACTGCCTTTGCTGCACCCCAGAGGTTTTGCACTGTTGTGTTTTCATCTTCATTCGTTTCCATGTACTTTTTAATTTCCTATTTAATTTCTTAGCTTACCCATTTACTTCTTAGTAGGATGTTCTCCAGAAAGGATCACATACTGGGTCACAAATCAGCCTTCAACAAGTACAAAAAGATTGAGATCATACTGGGTATATTTTCAGACCACAATGCCATGAAACTCAAAATCAGCCACAAGAAAAAATTTGGTAACCCCATAAATACTTGGAGATTAAAGAACATCCTAAAAGGGAATCTCACAGTTTTTAGGTTGGAGCTCTGTGTCAGGCTCTGCGCTGATGGCACAGAACCTGCTTGAGATTCACTTTCTCTCTCTCTCTCAAAATAAACATTCAATAATAATAATAATGTCATCAAAAATATGAAGTACTTAGGAGTAAATCTGACCAAATATATGAAAGGCACGTACACTAAAAAAATAAAGAACATAGCTGAGAGAAACTAAAGAAGACCCAAACAAACAGAGACATACAGTTTCTGGGTTTGACAACGGAATATTATTAAGAGGTAAAATCTTCCCAAATTCCCAGTAGGAAATTTTATAGAAATTTACAAGTTGATATAAAAATTCGTGTAGATGGACCTTGAGGGTGTTATGCTGAGCGAAATAAGTCAGGCAGAGAGGGACAAATATCATATGTTTGCACGTATAGGAGGATTAGGAGGAACTTGACGGAGGAACAAGGGGGAGAAGGGCGGAAATGGTGGGGGAGAGGGAGAGAGGCAAACCATGAGAGACTCTTGAATGCTGACAAAAACTGAGGACTGATGGATGTGGGGGGAAGGGGGGATGGGCATGGAGGAGGACACTTGTGGGGATGAGCACTGAGTGTTATGTGGAAACTAATTTGACAATAAACTATTTGTAAAAAAAACAAATTCATGTAGAAATACAAAGGACATAGAATAGCCAAAGCAACTTTAAGGAGGAAAAAAACCCTACAAAGTTGGGAAGCTAGCACAACCTGATTTCAAGGTTTAGTAAAAAGCTACAGTAATTAAGAAAGTGTGGTATTGGAAGCAAACTGTGGTGTGGGACTCAAGGAAATGATGAGTAGGAAGCACCAGAAATCTATCTTTCCCCACTACACAAGAGATGCACTGGAAGAATTTATCTGCTGTAACTATTTTGGAACTCCTGAATTACTGAAGGAATGCAACTTCAAAGGGAAGGCTTAAGTGATAAATTGTGGTTAATTTTGGTCAGTTTCAGATATTTTTTTATACAGTATTAGCTACCAATCATCCACCCCTAGCTACATGGCTGGCAGCGTTCATGTCTTCCTGGAGAAACACACACACAGCCTTTGGATACCCAGGGCAGACAAAAAGAACCCTGTCCTCCAAATATCAGATGTATGCTTTGATTATTGCTTATCACAAAGTTAGAAGGAGACAAGTAGCCATTTATGTTGCACCTTCCTCCACTGTTGCAAGGCCTTCATCTTCTGGCTAAAGAAATTTCCAGGGAATACAAAGGGCCCGTGCTCTTTTTCACTCTCCTTTTATTTTTTCTCTCTTTACTGTCTTCAGAGAAAGACATTAATGTCTAGGACATTCATAAACAACTGCACAGACAGTGAAAATCAGAAAGTCACTATGTAGGATCAAAGAAAGGTGCAGACTAATAAAAGATCTGAGAAGACTGTAAGTTTACACCTCAGGCTGATCTTGCACACAAGGACAATCTACAACAATTAAAAACATTTAAAAGCTCCAAAACAATACCAAAATAATAGCAAACTCTAGGGGAGGGAAAGAATCTGATTTCCGGATTTACCACATTATTAGATTCAAATATCTAGCTCTGACAACAAAACTTTTCGACAACAAAATCACGAAGTATATAAAGGAACAGAAAAGTGGGGCCTATTCAAAGAAAATCAGTCAATAGCAACTGTTCCTGAAGAAGACCTGATTGCAGATCTACTAGAAAAAGACTCCAAAACAAATGTCTTAAAGATGCTCAAAGACAGCTGTATATCATTTTTAAAATCTGGAGAAAGTTATAAAATATCATCTCACAAAGATACAAAAACGCACAACTTTGCATCAATTTGCAAGTGGTTGTTTTTTTTTTTAAGGGAGGGGGGTTGGCCGTGAACTATATGTTTAAAACTTCTAGGAAAGTTGGGGCACCCGGATGGCTCAGTCAGTTAATCGTCTGACTTCAGCTGAGGTCTGATCTCATCGTTTTTGAGTTTGAGCCTCACATCGGGCTCTGTGCTGACAGTTCATAGCCTGGTGTCTTCAGTTTCTGTGTCTCCCTCTCTCTGGCCCTCCTTCACTCGCACTCTGTCTCTCTCTCTCTCTCTCTCAAAAATAAGTAAATGTTTTAAAAAACTTCTAGGATAGTATGTTATGTAATTAAACATTGCAAAACCTACAGTAGACATTTTGAAGAAAAAATGAATCTGTGCATTAAACAAACAAAAATCTACCTGTAGGGTCCCATCTCACCTAGCATCTATGAATGCTACATTTTCATTGATCCATCTAAAGATAACCTTCAAGATGTCTCATTTGGCAGGTTCTGGGATGGATTTTCATGAAATGGTGCAATAGTTCTATGACCTATATTTATACTTCTGCATTCCAGAGAACATTTTGGGTTGCTGATTTAGCATTCAATATATTGTTGTAATCCTCATTTTAACTGACTATGTGCTTTGGTCTTTCAGTGTGTGTGTGTGTGTTTGTGTGTGTGTGTGTGTGTGTGTGTGTGTGTAAGTCCTGTTTAAAGAAGTCCTTCAATCAGTTGCTTATGGTTCTGAACTTGTTTCCTAATCTAAACAAGAATATGTATTTATCAGGGATATTATAAAGATTAATATAATGCAAAGAAATCAGTAATTTATCAGCCACATTTTAAATGCTCTGTAACTATTACTTTCCTTCTCTGTCCTCTTCCTGTCACCTTGCGTTTTTTATCTGTAAAAGGAAACAATGTTAGTAACCTTGGTTCACAAGGAAGAAAATGGAAAGTAATGCTATATTCATATAAAACTCATTGGAGAAAGGTTCCCTGAAAATTAACTTGCATTTATATTTGGATATTGCAACTTCTGTATTTGTATTACTTGAGATGAGGCTACAAAAAATCCTATAATTAAAATGATAGGCTGGCATAATACTTACTACTTAAAAAATTTTTAAAGGGTGATTTTGCCTTTTGCCTATATCTTGAAAGTTAGCATTTTGGATTTCTTCTGAAATGTGTAGAGTTCTGCAGTGGAACTCCTTTCTTCAATGGAAAAAAAAACTAAATGAAGATGTGGAAGAAGTCAAGAAAACAATTTATGAACAAAATGGAAATACCAACAAAGAGATAGAAAACCTAAAAAGAAACCAAAAGACAGTTCTGGAGTTATAGAATACAAATGAATTCAAAGATTCACTAGAGGCATTCAAAGACAGATTTGAGCAGACAAAAAAAAAAAAAAAAGATCTATGAACTTGAAGATAGGACAATGGAAATTATTGAGTCTGTTGAAGAGAAGAAAAAGTTTAAGGAAAATGAAAAAATCCTAAAGGACCTGGGGGACATGCAGAATAACATAGCATCCTGGGAGCTACAGAGAAAAAGAAAGAAAGGGATAGAGAGAATATTTGAAAAAATACAGGCTGAAAACCTCCCACATCTGATGAAGGACATGAATATAGACATATAAGAAGCTCAACAAACTCCAACTATGATAAACTCAAAGAGACCTATGCTGAGACATATTATAATCAAATTTTCAAAAAGCAAAGACAGAGATTCTTGAAAGTAGCAAGAGAGAAGAAACTTGTCACAATACAAAAGGGATCCTCAATAAGATTATCAGCAGGGGAAGACAGTGGAGTAAAGGACCCTCAGCTCATAATAACACAGAAAACCCAGAGACTGACAGAACAGACTCTCCATAGGTCAATGCAGGAAAGAGGCCACATTGAAGACAGTAGGAAGGGCAGAGATACACTCTGGAACTAAAAGGATTTATGGGACTGTCTTAGAGAAGGAGGGACACTCAGTGTGGAAAAAGGAGAGGACCAGACTCTCACACCAAGCAGCTCAGGCACAGGGAAACATGCATAAAAACCAGAGGGGTATAATTTTGCAAGTTTTTATAGTCAGCAGGGCTTAATACCTGGGACTTTAAAAAATCAGTAGGGTTGGATCTGGGAGAGTAAAGGGCCAGAGAAAACTAAGTCCCCACCCTTAAAGAGACAAAACAACAAAGAGCCCAACATGAGACACAGCATAGAAGCAGCTGTTGAAAAACACAGGGGGATTTGCTTACTAATCTGACAGCCTATTCTGGAGGAAAAGGAATCATTGGGAGACTCTTCCAGGAATTTAAGAGATTGCTGGCACTATTTCCCTCCCAGGACCCTCAGCCTAGACCCAGACACCTGAGGGAACCAGTTCTGCCCCAAACACTAGCTACCTAACTTGCTAACAGCATGGTCCACCTCCAGATTCTCATGAGCACACCTCTTCAAGCCATGCCTCAGCTCCAGTTTCCTCCCCCCAGCTGACCTGCACAAACATTGTTAACACCACACACTCTGTCCCTACATTCTCCTATGAACCTGCACCCTCCAAAATGTACTCTTTGAGTACAACGAGATGGCACTAGCCTGGCAGGGTGGAAGTACCATCACTCCAAAGTTACTCATACCCTTGGGAGAGGGGAAGATAACCACACACACCAGTCAGACTGCAGCTCCAGCAGTGCACTGGAGGCAGACATCTGGTCTGACTGCAGGCTCCATCCAATGAAATCTTCTCAAGGGACAACACAGGGAAAGCCCCCAGCATTCAATGCTACCATATCTCTAGGAAATGCCTTGTTTGACTAAACTCAAGCCCCAACTAGCCCAGATTGCCCATTAACAACACAGGAACCAAACCCTGCCCACAACAGGCAAAGAGAACCATTGCAGATGGCTGGACTGAAGGCAAAAGTGGCTCAACCACAATAGTTAGGTGCACACAACACACATAGGAGACACTCCTGAAATTCCAGGTTCTGGTGAACTTGGGATATTGCACTACAGGGCACCACAGGACCTCTTCTTCATGAGGCCACTACTTTCAAGATCAGGAGAGGCACCCAACTTTCCTAATAGAAAGAAATAGACAATAAGAGACAAAATGAGGTGACAGATGAATATGTCCCAAATGAAAGAACAGGACAAAATCAGAGCAGGAGCTAAATGAATTAGAGATAAGCAATATGCATGATAGTGAATTTAAAGTAATAAAGACAGTCAGTGAGACCCTCTACAAAGAGATACAAAATATTAAAAAGAACCAATCAGATATGAAAAACTCAATAACTGAAATTAAAAATATACTAGAGAAATAGGCACCTGGGTGGCTCAGTCAGTTGAGCGACAGACTCTTGATCTCACAGTATGTGAGTCTGAACCCTGCTTCAGGCTCTGCACAGAAGAGCCTGCCTGGGATTCTCTCAACCCTCTCTCTCTCTGCCCTTACCCCACTCGCAATCTCTCTCTCTTTCTTTCTCTCTCTGTCTCAAAATTAATTAATTAATTAATTAATTAAAAAATAAAACCTTTAGAAAAAAAATTTTAAAAAAGAATTATAGGAGGGGCCCAAGATGGCAGAACAGCATAGAAGGTTTTTTTGTGTCTCTCATCCCTGAAATGCAGTCAGATCAACACTAAAACATCTTGCACACCCAGAAAACTGATTTGGAGATTAACACAACAATCTCACAACCTGAACCACAGAACTCGTCAGGTATGCAGCAGAGAGGTGAACTGGGAGACAGAAAGAAGCCACAGAGGGCAGGGAGCTCTTTCTGCATGTGGAGAGAGGACAGAGATCGAGGGAGAGTACAGGAAAGCACCCACCTCCACTACCAAGAAAGAAAAAAAAAAGCAGCTGGAGAGAAAACGGACAAGTGGAAACAGCCGCAGGAAATGAACAAAAAAAGGAAGAAAAGAGAAAGGAGAGGGTTTAAATTCCATTAAGACTATAAACAGTGGGAGCGCAGAGTCTGAAACTCCATAGCTTGATACCTGGTAGTGCTCTGATGGGAAGGGAGAATCCCCAGGAGCAGAGAGCGAGGTCCGAGGGGTCAGAGGGCCACATAGGGAGAGGTGGCTCCCCTGCTAGGAGGACATTTGGTAGAGGCTGTGTGGCCACCCAACAGGCAAAGGTCCCACTGGACCCCAGAGAACAGTCACATTTGCTGGTGCTGGAACAAGAATGTTAAGGGGGAAGTCTGGTGCCAGATGTGAGTTATGATTTTCCATAATCCCTGAAATGCTGCTGCTACACAAACCCACAAACTTTCTGGGGAAGGCTGACACCCATCCACAGTCTCTGGGTACTGGCAGCCTGACAGTCTCAGGAACGTCCCTGGGGGCAGGTGGGCACCCTGCCATTGCTCAGTGAGACCCTTTCCCAATGTGCACTCTTGCCACTGTTATTCAACATAGTACTGGAAGTTTTAGCCTCATCAATCAAACAACACAAAGGAATAAAAGGCATCCAATCAGTCAAACTTTCACTCTTCTCAGATGACATGATACTCTACATGGAAAACCCAAAACATGCCACCAAAAAAACCTGCTAGAACTGGTCCATGAGTTCAGCAAAGTCTCAAGATATAAAATCAACTCACAGAAATCAATTGCATTCCGGGGCGCTATATCTAGGAATAAATCTAACTAAAGAGGTGAAAAATATATACACTGAAAACTACAGAAAACTATGAAAGAAATTGAAGAAGACACCAAAAAATGGAAAAATATTTCAGGCTCCTGGATTGGAAGAATAAATATTGTTAAAATGTCAATACTAGCGAAGCAATCTACATATTCAATGCAATACCTATCAAAATAACACCAATATTCTTCACAGAGGTAGAACAAACAATCCTAAAATTTGTATGGAACCAGAAAAGACCCCAAATAGCCACAGCAATCTAGAAAGAGAAAACCAAAGCTGGAGGCATCACAATCCCAGACTTCAAGATGTATTACAAAGCTGTAATCATCAAGAGAGTATGGTACTAGCACAAAAACAGACACTCAGATCAAGGGAACAGAATACAGAACCCAGAAATGGACTCAGAAACGTATGGCCAACTAATCTGTGAAAAAGCAAGTAAGAATATCCAATGGAACAAAGACAACCGCTTTAACAAATGGTGCTGGGAAAACTGGACAGCAACATGCAGAAAAAATGAACCTGGACCACTTTCTTACATCATACACAAAAATACACTCAAAATAGATGAAAGACCTAAATGTAAGACAGGAAGCCGTCAAAATCCTAGAGGAGAAAGCAGGCAAAAACATCTTTGACCTTGGCCATGGCAACTTCTTAACACGTCTCTGGAGGCAAGAGAAAACAAAGCAAGAATGAACTATTGGGACCTCATCAAAATACAAATCTTCTGCACAGCAAAGGAAACAATCAACAAAACTAAAAGGCAACCGAAATAATGGGAGAAGATATTTGTAAATGACATATCAGATAAAGGGTTACTATCCAAAAGCTAAAGAGAATTTATCCAACTCAACACCCAAAAAAAACAAACAATCCAGTGAAGAAATGGGGAAAAGACATGAATAGACACTTCTCCAAAGAAGATATCCAGATGGGCAACCGACACATGAAAAAATGCTCAATGTCACTCATCATCAGGGAAATACAGATCAAAACCACATTGAGATGCCACCTCATACCTGTGAAAATGGCTAACATTAACAATTCAGGCAATGACTGATGTTGGTGGGGATGTGGAGAAAGAGGATCTCTTTTGCACTGCTGGTGGAAATGCAAACTGGTGCAGCCACTCTGGAAAACAGTATGGAGGTTCCTCAAAAAATTAAAAACAGAACTACCCTATGACCCAGCAATTACACTACTAGGTATTTATTCAAGGAATACAGGTGTGCTGCTTCGAAGGGGAACATGCAACCCAATGCTTATAACAGCACTATCCACAATAACCAATGTATCGAAAGAGCCCAAATGTCCATCAATGGATGAATGGATAAAGAAGAGGTGGTATATATATACGATGGAGTATTACTTGGCGATCAAAAAGAATGACATCTTGCCATTTACAACTATGTGGATGGAACTAGAGGGTATTATGCTAAAAGAAATTAGTCAGAGAAAGACAAATATGACTTCACTCATATGAGGACTTAACATACAAAACAAATGAACATTGGAGAAGTAAAGCAAAAATAATATAAAAACAGGGAGGGGGACAAAACATAAGAGACTCTTAAATATAGAAAACAAACAGAGGGTTTGTTCTGGAGAGGTTGTGTGTGTGTGTCGGGGGGGGGGGGTGGGCTAAATGGGTAAAGGGCCTAAGGAATCTATTCCTGAAATCAATGTTGCACCATGTGCTGAGTTGGATATAAATTGTAAAAAAATAAATTATAGAAAGTAAAAAAAAGATGCTTCTTTATTTGCTGTAGTTTTAGACTCTTATGGACACAAGCCTTGTTGCTTTCAGACATAAGTGTTTTAGGAGTCTGTTCCCCTAGTGAGAGTATTAAAAGTTGGGGTGCTAGATGTGGGGTTCTATTCCAATTGTATGGCACTCTATTGGGGTGGGGATTATAGTAAGAGTGTGTCTTGGCCTTTCCTATTCATTTAGATGTGGGTATATTCTCATTTGTTGGATGTGTAGGAGCTGTTCAGCTAGTTTCCAGATCTCTATCACAGGGAATTGCACCATGTGTATCTGTTCATTTGGTGTGTGTGTGTGTGTGTAAGAAAGCTCAGGGGACTCCTAGGTTGCCATCTTAATCTTAATTATAATCATCATCATAATTTGCTGACATACTATTCTTGTAATCTGTCCTCTCTCACCTCCTTAGTTTCATCTACTTCCACTCACTCTCACTAAATCTGCTCCAGCCACAGTAGCCTTGTGCATACAAACCATTTAGAATGCAAAGAACTGCTGGGCCATGAAAGAAACCCTGAGAAAGATTTACATGCAAGGACTTCTGCCCCAGGAAACAGGCCTACCAACCTTGGGTCTGTCTTTCGATCCTGTAGCAGCCCTATGATTGAACTCCTGTCCTACTCAGCTACAATCCAAAAGCAGTCCTGCCAGCCTAGGCACCCAGCAGGAGGTGTGCCCTTCTGTGACCATAGACCTCAGTCACAGCTGTAGCCCCCAAAGCAGCCCTGTGACTCGGTCCCAGACTCCCTCAGCTGCAGTCCAGACCAGACCTGCTCCCCACCCAGGAGCATGCCCAGTGACGTGTCAGGAGCCTCCCAAGGATCCAGAGGGAGCCATGCACTAGGTTCCTACTCATAATTAGAAAGGCATTCTCCACTCCAAAGTTGTAATTTCCTCATGTTTTATTTGCATTTATTTGGGTTTATTTTTAACATTGAAATCTTTTATTCACTTGGAATTTACTCTCATATACTGTGAAGTATAAATCCAACTTTGCATTGCTCTAGATGGTTTTAGTTATACCAACTATTTGAATAGTTGATATTGTCCCCCCCTCATTGATATCATCTTATCATCTAAATTCTTGTATACACATGGGTTTATTTATGCTATTCTGTTCTATTGTTCCATCTGCTTATTTCAAACACCATTATCATACTTTTAAAACTACTGTTGCTTTATGCTGGTAAATCTGATAGGGATAACCCTTCCTCATTGCTCTTCTCTGTCAGAATTTCCTGGCTGTTCTCATTTGTCTCATTTGTCGTATGAACTTTTGAATAAACTTCACCACTTCACGGGGGGGAAAGTACAGGCATTTTTATTGGGATCATGTTAAATGTACAATTTACCCTGTGGAAAACTGTAACTTTATGAAAGTGTTTTCTAAGATCATGCAAAAGGTTTGCATTTGTTCAAATCTTCTTTCATATTTTTCATTGATTTTTAATTTTAAAGTTTTCTTCATCTGTGTCTTGCTGAATCTGTAGGTATTTCATCTTTTTGACTGCCATTCCAAGTGAGATCTTATCTTCTAACTGGTTGATATGTACAGATAATGATATAGATAGAGATATTGCCACTGATTTCCCTGTATTCATTTTGTATACAACTATCTTTGAATTCTCTTATTGCTTGACAAAGCTTTTCAATTCTCTCACAATTTCAAAGTATACCATTACTTTCATCCCTATATATGATAGTTTTATCTGCTTCTTTGCAGAAATGCTAAATGTATGATGCTGGTATTTGAGCTGAGATTAGTTTATATATCAATAAAATTTCCACTATTCCAATAATATTCTAAAATCATACTTTTGCATGTGAATATCTAATTTCCCTAATACCATTTGTTGAAAGACTATTATTTCCCCCCGCCAAATCATCTTGGCCCTTTATTCAAAAGTCAACTGACCATGGAGAAAGGGAGGAGGCAAACCACGAGAGTCTCTTGAATACTGAGAACAAAGTGAGGGCTGATGGGGAAGGGGGGAGAGGGAAAGATAGGTGATGGGCATCGAGGAGGGCACTTGTTAGGACGAGCACTGGGTGTTATATGGATGCCAACTTGACAATAAACTATGAAAGAAAAAAAATAAAATAAAAATAAAAATAATTTTTTTAAATCAACTGACCATAAAAGTTAGGGTTTACTCCTGGACTCTAAATTTCATTCCATTGATCTTTATGACAGTACCATGCTGTCATAGGTTTGTAACCTCATAGTACAAACTGCCAAGTACATTGCTTTGAAACTGCAAATGAATCCTATAATTGTGTTGTTCTTCTCAAGATTGTTTTGGCTCTCCTAGATTCCGTGCATTTCCACATGAATTTTAGGATCAGCTTGCCAATTTCTGGGATTTTGCCAGAGATTGCATTGAATTGGCAGATAAAAGTTAGGGAGTGTGCCATCTTAACATGCTGTATTAAGTCTTCCAATCTATGAGTATAGACTATCTCTCCATTTATTTAGATCTTTCGTTTCTTTCAACATTTTGTGTTTGTGATTTTCAGTACACAAGTCTTACCCACTTGTATTTAAATTATTCCTACTTTCTTCTTTTTCATGCTATTATAAATTATTTTTGAATTTCATTTTCAGAATATTGTTTGCTAATGTATTGAAAAGCAATGGATTTTTAAAATATTGCTCTTATATCCTACAACTTTCCTGAAGTTGCTTATTATCTCTAATAGGCATTTAGTGGATTATTTGAGTTTTTCTATACACAAGATCATGACATTTGCAAATACAGTTTTACTTCTTCTTTTCTATGCTAGATGTCTTTTATTTCTTTTTCTTCCATAATTGCCTGCTATAGGGTGAATATTTGAGTCACTAAAAAATTCGTATGCTGAAATCTGAACATCCAAGGTCATGGTATTAGGTGGAAACTTTGAGAGATAAATAGGTCATGAGGATGGAGGATTTAGATGAGTGCCTCTATAAAAGAGACCTAGGATAGACCCTTGCCTCTTCTGCCATATGAGAACACAGGGGGAAAAAATGTCTAGCAGGAACTTACACCTTACCAGACACCGGAAAGCTGGCACCTTGGTCTTGTACTTAGCCTCCTTACCAAAGAGAAATAAATCTGTTGCTTACAAACCACCTAGTCTATAGTATTCTGTAATTGTAGCCTGAATGGACTAAGACATTGCCCCTAGCAAAAAATCTCAAGTAGACTCCTGAATTGAGAGGTGAGAATGACAACTTTGTCTTGTCCCTTATCTTAGGAGAGAAAACACTCAACCTTCTTTATTAAGTATATTAGCTGTAGGTTCCCAGAGATGCTCTTTATCAGGTTGAGTCACTTCCCTTATATTTACAGTTTTTATCCTGAGAGGAACCTGACTTTATCAAATGCTTTTCTCCATTTCTTGAAACTATCATGTAATTTTAAAATACGGTATATTACATTAATTAATTTAGAAATGTTAAACCACCCTTGCATTCATGGTATAATGACATTTGGTATGTATAACTCTTTGATAGGTTGATAAAATTTGCTAGTATTTTGTTGAAAATGACTTTTGCGGCTAGAGTCATAAAAGATTGGCCTACAGTTTTTATTCTTCTGATGTATTTGGTTTTGGTATCAGGGTAAAACTGGCCCCAGATGATGGGCTGAGAAGTATTCCCTCCTCTTCTACCTTGTGGAACTTTATGAATTGAATTCTAGCTTGTTCAATATTCATATTAGAACCCTCATTTTGCTTATTTTTGAGTTGCCTGGTATATGTTTGCCCATTCTTTCATTTCCAACCATTTCAAACATTTTATTTTAGAAGTGTGTCTTCTAAGAGTATAATTGGGTATGTTTTATGATCCCAAATAATCATGTTTTGCTACTGATTAAGCAAAGTTTTACAGCTATTTTGAACAAGTTGCTTTTCAATTGAATCTTGATCATTCACATTGGGCATAATATTTTCCATGTAATGGTGAATGGCACATAATTTGGGAAAAGAGGACAGGGGTGGGCTCTTAATTATTCACACATGTCTTTCTGCCATGAACCTAATTATATGACATAAATCTGAAAGTAAACCCAGTAAAAATTGGTGCTGAGGAAATGGAGTTGAACAAGCTGTTGAGCTAGGTAGGAACAAACAGGGGAAAAAGGAGGAGTGGGACATTTATATTTGTGGTAATCTTCCTATGTGTCAGATGCGTCACCTCACTGACTCATTTAATATTCCTAACAATTTTCCCAAGTATTTATTTTCATCCCTTTTTTTCTCCAGATGAGAAAACGAAGGTTCAAATAGTTTTCTGAAGTGTTATCGTCAACATCTGCACCATCTGGGAGCTCGTTAGAAATGCAGAACTTCAGGCTTCACGTTAGACCTACAGAAGCAGAATCTGCCTTTGAACAGAAACCTCAGGTGATTTGTAAGCACATTCAAGTTTAAGACTCACCTGTGATTCTCCCGAAACCAAAGTGTATAAATAGCAGAACCTACTCCAAAGCCTGAGCTCCTTGCAACAGAGTCAAATCAGTTATAGCTGGATGGAGGGGTTCGTTTTGTGATATCAGACAACACTGTTGTCATCTATTGAAGAGGTAACTACTACTATAAAAACTGATTCTGTATCTCAGAATAAATAAGATGCTTTCAACACCTAGGACATTAATAAACTCGATGGTGATAAAAGTTTGTCATATTGAAACACTGTTCAAAGTAGAAATGCTACCTTAAGCCCCAAAATCCTTTGCTATGCAAGATTTATATGGGCTGCAATGAAATTGAAGCTTATTTCTGAGTGATGCTAACAGCTCTGTACACACTGCAGGTCCATACACGCTTCTGTGTCCATTCAGGAAAAATAATTCTAGTGTACCAATCATATAACTTAAATGTGGATAACAAAGGGAAGTCTTACACTAACTTCTACACCTTGGCCTAAGCCTTTAAATGTGTATAACAGTTAAATAAATTCAATTCACATCAAGTTCTGAAGCAAAGTTAAATTCTTACAAAAATCCCAAACTGTCCTTCTTTTTACCCTGTTTCTCCTTGTTGACTTTGTTTTTCAATTCTAGAGGAAACATTGTTCATGTTTGTTTTTGTTTTGCCAGAAAAAAAATGCTGATGCACTTTTGATCTAGCTCTGGTGCTCTGAGCTAGGCCAGCTTGTTCTGCTCTGAGGGCTTGACGGAGCCTTTTAAAGAGTAAAATCATAATATAGTTCAGGATCGTAACTGTTCCCAATGAGACCTTCTAAAACCTGAGAGGACTGGATCATCCACCTCAGAGAACATTACATACTGTACTCTACTTGCTTCCTTTGGAATTTTAGAGCGGAGAACCACTTCAGAATAAGGTTTATAGATAATTAATACAGCTCCACTTGTGGAGTTGTAAAAACTCAATTTGTGGTTTATTCTCTCAGTAAAATGTCACTGTTTTTAGAGCACCAGTTTTATGAGAACACACTGTACTCACTGATGCTATGGGGTCCTTTGCATCTTTTCCCAGCTGGCAAACTCTCTCTAATGATATCCCAGGGATGAGACAGAGAAAGAGATCACATCTCGGGATTTAAGCTAGTAGTTGCTCCAGGCCAGAATGGTGGTATGGTGAGTGGGGTGAAAAAGCAGCTAAATAGGACTGAGAGACAAACCACCTCACAGCTCCAAAATAAAACATGTCCAGGTATTGATTTTACTGTCACCAACCATGTTGCTTTGCACAAGTCCTCATATCTGTTTGAGCATCAATTTTCTCATTCATAAAATGGGACCAATCACATGTATCTTGCAGGATTGTTGTGAGAATTAAGTAAGTTAATGGATATAAAGCATGTGGCATATTTAATAATAATGGGAATTATTACTGTAAGCCAATTTAAATCTCTCCTGGAAAAGAGAACCTGAGGTTTAAAGACAAAATAGAAACTGGGAGCCATAAAAGAAGTACCTCCTCTTTGGAACAGGATTTCTTTCCATCAGTGCCAAAACCATTGACCACCCCCTCCCCATGAGAGAGTGTAGAACATCTAAAAAGGTAAAGGAGAAACCTGGCTGTTGTGGAGAGGAAGCCTGCCTGAACCAAGGCTGTGCTCTCTCTAAGGCCACTCAGAAGAATTTTGGAACACCAGCTCTGAGCTTCCCACACAGTTTGTCACCTCACCTCCTTTCCTCTCAGCTTCGATAACTCTGCATTGACCAGAACACTGAGGCCACAGCCTGGTGGAAACATGGTCAAAGACATAAGGCAGCAGAAAAAAGCCAGACATGTCAATTTCCTAGCTAACGTAATCCAAGCCCATACATCAAAAGGAGAGGACCTTTCTCATTCACACTCTGACAAGGTACAGAAGCAGAAACACCAAAGGGAAGACTGGAATTGGTTCACATACTGCAGCAAACGATCTGCCTGCACCCTAAACTGCTGGCCTTGGGTAATCCCTGAGAAAAAGGGGGGAGGGATTAAATGATCATTTTAGGATAATCTAGGCCAGGCATTCTATCATAAATCCCCTCTCTCACTTCCTGCCACATCTCTGTTGATAAGGTAGGTACTATGGTCCCTCTTCTCGAACAGCAGAAGCTCAGAGAGACTGGCAATCTGTCCAAAGTCACACAGCTCATCAGTCAGAATAGACATCTGTCTGACATCTAACAAACTGTTCAGCAATGAATGCTGATATATATATATGGTATATAGAGTGTCTTTATCTTTGTGAATTTGGGTTTGTTTCTTTGTTTGGTCATTTGGTTAATTTTTCTTTGGTTCTGCTCTCCCCCCTGAACACTATTAACTTAAACTACAGTTATGAATCCAACCCACCTCTTTCTAAAGGCTTTGAATAAGATACTTCAGTTGAACTTAATATTAAATCTTTCCTGGAAAATCTTTAGATTTCATAATCATTTATTATTGTAGGAAATCTAAACAATACAAGGAAGTAGAAATTCTAACCCTGAAGGGGTCTTTCCACAGTGGCTGTTATTTCTCTGAAATAACTAATTTCTTGTTGGCACATTCATATAATACAAATCCAAAAACAGAGCAGTCTTTATAGAAATTATTATCAGGACTTCTCAGGCAAGAGCAACACAAAAGGCTGAAAAGCATCTCAGAAAAACGGCAGGCAGGACGCCCATTTAAAGACCTCACATATGTTTTTATAGAATTTATTTTTTCCCTATCTTTGTTCTATGATGTTAAAAATGTTTTACCCACTTTATGCCAAACAGCAGGGGATAAATTATTATATCTCTTTGAAAGCACTCAGCATTTTCATGTGGTCTGACTTTTAAAAACAAAATGCTTGGGGGCAACTTGCTGCTCAGTAGAGCATGCAACTCATGATCTCAGGGTCATAAGTTTGAGCCCCATGTGGGGTATAGAGATTTTTTTTTTAATGTTTATTTATTTTTAGAGAGAGAGAGCAGAAGAAAGGGAGGAACAGAGAGACAGAGAGAGAGAATCCCAAGCCGGCTGTCCACTGTCAGCACAGAATTCAATGCAGGGCTCAAATTCACAAACTGCAAGATCATGACCTCAGCCAAAATCAAGAGATGGATGCTTAACTGACTGAGCCACCCAAGCACCCCGGATATAGAGTTCTTACTTAAAAAAATTTTTTTGAAAAATAAATAAAAACAGAAGATGTTGGGGCCATGCAAACATTGCTTGCTTTGTTGAACTAGCTAAAGAGTACAAGCAGGGGTGGAGCAGAGAGAGACTAAAACACAGAATCTGAAGCTGAGAGCCTAAGCTTTCAGCACAGAGTCTGATGCGGGTTTACAAACTGACAAGCCATGAGATCATGACCTGAGCCGAAGTTGGCTGTTTAACCAACTGAGCAACCCAGGTGGCTTGTGGGATTTTTTAAAAACAACATGCCACTTCACCAGAAACAATAGGATATTAACCAACCTGTGGTTGATTGTTCTTTATCCCATTGGAAATGTTCCTGAGCCCTAGAAAGACAGAACAACATTCACAGAAATAGACAGTACTAAGCACAAAGGAGGTAGTCCATCCATTCCCTTTTACTATTTTTTTTCCTGCATACCCACCATTCTTTTGATCATACTGGTTTCTCTTATTCTTCAGTAATCCCTTCAAACATGCCTCCAGTGTTTCTCAAGTTTCTTTCCTCAATAACCCTTTCCTTTATGAACCAGGCTTTCCCAAATCTTTTTTTTTTTTTTTAAATAGTTTATTGTCAAGTTGGTTTCCATATAACACCCAGTCAGGCTTTCCCAAATCTTTAACTATCAACTTCACATAAATAGTATTTAACCATCTCAGATCTTTATCGAGGACGGATGAAGGAGAAAGGAGGAAAGGAATGAGGGTAAGGGAGGGAGGGACAATTTACTCCTAAAATCTTTTCCTCATCTTCTCCCCAGAGTTACAGATCTCTTTTCCAACACTAAATTGGACATGCCTACCTGAATTACCCACCTATACCTCAAATAAATGCATGTTAGAAGCACCTTTTTTTTAAAAAAATTTTTAATGTTTTATTTATTTCTAGGAGAGAGAGAGAGAGACAGCGTGAGCAGGGGAGGGTCAGAGAGAGAGGGGGAGACACATAATTGGAAACAGGCTCCAGGCTCTGAGCTGGCTGTCAGCACAGAGCCCAACGCGGGGCTCGAACCCGTGAACCGTGAGATCATGACCTAAGTGAAAGTCGGACGCTTAACCGACTAAGCCACCAGGCACCCCAGAAGCACCTTTTTAAAAAAAAACAGTTGTATTGAGATATAAATGAGATAAAATAAGCTGCACATGTTTTAAATGTGCAATTTGTTAAATTCTGACATGTTTATACTTGTGAAATCATCACTGCAATCAAGATAATAAACAATGGATTATGACCTCAAATTTCTTCAGATCCCTTTGGAATCCCTTCCTTTCCCACTTTCCTGTGCTCCTCCACCCTACATACCCCCTCACCTTTCCCAAACAAACTAATCAGCTGTCACTATAGGTTTGTCAGCATTTTCTAGAGTTTTATAGGGATGGGACAATATGGTGTATACTCTTTTTAGATTAGCTTTTTTCACTTGGCATAATTAGGGAGTCATACTGATTGACTGTATCCACAATTCATTCCCTTTATTGATGCCACAATGGCACTGGATAAATATGCTACTATGTGTTTATCCATTTACCTATTGATAGAAATTTGGGTTGCTTATCATTTAGGGGCTATAAATAAAGCTGTTATAAACATTTCTATGCAAATCTTTATATGCACTATTTTCTTTAAAATTTTTTGTTTGTTTATTTATTTGAGAGAGAGAAAGAGAGAAAATTCCAGTCTCATGAACCCTGGGATCATGACCTGAGATGAAATTAAGAGACGCTCAACCAACTGAGCCACTCAGGTGCCCATCCTTTAATCTTGGGTAAATAAAAATCTTGGAACGAAACGGTTGGGTCATGTAATAGATGTATATTTAGGCTTTTTCTTTTCTTTTCTTTTCTTTTTTTTTTTTGCTGCTTGGTGAATAATTTTATTATTGCCTTTATCTGAAAAATCTTCATAGGAACTTGTGGTTTGGTTTTTTAACTCTCTGCAGCCTGCTCCTGAACTCTAAGGAAGCTTGCCTTCTTCTGAGCTACCTGATCTTTCTTCTGGGCAAGAGACATTTTGGGACAATTCTACCTCTTATTTTTAACATTTTTCTTGGGCTTCCTCTCATAGACTGGATTCTCTCATATAGCAACATGAGCTTTCTTATACATCTCCTTCATCATGTCTGGAGTAACAATGTTCTTTATGGATTGAGAGAACTTATTCTTATAAGCATCTTTATCTTCTTCCATTAGGTACCACATATAATCTGCAACGTTTTGACACATGATGTGCTTCTGCATTGAGTTCCTTGCTTTCTGAATCATAACCAGGAAATTGTGTGGTACTGTGAGGAATAGACAAGCCTCCATCCACAAAAACTTATCTCCAGTAGTACTTCTGGCAAGCCCTGCACCCAAATAGCAGGTGAAGGCACCAGGTTGACCATCAATGTTTTCCACATTGTATTCATCTCCGGTCACTTCTACTTGGCCTTCATAGATCTTACCCATGCCAAGCATATTGAGAAAACTGCGGGCCAGCAGCAGGCCAGTACAATAGACTGCAGCATAATTTGTCAGGCCAACCTTCACACCATACTTTGGGAGTTCCTTCAGCACAAGCTGCACACACTATCGTGTCTCCTTCTATATAGGCAAAAGCGATCTGACAAATGATATCTCTGTTGGTTACACAAATTAGCATCCTGTATTTAGGTATGTTGTATTTATTTTTATCCTGAATTACCAAGTTTCTGGGCATAGTAATCAGTTTTATCCTCTTGGCTTCTTCTAAATTTCACTTGGTATCTCTTGACGCAAGCCTTATTCTTGATAACTTTAACAAACTCCATCCTGTGGAACAGAGACCAGTGTCCACTGTTCACCACAGACCAGCAGGCTCAGTTGTATATTTAACATTTTTAAGTAACTACCCAACTGTTTTCCAAAGTGTTTATACCATTTTACATCCCCACTAGTAGTATGTGAGAGTTCTAGTTTCTCCACATCCTCTCCAACACTTGGTGTGGTCAATCTTTTAAACTTTAGTCATTCTGACAGTTATGCAGTGGTATTGCATAGTTTTTAATTTGCACTTCCCAATAAGTAAAAATGCAGTCCCCCACTACCACATATTATGCACTCGAGTTTCCCACATTTGGGGAAATCACAGGGGTCAGCACATGCAGAGTGCAATAGATGAACCTTGCCCTGGGAAAACCACCTTCGTGATCATGGTATCTCCCCTGTCAGGTAAGTACTGTATTAGGCATATTTTCATGTAATTACTTGCCATCTACAGATTTTCTTTGGTGAGGTATATTCAAATCTCTTCTCTATTTTTATTGGATTTTCTTATTACTGAGTTTTGAGTGTTCTATATATTCTGGAATCAAGTCCTTTATCAAATATATGCTTCCCAAAGATTTCTTCTGAGTCTGTGGCTTGTCTTTTCATTCTCTCCTAACATGTCCTCTGAAGAACGGAAGTTTTAGGTTTTGAAGAAGTATAATTTGTAAATTTGCCTTTTATTTATTGTGATTTTGATATGTTTTCTAAGAAGTATTGCCTACTTTGAGTTCACAAAGACTTTCTACCATGCTTTCTTCTAGAAACATAGATTTTAGGTTTTACATTTAGGCATTTGATCCATTTTGAATTAGTTTTTATATGTGGTGTGCAGTATGGACCCAAGTTTTTTTTTTTTAAATATAGATATCCATGTATGCCTGGCTGGCTCAGTTCATATACCATGTCACTTTTGATCTCAAGGTTGTGGGTTCAAGCACCATGTCAAGTGTAGACATTAGTTTAAAAAAATCTTACAAAAAATAGATATCCAATTATGTCCACACTATTTGTTGAAAAGGCTGCCTATCCTTTCCCCATTGCATTGCCTTTGCTCTGGTGTAAAAAAAAATACAATTGTCTGTAATGTGTGGGTCTGCTTCAGAACTCTCTATTCTGTTCCTTTGATGTAACTATTTCCATGCCAATACCACATTGTTGTGGTGGCTATAGTTTAATAATCATGTTTAAAATCAAGTATGGGACCCCTCCAACTTTCTTCTTACTATTTTAAGGTTATTTTAGCCCATATGAATGTTAGAATCAGCTTGCCAATTTTGACCCAAAACAGTCTGCTGAGATTTTGATTGGTATTGTACTGCATGTATAGATCAGTTTGTAGAGAACTGACATCTTAACAATATTGAGCCTTCCAGGCCATGTACAGGTATATCCCACCACTTATTGACATTTTCTTTACTTCTGTCAGCAATATTTAGTAATTTCCAGTGTACAGGTCTTTCACACATTTGGTCAGATTTATCCCTAAATTATCATTTTTATGCTATTATAAATGATACTTTAGTTTCAATCTCCAGTTATTTGTTGCTGGTATATGGAAATACAATTTCCTGTTATGAAGATTCAGTGTATCTTAAATATCCAATATACAGTAAAATTATAAGAAGTCTGGCATGTAGCAAGGGATATATGTTTTCAAGCATCAACAAGATCTGATGATTGGGGCGCCTGGGTGGCTTAGTCGGTTAAGCGTCTGACTTTTGCTTAGGTCATGATCTTGCAGTTCGTGGGTTCGGGCCCTGCGTCGGGCTCTGTGCTGCCAGCTCAGAGCCTGGAGCCTGTTTCAGAGTCTGTGTCTCCCTCTCCCTCTGACCCTCCCCTGCTCACGCTGTCTCTCTCTCTCTCCTAGAAATAAAAATATTAAAAAAAAAATCTGATGATGAAATTATTCTATTATGTGTGTGTGGTAGGTGTGAAGGAGAGCTAATGGTCAAAAATGAAAGATAATTGAGAGTTCTGAGATGACATGTGGTGGTAATCTTATTAACCAAAATGGTGACAACAAGTGGGTAAATTCACTTCATAATGGACATGGTTTGGCAATGTCTTTTTTGAAATCAAGATAGGAAATGGTGGGGGAAAGGGGGAGAGGCAAACCATGAGAGACTCTTGAATGCTGACAAAAACTGAGGACTGATGGATGTGGGGGGGAGGGGGGATGGGCATGGAGGAGGGCACTTGTGGGGATGAGCACTGGGTGTTATGTGGAAACCAATTTGACAATAAACTATTTGTAAAATAAATAAATAAATAAATAAAAAATAAATGAAATCAAGATAGAAAAATCTAGGAAGTAGTTGGAAACTAGACTGTGTTCCTTTGGTGCTTTTGGGCTCCATGGAAGGGAATTACATAATCTTAACCTTCACTCTCAACTTCCCAGAGTTATAACATGCTAGTAAATGCAGATCTTCAAGGTGAGGGAGTGGGAAGTACCCACTTACCAAATTTAATTCATCATGAAACTCTTATTGGTGAGGAGAAACAAACCTAGTGCTCAAATATACTCTTTGCAAAAGAACACTTTAAATGACAGAGAATTATGGTATTATATCATGTATCAGCTGCTTGAAAGCCTCCAACACTTGCACTTGCTCAACTCATCTTGTCTTCCAAGATTTAAGCAAATTAGCTCAAACATATATTGAGAAATCTGGTATCCTTTCTAATATGTCTGGGTGCCTGGTGGAAGCTACATTTTTTTTTTAATGTTTATTTTTGAGAAAGAGAGAGACAGAGACATAGACAGAGCAAGAGTGGGGGAGGGGCAGAGAGAGAGGGAGACACAGAATCTGAAGCAGGTTCCAGGCTCTGAGCTGTCAGCACAGAGTCCAGTGTGGGGCTTGAACCCACAGACCACGAGATTATGACCTGAGCCAAAGTCAGAAGCTCAACGGACTGCACCACACAGGCATGGGGGCTACATTTCAGTTGAGTTCCTACTTCCAATAAATTCTTGATATCTATTCTGAATTTCACTTTCTTCCTTATATCAAGCTGATGGACCCTTCTTAATCCCCTTTCTTTCTGGAACACTACTGACTCAAGGTTGAGGGTATGGCACAATAGAGAGGAGTTGAACCCTATGTGACACAGTCAAGAAAAATTGAGAATTAGACATCCCTGTTAATTTAAAATATTCTTATCTATCCCTGCTTCCAGTAAGTAAATATGCCTACAAGTTAGACATGGAGAAACAATTCCCTCAAACTTGAGCTCATCATAATAGCACAGTTTTCACATTAGTACACACCTGACCTATTTTAAAATCAACCAATCCTATCTGTAAAAGACTGATCAAATTCAACATTTTTTTATATTAATAAAATTAGCATAACACCACTTTAGTTCTTACTAAGTGTCAGGATCATTCTAAGCACTTTACATCTTTATTAACTAACTTATTAAGTCTCACTATTCTATAAGGTAGGTGCTATTATTAAACCAGTTTACAGGTGAGGCACTTAAGACTTGTCTGTGACCACACAGCTAGTAAGTGTGTGAAGATGGGTTTTACCTTAGCTTAAATCTAAGAGCTGTGTTCTCCCAACCACCACTCTATGCTGTCTTTCACTCAGTGTTTAAGCCATTTTGCTGGGTACTATATGGCAATCTCTGAAGTAAAATGATTTATGATTTCTTATTTAAAAAAAATTTTAAGGTTTTATTTTTAAGTAATCTGTACACCCAGTGTGGGCTCAAACCCACAACCCCCAGATCAAGAGTCACACACTCCAATTAAACCAGCCAGATGCCCCTGATTTCCTATTTAAATTGGTTAAGTAATATGCGGTCTTTTATAAGTATGCTAAGAAAAAACTAGCTCAGTGTTCAATCCAAACAAGTATTAATGCATCATTTAATAGGCAATACTTAAATACTGTGATGGTTTACATATTATTATGGTATTGTATTATTGTTAAAAATTTACATTTAAAATTCACACACTAGTCTATTACCTATGATTATAGTATGAACTCATAGAGTAGATTCTATTGAAATTGACATCTTGTGATGTTATCATCTTTACATTTTAAAAATTTATTTATTTTGAGAGAGAGCATAAGTGGGGGAGTGTTAGGGGGACAGAGACAGAGACAGAGAGAGAGGGAGAGAAAGAATCATAAGCAAGCTCCAAACTGTCAGTGCAGAGCCTGACACAGGGCTCAAACTCACAAACCACGAGATCATGACCTGAGCCAAAAATCAAGAGCTGGATGCTTAACTGACTGAGCCACCCAGGCACCCCTGATGTTATCACCTTTATCATAATGTATAGCTACTGCTACCACTAACATTAGCAATTAAAGTTTCCCATGGGAGGAATGCAAACTGATGCAGCCACTGTGGAAAAAAGTATGGAGTTTCCTCAAAAAATTAAAAAACAGAATTACCACTTGATCCAGGAATTCTACAACTGGGTACTTGTCCAAAGAATAGGAAAACACTAATTTGAAAAGATATAGGCACCCCTGTTTCCTGCAGCATTATTTGCAATAGCCAAATTGTAAAAGCAATCCAAACATCCATCAAGAGATGGATAAAGAAGATGTGGTAACACACACACACACACACACACACACACACACACACACACACGAATATTACACTGCCATAAAAAATTAAATTCATTCTTGCCATTTGCATGGATGCAACATGAATGGATTTAGAGAGAATGTTAAGCCAAATAAGTCAGAGAAAGACAAATACCATATGATTTCACGCATATATGGAATTTAAGAAATAAAGTAAGTGAACAAAAAAGAGACACAACACAGACTCCTAACTACAGAGAGCTGATAGTTACCAGAGGTGGGGGTAGGGGGTATGAGTGAAATAAGTGAAGGGGATTAAGAGTAGCTCTACTGAGGGGCGCCTGGGTGGCTTAGTTGGTTAGGCGTCCGACTTTCGCTTAGGTCACGATCTCCCGGTTCATGGGTTCGAGCCCCGCGTCGGGCTCTGTGCTGACTGCCAGCTCAGAGCCTGGAGCCTGTTTCAGTCTGTGACTCCCTCTCTCTCTGACCCTCCCCTGCTCACGCTGTCTCTCTCTCTCCTAGAAATAAATAAAAATTAAAAAAATAAAAATAAAAAAAAGAGTAGCTCTATTGTGATGAGCACTGAATAATGTATAGGATTGTTGAATGTAACACAGAATTGTACACTTGAAACTAATATTGTACATTAATTATACTAGAATCAATTTTTTAAGTAAAAATCAAAAATAAAAATAATTTTTAATGTTTCCCATGGGGGTTGTGTTTGTATATGTATATATATGCATACAGATGTTTGTTTATATATATACCTGCACTTCACACACACACATAGTCCAATGACTTCATGCAATTTCTTTCAAGTTTTTAATATTTACTCTATTTCCCATATCCTCTGCTGTCAGAACTTGTCTCAATATTAAAAATTAAGGACAGATGGGGCATCTGGGTGGCTCAGCTGGTTAAGTGTCCAATTCTTGATTCTGGCTCAGGTCAAGATTTTATGGTTGATGGGATCAATCCCTATGTTGGACTCCACGCTGACAGCATGGAGCCTGTTTCGGATTCTCCCTCCCTTGCTCTCTGCCCCTCCCTTGCTCATGTGTGCACGCTCTCTCTCTTTCTCTCTCTCAAAATAAATAAACTTAAAAAAAAGTTAAGGACAGGGGCACCTGGGTGGCTTAGTCGGTTAAGCATCCGACTTTCGCTTAGGTCATGATCTCACGGTTCGTGGGTTTGAGCCCCGCGTCGGGTTCTGTGCTGACTGCCAGCTCGGAGCCTGGAGCCTGTTTCAGTCTGTGACTCCTCTCTGACCTTCCCCTGCTCATGCTGTCTCTCTCTCTCTCTCCTAGAAATAAATAAAACATTAAAAAAAAAAAGTTAAGGACAGCTGAATAAAATCTTTCAAGAGGAAATTTTAAGCCACAAGAAAAGTAGTGGGAAGTAGTCTTAGTTGTCCATTTAGTTGAGCAACAGAGGTCTAGTCTTGTCCTTGGCCAAGAAGATTTTCATAAATGTAGCCAAATTATAACCACCAAAAAAAGGAGATTATGCAGATTAATATTATCTTTCTGACACTGCTTTTCAGTTCCCTAGATGCACTGAGTCCACTGAATAAGCATTAATAGAGCAGCTACTACTACTGGTTATGTCACTCAAGTAACACGGTATATAAGCATAGGGTCTGGAATCAGGGGACCTGGTTTGAATTCAATTCTGTCACTTACTGAACTCATGCCAATCTAATTTCTTATATTATTGTGTAATCTCCACCACTTCTACTCTTACTTTAAAAGATTTACAGGAGTGAAAGTTCTGAACACATAATTTTCTATTAGGAGGGTTAACAACTTTAAACCTTACATCTTAATTTATTTCAGCTACTTAACGATTCCAGTCTTGTGCCAAGTAATTGGGTGATTTGAATACCTTGCCTTTTTGAGAGTGACTGTTTTTCATTTCCTCTGGAGCTCTGAGATCACTGGCTAGGAAAGGAAGAGAATTGATGATGATACAGATGTCTTTCCCATTTCCTCTGCCGCCAGAAACTAGTTATCTCATTACTGAAGGTTACAGATAGTGAATGAAGTGCTTCCTTCCTTGCTTGCTTACTTGCTTCCTTCCTTCCTAATAGATGACCCCATTTCAATTCCAAACAGTCTTCTCTAAACACATTACAATGAAACTTTTCAAAATGCAAACTCAGAGAGAGAACTCTAACAGTAGCAAGAGAAAAACAGATATTAAGCTATAGGAACCCCCACTAGGCTATCAGAAAATTTCACAGCAGAAACTGTACAGGTCAAGAGAAAGTGGAATAATCAAAGTGCTTAAAGAAAAAAAAAAAGCCAACCAAGAATACTCTATATTCTCTAAAATTATTTTTCAGAACTGAAAGAGAAATAAAGACTTTCCTAAACAGCACTTAACTACAGTATAAAGGTTAAATGAGGGGCACCTGGGTGGCTCAGTCGGTTAAGCGTCCAACTTCAGCTCAGGTCATAATCTCATAGTTCTTGAGTTCAAGTCCTGTGTCGGGCTCTGTGCTGACAGCTCAGAGTCTGGAGTCTGTTTCAGATTCTGTGTCTCCCTCTCTCTCTGCCCCTCCCCCACCCTCTCTCAAAAGAGGAATAAATATTAAAAAAAAAATCTTTGTAGTAGAGGCTAAAGTCTGGGATGGTGATCCCTCCTGTTTTGGTTTTATTTTTCAGGATTACTTTGGCTATTCGGGGTCTTTTGTGGTTCCATACAAATTTTTGGATAGTTTGTTCTAGTTTTGAGAAGTATGCTGGTGCAATTTTGATTGGAATTGCATTGAATGTGTAGAGTGCCTTAGGTAGTAATGACATCTTAACTATATTTATTCTTCCTATCCATGAGCATGGAATGTTTTTCCATTTCTTTGTGCCTTCTTCAATTTCCTTCATAAGTTTTCTATAGTTTTCATCATACAGATCTCTTGTATCCTTGGTTAGGTTTATTCCGAGGTATTTTATGTTTTTTGTGCAATTGTGAATGGGATCAGTTTCTTGATTTCTCTTTCTGTTGCTTCATTGTTGGTGTATAAGAATGCAACCGATTTCTGTACATTGATTTTGTACCCTGCAACTTGGCTGAATTCTTGGATCAGTTCTAGTAGGCAAGACAGCATGGTATTGGCACAAAAAACAGACACATAGACCAATGGAACAGAATTGAGAACTCAGAAGTGGACCCAAAAGTATACAGCCAACTAATCTTTGACAAAGCAGGAAAGAATATCCGATGGAAAAAAGACAGCCTTTTTAACAGATGGTGTTGGGAGACCTGGACAGCAACATGCAGAAGAATGAAACTAGATCATTTTCTCACACCATGCACAAAAATAAACTCAAAATGGATCAAGGACCTGAACGTGAGACAGGAAACTATCAACACCCTAGAGGAGAAAGCAGGAAACAACCTCCTTGACCTCCACCGCAGCAACTTCTTACTTGACACATCCCCAAAAGCAAGGGAATCAAGAGCAAAAATAAACTGTTGGGACCTCCTCAAGATTAAAAGCTTCTGCACAGCCAAGGAAACAACCCAGAAAATTAATAGGCAACCAACGGAATGGGAAAAGATAGTTGCAAATGACATATCAGATAAAGGGTTGATATCCAGAATCTACAAGGAACTCACCAAACTACACGCCCGAGAAACAAACAACCCAGTGAAGAAATGGGCAGAAGATATGAACAGACACTTCTCCAAAGAGGACATCCAGATGGCCAACAGACACATGAAACGATGCTCAGCATCCCTCCTCATCAGGGAAATACAAATCAAAACCACACTGAGATACCATCTCACGCCAGTCAGAGTGGCTAAAATGAGCCAATCAGAGAACTCTAGATGCTGGCGAGGATGTGGAGAAACGGGCACCCTCCTACACTGTTGGTGGGAATGTAAACTGGTACAGCCCCTCTGGAAAACAGTGTGGAGGTTCCTCAGGAAACTAACAATAGAACTCCCCTATGACCCAGCAATAGCACTGCTAGGAATTTACCCAAGGGATACAGAAATGCTGAGGCATAGGAGCACATGTACCCCAATGTTCATAGCAGCACTCTCCACAATAGCTAACACATGGAAAGAGCCTAAGTGTCCAGCAACAGATGAATGGATCAAGAAGATGTGGTTTATCTATACCATGGAATACTACATGGCAATGAGAAACAATGAAATCTGGCCATGTGTAGCAACATGGATGGACCTTGAGGGTGTTATGCTGAGCGAAATAAGTCAGGCAGAGAAGGACAAATATCATATGTGTGCACGTATAGGAGGATTAGGAGGAACTTAACAGAGGACCAAGGGGGAGAAGAGGCGGAAATGGTGGGGGAAAGGGAGAGAGGCAAACCATGAGAGACTCTTGAATGCTGACAAAAACTGAGGACTGATGGATGTGGGGGGGAGGAGGGGTGGGCATGGAGGAGGACACTTGTGGGGATGAGCACTGGGTGTTATGTGGAAACTAATTTGACAATAAACTATTTGTAAAAAAAAAAAAAAAAGAAGATGTGGTTTATCTATACAATGGAATACTACATGGCAGTGAGAAAGAATGAAATCTGGCCATTTGTAGCCACATGGATGGAACTGGAGGGTATTATCCTAAGCGAAATAAGTCAGGCAGAGAAAGACAGATACCATACATTTTCACTCATATGTGGAACAGGAAAAACTTAACAGAGGACCATAGGAGAGGGGAAGGGGAAAAAATAGTTAAGGAGAGGGAGAGAGACAAACCACAAGAGACTCTTAAATAGTGAGAACAAAGTGAGGGTTGACGGGAGTGGGGGAGAAGGGGAAATGGGTGATGGGCATGGAGGAGGGCACTTGTTGGGATGAGCACTGGATACTATATGGAAACCAATTTGACAATAAACTATATTTAAAAAAATTTTAAAAAAATAAAAAAAAAATAAAAAATCTTTAAGGAAGATGAAAAGTAAACAGTAGTAAAAATAACTATACCTACTATAGCTTGTTAATAAATGCACAATATAAAAGGATGTAAATTGTGACTTCAAAAACATAATAGTAGAGTAGAAGTTTCAAGTTTGAGTATGAGATTGAAGTTAAGTTGCCATTGGCATAAAATGAACCATTCTATGCTTTATGTAAACCTCATAGTAACCAAAAAGTAAAAACCAACAATACATTCACAAAAGATAAATACAAAGGAATTAGAACATAACACCATGGAAAATCACTAATTCACAAAGATAGGCAGCAAAAGAGGAAACAGAGAACAATGGAACTATAAAACAGTCAGAAAAGGAATTAATAAGATGGAATTAGTAAGTACTTACATATCAATTATTACAATAAATGTAAAAAGATTGAATAATGCAATCAAAAGGCAAAAGCTAGGGTACCTGGGTGGCTCAGTCAATTAAGAATCCAACTTCAGCTCAGGTCATGATCTCATGGTTTGTGAGTTCAAGCCACATATCAGGCTCTTTGCAGAGCGGGGAGATGGCCATGGAGGAGGGCACTTGTGGGGATGAGCACTGGATGTTATATGGAAACCAACTTGACAATAAACTATTTGTAAAAAAAAATAATAAAATAATTTTTTTAAAAAAAATCAGGCTCTTTGCTGTCAGCAGAAAGTCCTCTTCACATCCTGTGTCTGCCTCTCTCTCTGCTCCTCCCTAACATGTGCACACACCCGCACTCTCTTTCTCTCTTCAAAATAAACAAACATTTTTTAAAAAGGCAAAGTCTGGCTGGCTGAATAAAAAAAACGTTTTAATTAAAAAAAAAAAAACAAACAAGACCCAACTATATGCTGCTTACAAAAAACTCACTTCAGCTTTAAGGACACACATAGGTTCAAAGTCAAGGGAAGGAAAAAGATATTCCATGTAAGTGGAAACCAAAAGAAAGCAAAGATAGCTATATTTGTACCTGACAAAATAGATTTTAAGCCAAAAATGGTAACAAGAGACAAATAAGGTATGATAAAGGATTAACTCATCTAGAATATGTAACAATTATATATATATGCACCCAATGTCAGAATACTTAAATATATTAAGCAAATACTAACAGATGTGAAGGGAGAAAAAGAAAACAATAATAATAGAAGACTTCAAGACTCCACTTTCAGCAATGTATAGATCATCCAGACAGGAAAATCAACAAGGAAGTGGACATGAGCCATACTTTAGACTAAATGAACCTGACAGACATACCCAGATATTCCAGCCAATAGCAACAGAATACCTATTCTTCCTCAGTGCACATGGAATATTCTCCAGGATAGATTACATCATAGGCCACAAAATTTAAGGCTAAGCAAATTTAAGATTTAAATCACATCAAACATCAATTCCAACCACAATGGTATGAAACTAGAAATCAACAAGAGGAAAGCTAGAAAATTTACAAACATACAGAAACTAAAAACACACTCCTGAACAACCAATGGGTCAAAGATGAAATCAAAAAGTAAATCAAAACATTTTCAAACAAATGAAAATGGAACTACAACATAAGAAAACTATAGAACACTGCAAAAGCAGTTCATAGAGGGAAGTTTATAGTGATAACTGATAGTGATATATTAAGAAAAAGAAATATTCCACATAAACAATCTTTTTAAAAATTTTTTTTAAATGTTTTATTTATTTCTGAGAGAGAGCGAGGCAGCATGAACGGTGGAGAGTCAGAGAGAGAGGGAGACAAAGAATCTGAAGCAGGCTCCAGGTTCTGAGCTAGCCATCAGCACACAGCCTGATGTGGGGCTCAAACCCACAAACCATGAGATCATGACCTGAGCTGAAGTGGGACACTTAACTGACTGAGCCATCCAGGTGCCCCTCCACATAAACAATCTAACTTTATACTTGAAGGTGCTAGATCCAAAAATAAGCCCAAAGTTAGCAGAAGGAAGTAAATAACAAAGACATCAAACCAAAAATAAATAAAATAGAGACATGAAAAACAATAGAAAAGATAAACTAAAAACTGTATTTAAAATATAAACAAAATTGATACCGATACCACAGAAATACATATGATAGTAGAAAACAATTATGAACAATTATATGCCAACAAAAGGGATAACCTAGAAGAAATGGATACATTCCTAGAAATATACAACCTACCAAAACTTAATCATGAAGAAACAGAAAATCCAAACAGACCAAGATGGGCAAGGTAGATGAGCTGGTAAGAAAAAACTTTCCACCAGAGAAAAGCCCAAGAGCTGATGATTTCACTGGTGAATCTACCAAACACTTAAAGAAGAATTAATGACAATTCTCCCCTAGCACTTTTTAAAAGCTAAAACAGAGAGAGCAGTCCCAAATTCATTTTATGAGGCCAGTATTCCCCTTAAAGCCAGAAGAAGGTACTGTAAAAAAATAAAAAAGAAAAGGAAAGGAAAGGAAACAAGAGAAAAGAAATCAAAGAAAACTACAGGCCAATAAGACTGATCAACACAGATGGGAAAATCCTGAGCAAAATACTAGGAAATTAAATTCCACAGCCCTCTAAAAGGACCATACTCTATAATCAAGCTTCTGTATTGCAAAAGACATAATCAATAAAATGAAAAAGCAATCTACAGAATGAGAGAAAAGTTCTACAAACCATATATCAGATAATGGTTTAATATGCGGAACTTATACAGCTCAGTAACAACAAAAAAAATCCAATTAAAAAACGGGCTGAGGAACTGAGTAGACATTCTCCAAAGAAAACACACAAATGGCCAATGGATACATGAAAAGATACTCAGTATCACTAATCATCAGGGAAATGCACATCAAAACCACAATGAGTTATCACCTCACAATCGTTAGAATAGATATCATCAAAAAGACAAGAAATAAGTGTTGGTGAGGATGTGGACGGAAGAGAACATTTGTGTACTGTTGATGGGAATGTTAATAGGGGCAATCATTACAGAAACAATATGGAGGTATTTATACAGAAACAATACAGGAGGTATTCCTGATTTATATAATCAGGAAATTAAAAAACAGAACTGCTGTATGACTCAGCAATCCCACTTCTGGGTATATATCAAAAGGGGGAAGAGCAGGATATTGAGAAGCTATCTGCACTCCCACGTTCACTGTCGCATTATTGAAAATAGCCAAGATATAGAAACAACCTAAATGTCCATTTATGGATGAGTGGATTTTATAAGAATGTGATTTCAAACACACACTATTCAGCATAAAAAAGGAAATGCTGTCATTTGCTACAACATGGATGGACCTTGAGTGCATTAAGCTAAGTAAGTTAGACAGAGAAAGGCAAATACTATAAGGTATCACTTACATGTGAAACGTAAAGAAACCAAACTTGTAGAAACAGAATAGACTGGTGGCTGACAGTGGCTGTGCGGTAGGGGAATGGGGGATATATTGGTCAAAGAATACAAATTGTCAGTTCGAAGAGGACTGAGTTCTGGAGATTTAAAGTAAGGCCCTGTAGGGGCGCCTGGGTGGCTTAGTCGGTTAAGCGTCCGACTTTCGCTTAGGTCATGATCTCGCGATTTGTGGGTTCGAGCCCCGCGTCGGGCTCTGTGCTGACTGCCAGCTCAGAGCCTGGAGCCTGTTTCAGTCTGTGACTCCCTCTCTCTCTGACCCTCCCCTGCTCACGCTGTCTCTCTCTCTCCTAGAAATAAAAAAAAAAATAAAAAAAAAATAAAGTAAGGCCCTGTAATTATCATCATCAACACTGTACTATATTCTCCAAAGCTGCTAAGAGACTATGGCTTAAGGTCCGGAATTGTGATGCCTCCAGCTTCGGTTTTCTTTTTCAACATCACTTTGGTTCTTCAGGGTCTTTTTTTGATTCCATACAAATTTTACGATTGTTTGTTCTAGCTCTGTGAAGAATGTTGGTGTTATATTGGTAGGGATTGCACTAAACGCATAGATTGCTTTGGGTGGTATTGACATTTTAATGATAGCTTTTCTTCCAATGCATGAGCATGGAATGTTTTTCCATTTCTTTATGTTTCTTCAAATTCTTTCATAACTTTTCTGTAGTTTTCAGCAGATCTTTTTTTTCTTTGAATCAGCCTTTTTTTTCCTCTTAGTTTATTGTCAAGTTGGTTTCCGTATAACACCCAGTGCTCATCCCAACAAGTGCCCTCCTCCATGCCCTCTCCCCCACCCCTATCAGCCCTCAGTTTGTTCTCAGCATTCAAGGGTCTCTCATGGTTTGCCTCCCTCCCTCTCCCCTACTATTTTTTCACTTCTCTTCCCCCATGGTCCTCCGTTAAGTTCCTCCTAATCCTCCTATATGTGCAAACATACGGTATCTGTCCTTCTCTGCCTGACTTATTTTGCTCAGCCTAACACCCTCAAGATCCATCCATGTTGCCACAAATGGCCAGATTTCATTCTTTCTCATTGCCAGGTAGTATTGCATTGTATAAATATACCATATCTTCTTGATCTATTCATCAGTTAATGGACACTGAGGATTTTTCCATGTTTTGGCTATTGCTGAGAGTGCTGCTATGAACATTAGGGTACATGTGCCCCTATGCATCAGCATTCCTGTATCCCTTGGGTAAATTCCTAGCAGTGCTACTGCTGGATCATAGGGGAGTTCTACTGTTAATTTTTTGAGGAACCTCCACACTGTTTTCCAGAGGGGCTGCACCAGGTTACATTCCCACCAACATTGTAGGAGGGTGCCCATTTCTCCACATCCTTGCCAGCAACTAGAGTCTCCTGATTTATTCATTTTAGCCACTCTGACTGGCGTGAGGTGGTATCTCAGTGTGGCTTTGATTTGTATATCCCTCATGATGAGTGATGCTGAGCATTGTTTCATGTGTCTGTTGGCCATCTGGAGTGTCCTCCTTGAAGAAGTGTCTGTTGATGTCTTCTGCACATTTCTTCACTGGATTATTTGTTTTTCAGGTGTGGAGTTTGGTGAGTTCCTTATAGATTTTGGATACTAACCCTTTATCTGATATGTCATTTGCAACTATCTTTTCCCATTCCATCAGTTGTCTATTAGTTTTATTGATTGTTTCCTTTGCCGTGCAGAAGCTTTTTATCCTGACTAGGTCCCAATAGTTCATTTTTGCTGTTGATTTCCTTGCCTTTGGGGATGTGTCATCAGCAGATAGATCTTTTACCAAAGCTGTAATCATCAAGACACGATGGTATTGGCACAAAAACAGACACACAGATCAATGGAATAGAACAGAGAACCCAGAAATAGACCCACAAGTATATGGCCAACTAATGTTCAACAAAATAGCAAAGGGTATCCAGTGAAGAAAGGCAGTCTCTTCAACAAATGGTGCTGGAGAACTGGACAGCAACATGCAGAAGAATGAAACTGAACCACTTTCTTACACCATACACAAAAATAAATTCAAAATGGATGAAAGACCTAAATGTGACAGAGGGGAAACCATCGATATCCTACAGGAGAAAATGGGCAAAAACCTTTTTGACCTAGGCCACAGAAACTTCTTACTTGACATGTTTCTGGAGGCAAGGAAAATAAAAACAAAAATGAACTATTGGGACCTCTCAGGATAAAAAGCTTCTGCACAGTGAAGAAACCAATCAACAAAACTAAAAGGCAACCGATGAAATGGGAGAAGATACTTGCAAATGACATATCAGAAAATGGGTTAGTATCCAAAATCTATAAATAACTTATCAAATTCAACACCCAAAAAACAAATATTCCAGTGAAGAAATGGGCAAAACACAGCAACATTTTTCCAAAGAAGACATCCAGATGGCTAACAGACACATGAAAAAATGCTCAACATCACTCATCATCAGGGAAATACAAATCAAAACCACAATGAGATACTACCTGAAACCTGTCCGAATGGCTAAAATCAACAACTCAGGAAACAATAGATGTTGGTGAGGGTTCAGAGAAAGGGGAACCCTCTTGCACTATTGGTGGGAATGCAAACTGGTGCAGCCACTCTGGAAAACAGTATGGAGGTTCCTCAAAAAATTAATAATAAAATGACCCTGCAAGCCAGAAATTGCACTATTTATCCAAGGGATACAAAAATGCTGATTCAAAGGGGCACATGCACCCCAATGTTTATAGCAGCACTATCAACAATAGCCAAATTAAGGAAAGAGCTCAAATGTGCATTGACTGATGTATGGATAAAGAAGATGTGGGGTGTGTGTGCATGTATACACACACGCGCGTGCACACACATAGTGGAATACTACTTGGTGATAAAAAAAGAATGTAATCTTGCCATTGCAGCTACATGGATGGAACCAGAGGGTATTATGCTAAGCAAAATCAGTCAGAGAAAGACAGATATCATACGATTGCACTCATATGTGGAATTCGAGAAACGTAATAGGGGAAGGAAGGAAAAAGAAGATTAAAACACAGAGAGAAGCAAACCATAAGATTTTCTTAAATATTGAGAACAAACTAAGGGTTTCTGAAAGGGTGGTGGGTAGGGGAATGGGTTAAATGGGTGATAGGCATTAAAAAGGGAACGTTCTGGCATGAGCACTGGGTGTCATACATAAGAGATGAATCACTGGGTTCTACTCCTGAAGCCAAGACTACACTGTATGTTAATTAACTTGAATTCAAATTTAAAAAAAAAGTTGCTAAGAGACCAGATCTTAAATGTTGTCACCAGACACACACACGCACACAGACACACACAGACACACATAGAAAAAAAAAATTATAATTCTGTGACATGCTGGAGATGTTAGCTAAGGTTATGGTGGTAATCATATTGCATATAAATGTATCAAGTCATTACACTGTACACCTTAAACTTACACAATGTTGTATGTCAAATATATCTGAATCAAAAAAAATGAAGTCTGGGTCAATTCTTCCCCCATCTCTACTTGTGTCTCTTACTGGTTGCTAAATACATAGAATAATAATGCCTTACATTTCAGTAAGTCTGTTTTAAATACATTTATTTTTCAGAATCATTCGGATGTCCCTGTGTAGTAACTAAAACTGTTATCATTATTATACAATTGACTAAGAAGTAGTAAAGGTGTGATTCAATCACAAGTTCCTTGATGACTCCAAGACTTAAAGCCTAGACATGATAAAAATGTCAGCATAACAGACAAAGAAGAGTTTGTTCTTAATTTCTAATACACTGAGTTTACGGAGATAGCAGGAATCCAATAAGGTAGGCAGCTGTTATTTTCAACAGTTTGTCAGTTTGAAAAATAATTGATGCACAGTGGCCTAGGCCAGAACATTGTTATACCCTTTTTCTGCTGTCTTAAGATTCCAGATTTCCCAGATCTGCTTAAGTACCTTTCTATTCCAAGCCAGTTCAACCTGGACACTCTCTAAACAAAATCAGAATAGGCATTTTGTGTACAGGACTATTTGCAGCACAATGCTGACACCTAGCGTATTGACTGATTTTCTTTCATTCTCCCTATTTTCCTTTCTTCTGTCCCTTCTTCCCTCCCTTCGTCCCTCCCTCCTTTTCTCCTTTCCTTCCTTCCCTTTAAGAATGGTGGCTAGGATAATAATAGAAAACATTTACTGAGAACTTACTACACATTAAGCATTGCACTAAGCACTTTAAACATATTTCTCTTCATGAACTATGAACAATTCTTTATCATCATTCCTATTTCACACAAAGACGGGAAAGAGGCCAGTTAAATCAAATTTTATTCCTGCATAAGTTAGAATTGAAATGCAGATCTGTTGGACTCTGGAGCTGTAGCACTCACTCAGTTTTTAAAGAAATCAGGTAGGATTGTTTTTATTAGATGACTAAGTTAGTTTCTATGTATTCACTCGGAGTACATGTTTACAGACTTTATTTATTCAACACTATTCCTGAGTTACCATAGAAAATACAAGATCTGAGGTCCACAACTTTGAGCCAGCCCTCCTCTTGATGTAATGTCTCTTTCTAGGGAAGGCTGTCAGCCCTAGACATCCTGGTCTTCTACCCTCTCATTCTCCCTCTGAGGGCAGTGATTACCTCTGAGTGTTTCAAGGACAGCAACTCTCCTGTGAGTAATATACATTATAGTGTAATTTTTTGTGGGGCGAGCCTATCTTTCCTTAAGTTATCTTGTTTCTTCTAGGCTATGTGCTCCAAGAAGCAAGAGAGAGCATACGCCTTTCTCTTTTGTTGAAAGCAAACAACTCAGCACATAGGGACTATTCAATAATGTGCTGAATACATTAACGAGAGGCTAAGAATCTATGTCTTTTCTAACATTATTTTCTTTACACCTTTTATTACGAATATGTAGGTATTTGAGTTCAGTTGCTTAGTAGTTGGTGCTTATGGCTGTCAGTGAGCTGTTCAGCCTCTCTCTTTGAGAAAACATGCTTCCTCGGTCCTGACAGTGTCTCCCTACTGCTGCTCCATTGTCTCTGTCCAAATGGGTGGAAGTTTTATTTCCCTTTCTCTTCACCTTCCTTCACAGTTAAATGTCCCAAATCTGATATGAAGATGCATCAACTGTTTTAACCCAGTGGAAATAAAATTGTGAGGGAGGTGAGTAATGAGCTCAGTGTCATGCTTTTCAATTAGTTTGATCAAGCACAACTTGGCTGCTCCCAAGGCTTCCCTTTTAACTTTCTTAGGTCAGCTTGTAATTTTACCTTTCCAACTGAACCTAATTAAACTGCACAGAAACAGCCAACTTACTTCTAGACCAGTCTGCTACACTAGTTTTTACTTCCCACTTTATACTTCCAGTGTCTAGTAAATCACAAATTCTCAATGAGCACTTCTATCAGAGGAAATAGTAACTAACACTGATCAAATACTCAGCATATGCAAACTGGATGCTTAACACAGCACGTTATCTCATTTCACAATACTAAAAGAGAACCTATTGTTTCCATTTTACAAATTATGAAACAGACTCAGAGAAAGTAATTCCCTCAAAGTGAGAAGCAAGTGTCTTTCTTATCAGTTTGAAATTGTTCTCTAAACATCTACATGAAACTGGTAGTCTTACCCGGCTAGACTCCAATATTGAGTGCAGTATCCTGCAACCCCTTTTCTGGGAAGCTACGCAATAAACTAAAATTAAAATCTATGTGACTAATCATTGTTTTCTGCCTCTTTTGTATCAGTAACTTACTCTAAGAAAGCGATTTCTTCTATCTGAAAACAGCTGATATTAAAGATTTCTAATATCTGACAGAGTGACATTTTATGACACTAGCCCAGCTGTATAGATTTTGTTATCACTTCAGTAGTTCTCAAACTTCAATTTACAAATTCACGTGGAAAGATGGCTAAGAGTTGAGATTCTCAGGCTACCCTCAAGGGAATTCTAATTCAGTGGCTTTGGCATGGAGCCTAGGAAATATAGGTTTAATGAAAACCCAAGGTGATTATGATCCAAGTGGTCCTTGAATCACATTTTAGAAATTTCACTTTGAAGTAAGAAAATTCAAGTGAATGTTTGAAAAATATTGTCCTAGTAAGTGGCTTTCAGCAATTATGATGTGCCTTGTAGCTTCTCCATGCTTCGTCTTTGTTCATTTTGTTTCTTGCATCTGTGTATTTCCAGTTTTTATGAAACATGGACAATTTTTGAATATTATTTCTTCAAACCTTTTCTGTCCCTTCTCCCCCCCTTTTCTGAGACTCAAATTACACCTACATTAAACTGTTTTATTATCATCCCATGGATAATAAATATCATAATAAATAAATAATAAAGGGGTGCAAATTATTCCCTTTACCCACCTCTTCTGTTTTTGTCCCATTCTGCATAGTAGTCCTCACATTAATTTATTGCCTAATCTCATGTTAATCCCATTTAGTGGATTTTTTTATCCAGATACTTTTTCATTTCAAAAAGTTCTAGCTTGGTCTTTTTTTAACCCCCCACTTCACTCATAGTGCTGTTTTCTGGTGCCTTCCTGTCCTCATGAACATGGAGTATTAATGTCCTGCTTCCATCACGTCTGGCATCTTTGGGCCTCTTATTGTTTCCACCCCACCCTCCTAAATTGTGGGTCATGTTTTTCCTATTGTGTACCTCATTTCTTTTCACTAGATGCTGGACATTCTGAATCTTGCATGCTGAATACTGGATTTTTGTTAAATTACTTTAAACGTGGTTGGATTTTATTCTGGCAATGGTTATTCAGGGTCAGCTGGATTCCTTTTTATTAAGGGCAGAACAGAACCCTAGTCTAAGGCTAATTTAATCCTTTCTGAGGATTCCTCCCATATAATGGTTAAGAGAGCAAACTATTCCTAGTCATGTCAGCTCTGGAAACCACTATGCCTACTCTTCTGCAGTCCTTCTTTTCCTGGCCTCAGATAATTTCCTCTCAAACATGCACAAATTAGTACTCACGCAAGACTGAATAGGACCCCTTTGCAGGTCTCTAGAGCTCTTCCTTTGTAGAGCAAACCTCCTGTTACTTAACAAATTCAAGTCATCTTGGCTTCCCCAAACCCTGATCTGATTCCTAAACTCTGTTCATCCATTGTGCTGTTTGGGCTCCCTGCACCAACAATACCTCCAGGTAGTAATCAATCATATGGTTGAACTTGTTAGTTTCCCTTCTCATAAATTCCAGTCTTGTATTGTTGTCCAGTATCTATCCAGCTTCTAGTTGTGGGCAAACGGACTTCTATAAAACATTTATTAAATACTCAGGTATCATTCAAGTCACTTTTGTACTCAGATACTATATAGGAAGCAAAAATAAGAAGAAAAACCTCTAAATCAAGAAAGAAAATTTTCTTGGGGCGCCTGGGTGGCTCAGTCGGTTGGGAGTCCAACTTCAGCTCAGGTCATGATCTCACAATTCATGGGTTCAAGCCCCACGTCAGGCTTCATGTTGATAGCTAGCTCAGAGCCTGAAGCCTGCTTTGGATTCTGTGTCTCCCTCTCTCTCTGATTCTCCCCTGCTCACGCTGTCTCTCTCTCTCTAAAAAATAAATTAAAACATTAAAAAATTTTAAAATAATTGTCTTGAGTTGATTGAGAAAGCTGGGAATTGACTACATAATTTTTTCTATCATAAGCTAACATCAAAAACCCCAGGTAAAAACTAAGTTATAAAAATGGTTCTATTTCTGTATGACTTGTGACATGATATCCATATTAAAAAATATATAGAAGACAAAAATGCACACTCAAACATGTATGTGCAAAAAATATTAATAGTGACCATCTCTGGAGCATGATACTATTGGTGATTTTTTTCTTTACATGCTTACTCTTAAAAATAGATACATGTGATCTGATTCCTCCCTGCAAAGATTTTTTTTTAATTTATGAATCAAGTATATCCAAGATATAGATAAAGGGAATTTACAGGCTTGTAGCACCAACTAACATTTGCCTCGTTGGTGGGGAAGGAAGCAGTTGCTTACTAATTTTTGGAACTCTTGTTGATGTTAATATACAAAATCGAATGGCCAGAAGTTTACATTCTCAAAGAAAAGTAATGGCGGTTTGCATAAGTCACCATTTCAAAGTACCCAGTACCAGATCACACAAAAGTTGGCCAAAACCTTCCAAAGTAAGTCCTGTTAGGATCATTTTTGTGTTCAATCTATGCCCTAGGAAAAAGCATAAAATCACTGATTCTATTACACTGAATTCAAGGCAAGGAACTGTGAGAGGTTACATAAGGATTAAACATCCCATGCTCAGGAAGTCTGTAAGAGAGCTGAGAAAAATAACACACAAAAAGAAAGTAATCAAGTGCTAAAACTGCATGAGAAGCAGGCTACAGGAATTCAAAGGGAGGAACATCAATTAGAAGAAAGGAAACATGTAACAAGGCAACTGGATGGTAAATAAACAGCACACTCCAGGAAAGGTAAAACAGTAGAGATGGAAAGTGAGGAGGGAAATGTGAGGTCTTCTTGGATAGCAAACCATATGAGAATATACTGAGGAGGAAATTTATATCAGATTTAAAAAGGAACAAATTCCAGAAAGTTCAGAGGAAACAGGAATAATCTAAAAGAGCATTGGCTTTGGAGTAAGACAGGCCTGGGATTGGGGTGCTTGAGTGACTCAGTCAGTTAAGTGTCCAGCTCTTGATCTCAGCTCAGGTCATAATCTCAGTTCATGAGATGGAGCCCCACATTGGGCTCTGCAGTGACAGCATGGAGCCTGCTAGGGATTCCCTCTCTCCCTCTCTCTATGCCCTTCCCCAACTCATTCTTGGTCTCAAAATAAATAAATAAACTTAAAAAAAAAAAGACAGGCCTGGGATCAAATCCAACTCTGTTCCCTATATATGAGTGACCTTGAATAAGCTTACTCCTCCGGCAACTGTTTTTGTTTTTGTTTTAATGTTTTATTTATTTCTAGGAGAGAGAGGGGGAGACAGTGTGAGCAGGGGTAGGTCAGAGAGAGAGGGAGTCACAGACTGAAACAGGCTCCAGGCTCTGAGCTGGCAGTCAGCACAGAGCTCGACGCGGGGCTCGAACCCACGAACCGCGAGATCATGACCCAAGCGAAAGTCGGACGCTTAACCGACTAAGCCACCCAGGCGCCCCTCCGGCAACTGTTTTGTAACCTATGAAAACACCTACTTTAAGATGGGATTTATCATGAAAACTGAGTAAAACAAGGTATAATGTTGAATAACAGCAAATTACAATTTTAGTAATGTAAAAATATGGTTAAATAGCAGGAATCTCATATGGCTGGAAAAGAACCTTTGTATCGGTCATGCAGTAGGTACTCACTAAATGTGCTGAACCACACTGCCTTATTTCTAAAGAAAACAATTTAAATAGATGAATCTTGCCAGAGGGTGATGTATTTTCTGCACAATATTTACAGGTCTGAACTCATGTCCTAGCTCAGCTATTTACTATCTGAGTGGGCTCAAATTAGATACCTTTTTAAAGCGTGTAAAATGAGACCTATCTACTTTTTTTTCTTTTTTAATGTTTTATTTATTTCTAGGAGAGACAGAGAGAGACAGCGTGAGCAGGGGAGGGTCAGAGAGAGAGGGAGTCACAGACTGAAACAGGCTCCAGGCTCTGAGGTGGCAGTCAGCACAGAGCCCGACGCGGGGCCCGAACCCACAAACTGCGAGATCATGACCTAAGCGAAAGTCGGACGCTTAACCGACTAAGCCACCCAGGCGCCCCATGAGACCTATCTACTTTTTATGATTATTTTAAGGATAAAACATTCTGGTACAAAGTAGGTAATCAGTAGATTGCAGCTAGTATTAAGATTTGTACAGGATATATGGCACACACCAATGACAGGAGAATCAGAAAGGAGAGACCCATTTCTAAACTAAACCTTGAGACAAAAGACTGGTCATGTTTTTACCCTCCGGAAACTTAGGAAATGTGCATGCAATGAGACTTACGCAGGGCTAATGTGCAGTTGCTCTGTATTTCTGTTTAATAAAACTAGATGGCCAACTGGAGAGAACATTCCTGAAGAGACTACTTAAATAAATGCAGTTGACAAAAGTAAGAAGAATAGATAAAAATTAAAATAGATAGATACACCCTGAGAAAACGCCACAGGTCAACAAAAGAGGTTGTCATAACTATGATCACAGGAAAAAGAAAAACAAAAGGCATAGACCTTAAGTTTAAAAGAAATGGCTTGGGGGCGCCTGGGTGGCTTAGTCGGTTAAGCGTCCGACTTTCGCTTAGGGCATGATCTCGCGGTTCGCGGGTTCGAGCCCCGCGTCGGGCTCTGTGCTGACTGCCACCTCAGAGCCTGGAGCCTGTTTCAGTCTATGACTCCCTCTCTCTCTGACCCTCCCCTGCTCACGTTGTCTCCCTCTCTCTCTCTCTCCTAGAAATAAATAAAACATTTTAAAAAAAATAAAAAAATAAAAGAAATGGCTTGTATTTTGTATATATAATGTGATGTTATATAGTTACTATATGTATTTAGATATATTGCTATGTGTGTACTAGAGAGTCCATGTAATATACCACACACATCCACATACACCTCGTTATCTGTCTGAAGGCCAGAAATTCTTTTTCTCACATGAATGCTATTCAAACTAAAGAGAACACCAAACATTACAGAAAAAAGCATTGAAAAACAATTTAGGATGTTACAAGAAAACATCCTGATGCTTTAGTGTGCATGTAGTGATGGAAAGAAAAACAACACGTTATGAACCCTGACCCTGGAATGCCATTCATCCTCTGGCATGCCTTTTGAGCCAAGATTAACAACAGAAGGAACAGCAAACATAAAATCACCAAAGCGCTGAGCATAACTTTGTAGGATTAGAGAAGAAAATAGAAGAGGTCAGAAATGAGGATAAATAAAACTCTTTAAGGTCTTATAAAGGAATTTAGATTTTATCCCAGTGGTAATGAAACAGGATTTAAACAGAAGGGAAGCACAATCAAATTTTCCTATTAGATAACTCTGGTGCTGGTGTGAATAAGAGACTGAAGATAGGAAGAGACTCAAAGCAGGCAGACTAGTGAAAAGCCTATTAAAGTCTTATCTATAAAATGTGGACAATGATACCTGCCTTGCCTGTGTCACATAGCGTACTGTCAGATGACCAAATGAGAGTATATGTGAAAGTGTTTTGAAAACACTTAGCAAATGGTTTCTATATACAGAAGGTGAATCAACTGTGCATAAGATGTGAGAGTTGGTATTATTTCTAAAGAATCATGGAAAGCACAAGAGGGGACAAATAAATTGGTAAATACTATTCAGTTTTTTAAAAGTAGAAATGGGTTCCAGAAATTTTAGACTGTTAAACCTGAACTGAAGTCCCATTCTAAAATCATCTCTATATTTTTAAGACATGCAGGGCCAAGACATGGAATAGAATGGTCCAGGCTCCCTCAGCCCACTGTGAATAATCTTAGTCTATTTAGGGGTTATAAAAAGATATCCTTTAAATGTCATGTGGTAGGCATCCTCTAAGATAATCCCCAATGATCTCTGCCTCTTGTTAGTTGTGATGTTATACAGTCCCTTCCCCTTGAGTATCTTGCTTCTAACCAAGACTGAGAGGGCATCACTTTCAGGGTTACACTACAAACAAAATTCTGACTTCTGTGTTGCTAACCAGGCTCTATCCCTTGCTAGCTTTGATCAAAGTGCCATTTTGGGAAGCCCAGATGGCTAGGAACTGAGGGCAGCTGCAGCCAGCCAGAGACCTGATGCCTTAGCCCAACAATGCAAAAATAACTCAGTCAAGCCAACAGCCACATAAGTGAACTTGGAAACAGAGGCTTCTCCAGTCAAGCCTTCAGATGAGACTTCAGCCCTGGTGGACACTTTGAAACCATAGGAGATGTCCATGAGGTAGATGACCAGCTAAGCTATGTCTGGATTCCTAACTCAAGAGAAATTGTGAGATAATAAATGTTTGGGTTTTAACCACTACTTTTGTTATGGTTTGTTATGCAGCATTAGGTAACTAGTACATACTAGCAGGTTTACCTTGCACAAACAATGGCTGTAGAACAATTTCCTGCAACTGACTATAAGCCAGGACATTCTAGCATTTTGTGAGAAGAAAGTGTTATTCTACTGTCAGAGCAACTTGATAAAGTGGCCTTACTTTAGGAGGTGGAAGGCAGAAGATAAAAAAGCATCCTGGCCCAGGACTTTGCTGTAACACCATGCTCCTATTACCAAAGAATGATTAAAAACAAAAACAAAAACAAAAACAAAACAAAACAAAAAAAACCCAGCACAGATAAGAGCATTAAAGATGTTTAAATGGAAGTATACAGTAAAAAAGATTCAAGGGGCATTTGGGTGTCTCAGTTGGTTAAGCATCCAGCTTCAGCTCAGGTCATGATCTCATGGTTCGTGAATTCGAGCTCTGCATCGGGCTCTGTGCTGACAGCTCAGCCGGGAGCCTGCTTCAAATTCTGTGGATCCTTCTCTCTCTGCCCCTCCCCTCTGTGTTTTCTCTCTCTCTCAAAAATAAGTTAAGTAAATAAATAGATAGATAGATGGAAGGAAGGAAGGAAGGAAGGAAGGAAGGAAGGAAGGAAGGAAGGAAGGATTCGAGACCAAGAATGAATCAGACCAGGGAAAGGTAGTTTGGGGTTGTGGAGATAATGAATCAGAAATGCTTTCAAGTACATAAGGGAAAAAGAAACACATGAATGTCATTTGGAAAAGTTATAGGGTTTCCCCTGGAGATCTTAAAGAAAGACAGCAGGTTCAAAATCATTCCTGTTTTAGAGCCAATGCAATAAGCAAATTGACCTCTCAAAGTTTACATTCTATACTTAGAAACATTGCAATGGTCATTAGAGAGAATTCCCCTACCATTCTGAAGACTATACACAACTCAGCAGACCTCAGCAATCTATACTTATAGAATTTACTCATCACCACTTGAAAGGTATTGACTATTATATTCCCTTCTGCAATGAAGAAATCTTTGAGACACATTAATATTTACTCCCTAATACTTTTCCAATAGTAATTGATGCTATGGGATCAAAAGATTTCCTTAAAAACGTGGGAAAAATAAGGAATATTGAAACTCCATGTATTTCTTTTTGAAAAAAAAAAATTTCTTTATTTATTTATTTTGAGAAAGAAAGAGAGTGAATGGGGTAGGGGCGGGGAGGGTGAGACGAATCCCAAGCAGGCTCTGTGCTGTCAGCACAGAGATTGTTGCGGGGCTTGAACTCACAAACTGTGAGATCCTAACCTGAGCCAAACCAAGAGTCAAAAGTTTAACGACTAAGACACCCAGGCACCCAAGCTCCATATATTTCTTAAAATTTAAAATTGAGATAAAGACAAGCCTTTAAAAATATTACCAACAAAATAGCAAGAAAATGATCAGACCATGGCACTGTTTTCCCTCACATATTAGTACATGGCTGGAGTACTTCTGAATCATATTTTCCATACGCCAGTTAAGCTCTGTGCTTCCAGAATCTACACATCATTTCAAAATCCCATAAAACAATTACAAGTTCAAACCTGTAATACGGGAAGCAGGAGCAGAAGTAAAGCCACAGGTCCCGCTACTAATGTAAATAGAAATGATGGATTCACAAATATAGTCATGCTATCCAGTTTTGTGACCACTGAGAATCATCAAAAGAATATTTTATTACTGCTGCTAGGATTTTGGTTACACAGATCTACAAGTATCTTAGGAAACTCCACAAATATTATATATAGATTTAATATGACTAAATATCAAAATAAGATCTTTATTTTCACTCTCAAGTTAAACTCAGAAAGGTACTGAGGGAAACTTGTGAATAAATGGTCTCCATTCAACCCTTTATCACTTCTACATGACATGAAATACCTTGTGCTAGGATTCCAACAGATGCCTTACCACATAAACAGCATTACATCATCCCAGGTAGCTTTAAAAGACTGAGCTTTTTTTTCTCAAATCAAACCATTCCAATGAGAGTTTGCAGAACAACAATTTATTTCAGTTTTTGAGCAGCAGTAGGAGAGGCCTTAATAATAGGGAAATGGAGGTGGAGGGGGGTTGTGCCTGGGTGGCTGTTGGTTAAGTGTCCGGCTCTTGATTTTGGCTCTGGTCATGATCTCACAGCTTGTGAGATCAAGCCCTGTGTTAGGCTGCACTGACAGCACAGAGCCTGCTTCTCTCTCTCTCTCTCTCTCTCTCTCTCTCTCTCCCCCTCTCTCTCTCCCTCTCTGCTCCTCCCCCATTCATGCTCTCTTTCTCTCAAATAAATATTAAAAATAAAAGAATAAGAAAAGAGGGCATGAAAACAAATACTGTGGTAAAATTGGGTTCTTTGTTTTTTAGAGTTTGACTCCAGGTTAACACCTGCATTCTAGACATGTCTCACACAAAGGACTTGAACTATTCAGAGTTCTGAGTAAATAAACAAAATAACTTTCCAGTTATTCAAAAATTTTTTTTCCTGGCCAGTTACTCCTTTGGTGGGGTCATGACATAAAAGGAGAGTAGGGTTACTAAGATGATAGAAGAGAAAACCCTGGACCCTCCTTCCACCAAAGAGCATACTGATTCAACAATTTATGGATAAATTCCATTTGTGAAAAACCTGGAAACTAGTTAAGAAGCTAAAATCTAAAAAAGTGACAATACCAAAAGCTAAGGAGGATATGGAGTAATAGGAACTCTCACTGCACTGCTAATAATGCAAAATAGTACAGACACTTTGACAGACAATTTGGCAATTTTTTAAAACGAACCATATTCTTAACATGACCTAGCAATCCCACTACTGGTAGTTATATACAGCTGAAAATTCATGTCCATAAAACAACCTGCACAAATATGCTTATGGCAATTTTATTCACAACTGTCAAACCTCGGAAAAAAACAAAATGTCCTTCAACAGGCAAATGTATAAATGTGTGGTATACTCAGAGAATGGAGTATCAGGGCTAAAAAGAAAAGAGCTTTCAAATGAAAATGACATGAAGGAATTTTTTAAGAGAGAGAGAGTGAGCCTGAACAGGGGAGATGGGAGAGGAGGAGGAAGGGAGAGATGGATGAAGGGAGAGAGAGGGGAAGAGAGAGAGAGAGACTGAATCTTAAGCAGGCTCCATGCTCAGTGCGAAGCCAAAAGTAGGCTTGAGCAGGCTCCATGCTCAGTGCGAAGCCAAAAGTAGGCTCGATCATACAACTCTGGGATCATGACCCAAGCCGAAATCAAGAACTGGAAGCTCAACCAAGGCACCCAGGGGCCCCAACAAGTGGTAAATAGGTAGTCAGCCATAAAAGGTATTGCCAAGGACAGCAACTGGGTGCACATGAATTCTGGTAAGTTGGTAGAAGACAACTTCTTTATTTGATATTTGTCTTATTCAATAGGATCATCACAGAGTATCCCAATTCCCTTTTACTGAAAGTCTACTGTCTGTATACTGTTTTAATTATTTTTATGCAGATTTTTAAATGTTTATTTATTTGCTTATAATAGAGAGAAATAGAGAGAGAGAGAGAGAGAGAGAGAGAGAGAGAGAGAAAGCATAACAGCAAGAGCAAGCATGAGCTGGAGAGGGGCAGAGGAGAGGGAGAGAATCTCAAGGAGGCTCCATGCTGTCAGTGCAGAGCCCAACACGGGGCTTGATCCTACAAACCATGAGATCAGGTCCTGAGCTGAAACCAAGAGTCAGACATTTAACCAACTGAGCCACCCAGAGCCCCCTATGCAGTTTTATTTTAATCAGTACTTCCTATAATGAGAATCGACCTGTGTTATGGCCTATAAATTGGTTGAATATAACAATGTTCTTTATCATTTTCAATTACTAGGTAAATAATATACTCATAATACTCATTATATGCAAAATTTTACAAAAACAACAAACTTTTAAATGGTACATGACTTTTAAAAGAAATTGTAAGAGTATTGACAAAAAAAAAACCCACCTGTTTTAAGTATACTGCTATTTTAAAAGCACAACTAACAGTTTTTAAGTGACATTATTCCCATAAGAATCAGAGCTCCAGATGTCTTGATTTCTGTGCCAGACTAAAAAAACATCAGTTCATTACCAAAACAGTAAAACTGAAGGATGTCAATTCAAACATCTCTTTTAAATTTTAATAAAGTGTTAAGGTTTTCCTAGTTCAGATCTCACCAAATTTCAGAGTGGTTCTAAGGAATTTAGTTGTTAACAACCAATTTTAAACTTTTGCATTTTCAAGAGCTGTGCTTTTACATCACTTATCTATTTTCACCAAAGTGCCCAGGAATTTCATGTACATAATCTCTAAGTCTTCAAATAATTTGTACTGTTACACGGCCTAACGGCCATCCACCAAGTTAAAATCTTGACCATCCTGCTTATTGATTTGAATTTAAGAGAAAGCAATGATTCTAAAACTTTTGAGGTATATTCTTTCTTGCTTTCCTCTCTGAATCCCACATGCAAACACACATCACACAAAATGGCCCATGGCATCACTTTTAATAATGAATTCTACAATCTCACCTTGGACTGAATTTAAAGGTCACTTAATCTTTGAAGTGCTTTCAGGACAGAATCTCACCTAAACCATTTTTTATGAAATTATTTCCCCTTTTCTTCACCAATCCTCCCATGCTCGTGTGCTGTTATGCTACTGGGGCCGCACAAGCAAAGTTTTCCCGGAGTCTAGTCTCATTTATGACTGTTTAAAATTACTGACTAAAATAAAAAGGAACTCATCATCATCCAAGCCATGTTCTTTTCCATACCCAAACAGTCAACCCTGATCTCTCCACTTTACTCCTGAAACATTTTAAAATTCTTCATCCAAGTCCTGTTTCCTCAAATCATCATTCATGTATGCCACTTACCTCTGATTTTCTTCTCCTCTTTTTTCTTCTGTCCAAAATTAAGCACAAAATTCTTATAAGTGTTTGTAATGTCTCTGCAAAACACTGTTAGGATGGCCATTTTTTCCCCAGTGTACATTAGATGCCATATTATGAGTAGATTGCAACGAGCAAAATTTCTATTTCCAAAAAAGTTATTTTTTTCTCTTTTTGAAATTCATTGGCTTTCACGAATGACAGTATATCACAAAGACATCCAACCAATCATTAGCTTTTCAATGGTTTAACAAATGCTGTTGATCAACCAGTCTGGAGGCCTAATTCATCCAAAAACAGTATTTAGAAATCTATGAGAAATGTTTCAAGATGGTGACAGAAAGATCCTGAACTCACCTTCTCTTAGAGACACACTGAATCCACAGCTACATATGGAACAATCGCCAGTGAAAAAGACCTGAAAACTAGCTGATCAAATCCTTCACATCAGGCAAGCAAACAAGGCCACACATACTGAAGCAGGTAGCAGAGCTGACACACAGTCTCACCATAAAACTCATCCCTAGCTCGGTGATTCAAAATCGGGAGGGAACTCGCAAACCTGAAGCTTCTCCCTGAGGAGTGCAGGGTTCATACCCTACAATGGGCACCCCAGCTGTTAAGACCTGCACCTGAAAGGTGAGCCCGTAAAACATCTGGCTTTGAAAACCAAAGAAACTTAATGGGTTCATATCCTAAGACCCATAGAGCTGTAGCAAACTGAGAAGCAGCTCTTGGAGGGCTCACACATGAATCACTCACCCACAGCGTCCTTTGAAAAATGCTCAGTATTTATGTGTAAGAGATCCGCTTGCTAATCTGAAAGCATCAGCCAGTGGGGAGGGGCCTGCTGAGATACTCTCTAAGACAGAGGCTGGTGAGTAGCATCTTTGCACTCTCCTCTGCCTTGCAAAAGCCAATGGGCACCTTTTTTATCCTGTCTCGATGAGCACCATCTTCACACTCTCCCTCTGCCAAGCTCCAGGGTACCAGTGTCTCCCTGAGGTAACCTATTACACACATCTGGTGCCCCAGTTTTTATGGCTTCCATCCAGGAGATGCCCCTTGATCACTTGGCTCCAGTGGAGAGGGGGATGTGCATTTCTGGGTCCCATAAGACTGTCACAATTGGCAGTTCTTGGCAGACTACCAGCCCCAGAGCACCACAAAGACAGCCAACACACACACACCCAGTCTTTCTGAGGAAAACCCTATTTGCTTGTCCTGGATTTTTGGCCTGAGCAGCAGACTTCAGGTTTGGCACACATCTAGAGCCCCAGGGAACTGATCTTGGGGAATGTAGGCCAGGAGATGCCATCTTTACACTGTCCCTCTGCCTTGCTACAGCTCAACAGTATCTCCCAGAAAGAAGCTTACACATTCAGCTGGATTGACAATTTTTGTGACTGTCACCCAGGGGATACCTTCAGATCAGCTGGCTCTGGTGGCTAGCAAGGCTTATGTTTATGGTCTACCAGAACCGTATATATTTGCATCCTTTAAAAGCTGCTGAATGAGGGGCGCCTGGGTGGCTTAGTCGGTTAAGCGTCCGACTTTCGCTTAGGTCATGATCTCGCGGTTCGTGGGTTCGAGCCCCGCGTCGGGCTCTGTGCTGACTGCCAGCTCAGAGCCTGGAGGCTGCTTCAGTCTGTGACTCCTCTCTCTCTGACCCTCCCCTGCTCACGCTGTCTCTCTCTCTCCTAGAAATAAATAAAACATTAAAAAAAAATTAAAAAAAAAAAAAAAAAAAAAGCTGCTGAATGAGATTTCTGGCTACCAGTCAGCCTGAATCTATGTGCTGACTGAAATAGTCCCCTTACAACACTGACTCATCTCTGCACACCCTCAACTACTGAGAGTCATTAAAAATAAAACAGGCTGGGCGCTTTTCTGGGTGGCTTAGTCGGTTAAGGTCCGACTTTCGCTTAGGTCATGATCTCGCGGTTCGTGGGTTCGAGCCCCACGTCGGGCTCTGTGCTGACTGCCAGCTCAGAGCCTGGAGCCTGTTTCCGATTCTGTGTCTCCCTCTCTCTCTGACCCTCCCCTGCTCACACTGTCTCTCTCTCCTAGAAATAAATAAAACATTTAAAAAATAAAAAAATAAAACCGGCTGCTTGGACAACCACAAAGGTTAGAGGGACAACCAAGAGCTCAAGCAGGGTTAAATAATAAGGGTCATCTCCCTAAACAACGCCACTCCTTCAAGGCTGGGAGAGGTGGTTGTTTCATTTAATGTATATAAACCAACACAGACATGACTGGACTGCTATCTTACATCATACACAAAATAACTCAAAATGAATTAAAGACTTGAATCTAAGACCTGAAACCATAAAACTTCTAGAAGAAAATATGAGTGCGTAAGCATTCTGACACAACAACTTCTGGATAGGACTCCAAAAGCAAAGTCAACTGAGGCAAAAACAAACAAGCAGGACTACTAAGCTTCTGAATAGCAATGGAAATCATCAACAAAATGAGAAGAAAAACCTACTGAATGAAAGAAATTATTGTAAATCATATACCTGATAGGGAATTAATATCCAAAATATATAAAGAACTCACACAACTCAACAGTAAAAGAACGAACAATCTCATTTTAAAAATGGGCAAAAGATCTGCACATTTTTCCAAAGATGTACAGATGCCCAAAAGGTACATGAAAAGATGCTCAAAATCACTAATCATCAGTGATATGCAAATCAAATCCACAAAGAGGTATCACCTTCTGCCTGTTAGAACAGCTATTAACAAAAAGAAAAGGAATAAGAAGTGTGGGTGAGGATGTGGAGAAAAAGGGAACACTCGTGCACTACTGGTAGGGATGTAAATTGGTAGGGGTACTAGGAAAAACAATATAGGGCATTCCTCAAGAAAGTAAAAACAGAACTACCATATGACCCAGCAGTTCCACTTCTGGATATTTACCTGATGAAAATGAAAACACTAACTCAAAAAGATAACGCACCCTCACATTCACTGCACCATGATTTACAACTGGACATGGAAGCCACCTTAAGTACTTATCAACAGATGAATGAATAAAGAAAATGTGGTGTCTCTGAGTGTGTCCACACACATATACAGAGACACACACACACACACTGGAATATTATTCAGCCATAAAACATAAAATGAAATCTTGCCATTTGTGACAACAAACATGACAACCTTGAGGGCGTTATGCTAAGTGGAATAAGTCAGAGAAAGAAAAATACAATATGATCTTATGGAACCTAAAATAGTATTAAGCTCATAGATACAGAGAACAGAATGGTGGTTGCCGGAGGTGGTGACGGTGGATGGGCAAAATGGGTGATGGTACAAACTTCCAGGTATGAAACAACTAAGTCATGGTGATGTAACGTACACCATGGTGGATATAATTAATAATACTGTATTGCATATTTGAAAGTTGCTAAAATAGTAAATCTTAAATTTCTTATCACGAGAAAATTCATAACTATGTATGGTAACAGGTGTTAACTAGTTTATTGTGGTGATCACTTCACAATATATACAAATATTCAATCTTTATGTTGTACACCTAAAATTAATGTTATATGTCAATTACACCTCAATTAAAAAAAAGAAATCAATGACATTCTTTCTTAAACAAAGGAGGCAAATAGAAAAAGCCCTATCTCTGCTGATATGATGTGATTTTAAAAAGATTGCGGTGTTGCTTGAGACTTGCATAATTTGCCCTACTATACACAAAGGAACCCCATTCAAGAAGAAACTAAAAATCCATTTTTATTAATAATTTCTTGGAGGGAAAGAAAAACAACATATTTACATACATGTTTACAAATACTTGCATAAAATATTTTTTTCTTTCCTTTGAAAAGCTTTTTTTTTTTTCATTTGGCAAAAGATTAAAACATATTTACCATAAGCAATGAAAGCCAGTAACTTTATAAATAGTCATGTCTCCCATACACTTGTAGGCTATGTAAACTGATACTGACATTTAGAAGGAGGATGAACTAAAGTAGCAGGATTACTAATAGGATTGCTCTATTAGGAGATAATACTAAAGTTATGAGTTATAGTTAAGAATATGAAATACAGTAATTACATACTTATAGGGTCTTATTCTCCCTGTTGTGTTTCAGCGACGGAGGGAGAAAAAGAGTAGGAAAGAGTTAGAGGGAGAAGGAGCAGTAAGGAGGCTGGGTTTGGGGAGACCAGAATTGTTGCAAGGGGGATGAGGAGATCAAGCATCTGAGAACACCACTACAAAGGGAGAATGTGCCCCAAATCACGTGCTCACGCAGACATGGCACTGACGTGACGTGTCCTGAGCTCCACTCTCCATTAAAAAAAGTTATGACTAAAAATACCAGACAATGAAGAGATTACCTACAACAAGAAGCTACAGATTTAAAACTACCCTAAAAATGTTTCTTTCCGGTAATGGCAGCCTTTTCAGAATTTTAAAAGCAAGCTTATTTTATTTTTTTGTTTTTTATATACGGGAAACAAAGAGGTAGAGAGGACGGACAGAGATCAGTATCTTTTCTCTTGTATCTTAGCAAAATGTCTGTTTAAATGTTGGAAATAATAAGCATTATAGAATTAAGCCAGTAATACTAGTGAATTACTTGTTCCAATTAACTAAAAAGGGGGAGAGAAACAGATAAATCTTCGCATTTATTGCTTTAATGCCCACATATACATAAGATAATTTAAACCTACAGTATCTTTTTCTTTGGAATAACCTATTTATTTTTAATATCATTTATATTTTTAAAAAGTTTTAACTACTCATATTTTTGTACCATATTTTTCATTTATAAGCCTCATTATCTTCATTGAAAGAACATTTTTCTTCACTGAACATGACAAAAACCCCATGCTCAAAAATCTCTGTCTCTATTTTACTACATAATCCATCTACTTCCTTCTTGAGGATGTTCTAGGCTGATCTACAAGTGAGTATAAAATTTGGTTAAGGTTTATTTTTTAAGGGTATTAAGTGCCATAAGCTGTTACAAAAGAAGTAAAGTACATCTCCTTATCACAGTACTGCTCATCTTGAACAGAAAAACTAAAACTCAGTGAAAATAACTCGATTTTCAAATATCTAGTTTTCCTAAAATTGTAGAAAAGATACCAACAATGTAGACATTAATAAGGGGGAGGAGAGGGAGAAATAATAGGGTAGAAACTAGCAAGAAAAGCTAAAGATTCTAATCAGAAAGTTTTTCATTACCATGTAGTAATGAAACTACTATAAAATTTCTGCCAAAAAATATCATTCTAAACCATTTTATAGTAACAGTAACTTCACTCATATGAGTTGAGCACAGACACCTGAAGCTATTATTACAGACAGACATCTCTTCAGGTAAAGAGGTAAAATTTCAAGGTAAAAATAAAGGAAAATGTAGTTATACCATATCAAAAGCTATTATGATGCACAGAACCAAAGTTCATTTCAAGTAATAAACGAGTAATAATTTAAATACAACATATTTGCCTACATTTCTATTACTTAAAAATTATTTAAATCTCCATTTACAAAATAAGTATAAATGAATCTGGAAATTAAAAATCACTGTTAATGCAAAATCTCTACATTACATTTAAAATGTAAATTACAACCAAGTAATGTTGAATTAACCTCTGAAGTAAATACCTGAGTAGAAACTGATATCCTTTAGATATTCAATCCAAACTCCATTAAAAATGCCAGACCTAACTTTCAGACTGTTTTAGTACTGATAATTGGTTTAACTTTCCCCACTCAATAATGTAAACATTTATTTAAAGATAAGAGAGAAATAATGGTGAAGATTTTTTAAAACAGCAGGAAAAAAATGCAAACCAGGTACTGTTAGGTACAACATTTTCCTACCACACAAATAATTCTGAGAACAAAAATCACAAAATTATCTGTGGCAATTATGGAGATCTGATTTTAAACAGAGATTTATAAAAATTTTTAACTGTTAAAAACATGCATCATTGTTTTATCCAAGTTAGTTTTCTCTGACAACTCTACAAAGCATAACTTTCAGGAAAAGACTTACCCTGCAAGATTCATCAAATTAACAGACATTCAGAAACACAATATTTTCAAATCAATACAAATATTAGTGGAAGGCAGGGAGCACTTTTGAACCTTAAAAAGGCCTGGTTGTATTTAAATACTTAATACAGAAGTACTGCATAAGTGGCCTACTGGTGATAGAAAATATGTAAACTTTTGAAAAGAGACAATTTTTTAAGCCTGTTTTATTTACATCAGGTTATCATGAGATTGTTCGCACTGAAGAAGTCAGATTTCGGTAAAGACTTTATAAAATGATAACCCCATTTTTAATCACCTCAACATTCAGTTTTCAGGAAAAGGACCAGCTTTCTTATACATTTAAAAAATCATCTCTGGTTCTTATACCAGATTTCACGCTATCCTATTGAGATATCTGAAATGCCAAAAAGCCTTGTCTGGATTTAGGCAGTTGTTTGGATGTAACCTGTCTAAAAAGTAACAGGATTAATTTTTTGAAGTAACAAAAATTATTTTTATAAATAGTTACTTTAACAACATGCAAGCTTATTCCACTATGTCACTATCAAGATTCTGGAAAGAGAGTTTCCACTTTAGAGCAGTTTAAGGTATTCCAGGAGAAAGGCAGACTTATTCTTTTACAACTAACATTTCCCCCTCTAAACCATATTATCCAATCTAATCACCCAGCTGACTTTTGACCATTTCTAACAAATACAACCTCAAAGATCAAATGTCCTGTTATGTACTCAAAAACAGAGCAGAATCTTGAAGGCACCACAAGGCAATTACATTGAGGGAAAATACTAAGTATCTACTCTCTGGTATTTTTCTTAAAAAATACAGAGATGTTTTAAGATGTTATTTTGTAATCAGAATAATTAAAATATACTCTTCAAATGTTTTTTTTTTCTTTGTGAAACTACTTGTGCATGCCAATCTTAGAATGGCCCTAAAAACAGAAATATAAACCCACTTAAATTCATCTATGTTCCATTTCACAAACCAAATCAATAGAGCATAAATTTCACACACATACCACAATTTTTACGTGATAAAAGAGACTGATAATTAACATGTACCTACAATGAATGCTTCCCACATTGTTTAAAAACATATAAAACCTAGTACTCCTGATTTAAAAAAAGGTATCAAAGAACTATAAAAGATAAACTTACAATGCACTGAATTTAATGTACAGTTTATTCAAACTATAATCTCCATATTCCTTAATCCTCAATAAGATCACAAAAAAGTTCTGACTTAACAAGAATCACAGAAAAATCTTTGGGGAAATTATCTAGGAACTAAATTTATCCCTACAATCAGTGTTAGTCAAGGAAAATCCTGGTCCTTGATTATGAATAAGCAGGCCCTGGCAAGAAACAAGAAAGTAGGATCCAAGTAGGAAATATCTGTAATTTTAGTTGAACCAAATCCTTTTTAATTTCTACCAAAACAGCTAACTCACTGTGTCTTTCTTAAGATTTCTACGTAAGATATTTAGCTTGTATTTCTACCTAAGATTTTTTTACTTTGAATTTTTCCTTCACTATGAAATGAAGCTAAGGAAATTAAATTAAATATGGATATAATTACGAGACAAACTAAAATAGAACACTAAAATACTTGTTTTAGATCTTGTTTGAAGTAACTGTCTTTTTTAAAGAAATCTTTCACATCTAACAAGAATACTAATAATGACTTACTTCCCAGGTCAAAAGTGTTTTCAAGAAAAAGCGTTTTAGATGGTCCCAGAAACAGACTCTGAGACAAGCACTCAAAAAACAAGAAGCTCACTTGGGAGGTAAATCCCAGGGAACACTCGATAAAGGTATGGACAGTGACGAGGAGGAAGAAAATAAAGAATACATATTTAACAGCTTCCTGCTGTGGGCAGTGAAGTCCAGTCTCACTGGAAACTCTAGGAGACAACATGAAATATGCCTCAGAGTATCACCAGGAGGGCAAGTTAGCTAGAATAATTATCCTCCAACTACCATCCATCACTGGCTGAGGGCTGCTCCCAAGGCATTATCTTCCTAGCATTTCCAATCTGCCCTGTGTGCAGGCGAGACAATCCAAGGCAGAGTCACAGGTGCTTGCAGGACACTCTATGCATGGACCAGAAGGGTAAGAGCCCAGCGTCTGCTGCAAAGTCTCACCATCAGTAACTCACGTACCAAATAACAGAAATTTCATTTTTGTCAATGTCCCATATAAACCAGCAGTGCATTTTAATAATGCAGGCAACAGAATAGAATGTTTAGGTCTTAAAGTAAACTTCTGAGAAAAGAAAATACAAGTCTTCAGAGTTAGTAAAAGTATGGAGTACTTTAATCTACCAAAAGAAGTCTATTTTTTGCCTAAATTAATCAAAGTAGACATGTACATGAATGATTCCCATTTTTATTAAGGTTGCAAAATCCCATTACTATTTGAATTCAACATATCACAAACAGCCAGCACCAAACACAAAACATAGAGTAATAATAATAAGGTATATATAGCATTTCTAACACACAGGACTGAAAATTAGAGGAGCTGAATTCTTGTCCTCGCTCTGATACTAGCTAGCCATGCACACTATGTAAGTCATATTATTTGTATGGGCCTGCATCAGGTTGCTATCAATAAAGTAATAATGTCTGGCCTACCTATTGTAGAGACTAAGAGGAAAGAAAAAGTTGTGAAACATTTTAAAAATCAAAAGTACAATATATTAAATAATAAGGAATTTTTTTATTGTCATAAAAAGTCAAAGGTGGAAAGGGATGATATAATTGAATTCTAACTCATGATAATAAAGAAATAAACTCTGCTCTCGTAAAGAGTAGTGACTTGTTTCAGCAAATCAGCAGCAACTCACCAGCAAAGCTGAAAATGAATTAGAGTGAAAAAGAGGCCATAGTATCTTTCTACTTGACAGTTGGCTGAACATGTCACTGGGCAAGTAACTAAAGCACATTTTAATTATTGTTTTTAGAACTTTGTAACATTTCTAAATACCAGTAAACACCAAAAGATATTGTAAAATATGAGCTAAGAACTTTGGGCCAGCGGTTTCAAATTTACCAGATCACTTACACTATCATAGATTTCATTTGGTACTACAAAGAGCCTAGGAATATTAAATTCTACCATCTTTTAAAATCAGTAAGGAAGCTGCTTTCCACAATTAAAAACTGAAAATGGAGGGAAAAAAGCCAATGAAAAAAGTGCTTACAACTAAAAGGTTTATGTTTTCCTGCCCTTCAGAAAACACCCATATGAAGACCATCTTTTGTTCTCCTTGCCTTAAGATTCATCAAAACTGAACAAATTTTGTCCATTATGTTAGATTCAAGTGGATAAATTTTAAAAGAAAATGTAGAAAAAAATTCCATTTATAAAATTGTTAAGCTGAAAATACTTTTATTAAATCTATCTAGTTCAACAGTCTATTTAATTTAAAAATTCAACAAAACTCTCTGCTTTATGTATCATTCTAGGTTTTTTTCTTAGTTTTCAACACGTTTTAGTACGTTTTACTTAAATGTATATAACACCATGTTCAGTAAGTAATTCAGAGAATATGATGGTCAGAAAAATTTAAATATTTTCGAAAAGTTGCACTGGCCAATTTAAAGACCAGAACTCAGGTCTTGCACGTAGCCAAACACACCTGGCCTTCAATAGCTTAATAATGGTATTTATATGCTCTTTGGTTTCACTATTAGGATGACAGGAAAAACATAGGACTACAGCTAGTAAAGTTAAAACCTCACCGTACAGTACGAAATATACATTTAAATATAATTTATAATTTATAATGAAAAAAACCAATTGTATTACATTATGGCTTTCAAAATCAGAAGAATTGGCTTTAAAAGTTTTTTCTATTCTTTTATAGGGTGTTGGCCAAAACCTTGTATGAGAGTTAAACAAACACACATACACAATAAATGTGATAGATCTTGGGGACAAACCACCGTGAAATTCCCAGAGAACCTTTAAATAAGTGACAAATCTAAAACTCTAAAATTACTGACATAGTACTCCAAAAAGCAGCATTTAATAATGAACTCATGATAGGCAAACAAATTCCATCCACAATGGTGACTTTAAAAAAAAACAGAAGTCCTAGTTACCAGCATTACTTGAGAGTACTTTTACCAAATATAGCACAGTCAATAATAGTGTGACAAGCCACTCAATTGTATTTAAGGGTAAAAGAAAAAGAAGGCAGAGAAAATTTATCTGCCAGCTGTTCTTGGTTCCCTTCCTAATATTCTGACATTCACGGGTATAAAAAGAGCAAGCTCTCTCAATACCCTTCTCTGCTGCAGTTATGGCTCTTTTAATGTTCAAGAAGCACCTGTTTAAGAAAGTTAGTCACTGATTTAAAGACCAACTTAAATTTATTTTAGTAAATAGAAACTTCTAGTTTGTATTTAAATGTTTTAACTAAAAGAAAAGTACATTAATTATTCTAAGGGTCCACTGTTCCTCCATTAACATGTAACAATAATCAATTTATAATCTTTTAAGTTAGTGTTAAAGGATCAAATCAATTTTTATTTAAAAATTACTGCCCTTGTCACCCTCCTACACTGTTGGTGGGAATGTAAACTGGTGCAGCCCCTCTGGAAAACAGTGTGGAGGTTCCTAAGGAAACTAACAATAGAACTCCCCTAGGACCCAGCAATAGCACTGCTAGGAATTTACCCAAGGGATACAGAAATGCTGAGGCATAGGAGCACATGTACCCCAATGTTCATGGCAGCACTCTCCACAATAGCTAAAACATGGAAAGAGCCTAAGTGTCCATCAACAGATGAATGGATCAAGAAGATGTGGTTTATCTATACCATGGAATACTACATGGCAATGAGAAACAATGAAATCTGGCCATGTGTAGCAACATGGATGGACCTTGAGGGTGTTATGCTGAGCGAAATAAGTCAGGCAGAGAAGGACAAATATCATATGTGTGCACGTATAGGAGGATTAGGAGGAACTTAACAGAGGACCAAGGGGAGAAGAAGGGCAGAAATGGTGGGGGAAAGGGAGAGAGGCAAACCATGAGAGACTCTTGAATGCTGACAAAAACTGAGGACTGGTGGATGTGGGGGGAGGAGGGGTGGGCATTGAGGAGGGCACTTGTGGGGATGAGCACTGGGTGTTATGTGGAAACTAATTTGACAATAAACTATTTGTAAAAAATAAAAAAAAAAAAAATTACTGCCCTTGATAGTTTTATACACATGAAGTAAGTTCCGTTTTATTTTGTACTAATTCCATTAGCTTTTTTCCTGCTTGGTGTTCCATAATTTTAGGTCTACATTAATAATATACCCAGGATGATGGTGATGCTGATACTATAGGTAGGATCTGACTCTGACAACCACTGATCTAGCTTTCAAGTATTTCCAATGCTATTATGAGGGTAGAACTGATTTGCATTTAGAAATTCTCATACAGAACATTAAATGTGGAACCAGAAACTTCTATTTCTTAATTTTTCCACCAAAGAACAAAGAACAACTCCATTCCTTCCTACACATGATAGTCAAATATCTGGAAAAAAAAAAAACCCAAAAAACAAAAAAACTCCTTCCCTTTAAATTTATCTTGTCCAAAATAAATACTATCAATTTCTTTGACTGCATCTACTCTCTGTAGCACTCAGGGCTTTTATCAATCCAGATGCCTCCCTATGCACACTATAGTTCATAATGCCCCATTAATATGTACCACTTACAATCTAACATAATAATATAAAGGTTTTAGACTGAATGTCAGGCTGCATGTGGTTTATTACACTTCCAAATCAGTAATAGTTCTATAACCACATTAGGTCTTTGAAGCAACCATACCCCAGCATTATCCAACTGTCAGTCTATGAAATACTACTAATCTTTGATGAAGTTTTCAGTGATCCAGAGTAAATGAGAACAGAATAGAGTAGTAATTTTTCCATCAACTAAATATTGGGCAGGGTGGGAGTGAGGGGTTAAATATTAAGGGATGGTGATGGAAGATGGTAGTTGTTTTCCCAAAAGAGAGTCACAATTCACAGTATCTCTTAATTTATTGGTCTATGCCCTAGAATACTCAGGTAAAAGGTTCATCTCATCCATCTTCTAATACCATCTAGGTAGCCAAGTTCGTAGAATAATTTCTTTAATTTGCAACAACCAATCATAACCTCCACTCATCACTCTTTTAATTTATGGCAGCAAAGCAAAACTCCCAATGGACTTCAGCAAATAAAAGGGCTGAACACTAGTACTTAACACTAGTTCCTAAGACCTCCTAGTTTCCTTTACCCACTTTCTTACTTACCTTTATAATTCTACATTAACACTCAAACCCAGGCAAATGGACTACATCAAATTAAGAGAGGTTTGAGATGATAAAAACTGAGTATCATTTGTTGCAGTTTAAATTACTGACCAGTATTTGAACTACAAGTAAACTATACCATTTAGGACAGGGGATAACAAACTATGGCCCATGGACCAAATCCAGCTGTCTTTTTGTGTAAAGTTTGAGTGAAACAGAGCCACACCCATTCACATACACAGTGCCTACTGCTGCTTTTGTGTTACAACTGGCACAGGTGAGTAGTTGGGACAGAGACCATATGGCCTGCAAACCCCCAAATATTTACTATCTAGCCCTTTACACAAAACATTTGCCAACCTCTAATCTAGGGCAATGAACTATTTACTAGTGAAGAAAAATCTGTGACCTGCAACAGTAATCAGTGACTAATGCAGGATGTACCACCCACACTGGAGTATCTAAATATAAACACTGAATATAAAATCTGAATAGTCCTTTATCCTACTTCTGTATGAAGATTTGTTGCCCAACCAAGACAAAGCATTTACTTACCTGCTCACTGAGCTAATCTTTAACACACATTTCTCAACAATTCACTAGTAGAATAGTGAAGAATCCGTGAATATACTGCTCTGTAATCTATGGTTAAAAAAAAAGTTGCTGCAAATAACTCAAAAGTACATACAGAAGAAACTGTACACAACTACATAATAATTTCCTTTACCTTTTAGATTTCAAATACAAAACACTTTTAAGGCACTTAAAGTAGAAAAGCTTATTATTTAGGTAATAGTTACTGTATTAAATTATGCAAATTAATTTCCCTTTTGTGTTAAAAGACTTTCACTTTTATGTATATAGAGTTGAAGTCAAGGTAAAACTTCTAACCTAATTTAATCATGTAGCATTTTAACATTTAAGTGACACCAGAATCTCTAAAGAATAGTTCCAACATTAAAATACTTTGATATTAGAATGCCCGTAAGAGATCACTTCCACATTTTCCAGATAAGAATGTCTCAATAGAACATGAAATATTTATAGTAAGAGAACTAATCAGTGGCACAGACAGAACTAGAATCCAGTACTTAACTATCAGTTTGGAACTCTTTCTCCTTCATAACTGAGTATGAAAGATATGCTCAGATTCTAGGAAAAGGTAAAGTGATATTGAAATATTCTAGAGTTTTAAATGTACAGTAAACATATTCACAGGGGTATCACCCACTCAGGTTAAGCAATCCTCTTGTGTTTTCTACTAATCAATCAACTACAAAATCACAGAAGGAAAAAAATGAATTCATGGTAAAGCCACTCTTACTAGAACAATCAAAAGTACAACCAATTATTTGCTTGACAAACTGTCAACAATTTAAAAAAAATCAATAGTGAAGAAGGGACAGTATGACAGGTACTCATGTACTGCTAATTTGGTACAAACTTTCTGAAGGGTAATTTGGCCATATTTCATAGTGCCTAAAAAGTTCTCACCATCTAAACCAATTATCCCACTCCCATGAATATATCCTAAAGAACTAGTCTAACATAGAGTTCAAATTTCACATACAAAGATGTCCATCCCACTATTATTTATAAATGTGAAATACTAGAAACAATCTAATATCCAAAGAGAGAACTGGTTCAATTATGGTATATATTCATACAATAAAATATTAGGCAGCCATTTTTTAAAAATCACATTTTCAAAGACATGGGGGAGTATTTAGGAAGTTAAGTTATAAAACATAGGATATACAACTATATGGTCAATATAATCTCAATTTTGTTATTATGCACACACACAAACACATATACACACTCATACATATAAATAGCATAGACAAAGACTGAGAGGAAATACAAAAAATATTAACAGTGTTATCTCTGGATAGTGAAGTTGCAGATAATTTTTTTTCTCTTCTTTATCCTTTTCAGTATTTTCTAAATTCTCTATAATAATCATGTTATCAGGTTTATACTCAGAAAATAATAAAAATTCACTCTGTAGTCAAGTTTAAAATTTTTATAGTCTATATAATAAATAAAGAATAAATATTTATGGTACTCAAAAGTATACCTAAGTGATGGGAAATAAATCATTAATGTGTACGAGTATAATTTCCACACACATATAGGTGGGTAAATTTGAATCCAAAACATTTTTTCTCAATCCTTGAGTATAGAAAGTTGGTATTTAGTAAATAAGAAATGCAAATCTTTCAATAAAATTGGTGCAAGGCATCTAAAAATTGTGCTATTCGGGCATAACACTGAAGATATAAATGCTCTCCAGTGTAATGTAGATACCCAGTTTTAGACTGAAACAGGTATAACCTAGTACATGCATGGTGGCCAATAATTAACTAATTAAATTATATATATATATAAATATATTTCCCCCCACCCCCCACTCCAAGTGACTAGGAATGGTCTATGCTTTTAAAAAAAGAAATACAACACCATACCATTATTTTAGTTGGAAGAGCCGCACCAAAAATCATGACAAAAAATTTGTAGAACTGTAAGAAAATCCAGTGGTTTTTTTTTTGTTTTTGTCATTGTTACTGATTTCTTGCTAAAAATTCAAATAAGAGAGTCAAATTGCTTAAAAGCACTACAAAAGCATAGCAGTAGTGTATGGTCTGCAATGATTTGAAACCACTAAGAATACTCTTCAATGTCTCCTCATTTGCAGACTACTGCCTATCAAACACGATCTTTGAAGGAAAGGACTACTTCTATGTTCTCTTACCAATCTTGAATTTATATTGTTACAATATAGTAATGACACAAAGTGATGTCACGCACAAAAAGGCAAACTGTTTGTAATTTTAAAAGCTAACTTTAAAATATGATTCTATCCGTGATAAAAAATCACATAAATATATTGTAAAAAATAAAATACATCCTAACATATTTTCACATGAGCTGAAGTTTACCACTTTTAACATAAAAATTCTGAGATGGAATTAATAAAAAAAACAATTTTCTTATGTACCACAGAGCAATAAGTTTAAATCAGACTATTTTGAGTTGTGTAGCCCTTTATTAGCAACTAAAATAGAAGGTATCTGTTGTACAACACGGGTAGTAATTGACTGTAACTGGAGATTTATTATATTCTAATACAGATCATTTATAAATGCAATTTCTTTATTAAAAAGCTTCCACCCTTTTGTTTGTTTGTGTACAATTTGCAAAACTATTCTGAAAGCGGAATATATGTGCACAAGTCTGCAAAGAGTGCAAATTTAGGATATGGTAAATGCTTTACAAGTTACTCTCAAAAAACTCTCCCACAACTGGGCCTTTACATTGCCATCTTTTTTGATCAAAATATTTTGATGCCAACCTTCCTTCCACTGCCCTAAACTATAAAGCATTTTTTAATGAGTTGAAATTAAGGAAGGACTACACCTACTAGAAAAGAAGAGAAGAAAGTTCTATTAGTTTGAGGTTTCAGAATCCCCCCAAACCAGGACCAGTATCTTGGTAAGGGCTAGGCTGGGACCCCGGACAGAGAATGAGTATGTGCAGGTGGCATCCCTGAGGATTCAGAGCTTCAGTGGACCGTGAGTGCTCCCGCTGCATAACTCACTGAACTGTCTTGCCAGTTTCTACACTGGCTTGACTGGGCATAATTCAAAAAGGAAAAGCTCATATTCATTCCATTCTTCTGGAGCTCTGTGATAGCCTAGGGGAAAAAAAAATTAGTTATAACAGACTTCATTTACAAAAGTAAATACTCTTTGAATGTGTTGGTGGCTTCTGTCCACTTCACAGCTGAAGCCTAGATTCTTTTCTCTTGATTTGGAATCTAGATATTCAAGATATCCTCTTGAATATCTTGTCACATCATATCAAATAGGTAAAAGAGAGGACTCCTTATTTCATTCTCTCAAAGAACTTCCACTAATCTAGCTTCTTAATAAGTATCAATCATCTTTCACCCTACCTTTATTATATTTAATAAGGCCACTTTGAGAAAAATATACCTCTCTTTTCTCTAAACCAAATCGGAGCCACTTCTGTCATGAAATACTGGAGTCTCCTCTTTGTCTAAGGTTGACTAAATTCAAAATATATATATAAATTAAGTTCTAGATCTAAGAAGTAAACCAGGATTTTTACTTTAATTGTGGACTGGTTTGTCATTGATTTCATTAATATTTTATTTCATCCAATTCAGACTTTAGGAAATTAGTGTAGCTTACCTAGTTTAAATTTCAAGAATTAGTTTAAGCCCTTAACAGACTTTTCTACCAGTCAATACTGCTTAAGAGAAAACCATTCCTAAAAATCCACAAGGCACTATCTTTCAAACCACACCAAAATAACATGGACTTCAACGTTCTACCCTACACTATTCTAGACTAACATTGCCCTCTCCATGATTTCCCTGCCTCTCCAAACAATGAATGCATTATTGCTTCCTCCTCTTATTCCTGAGTATATATACTTTCTTCTTTCTTAAAAAGTCTCACATTTTCTCTCAGGAAAGCCATATCATTTTATTTATCAGAGAAAAAATTACTATCTCTTTCAAAAATCCAGCTACCTGAATCTTTTGCCTCTTACTACTCTTTACAGGAAATATTATTGTTGTAAGGAGAAAAATATATACATGCCATCTGTCTTGTGTTACTAAATTATGAATATCTAAAGCTCAAGAGCAGAATCTTCTGTTTATTTTTTATGGAGTTTAGAACATTAAATAAAGCCAAAAAAGTAATAAGGCTACTTATTACCAAAGGTTACTTTGGTTTATATTTGTAAAGAACATATTGGCTGTGAGTCAAGAGAAAAACTAGGTTTCTATTCTAATTTTTTCTATATTTAAAAGAAAGCACTGGCCTGTCTTCCAGTAAAAACTTTTTATTCATGTAACCAAAATAATGGAACTCCAAATTATCTTAAATGTACTAGAAAGAAAATTTACTGTATGTACCTAGAAACAATGCTAATAAGGTAACACAGATGATAACAATTAAGATATTTTGAAACATCGCAGGATCAAATGTTAAGAATCAAGGCTTGCTAATGATACTCACATTTAATAACACCCCAATGGGATGTCTTCCACATATAGTATTATGGTATTTCTTCAAGTAATTGCTAAAAGATACGGGGTCTAATTGTTCTATAATACTCATACCCTGAAAAAAGAAGAGAAAAAGAAAATGAAAGAAAAAGAAAAAGGTACACAATTTATTATTTTCTCATTACATTTCAAAACTGTTAGAGCTAAAAATCATAATTTTTCAATTAAGGAGAAGTAATGAAAATACTTTAAGTAATCCTTGTTAAATACCCTACTCATTCATCAAGGGTAATCTCATTAGAGTCAACTCTAAACAATATGTACACTTTATTAAGAGAAAAGTTCCAGCCTTCAGGTTAGTTTTTTCTGACCTCTTGGTATGTTTCTATAGCACCAGCACCAGTTACCACTTAGGTCACAAACATTTCACAATTTTACATTTTACTTATATAAATGTATTTACAAAAGTAAATCTGCTGTGAAAATGTTCATATAAAATCTAAAATTAAATTTGATATATGGCTGGGTTTTTTTTCACATAATCATAATATTTCTCCTACTACTGGCACAAATAATTAAAAGTTTATTATAATTTAGCTAATTCCATGACATACACTTAAATATAAACAGTGTGCAAGGCATTCTGAATTATCAGTATGTGATAAAAACATACCACAAACTAAGACAAAAGCTAACATATTTTAATTAATTTAAAGCTCATAAGAGATATATGCTTAAGCAAAATAGGCCTGTGAACATTTTTTAAAGGATCTTTTTATCTCTCTATATTTTTCAACTATAATGCACTATTTTTAAGATTTTAATTCAGAATCAAAAATCTTAATGCTGTTAAGTATTAATAAACCACTATGATTTGGACACTTATTCACCCTAAATTCCATACTCTTCAAATGCATTTAAATAATGTGTTCATAGTACGATAATATAGAGCAATTAAATCGAGCAAATAAATCACTGATTCTCACTCATTCATTCACCAATTACCTTACCTTGTTTTCAATTCAGGTAAATATTTTACATTTGTGTTCAACAGACAGGACTAACATACTCTGAGCGAAATGTAAATGGTGGTTTAACAAGGGAATCAACTGCTATATTTTGTGTGGTTTTTAAATTATATTTCAACACGTTTTAAAACAATCACAGTGGAAAAAGCACCTAGAGTAATAAGATGATCACTCATCTGAAAAATGATAGTAATCAGTAGGTGACACACAAATAGTGCAATAGCAACATCAAAATTTAATTTTATAAAGAACCTGCTTACAGAGTATTCAAGTCATTCATAAATATCATCACAACTTCCTGCAAATACATCTGAAAGATAGTTGTGTGTGTGTAATCAACTTTCAATTGACTGCACATTCAATTAGCCACTCTCAGATTCATCCATAAGCCAGTGTTTAATGCTAAGCTGTTTTCCCATACAAACTAGGAGGCTTCCAGGTCAATAGTCTTCAGTGACATATGGTACAAGTTCAGAGAAATATGAACAAAAAATTAAAATGTAAGATAAATAATTAGTATCATAATGCTGGTACAAAGAAAATGACACAATATATTTCCAAACCAAGTAGTAACGCAGAGATGGAGCTACAAATCTCTTCCATACATATGGATAATCAAGATATAACTTCCTAAAGATGAAGAAACTGAAGCATGAAAAAGGTTAAAAGCTTGCCTCTAAATTTCTAATCTGAGGCTCTTCTCACTGACTACTCTGCTTCACATAGTGTAAGAGACATACAAACAATTCTTTAAATACTCTCACATAGTTGTAATTGGTACACACATTTTAAGAGAACTTCTATTGTTTCTGGATGAAGTTGGGACAGCTTACCTTAAATAGAATTCTACTCATTAATAAATTATGTAACACTGAGGTTCTGATGTATGTTTTAATATTAAAATCTTAATGTACATTTTGAATGAACTTATCACATTTATACACTGACATGAAGAATTCAAAGAGAAGAAAACTAATGCTCAAATTTGTTAAAGACAAAGAATTCAAAATGGCTGGCCAAGAAGTTTCATAGAGAAAGATGTAAAATAAGGTACACTGTTTTAAAGTGTTCAAAATTAAGATATAATGGTTAAATTTAAAAGGGAAAAGAAAAAATTGAGATGATAGAAACTAAGGGATTAAATTTAAACTTTTAATTCCCTAAAATGTGTTATGTACCTACTAGGGCCAGAATCAATTCCATTACAATCAATTCTCTGACAAATAAAAATAATGAAAGGGTATGCACTTTTATAAAGGGATACAGAGGAAAAAATAAGGCTTTTCTCAATAGTGAAAGTCTCCAATTGGAAAAGTCACAAAGTATTGCAAACAACAGCAATAATGATACTGAAAAAGAGGACATCCATTAAGTAATACAGAACATGGGGAAATATACTTTTGTATATATTTTTATTTTGATGCTAACAATTTTTAAATTACTGTTACTAAAATTCCAGGAAGATGAAAATGCTAATTTGATACTACTGCCAAAATTCCCAGAAGATAAAGAAAGAAAGTGCTTCTCAAATATGTTTAATCTTCTATTCCTTAAAATACAAGAAGATATGCTCAGTGAATCCGAAGTCCAGGCTATGAAAATCTTGCCTAGGGCCTAATACATTGAGAATCTGTTCACATGAACTTAAATCTAATATGAAGTATTGAAGATCGAAGATACAAAGCAAACATCATAAACTCCAAAAGCCCGTACCCATCCATATTGGTTTCTGAGAAATTCAGCAGCTTCAGCAAGAAATCCTCAGATTGAAAGCTAACTCCCTACCTTGAGGGGACAAGGGCAGAGAATATCTATCATTATGACTCTCCAAGTAATGAGAAATCCCTGTAATGTCAAATCCCAAGTGGCAATCCTAAACTGAATAGAGAGTTTTAACTGACAAAGCTGCAAATTCAGGACTCTGATAAGGCAACAAAGATCTTCCGTTTTAGGGAAGGGGGGTGATGGGCATGGAGGAGAGCACTTGTGGGGATGAACACTGGGTATTATATGGAAACCAATTTGACAACAAATTATTAAAAAAATAATAAAAAAATAAAAATAAAAATGCCATTCTGATGTAAAAAAAAATCTTTCCTTTTTAAAAAGTTTATCTATATACAATAAAGTATTTAACTTAAATTAAAAATTTTTAATGTTTGTTTGTTTTTGAGAGAGAGACAGAGAGGCAGAGCATGAGCGAGGGAGGGGCAGAGACATAATCTGAAGCAGGCTCCAGGCTCTGGGCTGTCAGCAAAGAATCCAACATGGGGCTCAAACTCATGAGCTGGGATATCATGACCTGAGCAAAAGTCGGACGCTTAACTGACTGAGCCACCCAAGTGTCCCAAATTTAATTTCATTTTAAATATTATCACTTAGAAGCAATCTCCCTCTAAAATAACAAACACAAAAAAGGAGTAAAACATTTTTACAGGACTTTAAGACATAAGAACTAAAACCATGTCTTTTTATTACTATGAACACATAATCACCAACTGATCAAGTTACTAGGACTGTGGTCTTATTTTCTAAAGTAAGGATATATATTTATGTTAGAAAGTTGGGTATACATTTAGGGAGGCAAGGTGGGAAAAGGAAATATTCTGCTTTCTGTAAGAGGCAACAAGATAAAATCTTAGAGTGAAAGAAATTTTATGGGGGGAAAAAATCACCCTAAAGACAGCAGTGTTAAGAAGCAAGTACTAATAGGGGCGCCTGGGTGGCTTAGTCGGTTAAGCGTCCGACTTTCGCTTGGGTCATGATCTCGCGGTTCGTGGGTTCGAGCCCAGCGTCGGGCTCTGTGCTGACTGCCAGCTCAGAGCCTGGAGCCTGTTTCAGTCTGTGACTCCCTCTCTCTCTGACCCTCCCCTGCTCACGCTGTCTCTCTCTCTCCTAGAAATAAAAAAAAAAAAAAAAAAAAAAAAAAAGAAGCAAGTACTAATAAATAGCTATCTTAAAAGACGATATTATAAAACCTTATGCCAAAGAGTACTAAAGAAACTACTGGCCTAAGTTCAAAAAAGAATATTAGTAGACAAATATGAACAATTTCACTTTCAAAAGAGTGGGAAGAAAGAAAAGTAGCTCAAGTTCAAATTAAATGAAGCGACTACTAATAAATTTGGAAGGAAAATAACATTACAAGGATGACTATCAATGACACTTTCAGATTCTCTCTGCCAAACCATAAATAATTTAGCAATGTCCACAATGAAACATTGGTCTACATCAAAAGTGATACAGAAACAAAATAACGTGACTATGTGACATATATAAAATATAGTAAGTATATAATTTTATCGTTAATTTTCCTAGTAAATAATTCCAAAGTTCACAAAAATCAATGTCTTAAAGTATATTCTGCTTTGGTCACAATAATTACTGAAATTGCAAAGTACTAACTACCAAAAACATAATCAGGAGCCACTACATCTCTTGTAACTAGTTACTTATTTTTTTTCCCAATTACAACATTTGGAAGATCCAGTGTATTTTCCTATATATTTTTCTTTATGTATTTTTTCCACATAATTCAATTCCAAAATATTCAAATGCTTAGCGATATAATTATTTTGCAATATGAGGAAAAGCTATTTTTTTTTTTTTGTTTTTGGAACCTAGAAACACTTTTACTTACTTTAGTAACTACATGTAATAAGATTTTCCTGATAACAAAAAAAGAGCCAAAACTTAATTAACACACTAATTTTGAACAGATTATACGTAGGGGCGCCTGGGTGGCTCAGTCGGTTAAACTCTGACTTCAGCTCAGGTCATGTTCTTACACTTCGTGAGTTTGAGCCCCGCATCAGGCTCTGTGCTGACAGGTAGCTCAGAGCCTGGAACCTGCTTCAGATTCTGTGTCTCCTCCTCTCTCTGCCCCTCCCCTGGTCATGCTCTGTGTCTCTCTGTCTCTCAATAATAAATAAACATTAAAAAAAAAATTTTTTTAAAGAACGGTTATACCTAAAATTTTATAGTTTTTCATTTTATCAAACTTTCAAAATGCATTAGTAATTACAATTCAGAATTCCTAACACTTGTTAATACTTATATAGAGAACCATCCAACTGTATTTGCTCTCAAAAGATTGCATATATAGGGGCGCCTGGGTGGCTTAGTCGGTTAAGCGTCTGACTTTCGCTTAGGTCATGATCTCGCGGTTCTTGGGTTTGAGCCCCACGTCGGGCTCTGTGCTGACTGCCAGCTCAGAGCCTGGAGCCTATTTCAGAGTCTGTACCTCCCTCTCTCTCTGATCCTCTCCCATGCTCACGCTGTCTCTCTCTCTCTCTCCCAGAAATAAAAAAACAAAAAACAAACAAAAAAAAAAGATTGCATATATAAACTAAGATATTAGTTCTCAAATGAATGAAATAATTTGTAACATAAAATGTCACTTTAGAAAAGGCATATACAGAGGAATATTCACCATTTGGTCATAGAAGTCAGTTAACAAACAGGTTATTTAAGAGTCTAACAGTGAATATACATATGTATATGCATAAAAATATACATACATGATTATATGTATGGAACTAATCATTCTGATTATTTTAATCTGTTTAATCCAACCTCCCAGAATTGACTTATCACGTGAATTAAGAGCATGCTAATAAAAGAACACTTATAAGCCATTTAAAAATTCTATATATAAACAGAAAGGGACCACAAAAATCAGACTCCGAGTCAAGTATCAAATCAAATATTAAATTCAAACATATTAATAAGAAGCAAATACTCAATATTCAATCACTGTATCCCAGTCTACTTAAATAAAAATTCAAAAATTATGCCCTGATGATTTTGGACATGTAAAATATGATAAATCAGATGCAGGTTTAGAAGCCATTCTTAAGCTTACTGGTTCTACATACACTTTTGAACAAAACTTTCTAATTTCAAAGACTTAGAAGCTACCAGAACAGCAAGAATTTCAGGAGAATTATGAGAATCATGCCAATAGATAAATGTTACTCTTTTTGCTTTGCCTCAAGGTAAGAAACCAAGGTCTATTTGTCTAACTGATAATACACATCAAGAAAGGTTATGAAGCTACTTCTCTTAAGATAACAATCAATATAGAATTAGAAGGCTAAGGGAATTAAGTACGCATGTTTATACATAACACATAGAATAATAAATAATATTAAAGTTTTTAAATGTGACCACAGTTCTAGAGAGTTCCAAAGAATGCCACTATGTTTGGTGACTTCAGAGTACCAGGTGAACTAATATTTTGGGAAAAACCTCTCTCTGTCCTAGAAGCATCGATTCACGGATTTATAATTTCTTGCGTGTGCAAAATTAAATGTTGCTAATTAAAGTTGAAAAATGATTTAAGGAGCTGAAGAGAAAACAAGGGGAGACAGATAAATAGGAAATTTTGTTCTACTTTAACAGATTAGGGCTATAGTAAGACAGTTCAAATTCACCTAACCAAACAAATTTAGGAACAAAAAGATGTTAGGACTCATTCCATACTAACAAAAGGCGATCTCCTGGGGTAGGTATGGGCGTCTATTTTGAAAAAATTTTATGGATGATTTAGGTTATAAAGACCAGGTTAGGGATTAATATAGCAGACAATCCTACCTCTGGCCTGGCTCGAATTACCATCTACATGTTAGAAGTCTCAAACTTACTCCAGACCTCTTTTCTGGGCTTCAAGCCAATATAGTTAATTCCTTAGCAAAGCCCTGTTTAATATTTCTGAAAGAGATTTCAAATCTACCAACCTCTTTCCATATCCATTAATACCACCCCAGTCCAAGTTACTACCATCTCTCCCCTCAACTACTGCCCATGCCCACTGTTACTACTCCTGAACCTTATATAGAATCCATCCTCTACACAACCACCAGAATACCCTTTAAAAGAATTTATTACATTATTTTCACTTCCCCTTGTACTTGCATAAATTTCTTATTCTGAAATATAAAGTCCTCCATTATCTGCTCTCTGCCTGCCCTTCCTGCTACAGCTTGTACCATTCTTAGCCTTACCTACCGCACTCCTGCAACACCTTCCTTTTTCTTCTTTTCTTCACATACTAGCTTCTTCCCCATCTTTGCATAGGCAGTTCCTTCTGTCCAGAATGCTCTTTCCCAGATCTGTACTTGGTTTGCTCCTTCTTACCTTTCTCAGCTTAATGTCTCTCCTCAGGGACGTTTACTCCAATCCCTCAATCAGCAATCACTCAAATCATTTACCATTTCAAAACCCTTTCTATATTTTCTGCACAGCACATATCACTATTGGAAACTAACTTATATACCCTTACCTTTGTAATAAATACATACATACATACATACATACATACATACATACATACATACATAAAACGTATCTTCTGTTAGAAAAAAAGTTCTGTGAGAGCAAGTGTGTTTGCTGCCGTATCTCCAACAGTGCCTAGGACTGTAAATGCACTCAAAAATAACTAGCAAACTGAAAATCCAAATGCCTGCCTCACTGACATCTCCACTTGGATGTCTTAAAGGCAACAGCAAATATAACATATCCTTAATGGGATTTATGATTTCTCTACTTCCTAAAACATCAGTCCTATCTTCTTGTGCTTTAGACCTAAGTGAAAAGTACCAACACTCAATCAGCAGCATAAGCGAGAAATTTAGAAGTTATCCTTGATACTTTCTTCCCCAGCAAGTTCAAGGAATCTCCAAGTCCTATCATCAATCTGTCTCTTAAATATACTGAATATATCCACTCTGTCCCTCTCTTCCACCATGACCACCCCATCCACTATCTAAATTAGCATCTGTCACCTGCATTACCAAATTGGTCTACTGATTTCTCTTCTGACCTCCCTCCAGTCTACTTGCTACACAGCAGCTATATGAGATATTCAAATACAATCTGATTTTATCACTTTCCTATTTAATACCCTTTAAACAGTCAGCTCTAGATTCTCTAGCTTCATTTATCACCATTGCCCTGTCCAGTCATCTACTGATCCACTCAAGAACTATGTATATTTAGTACCCAGTGAAAGGGTGATAAAAAGTGGACAAACGTCCTGATCTCATGAAGCTTATAACCTAACAGGAGAGTATATAACCAAACAAATCAACAAATGATAAGTCACACAGTAATTAATATTGAGAAGAAAACTTAAGTAGGATAGGGTCATAGAACAACAGTTTGCCATAGGGGCATAATGGAATATTGTGGGCACATTTTGGGGAGGTTCCAATAATTAGAAGATGCTACTGGTGAATTTACTGAGTGGGGTCCAGGGATGATGACTGTCCTCTAGTACAAGACAGTCCCCCCCACAAATTACTGTTCTCATCCCAAAGCACTCTGACATGTCCACATAGATGAAAATACCTATGTATAATTATTTATACCCTTAACCTTATTTTATACATAAATACTAAGAAGTTTTGCACAGTTTTAATACACAGTAGATTCACCAGGAATTTCCATATCATATAAAGTGAGGGAAGGCTGTATTTTGTTTAGCTTACAACTTTACTAAGAATTATTCACCACTGTGGAAAATCAAGTCACCTTGCAACATAGCTTAGTGATGTGAATCACTAATATAAAATAGATGTTTAGGTTTGGATTGGTAGCTGTTATTTAATGATATAACGTGCAAGTATTTAACCACTTCATAATGTCTCCTAACATAGATGGCATCTGGGCACTTACATTATTAAAAATATACTAGTTTATCATAAACTATTTCCCTTTTTCATATTATAGTTAGGGTATTTGCTTAATTTAATTATGTATACAGGAAGCTTATATTCAATAATTCATCCACCTGAAAAATATTTATTGAGTACCTACAAATGGTCTACTCATGACCCTAAGCACTTTGGATATATTTTGGAGAACAAAATAAATATCCTAACAAAACTGTGGGAAGTAGAATATTTAGTCTGTTGAAAGAAAAAGTACAGCAGGGTAAGTGGATTGGTAATGCTCGAAGTGTATGATGCAAAATTGAACAGGGCAGTCAGTGCGTCTCGTTGGGAAGGTGAAGCTGAGGAAAGCCACAGAGTGAGACAACTGAGTGTAAAAAGGGCAAAAGTCCTAAGCTAGGCACATGTATGTCATTAACATGGAACAATAAGGAGATCATGTGTCCTAAATATCTCTTACATCTCTACACTGTAATAGCTTCTAAATCTGTTCAATAACTACACAGTAAGTTCCATGAAGTGGGAGGCAATGTTCTCTCTTCTTAACATCTTCAAAACCTCACACAGTACCAGACACACAGTAAACACCCATTACCACTTGCCACATGAAAAAAATAAATGACAACAGAATCAGAAAAGTTTTCTGAGGCAACTGAGCACTAAGACTCAGAAGAATAAGACCAGGAGAAGCCAGAAAAGAATTAAAGACTGAAGTGACAACATTTTTATAAAGCCGAAAGAAAAGTCAGCAGATTAAAATCCAAACAAAATCCCAAAGGTAAAAGTATTTGGCCATAATTGGATCTAAGTAACATGACAGATGTAAATATGATAAAATCTAGGTAAAATAATATCTGCTAAGTAACTAAATTTGCATTCACTCCATTTTGCTTTTAATAAAATACACAAGATAATAGCCCACCTATAGTTTTAGATCCAGATCCTTTACTAAAATGTTTTATCTACTTTAGACTAAATATTCTTGTACTAAAACATGTACATAAAGCTTTTCAAACAGGGATAAAGTTGATTTCAACAGATCACAGATTTAAAGTCTGACAGAGTTTAAAGAAAATTTAGAGACCATCTACTCCAAGTGTCTCATCTTAGAGATGACAAATTGAGGACCAGGGAACTAAAATGATGTCAAAGGTCAGAGCAAATTAGTGATATATCTACTATACATAATATTTTGTTCAAATTAATGATATATCTGCTAATATTTAATATTCTGTTTTAGATAAAAAAAGAAAAAACAAAATTATCGTATGACTTTTTAAATATGAAAACAAGTACTATGACTACCATGCTACTTCAAGGAAATGACAGTAGGATCAATGTCTACTGTAGTCTTGGGCCATGAAAGAATACAATCGAATTTTTAAATTCTATATATAAAACAACAAAATAAACACCATTTAAGAAAATCCAAATGGCTAAAAACTATAATTAAATAATAAGATAAACTAAGGATTCATTGTGGTTGTTTCTGCTTAAAAGTAAGTAATGGCATTAGTATCCTGTCATCCCTAAACCTGAAACACTCCCCCAAATAGCATCTAAAATCCATAGCTAATTATTCTTAGTCTCATTGATCAAATAAAAAATAAAGGAAATTTCAACTAATAGAAAAGGGATTATTTTTATAATCAATATTCATATGATGATAAACTATATTTTGCACATTTAGTTGAAGATAGGGAAAGAATTATTAGTCCACTGTATAATTCAACATATTAAGTCTTGAATCACTAAACTGAAATTAAAGAAAACACCTTAGAGCATTAAAACCCACACCTGAAAGACTTACCATTTTATCTAGATGTTCAATGGATCTATAAATCTCCCCCTGGGATTCATCATAGTAACTGTAACGGAACCTTTGACCTTGAAACAAATATCATGTACAAAATAAAATAGGGAAAAATTAGAAGCTAAAAAGAAAGCAAGCGCTTACCAAATAATTTCAGTTCTCATGGAAGGCAAAGCACAGCTTAAGCCTCTGAGAGAATCATTCCCAAGAGCCCTTGTACATAAAAATAAAAGGCATATTTGGGAAGGTAATAAAGAAGTGATATATCAACAGTGTTTTATGATGTTAAAAACTATTTCAAACTGTAGAAACTTCAAGTGACGAGCAATACAAAAGACTAAGGAAACAAAACAGCTTAAAAGTTAGAAGCAATGTTAAACATATTGTATCAGTCTGTAATGGAAGGTAAACCCAAAGAATATGATTCAAGGAAATTTGGTTTAAGGAAACTATCTCAATGTAACAAATCAATGGAAGCTTAGCTTTTTCTGGATAAGTACAAAGATTTGATCTCTATTACAGGAAAAAAAATCTGCAGGTCAGAGAGATACATGTGGCTTATGTGATTTTTATGACCTCAGTAAAAAAAATCATCTCATTTCTGCAAAACTCTCTACTTGAAAAAGGAGCAATGCAAGTGCCTTAAAATAGGAGGCACAAAAGGATAAATATAATAAATAGTCCTACTCTGGCAAAATCTCAGTAAGAGTACAAGCACAGAACATTCAGCATTTAGCTCTTCTCCAAGAAAGAGAGGGTAAAATGGAAGAAACTTGAAAAGAAGACAGAAAACAAAAGGCTCAGGTAATAAATTTTGCTTCCTACCACAGTTATATAAAACCCAAAAGTTAAATATATTTATAACTAATTGTGGTTATGTTATTCCACTGATTATGTTGTATTTCAGATATATCCACACTTGTATTTATTTCTGTGATGCTTTTCTAAGAACTCATTACTTTTAAATTTAGTATTTTTACAGATCTACCAGTGCATTTAAAAGGTATTAGAGTATACAAGTCATGCACACACTATGTGTCTTGTAGCTTCATTTTTACAGCAAAGTTCACATATACAACTATTATCCTCACACCCGAGAAGATGGTTTTCTTTGGCTGGATAATTATGATTTTTAAGTTTTCCATTTATCTTACTTAAAAAAATCATCTTATAAATGATGAGCAATAGAAAATAATAAAACTCTTTTGATGCTCTTTTTTGGAAAAAAACCCACACATCATAGTTCTCAACACTTCCTTTATATGTTGATACTGGTCATCTTTGATGGTCATCCTTCTGTAATGTACTGTATTTGCTTAACATCCACATTTTAACTTTTCACATACATTAATATGTACAATTATTCAATGTAGTAGTCCTTACATTCACCCTCAAAAGAGCTTCTAATAAATCAGTATTGCATCTTAAAATTCATGATATTCTAGAATCAGTAATAGGATCCTAAGACAATTACCTGCTTTCTGAATACAACAACCTTTTTTGTAAAACATTGAAGATTATTAAATGTTGCTGTAACTATGAGATCCATTACAGTCCTTGCACTAAAAAAAATTCTTAAACGGTGACAATTCATCACTCAATGCCCCTATGATAAGTAATTCATCATACATAGTTTTGCTTTTCTTTACAGAATGTATGTACTTACTGCTACCTAATAATGAGAACTATATAACTGACCCATCTTACCTATTTGCCATGTGGCTACTAGAAGGCTCAAAGACAACTCTAAAGTCTGTCCCAATAACTTATTGATTCAATTCTTAAGTACTAAATTTCTACTTTTATTTCCAAGTTCTTTTGATAGAGTTGCCCCAAATCATTTGTGAAATGAATGAACAATTAAATGAATAATCTTAGACAAGAAACTTCTGACTCACTGTCAACTGTAGTAAGCAATCAAAATGAATATTCTTTGAACCTGAACTGCTTCAGGAAATAGCTGGTAGTCTTAGCTGTCAATGAACCTTGTGACTGGGACACAATTATCTAACCTGAAGATTGCTACCCTTCAGGTGCAGAGAAAAATGCATGTACGTTGTGATAACCATTTGCTTTTCTGCTTATTTCCAAGTTCAGAGCTACCGTTTCAAATGACTGAAGCTGGTCAAACTTGCCTTAATCATAAGTGAAAAGTGTAACTATATTTGAAAAATGCTGCCTTGTTCATACTGACAGTTTTCAATGTAACCATCACTTAAAAGCTACTTCTGAAGGAAGAGAAAAATACAGAAAATGTTTCAAATGTTTTAAAATATTAAATCAACAAGTGATTTTAAAAGAATGACAAATTACACAGAAGACTGATGAGCAAATGTTTAACCTTTTGCTATCTACCTCTTGCTACTCTTTAGGTAGCTTCCCTGCATTTTGTAGCTGAAGAATTGAGTAAAGATATTTTATGAGCTCTAAGCAATATGTCAACTCAGTAGCTAACTCCATACTACATACAGCTACTACACTGAAAAAATATCTTACTTAAACAGCTCAAACTGTCTTCACAATAATTCTTAAAAATTGTAAAAGCATTTAAAAATTACTTGAGTAATTCATTCTGGTCAATTTACATACAGAAAACATCTAATCTGAAGTAAATAGTTTCCATCATCCTAGCCTATATGTGTGTGTGGGTGTGGGTGGGTGTGCACATGCACATGCATGCACACACAACTTTAGCTACACGCCTCTTGGAATTTGAATGCAAAAAAAAATCTTTTGTATCTAATTATTAAAAAAGTTTATCCAGATTTTATTTAGTGAGAAATAAGAGAAATGACAACACTAGCACAATACACTTTCATAAATGCATCTTTAATCAAATATTTATTGATTTAAAATATATTATGATTTCATATAACTCATGAGCAGACATTTTGTTTTATAATACTTCTAACATTCAGTAAAGCTTATGCATCTAAACTGCATAAATACAGTTGCCTATGTACCTGGAGAACTGGACTTGTATATTTTTATAAGTATGAATAAAGCATATCACATAGTAAGAGAAAATTACTTACCTGAAACTTATCCTTTCAGAAGGTACACTGGGAAAATGGATTCTTTGAGCCCCTGTTTCAACTCCAAGTATGAGCTTTCTAGCTTTAAGAGCCATTGACACTGCCCCTAGGGGCAGCACAAGCTTTGGAACTCCCCTAGTGAGTATGTCAGTAGTTTCTTCAGGTGCCTTCCCTCAGTTCTTTTCAAATTCAAAAGATGAGAGGAAAAATAACCCAAGAAAAAAAATCCTGTAAAGCAGAAACCTTACTCTTTGAGGGAAGGAGGGTAGCTCATTTGTGAATCCATTCCAGAGCACGCTTTCTGAGAAAAAGAAATACAGGTAAGTAATTTTCCCATCTCCAAAGGTGACTGGTGATTAATGAGTGGATTCACAGAGTGTGGAGAGTAAGCTCCAGGGATGTCTGTTTAACACACAACAATCAACTAATGAGGACAAACATAACAATGAATGGTACAAGAACCAACACTACTTTTTAAGTACCTCAAAACAAAAAGTAAAAAAATATCAAATACCTCAACATTAAGCTATACACTGAATTGTAGAAATAAATGATGAGCTTAGAAAGTTGATCTATAAAGCTCACAAAAGATTAGTCAACAAGACAGACTCTCAGACATACGTCCAGTAAAATCTGTACTGTTATACATTCACTTAATCACTTTATGTTTATATGGTAAAACATTTTCAATTATTTGAGTTAACCTCACAACAACCTGTGAGATAGATTATTAGGCCATTCATTCTATACTAAGGACCTAAACTGGGGACACTCATAATTGAAATCGTAAAAAACTATAGTCCTTACATTCTGAAGTCTTAGTCATAACGTAAAAAAAAAGTATTAGCTGGGGCGCCTGGGTGGCTTAGTCGGTTAAGCGTCCGACTTTCGCTTAGGTCATGATCTCGCAGTTCGTGGGTTCGAGCCCCGCGTCGGGCTCTGTGCTGACTGCCAGCTCAGAGCCTGGAGCCTGTTTCAGCCTGTGACTCCCTCTCTCTCTGACCCTCCCTGCTCACGCTGTCTCTCTCTCTCCTAAAAATAAATAAAACATTAAAAAAAAAAAAAAAAGTATTAGCCTTCTCTCACACTCACAAAAAATAAAAAACTTAAATATGTCAAATTAGTATGCATGAAATTTAAAAAGACAAATATGAAAGCTTTGATAATATATATTTCAGAAATTAGCTAACTTATATTCAAACCAGTTTAAATATTTAGAAAATATTAATTCCCTAGTACCTAAGAGACTGATAACAGAAAGGAAAAAGAGCATGCTTGAATAATCGCTCATTAATATATATTAAACTAGAAATCTGAATAAAGATATAAAATCATAAATACTTAAGGGAATGCCACTTTTAATAGGTGACACATACTTACAAAACAAGAAATTATGTAACCTTAGACAAATATAAGTTTATATGTAAAAATCCAAAATTACTGGAGTGTAGTAAACTTTATTCATATTTTAATAAAAAACTTTACCATTTACCCAAGGGATACAGAAATGTTGATGCATAGGAGCACATGTACCCCAATGTTCATAGCAGCACTCTCCACAATAGCTAAAACCTGGAAAGAGCCTAAGTGTCCATCAACAGATGAATGGATCAAGAAGATGTGGTTTATCTATACCATGAATACTACATGGCAATGAGAAACAGTGAAATCTGGCCATGTGTAGCAACATGGATGGACCTTGAGGGTGTTATGCTGAGCGAAATAAGTCAGGCAGAGAAGGACAAATATCATATGTGTGCACATATGGGAGGATTAGGAGGAACTTAACAGAGGACCAAGGGGGAGAAGAAGGGCGGAAATGGTGGGGGAAAGGGAGAGAGGCAAACCATGAGAGACTCTTGAATGCTGACAAAAACTGAGGACTGGCGGATGTGGGGGGGAGGAGGGGTGGGCATGGAGGAGGACACTTGTGGGGATGAGCACTGGGTGTTATGTGGAAACTAATTTGACAATAAACTATTTGTAAAAAAAAAAAAAAAAAAAAGTTGGTGAGATGCAATCAAAAAAAAAAAAAAAAAACTTTACCATTAACATTTACCAAGTAAATTTACTGAAGTTGATTTTCACTTAAAACCATCATAAAAGAAAAATTAAACAGAAGAATGAATCAACTTTTAAAAAATCAATTTCTGTTAGATCTAGTTTCATTTAGAAACTTCTTAGAAGTTAATTAAAAATTATGGTAATGACAGCTTTCAGTAATCTAAATTTGAAAATATGAATTTCAGGGAGATCAGAAAAGTTCAAACATTAACAGTGTGTGTGTGTGTGTGTGTGTGTGTGTGTGTACGAAAAAATGAAGTTAGGAGAAGAGAATGAAAATTCTACCAATTAGAAAAACTAAAATAGGGCCTGTCAAAATTCTCTTATGGAGCCATCTTATAGGACACGAAACCTGATCAGAAAACGTATGGGGACGATATTACCTAACCAGAGTAAAAATCAATTACTAGCAGCAAATGTCCTTCATTTATGCCACAATCCCAGGTAGCAGCAGGAAGGATTACAAAGAAAAGTGTCACCAGGAAACCATCACTCTGTTGGGCTGACTAATGAATTTCCATGTGGATTAGACTTAACTATAATATAAAAGTCGGGAATTGAAATGCTGAGGGTTTGCTGTGGGAGAAGGGATGGGATTCAAATGAAGGGACAGAAAGAAGGGGCATAATATAACCTAGCTCCCCACTCTCCCTAGACTTTTCCCACCCTGAAAGAAAAGTTGAGAATATTTTAATCTTTCTACATTTTCTCTAATGCCTTTTTCAAGTCCACATAAAATTTAAATGGGATCTGAAAGATGGAACACCTTTAAAGCAAAGGACAATTTAAAAAAAAAATTCATTCTTGTAATGGACACTGGCTAACAAATAAAATCAACCAGGCAAAACCCTGCCAATTACATATAGGTCTCCCAACTGTCTCTATCACCAAATTTCCTGCTTTATTTTTAATGGAAGCTGGACATAATACAAACGATGTCTAGAAAGGAAACTTGTTGTCACTGCTAGGAATCTAATTCATTATTTAACAAAAAAAATTCCACTGTATGTATCTGAGTAATTTGTCAACTGCACCATAATCAATGGATTTTTCCTCAAAAATCATTTATTTAGAAATGTACAGTGTGCTGGCTTAACTCAATGAAAGTTTAAAGATCTCTGAATACTTGAGGAACTGAATCCTTCCTATGAAATAAATGATTTAGAATTCAGTGTTACCACTGCTTTGATATAATAAAAGCAATCTATATAGTATCTTTACAAAAAAAGAAATAAAGCAGAAGAAAAAACCATGAAGAAATATTCTCACAAGAAAAAGCTAGATTTTTGAAATGGGAGTGCAGCATCCATTAATATAGAAAAGATGACCAACGCCACCAGAGCATGAATTTGAGAAATATGAAAATTTCTAAGACATTTTAACCCATAACTAGCCCATGACTCATATTAATTCAATTAGGCATATAAACAGAAAATGAATCTTACTTTGTAAGAATGGCAGTTACTATTACTATTATAGAGGGAAACTACCAATTTTGAAAGAGCATCCATGCAATATCTTCCACCTATCACCAGACCTTCATCAAATTTCCGAATAAGAAATTAGTACAGTGCTTTTCATAAGTACAAAGTAAGCACTTAATGGGTATTATTAGTGATTATTAGTGACAGTCATACTAAAAAAAATAAACACTTGGAAAAGTTCTATTACTTAACCACCAAATGTAAATATAAATACGTTTTAGTCTCTGGAAAATTCTCATAACATCTACCAAGCTTTGGGAATTTGGACTTCATTTTTGTAATTATCACCAGGAAATCCTATCTTACAATTTAAATATCAAGATTTTCTAGAACACAGGAGATCAAATGGTCTCAATAATTTTCCAAAAACCAAGGTACAATATAAAACAAAATTCATCTTTCTCTCTCAATATAATATTTAAATACAGTAGTGGACTAGAGCTTATTTGTTTTAGCATTCATTAATGAGGTAAGAAAGGATGATTTTACAGAGAAAAGAAATATTAAAGCATTATACTGATTTTTTGTGTGGATTTATGCTGTGATTGCACATGGTACCAACCTAGAGGAGGAACTTCAATTCTGAAGAACAGTATCAGGAAAACTAATCACTTAAATCATAAAAGTAGAGTGATTCATAGGGCCCTTAAAAGTGAAGAGGGAGGGGTCACATGCTCTAAGAATTTTTAATTTCTGGGGTGCCTGGGTGGCTCAGGCCGTTAAGCGCCCAACTTCTTGCAGTTCATGGGTTTGAGCCCTGCATCAGAGTCTGTGACTCCCTCTCTCTGCCCCCACCCCTCTGCTCATGCTCTGCCTCTCTCTGTCTCTCAAAAAATAGATGACAAAAAAATTTTTAAAGAAGTTTTAATTTCTAAAACATACGGGATGCTTTATTACCAATGCAAATTCACAATACTAAGAAAAAGAGCCCTTTTTTCAATAATGATATTCCTTAGTTTTTAAGATCAGCTATGACTAAACTTCAGAATTTCCAAGAAAAGAACTCTTTGTAAGATCTAAGTAATATAATCCATAAAAACTAACCTGCCAAACGTAGCAAACTAGACAAAAGAACTTCCCTGAGAACCCCCTAGAGAGTTTTGGCAAGGTAGCACAGCCACCTGCATCCCCTAAACCTGGGCTTCACCATCTTAGCTCTACTGACATTTTGGGCAGGATAATTCTTTGACATGGAAGGCTGTCCTGTATTCAGCACAATGTTTATTAATCAGCTTCTCTGGACTCCACTCAGTAGATGCCTAACACTTCCCACCCCCACCCCACTGTGATGGCCAAAAATGTCTCCAGACATTTGCAAAAAAAGCCCCCTTGGAGGACAATCAGCCCCAGATGAGAAATCAGTGACTTAAACCCAAATATTTATCTATATCATTAGGGATGGTTCTCTTAAAATGAGATCTTAAAGCCACTCACAGAGCAAGGTTAAGAGAAAATAGCCTAACCAGGCCAGATAAATATTGTCAACTCTAGAAATCAACGCTTAAGACATACAAAGGCCAGGTCTCCCTACATCTCATTGAGGATGTTTTTCTGGTCATTCTAGTGTCCTATCTTAAAATTTATAGCCTTGTACCTTCTGTTTTCTCTATAATCAAAGAACTAACTGAAGGATGAATACATACTGGCATCATTTGGCCAATGAGAGATGTCCTAAAAGGAACAGGATTCAGAAATAATTGAGAACAGCAATGGATAAAGGAGAGCAAATTGTATCCAAAGAAATCAGAAATCAAAAGTCAAAATTTACTAAAAGAAGCATCCGCAAATGTCTCACTTTCTTATGATCTATTCACTGTTAAGTTTCTTTACTCTTTTCATTCACAATAATAACAAAAATCACTTCAGAATCCTTACCCTTATAAACCATTACCAATGAAGACCACAGTGCTAATAGCCAACCTGTTAACACTCTTTGGAGGGTAGCTCTAAACTAACGGCAGAAATTAAGCACCAAAAGAAAAACAGAAAGGAAAAAAACACTAATTACAAAAAAAAAAGTAATGTAGTAAAGGACTGGCATAGCACGAAGTGCTCTTCTACCTTCTAAAAAAAGAACACTTGTTTTATCTACCAAAAAACTAACTTCAGAGATCTACCACACAAATCTACCTGGAAATAGGATTAAAAGATCTTTACACCCACTACTGAAAGTAGCTCATCAAGGATGCCCTCACAGTGTGAATCCAATTATACCAGTCGCCTTTGGAAATGTATTCATAATCCACTATCATAATCTGATCCTTTTTAAATGACCAAAAGACTTTTTTATTCACTTTTAAGTATTGTGGCTAAAAGTAAAACTCTCCAAGGAAAGTGGTAAGGAACTGAAAATCAGAGCTTACAGTGAAAAGATACCATTAAGCACAAGTATATAATATCTACCATGATACATTAACATCTAGAACTTACCCCAATGGCAGAAATCAGAAGAAACCACAAAGAGATTACTAGGATCCGCTAGATATTTACTGAAGAGTTTTCCGAATTCCTGTTCTTTTGACTCACTCAGAGCTCCAACCAGTACAGGAATAATGGTAAACTCATCCTTATGGCTTAAAGAAAACAGAAAAAAAAAGTCATTTAAGAAGTATAAGAATAAAAATCGTTCTCCAATGTGTTGGCACTAAAAGTGGAACATTTATTAATTGTGGTAAGGATAATATACATATTATTGAACTTTTTAATCTGTAAATAAAATGTTTAAAGAAGACCATTTAAAAAATGAGATAAAGATACTAAAAATATCTATTTAAATTACAGAAATATACAATATTCTTTAGGTAAACAAAACTACTTTCCTACTAGGTATAATATCCTTGAAAATAAAAATAAGCCCATCAGACCATCACCAAGTCAAGTCTTTTCAACTACCAACCAAAGTTACAATCATCTGCCCAATCCTTCCACAATTTTAAAAGAGCATTAAACTCTTCCTCAATATTTTAATCCTATCCTATTATAAATACCATCACTTCTGGCACTTCTAACAACCTGTCGAATGAGACCTACAGAACCTACTCTTGGCTCCCATAAGATATACCAACTGCACCTTATAATAAACAGATACAGGACAGTCTGAAGATACAACTCAAAATTCACTGGTCTCTAGGGTGGACACAGAATTCAAGGAAGTAGGTATTAATTTCTAGCAGCAAGAAAAAGATACCACACCCACCCAGAATGCTTATGATATATTCACAAGTCCCTTTTTCACTCTACAGATTGACAGATTTATGGAAAAGGAACAGAGCAGATTAATAAAGAGTAACTAAGATGGGCTATAGAAACAGACGTTTATACAAAATCTTTAAAAATTTTCATTTGTAGTGAAATTTTACTTACATATATTCAATATTATTTATATTCTAAATGATCCCAGATTAGAATTTTAGAAGCGTGAATCATGTTTGTCTGACTTGTTCTGAATAGGACTTTAAAAAAGAAAATCACCATTATATTAATGTTTTTTACTATGATAATCTGACACTTAACTGATGTAGGACAAACAGAATTCATAAAAGGGTTTTTAAAAATACAAAATTTAAATTTATTCCCAAAATAAGTGTTAGCCCAGCTTCATAAAGCTAAATTCAGGGCACCCAAGCGCCTCCCCCATAAAGGCCCCCTTACCCTTTTCAATTGCGAAATAAACAGATCATACAGATCTCCAATCCCTCTGCAATGCAGGGGCTTCTTGGGCAGAATCTGCATCTATGGAGTAAGAAAAAAAGAGGAAGCTGGCAGAGGAAGCTGCCATGGAATATCTCTTTCTCTGATTCTGTTACCAGTTTGCTTTACAACTGCAGAAATGAATGGGGGCTCTTCAATAAGCTAAGAATGATTATCATTTGAAAGAAAAGAATTTGAGCTTTAGTAAAATTTCAAGAAGACTGTTATGAACTGTTCTAACTTCAAGTGCTATCTATATAAATTTTAAAAAACTAAGATCATCAAAGAGTCTGTAAGTAATTATGACATGGTAGGGATGGAGTTATGTAAGAGAATAAAAAAACAAGAAGTCAGAAGAAATAGGTTCAAGTACCATCTCCATCACATAATAAAAGTTGAGAGTAGGTAAATCATTAACCTAAAAATAGATTTCCTTATCTGTAAAATTATCATAATTACAGTATTTTCTAAAACCATCAGGAAGTGAGTAATGCTATAGGGAAAGTATTTTATCAACAACAGTTGGCCCACTCTGAAGAAATAATATATGTCTACTATTCCACAGAGCCATTCAGTTAACCTCAGTCTCCACTTGCAAGTCTAAAAGGCTCAAACTACTTAAAAATCTAAGCTTTGAATCAAGATTCATCCACCTACTTCTTCATCATTTCTCTTTAAAAAAAATTACTTGTTGTCCTATATTCTCACAAAGCATGAATTAGAGAAAAAAGTATTTGGCTTTGAAATGTAATATTCCTAGGTTCTAGAATACAAGTTGTCAAGCTGGTCTTTTCCAGAAAAGGAGTACAAAATCTTGCCCTTAGAAAACAATGATAAAACTCAAAAATAACGATTTTGTGCTCTAAAAATTAAACAGAGGCAAAAACACAAGGAGAAAAGTTTATTTGCATAAAATAACGGACATTCTTGGGAAGAACAGGGGAAGTCTGACATCTTACCAGGAGCTGCCTCCATCCCCCTGACCCACTCCACTAACATGGTAGAGGCTGGCTGTGAAAACCAGCAGCTTCACTGCTGAAGGGGGCTGACTTTGAGTTGGAGTAGAGCAGAAACAGAAAACTCATACGCAGCAGGAAAGAGAAAAGCCCACAGCTCTTGTAGCCTAAGATTATGGAACCACTTGAGGCAACCCACAAACCTGAAGACTAGAAATGTAACACGGAGATTCTGGAGAGAGCCACAAAGGGACCTGATAAATTCACTTATCCTGAGGAGAGGATGGATGTTCTCCACATAACCCCATCTGACTAGAAGGCAGCAAGCACAAATGGGCAGGGGAGATCCCTAAGGTCCCTAGGGGAGCCAGCTAATTAGAAGGTTAAGAGCATATCCAAGGCAAATTAGAGACATGAGAAAAACCAACATCTCACACATCGCAGGCTGACTGGAAATCTGCACGTACACACAGGGAGACCAGAGAAGACCCAATAGAAAGTAAAGGAGGCAAGCTAGAAGACGGCCCAAATTTGAATAGGCTTCCCAAAATATACACAATCAGCCAGCAGAGGACGAAAGCTTTCTGGCTCAAGGTGTTCAATTACCACCTCCAACCAATCATTACCTAAGCACTAAGTAATGTAGACACAGAGATGAACTCTAAAAAGCCAAAGTTTATAAGAATTTTTATTTTTTAATGTTTATTTATTTTTGAGAGAGAGACAGAGACAGAGACAGAGTGGGGTCAGGGGAGGGGCAGAGAGAGAAAGAGAGAGGGAGACACAGGTTTGGAAGCAGGCTCCAGGCTCTGAGATGTCAGCACAGAGCCCGACACAAGGCTTGAAACCCCAAGCCTTCGAGCTGTGAGATCATGACCTGAGCCCAAGTCGGCAGCCCAAAGTTTATAAGAATTTTTTAAAATTTGAGGAGATACATCGGTAGCCACACTGATTTTGTAAAAGATTGATTCCACAGATAAAGCCAACCAAGTTACTTAAAAAAAAAAAAAGTGAATGAATGAATGAATGAATGAATGAATGAAACAACTACCGTGGGGGAGGAGAAGGGGGGAAATAGTAGGGGAGAGGGAGAGAGGCAAACCATGAGAGACTCTTGAATGCTGAGAACAAACTGAGGACTGATGGATGTGGGGGGAAGGGGGGAGATGGGCATGGAGGGGGGCACTTGTGGGGATGAGCACTGGGGGTTATATGGAAACCAGCTTGACAATAAACTATTTGTAAAATAAATAAATAAATAAATAAAATAATCAAATGGAGGGGAGCCTGGGTGGCTCAGTGGTTTAAGTGTCCAACTTCAGCTCAGGTCATGATCTCAACAGCTTGAAGGCTCATGGGTTCAAGCGTTGGGCCCTGTGTTGACAGCTCGGGGCCTAGAACCTGCTTCAGATTCTGTGTCTCCCTCTCTCTCTGACCCTCCCCTGCTTGCTCGCTCTCTCTGTCTCTCTCTCTCTCAAAAATAAATAAACATTAAAAAATTTTTAAATAAACCCCAAACACAAATAATCCATGGGCTAAAGACATGAACAGACACTTCTCCAAAGAAGACATCCAGATGGCCAACAGACACATGAAACGACACTCAACATCACTCACGATCAGGGAAATACAAATCAAGACCACAATGAGATACCACCTCACACCCATCAGAATGGCTAACATGGCTAACAATTCAGGCAACAACAGATGCTGGCGAGGATGTGGAGAAAGAGGATCTCTTCTGCAGTGCAGGTGGGAATGCAAACTGGTGAACCCACTCTGGAAAACAGTATGGAGGTTCCTCAAAAACTAGAACTACCCTATGACCCAGCATTTGCACTACTAGGTATTTATCCAAGAGATAAAGGTGTGCTGTTTCGAAGGGGCACATGCACCCCAATTTTTATAGCAGCACTATCAACAATAGATGAAGTATGGAAAGAGTCCAGATGTCCATTGACATAGATAAAGAAGATGTGGTGTCTATATATACTGGAGTATTACTCGGTGATCAAAAAGAACGAAATCTTGCCATTTGCAACTACGTGGATGGAACTATTTAATAGTTAATATTAATAGATAATAAGCGCTTAGTATTATGCTAAGTGAAATTAGCCAGAGAAAGACAAATATCATGACTTCACTCATACGAGGACTTTAAGACAGAAACAGATGAACAAAGGGGGAAAGGAAGCAAAAATAATACAAAAACAGGGAGGGGGAAAAAACATAAGAGATTCAAATATGGAGAACAAACAGAGGGTTACTGGAGGGGTTGTGGGAGGGGGAAGGGGCTAAATGGGTAAGGGGCATTAAGGAATCTACTCCTGAAATCATTGTTGTACTATATGCTAACTAACTTGGATATAAATTTTAAAAATAAATTAAATTAAAATATTTTCAAATAAAAAGTAAATAAAAGAATCAAATGGAAATTTTAGAGTTGAAAAGTACAACAAATGAAATTAAAATTGATGAGATGGCCTGAAAAGCAGATTCAATATTACATAAAGAATCAGTGAAATTAAAGATAAGATAAATTATTGAACCTGTAGAGAAAAAAAAAAGATTGAAGAAAAATGAACAGAGCATTGGAGACTTGTAGACAGTATCAACCATACTAGATGAATACAATGAGAGTCCCAAAAAAGATACAGTAAAAGTATTAGAAGAGATAATGACTAAAAACTCTCCAAATTTCATGAAAAACATTAATCTACAGTTCCAAGAGACTCAACAACCCAAAATAGGAGAAGTACAAAGAGACCCCCATTTAGACACAAAGACCAAAGACAAGGAGAACATCTTAAAATCAGCAAAAGGGAAATGACTCATTACTTAGCAGGATAGTGTTTTCAACCATCAATACTAGAATAATTGCATATCCATATGAAAAAAAAAGTGGACTTAAACCTTTACACCTCATACCATATACAAAAATTAACTCAAACTGGGTAATAGACACAACTATTAAGAGCTAAAATAATAGCACTTCTGGAACAGGGGTAGCAACAATCTTTTCAAAGGGGCCATCAAGTAAATATTTCAGATTTTCTGGGCCATACAATCTCTGTAGCTGCCTAAATGTCACTGTAAAGAGAAAGCAGCCACATATGTAAATGAGTGGGTATGAATGGCTATATTCCAATAAAACATTAACAATAATAAGTGGTCTGCAGGCTAGAGTTTGCTGATTCCTGTTCAAGAAAAGAAAAATCTCTGTGACTCTGAATTAGACAAAGATTTTTCTTTCTTTTTTTTTTTTCTAGACAGAGAGAGAACAAATGGGAGAAAGGGGGAAAGGGAGAGAGGGAGGGAGAGGAAGAGAAAGAAAGAGAGAAGAGAGGGAGGGAGGGGGAGACAGAGAGAGAGAGAATGAATGAATCCCATGCAGGCTCCATGCTCAGCACAAAGCCCAAGTCAGGAATCGATTCCACAACCCTGGGATCATAACCTGAGCCAAAATCAAGTCAGATGCTTAACTGACTGAGCGACCCAGATGCCCCTAGAAAAAGATTTATTAAATATGATACCAAAAGCAAAATCCACACAAGAAAAAAAATGATAAGATGATTTCATCAAAACCCTTTGCTCTTCAATAGAGTCAAATAATCTGTATCTAGAATATATAAAATCTCTCACAATTCAGTAAGAAGACAAATTATCAAATTAAAACTAGGGCAAAATATGTGTACAGACATTTCATAAAAGAAAACATAAAAATGACTAATAACCACACTGAAAACTTGCTCAATATCATGAGTCACTGGAAATATGCAAATTAACACCAAATGAGGTTACACTACACATTTATCAGAATGGTTGTAATCAAAAGATTGACAATAACAGATATTGGCCAGTATGGGGAGAAACTAGAAACTTCATGCATTGCTGCCGGCATAAAAATGGTGCTGTCACTTTGGAAAATAGTTTGGCAGTGTGAGAGTTAAAACATACATTTATATGACCCAGCCATATCATTCCTAAGAACCTATTCAAGAGAAATGAAAACATATGTTCACATAAAAACTTGTGAGATATATTATTTATAGCATTATTCCTAATAGCCCAAAATGGAATTAATCTAAGTGTGCATCAACTAGTGAATGCATAAAATATCATGGATTCATATAATGTAATAATTATCTGGCAATAAAAAGGAATGAACTATTGATACATGGTACAAGATGGATGAACCTGAAAAACAGTATGCTAAGTAAAGAAGATAGCTACAAAAGATATTTTGTATGATTCCATTTATATGAAATTTCTAGAAAATGCAAATTTCTATAGAGACAAAAAGCAGATAAGTGGTTGTATAAGATTGGGAGTAGGAGCCAGAACTGCCCTCAAATGGACACAATTTCATTTTTGTGTAGTGCAAAGATTCTAAAACTAGACTGTGAGAATGACTACCCAACTCTATAAGTTTACTAAAAACCATTGAGTTGTACTCTGTGAATTTTATAGGATGTAAGTCATATTTTAATAAATCTATTAAAAGAGAAAGAAAGAAAACCCATCTTTGCCACTTGCAGGCTGTGCTACCTGCAGTAGGTTACCTAAAACTACCCTAAGCCTCAATTTTGCATCAATAAAAAGAGTTGATAATACTTATCTTAACTTGTAAGCACTTAAGTAACATAGAGGAAAGTTTTATCCCTTCTTTCTCTATCCTATGCCTTAAACCATGCTGCAGAAAATTAATATAACCAAGATGTGTAACAGACTAAAAGAAACTGAAACCCCAGAACCAAGAGAGGAGCACTCACTTTACAAAGAAACAATATTACTATAACCACTGATATTCTTAAAGGCACAGAGCACTAAAAATCTATATCCTAATATTTGAGGGCCTTGAATGGAGCCACAGTCAGAAAGAAAAGTAAAATTTTAAGATCGAATACAAACCTAAGCTATAAGGAGGGTTAGAATTTCATTTAAAATAGTGAGTCAGAAATTTAAGGCAGGCTGGAATTGGTAAAAGAGGAATGGGAATTTTGCAGGAGAGTTAACAAACGTAGCAGGTCTGTTGCTGCAACCTTTAGAAGGGCTGCTTGTAAGACTTGGCCCTTGGCTTTTACAATGTTCCCTATGGTGATTAAGGCTGCTTTACCACTTGGGACACTGTACCATCTTGCCCAGATTGTAAACAAAATGATAAAGGCAAACACTTACTTTCCTTCTGAGAGTCTAGAATTTCAGTAGCTGGAGCTAGTTATGCAGGCAGAGGGTCCCTACATGACCAGCCCCCAAGCAAAATTCTGGATTTTGAATCTGAGAGCAGGCTTCTCTGGCCAGAAACACTACACACATGTTAAACTGGTGGAAGAAGCATGTTCTATTTAGCCTATGCTGTGAGAAGGAGAATGTTGGAAGCATACACCTGGATTCCTCTAGATCCTGCCTGATGTGTCTTTCCTCCCTGCTAGTCCTGTTATATATCATATCTTTTCCAATAAACCATAACCATGAATAAACTGTGAGTCCTTCTAATGAGTCTTCAAATGTGAGACTGGTAGGAGAACCCTCGAAATTGTGTTCAAGGAAAAGTGGCATAAAGGAATCATAACTGCAGAGTTTTAGGAAGCCTTATAAAAAATGATTTCTCTCATCTTTTCTTCCTGATCAAACTCACCTTCAAACCACAGAGACATGCATACAGACTTTGTACAGAATACTATGACTCACTATAAGAAAGAACAAACTAAAAAGATCCAGAAAACACAAGCAGGATGAAAGATGAAGAGAGGAAAAAGGAATAAGTAAGCTAGCTGTCAATGACAACTAAAATTAACATTTAAGTCATTAAAATCTTTGCTGTATCATCAGTTAAGTGACTCTAACCAGATTATGAAAATAAGTTTCAAATGTTTCATAGGTTTTTTATTTTTCCCAAATAGTTTATTGTCAGGCTGGTTTCCACATAACACTCAGTGCTCATCCCCACAAGTGTCCTCCTCCATGCCCATCCCTCCTCTCCCCCCCACACCCATGAGTCCTCAGTTTGTTCTCAGCATTCAAGAGTCTCTCATGGTTTGCCTCTCTCCCTTTCCCCCACCATTTCCCCCCTTCTTCTCCCCCTTGGTCCTCAGTTAAGTTCCTCCTAATCCTCCTATACGTGCAAACATATGATATTTGTCCTTTTCTGCCTGACTTATTTCGCTCAGCATAACACCCTCAAGGTCCATCCATGTTGCTACACATGGCCAGATTTCATTGTTTCTCATTGCCATGTAGTATTCCATGGTATAGATAAACCACATCTTCTTGATCCATTCGTCCGTTGATGGACACTTAGGCTCTTTCCATGTTTTAGCTATTGTGGAGAGTGCTGCTATGAACATTGGGGTACATGTGCCTCTATGCATCAGCACTCCTGTATCCCTTGAATAAATTCCTAGCACTGCTGTTGCTGGGTCATAGGAGAGTTCTACTGTTAATTTTTTGAGGAACCTCCACACTGTTTCTTAACTTCCATTTGTGTAACACTACTAAGAAAAAAGGTTTTTTTACAAGGGCAGGAATATTTTAGGTACTACTCAACCATCTGAAGCAAAATAATCCTATCATGAATTGGCCAAGTTTGCTGTCCAAATTATAGAGAAATTTCAGTATTTTATTAGGAACAAGCCAACATTTCCATTCCCTATATTCTCTTAAACTGACACCTATTTCTAATTTTACTATCTCTGATAATGGTATACAATTAGGCGTTTCACTTTTGCACTCTTAAAATCACTTTACTCCTCCAGACAGAATCATTTACCAAGCTCTAAGATTCTAACTTTCAAATGTTTCCCATCATCTGCTCAGTTCGCTACCCCATTCATCACTACCTTAGTTCAAAGTCCCATGACTTCTTTACTGAACTATTTCTTTCAATCTTTTCCAACTCTGATCCATCCTTCACCATCACACTACCAACGAATAGTATTCGGGGCTCTTGGTTGGCTCAGTTGATACAGCCTGCAGACTCCTGATCTCAGGGTAAAGAGTTCAAGCCCCATGCTGGGCATGGAGCCTACCTTAAAAAAAAGGAGTGATATTCTTATGATTTCAAGTTCTAACCATGTCCTTCCTTTGCTGATTAACGTTTACTAGCTCTATACTAATTATGGAATAAAACACAATTATCTGAAAGTGACATTCAATGACATCTATAAGATGGTCCCAACCTACTGTTCCAACTTCCTAATCTTGCCCCTTACTCCATGTCTCTACAGGTCACTCACCCAAATGCCTCCAGCTCCAGGCTGGTATTACATACATGTTAAAAGCTGGATAAGGTAGGGGTGCCTGGGTGGCTTCGTCGGTTAAGCGTCCGACTTTTGCTTAGGTCATGATCTCGCAGTTCGTAGGTTCGAGCCCCATGTCGGGCTCTGTGCTGACTGCCAGCTCAGAGCCTGGAGCCTATTTCAGAGTCTGTGTCTCCCTCTCTCTCTGACCCTCCCCTGCTCGGGCTGTCTCTCTCTGTCTCTCCTAGAAAAAAATAAAAATATTAAAAAAAAAAAAAAGTTGGATAAGGTATAAGATAACAGGAAGTGGCAGGACGAATAGCTAACTAAAAACATTTGTATATATACGAAAATGTTTTCTAACTTTGCAGGCCAAACAAAAGACATCTATAGACAAACCTCAGTTACTAGGCGAGCCTTTTACAACTTCATTAGGCCAAGGCAGGTAGCTCTCTATTCTTAAGCCCTGGTTTTTCCTACTCCTCTACTTTGTATTTACAGAACTCCCTTACCCACAGAAACCTTCTGCCCAATTCTGAGAAAATTATACCCATCTTCAAAGTCTACTCAAATGCTATCTCTGCCATGAAGCAACCTGCATGCTCCCCTAACTTTATCTCCTTGCTCCCAAATCCCCTTTTTCTGATCCCATAAATTCTTCAACTGCACTTAATACAGTTTGAATTATATTACATTTATTTATATACATTTTTTAACTTTCTTATCAGGCTATAAGCTGAGAAAATACACAAAGTTTGCTTATTTGTCTATTCACCATCATTCTTTCCACACAGATTAGTAGAGCTAGGTAGCTTTATAACATTTGAAAAAAGCATATTAAACAAAATTTTTTATCTTGAGAGTGGAAATGTCTTAAGCCATCTTAAAACCAATCAAATTTTTATACAAATTAATTACTAAAACTTAAGGGAGGATAATTACCATTTGGGGGTCAAAATGAGTTTTGTTTACTAGCCTACATAATTACTCTGCCTATATAAAATATATGATTCTTAATTTGTGATTTAAAGAAACATCATAAAAGGAGTTTCTCATGTATTCCTGAGGTGGTGATAAAGAAGTCCTTTTGTCAACCCAAACAGCAAGTACTAGAGAATACAATCAGAGCTATAAACTGTTAAAAAGCTGTTCAGAAAAAGGGAAAATGATAGAGCTTAGAAACTCAGATACACATCAAGAAAGAAAGTGATAAAATAACATCTTTAGTTTCCTTCATTTTATTTTTCTTATTTTTTTTTAAGTTTATTTGCTTATTTTTGAGAGAGAGAGAGAGACAGAGTCAGAGAGTAAGAGAGAGAGAGAAAGCACACATGAGCAGGGGAGGGGCAGAGAGAGAGAGGAAGAGAGAGAATCCCAAGCAGTCTCCACACTGTCAGTGCAGAGCCCTCTATGCTGGGCTCAATCTCACCACTATGAGATCATGACCTGACCTGAAACCAAGAGTCCGACGCTTAACTGAATGAGCTGCCAAGGTGACCCTAGTTTCCTTATTCTTAATTGATCCAAGAGATAACAATCTCTTTAAAAATTAATAGCAGCAATATGTTGTAATTATAGCATACAAATGACTGCAATGTTGTAAGGAACTAGAAGGACAAATAGGAAATACTGTTATAAGATACTTATACTACCTATGAAACAGTGTTGTGTTATTTTAAACTGCACTTGGATTCATTGCAAATGCATGTTGCAAACTTTAGAGCACCCACCAAAGGTTTAAAAAAGAAAGTACTATCACTGATATGTTGAGATGGAAAAAAAACTGAAGTACATGAAATGCTCAATTAAAACCACAGAAGGCAGAACAATAACAGAAAACAAAACAGAATAAAAAACAAGGGCAATAAGTGTATAGCAGTAACACAAGTATATCAATAATCCTTTAACAGGTGAATGGATAAATTGTGATACATTCATAAAATAGAGTATTCTTCAGCAATAGAAAGAAATAAGCTATCAAGCAAAACAAAACAAAACAAAACAAAGACAAAGACATGGAGGAATCTTGAAAGTATATTATTAAAGAAACCAACCTGAAAAGGCTGCATATAGTGTGATTCCAATTATATGACATTCCAAAAACTGTATGACTCTATACTATGGAGATAGTAAAAGGTAAATGGCTACCAGGATACGGCTGCAGGGAAAGAAGGGGAGGAGGATGAACAGGCAGAGTACAGGGGGCTTTTAGGCCAGTGAAATGATCCTGTATGGTACTATAATGGTAGATAACATGACATTAGGTATTTGGTAAAACCTATACACTATGTAACACCAAAAGGGAACCCTAATTAAATTTGGACTTAGTTATTAATAATGTAAAATCAGTATTTCTTCATCAACTATAACAAATGTACCATACTAATGCAAGATGTTAAGAACAGACAACACAGTTAATAGTATTTAATACCAAACCAAGCCATCTGAATAGAAGTGTTCTCATTCAAGGAACTCAAATATATAATCAATATGGACAAACATAAGAATTACAAGACTTCAGCTTAAGTATCTGGGTAAACTACGCAAACTCAAGTTGCTGTTTTTTTTTTTTTTAATAGTCTAAGTATTCCAAGAGTTATCATATCCTAACTACACTGAATTTATAAGATTGACTAGACCTTAAAGCAGAAGATAGGACAGATTTAAATACACTGTACTATACTTTCGAGTTGTCTCTGTTCCAAAATATTGGCAGTAACAAAAAGTATTAAATGGCTAAGATGATAATGATTTTTATAGTGACCACAAACAGTTTTAGAGTGCCATATTTCTCAATGAAATACTTTCAAAGTTACTAAAGCATACTATTTACTCTGCACATTTCCCTGAACAAAAACTTGTGAAACTGGGGGAAAGGAATTGTTTCATACCTGGACTGTGGTGGATATATACAACTCTGCATATATCAATACTCGGAGAATTCTGTCCCTTAAGGAGTACATTTTACTGTATATTAATTACCCAAAAGAGCAATTAAACTTTTAAACCACAAACAAACAGTAAATGGGTATGACACAGAGAAAGGAATGGGAGGTGGGGGGAGACATTAAATGTAACTGAATAAAATAAAATGGAAAGAAAAAGAAGTGCTGGTGTCCAGTGCTGTAAATTTTCAGAGTTAACTCGTTTTTTTTTTTTCAAGATAGGTCATTTCTACATATCCTAAATTAACTGTATCAAAACAATTATAAGCAATATAAGTAAAAACTATTATGAATTTCAATAGTAAGATAACATATGGAAAAAAGGATCAGAATAAAGTACCTAAGATATTATCTCAAGTTTACATGTTTTATTTACACAAATACATATATATACAAGCATATGTGCATACATATATTGTTAGCATATGTATAACAATTTCTACTATCAGTCAACACTAGTTGAAGGGAAGCAGGGAGGCTTTAACTGTTCATTTCATACTTTTTGATGTTGTTTACATTTTCAAGCCATGTATGGTACTGGTAATGTCAATAGGGTCAAACTAAGCAAGGAGATTATGGGTCATATCATGTTTTCTCCTTTACACTACTCATTATTTTTTTAAAAGTTCCAATGAATAATATTTTTAAATCTGTTTAAGATAATACACAGATTTATAAATAGGACCTTAGGTATTTAATTTTTAAAAATCTATAATGATTACAGTGGAAAAAATAAAAGAAAGTTTAGAAAATTAAATGGTTAATTGATTAAAGTATTACATAGATATATATATATACTACAAAGTTCTATGTATACTCAATCAAAAAGAGTAAAAATGACATGAAAATATGTTCATAATATGAAAAGCACTTAATAAGAAAGAACATTTGACCTCTTTTTGGAAAAATATTTAATGAAAGTACTGAAAATGAAAAGATCACTATTAATTCTCTTAATTAGTTACAGAAATCCTTTTCTGTACCAGGTACAGCTGGGCACCGAAGGTGAAGACTAGCTCGCCTCAGGAACAGAGAGATTAGGAAATTCCCAGGGATAGAGACATACAGGTAATCACCTAAAGAGCTATTTAACTGCAGTGGTACTAGAGTAGGATGCCTTTAGGTATCATCCCTGAAAATTCCTCCCACTTCTGAATGTTCATGCCACTCTTCTCATGATATGTAGAGTCTCTTTCTCCCTCCCCTTGAACCTAGCCTTGCAACTTGCTTGAATAAGTAGAATGTGGCCTGACACTATGCCAGTTCCAAGCCTAGATATTAAGAGGCCTAAACAATTCTAGCTTTGCTTTCTTGCTTCCCTGAACTGCCACATACTTCATAATAGTCCAAGGCCATCTTGTGGAGAAGACACAATGGGGAGAGAGAAGCCCTGTTGTAGGTGACAACAGGTGGAGATGGAGAGCACCAAGACGAGCACAAAGCTGCCGCAGCAGACAACCAGCATCAGAGTCCCAGATAAGAAGTGAGAGCATCTTATAGTGTTCAGCCCAAATCAGCCTGCTTCAAGTGGCAGCAGATGAAACAGAGACAAGCTGTCAGCACTCACCCCTGACCAAATTTCTAGTTCAGAGTCATTAGCTAAAAAAAAAAAAAGAAAGAAAGAAAAAAAATAGGTACTTTGAGGTGATTTGTTATGCTATAATAGGTAAGTGAGACAAACAATGGTGCTTGAAAAGGTTACTAGTGGAACAGAAACCTAAAACATTGGCTTTGAGAACACAGAAGCAGGCAGAAGCTCAAAGGGCGAGAAGAAGACAGGAAACTGAAGAGCAGTAAGGAAACCGCTGTACAAGGCCAGGAGACAGGGGGCCCAGGTTATTTGCTGGCAGAACAATTGGCATAATTATACACAATTTCAAGTAGTAACTTAGAATATTAAAAATATACTTAATGAACATGTAAGAAGATTTCTAGGCAAAATATTCAGTGTCACTGGCTTCTTTATAGCCAAGTGTGAGAAGGTAAAAGAAGAAAATCATGTGCTAAACAATTACAAGCAGAATTTAAATGAAAGATTTCTAACCAGGAGTTGCCTGATTGGAAAATAGCTGCTTCTCATCAGTAGCCTCTATAGATAGCAAAAGACTGTCAGAGAAACAACATGAAGACAAATAAAATACCCAGAGTGCTGCCAATAAATCATGGGCTCACAATCATCAAATCAAAAATTCATCAGTAAAACCTTTTATTAAGACCACGAAAAGATTTTTTTTTTTAAGTTTATTTATTTTGAGAGAGAGTGAGAGCAAGCGGGAGAGGGGCAAAAAGAGAAGGAGAAAGAGAGAATCCCAAGCAGGCTCCACACTGTCAGCACAGTGCCCAATGCAGGCACAAACTGTGAGATTCTAACCTGAGCTGAGATCAAGAGTCAGACGGTGAAGTGACTGAGCCACCTAAGTTGCCCTGACTACAGAAAGACTTAATAAGGCAGGGCTTATATATTCTCTCAGGTAGGCAAAAGAGCTTCTAAGAATCTTACAGGACCCTAACTTGGGATCCAAAGTGAGACAGTCCTGTCACCAAAAGAATTGTGGATTGGACATTGGTTTAATGGATGCACTTATAATCTGATATATAGAAAACCCACAGTGTTTAATGGAGTTCTGTCAGTTTGGACTTAAATAAACACTGTTCCAAATGAAAAGAGAGAGGCCTTTAGGTTTTCAAACTGTCACATACATGAAGCAGACTGAAATGGCTACTTAGGTGGAAACAAGGTCCATTTCTTACGGAGAAGTAAAAATGAGTCACTGAGTGGAGCCAAGAGCCCAAAGGAGCAAGCCAAGAGCTGAGAAAAATAAGGAATTACGAAGCTGAGACCAGAAGTCAGAACCAAGCCATAATCAAAGAACATTTTCTGTTCCCTGATCAGATTTCAGAATTGATTTGGGCCAGAGACTGCCATTCTTTCACTCTCCGCTATGAGGCTCTATTGTGGTTAATTGTTCCTGTCTCAAAATTATATACGGAGTGTATGGCAGGGTGGGGGTGGAGTAAAATCTGTCTTCTTAGTTCACAGGTATCCAAATCAAGAGGAGCTGTACCCAGAAAGCCTCACCTGCATATCAACCTAATGCAGATGATAAGGCAATAGACTTCGAACCTGAAGGTGTAACTGAATGAGATTTGGGGGCATCTTAAGAGGGCTGAGTACTGCATGTTGGGAAAACAGTGAATTGCCCACCAGAAGAATTGTGGTAGTCCATCTGCAAAGATGGCTGTCAACAATTCCTCCTATTCCTGTGCACACATGCTACTTTTCTCATCAAAAGGTAGAATCTCTTTCTATTCCTGTAACCAATATTACACTATATATTAACTAACTAGAATTAAAAAAAAAAAAAAGAGGTGGAATCTATTTCTCCTTCCTTTATACCTTGGCTGACACAGTGTTCTGCTTGAAAAAAAGAGACTGTGATAGAAACAATGCTATGTAGTTTCAGGTCTAGCTTTCAATAGGCTGAGAAACTTTTGTTTTTGTTCTCTTGCCACCCTAAATCACCATGTAAACAAACCCAGGCTATCCTTCTAGAGAGAAGCCAAGAGCCAAGAAGAGAAAAAAGCCCTGGTTGATGAATGAACCAGCCACTTAGAAAACAAAGGAGAGGTCTCAACTAACAACTAAAACCCAGCACCAAGGCCATCTTGGATCCCCTAGCCCCATTCAAGTTACCTCAGTCAATTTCTCATGGACCAGAGCAAGGTGTCCCTGCCGAAACTCCTGACCTAAAACTTATGAGCAATAAGATAGTTGTGATTTTAAGCTGCTAAGTTTTGGAGCAATCTCTTGCACAGTAACACATAATTAATATATATAGTGAGTGCAGTAAAGGCTATAAAGGAAAAGCATTGGGTACTTTCTAAGATTCAGTATTAGAGATGCAAATGTAATCTGGGAGAGAGGGAAAGACTGTTGAGAAGTGATATATTTAATAGCGGTTATTTAACACCATTTAATAGAAAGGGAATTGTGAACAAGAATTGCTGATTTTACTTCTATTTTCTTAAATTTTTAATATTACACATTTTACTTTTGAAATAACAACAAAAATGTTATTTTGTTAAAACTTCCTTAAGGATATTGTTGGCTTTAATTGTATTGGTTCTATTGTACTGAAATTCACTAGGTCTAAAATAGATTTTTTTCATGACAAAATATGTAAACATTTCAGGAAATAATAAAGGTTTTCTATTATTCTACGTAACCAGAGAACAGGATGTTCTGATTATACTAGCATTCCAACAAATAAGCAGCGTACATTGATTTAACAACTTCTGAAGAATTAGAATGTAGTAAAACACAATTAACGTAAAATTATACTCCTTATAATTTATTATCACACTGATTTTTGGAAACTTCTTCAGGTATACATAATTCATCACAGTTTTCATTGGGTATGGATGTGGTAATGTAAGACTGAGAGAAGTTAAATAATACTTAGATAACAGAATTAAGAGTGGAAATGACCAAAAAGATTAACATAATAGACTAAAGCCAATAAGAGAAAATTAAACAGTAGTAACTGAGGATTAAAAGGAAACTCCTTAAGCACAAGTGAGAAAACAACCCAATTTAACTGTATGAAAAGGACATGGGTTTTAGCTGGCCACAAGTATATTAGCCAAAAGTAAGTAAGCCATATCAGCATGAAAACTGTTCATGTGATCTTGGACTATACTGATAATTTAGTCAACAAATATTTCCTGAAAGCCTAGATCATATATCCTGTATTTTACTAACAAAATACAGTGACAAGATCCAGAGAAGGAATAATTTCACCATATTTAGAACAAGTCAAACTATATATGGAATATTAAATCCATATAAAAGAAATGGTTGAAAAAATTAGAGAAATGTGACCTACAGAAGGAAAACTTTCTAATTTGAATACTACCCTAAAGGAGAAAGAAAGCTCTTTAAAAATTCTTTCATTTTATAAAATACATTAATGACTATGTAATGGGCATTGCACTAATCACACGGATACAATCAGAGAATAAAATAGATATTGTCCATGTCCTCATCCCACTTAGCAGTTTTGTGGACACCCGATCAGTGGAAGACCTTTAGCAGTAACAAATAATCTGGCATACATATTATTAAATATATTCATGTACTTTGCATAAGACTGAAATAAATGACCTCCAATGTAATTTCCAAATCTAAAATTTTGTGATTACTTACTTACAGCATGAAAGAACGTTAACTGTTATTCTGAGATAAATGTTTAATGAATAAGATAACAGGCAGATCAATACACATATACACAGGTTTTTAAAATATTATCACCTAGTAAAACAACCATATCAATTCATATGGTCAGCCTTTATAGGCAAACCACTCAAAACCAACTTCAATCCACATTAGGAAAATCCACCTCAAATTTTTCTATCATTTCAAAGAACAAAAAAAAACTTTTTAAGACTTATTTTTAAGTAATCTCTACACCCACTGTGGGACTCAAACTCACAACTCAAGAGGCACATGCTCTACCAAGTGAGCCAGCCAGGTGCCCATCAAACAACAAAAATTTTTTTAATCTCCTTATCCTAAAGATTATTTTACCGAGTGAAAATTCCAAAGAAATTAATATTTATGGTTCCTCTGGGACTTCTTATATTAATCAATATACCTTTCCATGGCTTTAGCTGTATAAGGCAAATGCATTTCAATACTGTGTTCATCTTCATCTGTCTGCAGAGACATGCGTTCAAACATTCCTGTCTTCCATAGTTCTCCGTAAACTAAAGAGATTTCAAAATACAGTAAAACAAATATATTAATATATATCCTTATTCTGTGAGACTCCACTCAGTAACAAAATCTATATGCTTTGGCAAGAGACAGAAGTACCGTATAATAATTTTCCTCATTTTTATCTTTAAAAAAGAAGAAAAAACTAGCTTTTTACATACCATACAAAGTAAAAACACATGTAATGACTACTGAGCATTTTCATATATTATACAGTTATATTAGAATAGTAATTTAAAATTTTCATCAGTTCTTTTCATTACATCTAAAATCACCTCTGGGTCTAAGCTTTTCCTTGACTTAATCAGCACATGCCAAAAAGAACACAGTTGATTAGAACTCCTAGTAAAATATGGCAAAGCCAATGATCTACTACTCGTAAGGTTAATAACATAGTTTTTAAGTTTTGTTTTGTTTTATAATAAACTCTATGGGATTATTATTTCCCACCTCAGATGCCTGCCACACTAGAAACAGAAAATTCCTATTAAGCATGCTATATTCCTCAAAATTAAAAATCAGGCTTCTGGGACAGGCCAGAACATAAATTTATCATAGTACCATGCCACAAATAATCCTAAAATGATCTAGTATTTCAGACCCTTCTGATTAATCATACTTAAAACTGAATATTGTACAATAAAAAAGATTAAATTTAATATGTAAACTAAATAATATAAGAATATTTTTGTTTTATCATTGAAGAGAACCAACATTTTTATAATTAAATCCCTAAATGGGTTTACCAATATCAAAGAAAGACATAAATGATGGTATAACTTTTTTTGCAAAACTATACCTTATTAAAATCATCAATTCCTTCATTAGAAGGCTATCTAAAACCAAAATTTTCTTAATGCCCCAAGGTTTTAAAAATAAAGTATGTCCTCTAAGAGCATCACAGGGAGTAATAAGGCTAGTTATACTCCAGCTTCATTAGTCTTACTTCAAAACTTACTCTTACAGCAAATTACTAATATTCAGTGATAATTAAAACCCTAAGTTATGAAAAATTAGGACTAAAAATAAGGAAAAAGAGGTGATTATCTATTATGCAAATGACTTCTTTCATTCTACAGAAGAATGCATTCCAAAATTTCTAGAAACAATAAGCACAACATACTTAAAATATAATTTGATGAGCTGGAAGAATACACAGCACGTTCATGAAGATGGTCTTAGGGAACGTAAACTGAGTTCACACGCTGGAAAAATTCTGAGTCAATTGTGGACAGAAGTACAAGAATATTTGTTACACTATTCTCTGTATTGTTATGTATGTTTAAAATTATGCTCCCCTCTCCTGCAAAATTACTATTATAAAGTCAAAGTGTTTAATTTACACATTCAATGAATAAAGTGAGACACAACTAAATAAAAGATATGATTTCTAGAATCCTATGGAAAAAATATATCAAAATAATAGACATGTTTTTAAAATAAAATGCACATAAGATTTGTGTAGTTTCAGAGTTTCACAAGTACCATTATTCTTCCCCCATAAAGATCATTTGAGAGGAAATAAAGGCATTATCACCATAAACTATTTACAATGAGGAAAGTGATAACATAGAGGCAGACTAACATGTCCAGAATCTTTCATCAAGTTGTGGTGCGTACTAACTTCTTGTCTCACAGTATAGTGAGTACATGGTACACTTCCCTCAGTACAGATGTAAGAACTAACAGTCTGGAGAATAGTGGACCTAACAGATTTTTGTGACTGGCAAAAAAAAGTGTAGTCATCTTTCTTTGTTTTCGCTTTTTGCAGATAAGCTGCAATCAATTTTATCTTTAAAACTGAGATAATACTTACAATATTCATATTTTTAATTTTTAAATTAATTTATATTGCTAATTTTAGAAAATCTTTAGCTGCTTAAAAACTATAAGATTTCTATATACTTACTCTTTTGGTCAATACGAAGGTCATACAGAGGTGTCCTATATATATCCACACTGGAAAGTGCACATCGAGAAAGGGGCACATGATGAGAAGGCCCAAGGATGAAAATTCTCCGGCTAGGAGATATACAACAAAAAGCACAGAACAATTGCACTTCTACACAAACCTTATTAAATAAAAGGGGAAAAAATAATTTTTAAGAATCACGTGTGGTACCATTTTCCTTCTTGATTGATTTCATTACTTACTGTTAGTGGCTAGATTATGTACCCCTAAAATTTATGGTGAAGTTCCACCCCAGTACCTTAGAATATAACCATATAAGGAGATGAGGTTTTAACAGATCATTAAATTAAAATGAGGCTATTCATGTGGGGACTGAATCCAGTGACTGGTATCCTTATAAGAAGAGTAAGAGATACCAGGGGTGCACATGTACAGAGAGGCAACCATGTGAAGAGGCATCATGAAGAAGACAGCCATCTGCAAGCCAACAAGAGAGGCTTCAGGAATAACCAACTCTACCGGCATTTTCATCTTAGATTTTCAGCCTCCAACTGTGAGAAAATAAATTTCTGCTGTTTTCAACCACTTACTTCGTGGTATTTTATTAGGGTTATCACTAGCAAACTAATATACCCACTAATGATTTGCTCCTCGGTTAATTAAATTCAATTCCTTATCTTTTTTTTTTTTGGAAGGCCTTTAAAAGAACCATTTTCAACACCTAGGCATACTAGTTACTGATTTACTGATCTACAGTAAATCAACTGATACTAAAATCATTTCTGTATTTACACTGCCGAGGATACAGAAGGTTGTCAAGAGCTATACATATTAACTGAATTTAAACATTTCAACTATTAAATAAAATCTTAAAATTCTAACACATTCTAAACTTCCTTCCGAAGATCTATCACAACTTTAATACAAATACAGAATAGCATGATTTATAAAACTCCATACAAAATATCACTACAAAGAACCATTCTGAAAAGCTATTTCCACATTTCTACCATAGCAGAGAAAAAAGGAACCTTGTTGAGAAAAATTCTGTATAATAAGCTTTCTCTGTTCCCATTCAAATAGAAGTCATTCTCAAAAACAAAGAAATTTGATTATGTGTTATTTGCACAGCAGCTAAAGAAAAGAACTGAGCTAAACTATAGCTTAAATCTTTACAGTCTTTTTATCTTGATATCGAGAGTAAAATTAACTTCCCCTCATTTTATCTCAAATATCCATACAAACTAAATTCTAAAACTATCCATTTTCTGCTTTCCCAGATCCATATGAGCGAAACTTCCCCCACCACACATACACACAAACTTTTAGACTCGAAAAATAAACCTATGAGACAGAAGGAATTATATGATAAGCTAAGTACCTAGAAAAAATTAATTACTATTCATTGCTCAATTAATGGACAAAGTCTGACACACGACCTAGGTCTTTCATATCAAAAATTTGCAAGTTGGGGTGCCTGGATGGCTTAGATGGTTAGGCATCTAATTTTGGCTCAGGTCACGATCTCGTGGTTTACAAGTTCGAGCCCCATGTTGGGCTCTGAGCTGACATCTCAGAGCCTGGAGCCTGCTTCAGATTCTGTCTCCTCTCTCTGCCCCACTCCCACTCATACTCTCTTTGTCTGTCTGTCTGTCTGTCTGTCTCTTTCTCTCTCTCTCTTAATCCTCAAATCAGTTTTCTAGGTGTGCAGGATGGTTTAGTGTTGATCTGACCGTATATCATGGATGTGGGGACATACAAAAAACTTCCCTGATATTCTGCCATCTTGACTCCTTCCCACTCCCTTAAAAACAAATAAAACATTAAAAAAAAAAGACTAGAAAAAAACCTGACAAGTCAAGGAATATGCTTAGGCAATATACTTACTTTCATAAAATTCAATTACAGCTAAGAAAATTAACCTATTCTCTGCTACCTGTTACATGCTATGGCCAGGGGAGGGGACGTTAAGAAAGATGTGGATAAAGGAAACAGCAATTCTCAGCTTAGAGTCCCAAAACTTCCTCAAGGTGTCATATACAGCAAACATAAGACTTGATTCACAGGCCATTTCTAATCAGAAACATAATCTTTCTTCCCCCTCTTCTTGTACTGCTAATACTCACTTCTTATCAACACCTCTATAAGCAAGTCAACAACCATCACACACACACACATCAAATCAAATTTACAATCCTAAATGAACAAGAGATACCACTATGTTCTCTTAATAGTACATTAATACAACAATTTTAAAAATTAGAGTCCAATGTGGAAAATAGATAACGGTAACTCTGAGTGTTTAGATGACTTGCCTAAGGACAGTTATGACATGAACCAAGAATCAAGTATAAAAAAGAAGACATTTTTATGACTGAGGAATCCATTTCTATGAAAAGACAGAGAAATAAAATATTTAAAATCAGAATACTTCTAGGAAATCCATCATATATAATTAAAATATGAGATGACTTTTAAAATATCAGTTTAAACTCAAGACATAGATACATTTCTAGGTAGTGTAACGAGGTTCTAACAGTGACCAAAATAGGAGCACTACTCCAGAATTAAACATCAGAGGTCAGCTTATAAAGTCTAACTGCCCCATCCAATACCTGACTATTTACCTTGTTCGCCTTATTTGCCAGACCAAATCTGGATGAAATGATAAGACCATAGGGAAAAGAGTTCCTATCCATCTGAATTAGGCAGTTGTGTATCCAACAGATTCATTCTAGTTTGGCAGAAACTTGCTCATATGCAGCACAGAAAAAAAAGGGGTTTAGGTCACATGAATATAAAAGGCGTATAAGTGATGAACCCAAAAATAAAAAAACCTACATGACAATGAAAAGAAGGGAAAAAAGTACATATTAGTAGTAGTCTCGACATGGGTCTCTTTGTTGGCTATCTGCTAACCAAATTAATAATATAAATAAAAAACATTGCATTTTCTTTCTTTTTGCTAGATTGCTAGATCCATAAACACCAAGGCCACAGGAATATTTTGAAGAGAAAACAATGTCACTTTCCCTTCCTTCAATTGCAAAGTTCTTGCAATTAAACAGACTCTTGGTTTTGGCTCAGGTCATGATCTCAGGGTTCATAGGATCAAGCCCCTCATCAGGCTCTGCACTAACAGAGCCTATTTGGGATTCTCCCTCTCTTTACCTCCCTCTGCCCCTCCCCTGCTCACACTCTCTCCCTTTCAAAATAAATAAATAAAACTTAACAAGAAAAAGAAAGAAAGAAATGTAGCTCATGTATAATACCTCCAGAGAATTCACATTTGTAGAATTACTTACTATGAGAAGAATAATCTGTACATCTAATATATAAGTTACCTGAGTATCTGCCCTCATAAATATTTAACTACTTAATCTAAATAATGGAATACAAGTAATTTTTTAAAAATGTTTCCCGGCAAGTGGAGATATTTTAACTAAAGAATTAAATGGGGCACCTGGGTGGCTCAGTCGGTTAAGCATCCAACTTCGGCTCAGGCCATGACCTCGCAGTTCACAGGTTTGGGCCCCGCATAGGGCTCTGTGCTGACAGCTTGCTCAGAGCCTGGAGCCTGCTTCGGATTCTGTGTCTCCCTCTCTCTGACCCTACCCCATTCGTGCTCTGTCTCTGTCTCTCAATAATAAATAAATGTGAAAAAAAATTTTTTTTAATAGCTAAAGAATTAAATGACATTTGGTTCTCTTTTCCTATCCAGAAGGATTTCTGAAAGATACATATCAAAATCAAATTAATATTGGGGCAATGGGTGGCTCAGTTGGTTGAGCGTCTGACTTCAGCTCAGGTGATGATCTCGCAGTTCATGGGTTCAAGCCCTGCATCGGGTTCTGCGCTGGCAGTTCAGAGTCTGGAGCCTGTTTCAGATTCTATGTCTCCCTCCCTCTCAGCTCCTCCCCCATTCATGCTGTCTTTCTCTCTGTCTCAAAAATAAATAAAACCTATTAAAAAAATTAAAAAAAAAATCAAATTACTATCTAAGGACATCCTGAATTCCAGGTTTTTAATTAAAATTTTAGTAATAGGGAAAGATTCTACAATGATAACTATGGGAAATAACTTACTTAACTGTATAATTTTTTAAATTCCTTTACTCCTTTTGAAACATAAATCAGATCCCATCACTCCCTTGCTTAAAAAGTCTTGGGGTACCTGGGTGGCTCATTGGTTAAGCATTCAACTTTGGCTAAGGTCATGATCTCACAGTTCATGGTTTTGAGCCCTGTGTAGGGCTCTGTGCTGACAACTCAGAGCCTGGAGCCTGCTTCAGATTCTGTGTCTCCCACTTTTTCTGCCCCTCCCCTGCTCATTCTCTCATTCTCTCTCCCTCCTTTCTCTCTCTCTCTCTCAAAAATAAATGTTTAAAAAAATTTTTAAGTCTTTCAGTGATTTTTCATACAACTGGAGGATAAAATCTAAAATCCTTAAAATGGTTTCTGAACTCTCAAATGAACTAGCCCTCTCTTGTATTACTTTCCCCAACCCTACCCTTTAATCACAATAGTCTATGATACTGGCCTTACAGTTCTTTAATGATTGGAACCACTCTGCCTACTTGAAAGCCTTCACACATGCTACTGTTCCTTTTGCTTGGCTTCAAAATCATTTCCTCAGAAATGCCTTCCCCACTACCTTTCCCATAATTTAAATCCAATCACCCTGGTATCACAGCACTTCTTGAATTGTGACCTGTAGATTTCTCAAGACCCTGCCAAAAAGTCCACAAAATCAATACTATTTTAGTAATAATGAGGAATTCGCCTCTTCCACTATGTTGCCATCTGCACTTATGGTACAAAAATGAGGCTGGGTAAACTACTGGCACATCAAAACTGTGATCAAGATATTGGAACCAAAATGCACTACTAGTCATACATTCATTATCTTCACCGACAACAAGGTGTTTTGTTTGTTTAAGGCCAGTATCACTTACTTTCATTAAGTCTTGAACTTTGAGCAAAATTTTATAAAAATATTCTGTATGACAAAATGTTTAAATTTGTGGTGATTGAAACACATAAAGCTCTTTTGCTATATATAGAATTATGTCTTAGGGAAAACATTTGTGTGATTGTATGATTCAAATTAGGTCTTTTTTTCATGGAACACTATTTTTACTTCAAGAAATAACTGTAGACAAATTATAGCTATTCCAATTTACGTACTTAGCAGAAATATTCTAGAAAATGAACAAAGTGGGCCTGCCACTTCAAAGAAAACATTACCCAAGATATAACTGAAGTACTTCAGTGAAAAGCAGACTTCTGTAAGACTTCTACCACTGTGAAATTAACAGCTTCCCAATAATTAATGATATTTCTGGGGTGCCTGGGTGGTTCAGTCGGTTAAGCGTCCGACTTCGGCTCAAGTTGTGATCTCACGGCTCTTGGGTTCGAGCCCCATGTTGTGCTCTGTGCTGACAGCTAGCTCAGAGTCTGGAGCCTGCTGCAGATTCTGTATCTCCTCTCTCTCTGACCCTCCCTTGTTCACGCTGTGTGTGTGTATGTCTTTCTCTCAGAAATAAATAAAACATTAAAAAAATAACAGTGATATTTCTGATGAAATTTGTGGTGATATTAACAAATGCGATCATTTGGCACTTTCTGATGAAATGTCAACATTCAAAAGATCTGCATAACTCAATTAACAAATATCTTCTAGGAGTGACTTGGTAGCTCAGTCAGTGTAGCGACCGACTTTGGCTCAGGTCATAATCTCATGGTTTGTGAGTTTGAGCCCCATGTTGGGCTCTGCACTGACAGCTCAGAGCTGAAGCTTGCTTTGGATTGTCTCCCTCACTCTCTGCCCCTCCCCTATTCGTCTTCTGTCTCTCTCTGTCAAAAATAAACAAACATTAAAAATACCAAATATCATAATGTTCCTTGCAAGATGTTAATGAAATGATATAAAGGTAAAAGATCCATTCAAACTACAAGATAGTACAAAAGATGATCCTGGTTGACATGTAGAGAGTAGATTAGTGTGGAAGGTAAGAATGAAAGCTAGTGGTATAGAATTCAATCTCTCTTGGGCTGTTATTTCTTCTCTATACTTCTCATAGTTCCCAGAAGGATGTTCTTTCTCTATTTTCTCAAAGGACTATAAAACATGGCCAATCTCAAGAGCAGCCACTTTCAAGAGAATACAGCTATGACTGTCAATTATTTTTAATATTAGGACCTTCAGATTTATTTATTTAACATTCAATTAGTATATACTAATTACAAAAATGGGCTGATCACATCATCATGCATCTCTTGCCTCTCTTTACTTACCCACTTTATCATCATCATCTTAGTCCTTGGCTTTCTTCCTTTGTCTCTCTCTCCTTCCATTCTCACTTTCTATCCACTTATTTAATACATGCTTTCTGCTTTTACCAATATAGGTTCTGTATCTCTCTACATATTCCTAAGCTAAATTTAATACAGGATAACGCTTCTGGCAAATAACATTATCAAATATAAAAAGGCTTGGGAAAGGCTACTGTATAAACTAAGCTTGATTATCACTGATTTACAGACCCAGGATCAAATGAAGGAAACTTCTAAAAATCTTTCCAATCTATTTTTGCCCTTACAAATGAAATACATTAGATGTGGAAACTAATTTGACAATAAACTATTTGTAAAAAAAACAAAACAAAAAAAAAAAACTAGACAACAACAAAAAAAACCCAAATGAAATACATTAGTTAAAATTGATTATTAAATGTGTATTAAATACTTTAAGTTAAAGACACTCCTCAAACATAAATGAGAGAGGGCTAACCAAAACATCATCAATTTGGTAACATTATCATTTTATTTATTATGAAAAATGAAAAATAATGTCCAACAAACATATAATACAATGTGCAGAGCACTACATAAAAACAAAAAAGAACATCTCTTTTGAACAAATTGCTCAAAGGCAAAGGAATAGGCTGTGGGGTGAGACTTTTTTATAAACTCACCACTGCTGTGAGCTACTTCCTTGGAAAGATTATGCTCCATCTCCACTAGCACAACTCAAACCTAGCAATCAACATTTGACAGAAGGAAGATAACCAACTTTACCTATTTGTAGAGTGTATGTATAACTAGCATACAGACTGGAGCCTGATATCGGTTCACATTTGTGAATTTAACTATTTAAATAAAGCTAGTCAGCAAATAAGTAATTTGGGTAACTATATCTAGCAGAAGCTTTTCAAAGTTCACAAATTTCTTATTTTAGACCATAGTGTATTGCTTTGTAAGTCTCAATTTGCCAGAAAAAAATTTAAAGCTAATTTCAGAGCTCTCACTGAATTCCTAAGAGCTAACATGCTTCAAACAACGTACATTAAGTACAGTCAGATTCTAAAATAACTCTGCTACTTCATCTTGTCAGTGAAATATTATTTTCTTTCATTAACCACAAGTACAGTAAATAATTTTAAATTACAAAATGATTAACATAGAACAAAGTACTCTGCATTCTTCTTAAAGATGCTCATCTCCTGGGTTTTCAAAGAAAACTTTAAAAACCAAACTATTTAACCTTCTAACAGCTCCAGAACTAAACATTTACCAACAAAAGGAAAAGTTAAAATGAAATGTTCAGTGAAAAACAGTATGAAAGCTTCTCATAACCTATATAAAGTATTAGATAAAAAGTCAAATTCCTAATGAAATCAAGTATATGACAGTAAGCATGCAGAAGCAAATTACTTCTGTGATGGAGCAGCTATGATGTAATTCCCAATCTTCTCCCACTTAAACAAAACCGTGTATTACTTACGTAATGGATGGGTCCACTTGTTTGTAAGCATGAGCAGCACAAGACCCACAGTACGTATATCCTGCATGGCTACAAAACAAAATATTTTTTAAACTTAAGCATCAGTTTCAAAATCAAGAATTCTGAAAAGAAAAAACTTTTTGAAAGAAATAAAACTATGGTAAACATAACAGAATTGAGTAAAAGCAACAAGCTAATGATGCTAACTCTAGAAGACAACAGAGAACACATAATTGCTTTATGTTCCAATTTTAAATTTTAAAAAATATTTTGTAGCATTTTTGGTCTAAAGGACAATTAAATTTAGATATTCAAGGCATACTTGAAGTTGCTAATGTAATACTGATAGAGTTTTTAACATTCCTCTTCAATATCATTAGCAGACTATTACATAATGGTAAGACCAAGCGCAAGTCAAATCAGACCAAATCAAATATCCTACAATGATAATTCATCTTTTTCAAACTTCTTAAACAATTTTTTCAAATTTTTATGAAATTCTAGTAGTTAACATATAGTGTAATATTGGCTTCAGGAGTACAATTCAGTGACTCATCATTCACATACAACACCCAGTCTTATCACAAGTGCCCTCCTTAATGCCCATTACTCATTTATCCCATCTCCCACTCCCAAAACCTCCAGCAACCTCAGTTTGTTCTCTGTAGTTAATACTCCTATGGTTTCTTATAACAGTGTTATACTAATTTCAGGTATATAATATATGACTCAACAATTCTATTCATTTCTCTATGCTCATCAAGAAGTATATACTCTTAATCCCTTATGTATTTCATCCATCACCTCACACCCCTCTGGCAACCACCAGTTTGTTCTCTGTATTTAACAGGCTGTTTTTTTGTTTATCTCTTTATTCTTCTGTTTGTTCATTTTAATTTTAAATTTTACACAGGAGTAAAATATTTGACTTTCTCTTTCTGATTTCACTTAGTATTACACCGTCTAAGTCCATCCATGCTGTTGCAAATGGCAAGATCTCATTCTTTTTAATGGTTGAGTAATATTCCTCTGTGTGTGTCTCACATCTTCTTTATCCATTCATCTATTGATGGATACTTGGGTTGTTTCCATATCTTGGCTATTGTAAATAATGTTGCAGTAAACATAGGGATGCATGTATCTTTTCAAATAAGTGTTTTCATTTTCTTTGGGTAAATACCAAGTAGTGGAACTACTGGAACATGTGGTAATTCTACTTTTAATTTTTTTTTAACAACATCCATACTGTTCTTCAGTGATCCACAGTGGCTCTATCAATTTGCATGCCTACCAACAGTGCAAAAGGCTTCCTTTTTCTCTATATCCTCACCAACACTTGTTCTTTCTTGGCTTTCTGATTCTAGCTGCTCTGACAGGTGTAAGGTGATTTTTCAACGTGGTTTTGATTTGCATTTCCATGATGATTAGTAGCATTAAGGACCTTTCCATGTGTCTATTGGCCATCTTTATGTCTTCTTTGGAAGAATGTGTACTCAGCTCCTCTGCCTATTTTTAATCAGATGATGATGATGATGATGATGATGATGATTTTGGTACTGAGTTGTGTAAGTTCCTTTAATTTTTTGTAACATTTATTTATTTCTGAGAAACAGAAGAGACAAAGTGCAAGTGGGGGAGGGACAGAGAGAGGCAGACAGAATCCTAAGTAGGTTCCAGGCTCTGAACTGTCAGCACAGAGCCTGACGTAAGGCTCAAACTCACGAACCACAGAGATCATGACCTGAGCCCAAGTCAGATGCTTAACCAACTAAGCCACCGAGGAGCCCCTGAGTTGTGGAAGTTCTTCATATATTTTGGATATATCACTTCCAAATATCTTCTCTCATTCAGTAGGCTGACTTTTGTCTTTTCTTCTGCTATGCAAAAGCTTGTTTTGGTGAAGTCCAAATAATCTATTTTTGCTTTTGTTTCCCTCGCCTAAAGAGATATCTAGAAAAATGTTTCTATAGTCAATGCAATCTTTATCAAAATACCAAGAGCATTTTCCTTCAGAACTAGAACAAATAATACTAAAATTGTATGCTGCCACAAAAGACCCTGAATAGTTATAACAATCTTGAGAAGGAGGAGCAAAGTTGAAGGTATCACAATCCCAGATTTCAAGATATATCACAAAGCTGTAGTAATTGAAACAGTATGGTATTTGCACAAAAAATAGATCAATGGAATAGAACAGAAAGGCTGGAAATAAACCCACACTTATATGGTCAATTAATCTACAACAATGGAGGCAACAATTAACAATGGGGGAAAAGACAGTCTCTTCAACAGACTGGACAACTATATGCAAAAAGAATGAAACTGGACCACAAATTCAAAGTTGAATGAAGACCTAACTGGGAGACCTGAAACCATAAAACTCCTAGAAGAAAATAACTCACTTCTGTGTCTTTGGTAATAAGAGAATTGGTTTGCTTTCTGTGTAATGTGCCTTTACTTTTTTTCTGCCTACTACTCTTCCCTTTCATCTCTTGGTCTCAGAATTAGATTTGGTTCTCTTATTACCTATGAAATGACTTTGTTTTCTGATCTCATTTTTCTTTCTCAACTCATTCAAGTTACATGACATACTTCCCTAATGCCTATCTATTAGTGTGTGGCCAGTGGTATACTGGTAAATATTTAACAACTATCTCTGCAGAGAAAAAAAAATGTATGCACATGTACTTAAGCTTAACATAAACTTTTCTGAAATAAAAGGATATGCACCTATTTGCACATAATTTACAAATAGTGAAAAATACATAATTCTCTTAATTGCAAATTCCACATAGTCAATTGATTGTTACAGAATGCTTTCATTGATTTTTGCTGAATTCTTCTGTCCACAGCCAAGCAATGGTTGCAACTGACAAGAGTGGAACAATGAAAACATGCCGGACTTGAATGACTTCTCTGCCAATTAGGTAAGTTTTCAAATATTAGGAAGAGTATTTCCTTCCATACTTTCTTTTTTTTTTTTTTTAATATTTTTATTTATTTCTAGGAGAGAGAGAGAGACAGCGTGAGCAGGGGAGAGTCAGAGAGAGGGAGTCACAGACTGAAACAGGCTCCTGGCTCTGAGCTGGCAGTCAGCACAGAGCCCGATGCGGGGCTCGAACCCACGAACCGCAAGATCATGACCTAAGCGAAAGTCAGACACTCAACTGACTAAGCCACCCAGGCGCCCCCCTTTCATACTTTCTTATACTTTTTTTTAATGTTTATTTTCAAGAGAGAGAGGGAGGGGGCTGGGGAGACAGAATTTTAAGTAGGCTCCACATTACATGAGCAAAACCTGATGCAGGGCTCTGAACTTCAACCAAGAGATTGTGACTGGAGCTGAGTCAGATGCTTAAGCTTAACTGAAGGAGCCACCCGTCATCCCTATTATACTTTTTACAATGTAAAGGATACAGACACAAGCTAATTTTAATTTTAATCTGCACTATTAACATTTTACCCATTACAAAGAGTAAATCAAGCCCTGATTTATAGCAATTTGCTAATTAGTATGTAGTAAACCATTCCTGCCCATGGCTGATTTCAAGATACACAGTAAACTGAAAAGATAAAACACAGACCAGGAGAAAATATTTATAAAGCATATATCTGATAAAGGATTTATATCTGAATATGTAAAGAAATTTCAAAACAAACCCAATACCTAAAACAAGTAACCATTTTGTAAGACAAAAAGAGTTGTGAAGATTGGTTGCAAAACAATGTGAATGTACTTAATGCTACTAAACCGTATAAATGGCTAAAATGCTTACGATGGTAAATTTTATGTTACATATATTTTACCACAATTTTTTTAACAGGAAGAGATAGGAATAAATATTTCATCACAGAATATACAAGGATGGCAAATAAGCACACAAAAGAATGCTCAACATCATTTAGTCACTATGGAAAGGTAAATTAAAACTACAAAAAAATACCACTAAACACACAGTAGAAGAACTAAAACTAAAAAAAGTGACCATTAACATGTATGTTAAGGATGTAGAAGTGACTTCTCCAAAGAGGACATCCAGATGGCCAACAGACACATGAAACGATGCTCAGCATCCCTTCTCATCGGGGAAATACAAATCAAAACCACACTGAGATACCACCTCATGCCAGTCAGAGTGGCTAAAATGAGCAAATCAGAGAACTCTAGATACTGACGAGGATTTGGAGAAATGGGCACCCTCCTACACTGTTGGTGGGAACGTAAACTGGTACAGCCCCTCTGGAAAACAGTGGGGAGGTTCTTCGGGAAACTAACAATAGAACTCCCCTATGACCCAGCAATAGCACTGCTAGGAATTTACCCAAGGGATACAGAAATGCTGATGCATAGGAGCACATGGACTCCAATGTTCATAGCAGCACTCTCCACAATAGCCAAAACATGGAAAGAGCCTAAGTGTCCATCAACGGACGAATGGATTAAGAAGATGTGTTTTGTCTATACGATGGAATACTACATGGCAATGAGAAAGAATGAAATCTGGCCATGTGTAGCAACATGGATGGACCTTGAGGGTGTTATGCTGAGTGAAATAAGTCAGGCAGAGGACAAATATCATATGTTTGCACGAATAGGAGAATTAGGAGGAACTTAACGGAGGAACAAGGGGGAGAAGAAGGGGGGAAATGGTGGGGGAAAGGGAGAGAGGCAAACCATGAGAGACTCTTGAATGATGACAAAAACTGAGGACTGATGGGTGTGGGGGGGAGGAGGAATGGGCATGGAGGAGGGCACTTGTGGGGATAAGCACTGGGTGTTATGTGGAAACTAATTTGACAATAAACTACTTGTAAAAAAAACAAAAAGGATGTAGAAGTGAAACTCAAAGTATACCTGTGGAAATGTAAAATGTTATACCCACTTTTGAAAACAGTTTGGCAATTTCTTAAAAAATTAAATATACTCCTACCATTTGACCCAGCTTTCCACTCCTAAGAAAAATGAAAGCATCATAACCACAAAGATTCGTACACAAATGTTCATCCCAGCTTTATCTGCAACAGCCAAAAACTAGAAACAACCAAATTCCTCCAAAGATGAATGGATAAACAAATGGACGTACAGAGGTGCCTGGATGGTTCAGTTGGTTAAGTGTCCTACTTTGGATCAGGTCACGATCTTGTGGTTTGTGAGTTTGAGCCCCACGTTGAGCTCTGTGCTGACAGCTCAGAGCTTGGAGCCTGCTTTTGATTCTGTGTCTCCCTCTCTTTCTCTGCCCCTCCCCTGCTCACGTGTTTTTTCTCTCTCTCTCAAAAATAAATAAGCATTAAAAAAAAAAAAAAAGACACCAAAAAAATGGAGGTATAGTCATATAATAGAATACTCTTTAGCAACAGAAAGGAATGAACTATTGATACGCTTGGAAATAATTATACTTGAAAAGATGGTGAAAAAAAGAAATATGCTGAGAGACGCCAACAAAAAGAGTTCATACTATATAATTACACTAAAAAAACCTCTACTCTATAGCAACAAAGAGTAAGTCAATGGATGTGGGTAGAAAGGAGAGGCAGAGAGGTACAGAAGGGGCGAATTACAAAAGGGCACAAGGAAACTTGAGGATGATGAGTATGTTCATTATCTTAATTGTGATGGTTTCACAGCTATATACATATTTCAAATGTATCCAATTGTACACTTTAAATATATGCAGCTACACGTTAATCCTACCACAATAGAGCTCTGTTTTAAAAAGGGTCATCACCTGATCTAACTTAAGATATGAATGGAGAAAAAGAGAGTCACATAAGTCAATCACAGCAATATAGGATAGTAGTGTGCTTAATCAGGAGTTAAGTAATATGGGACCTACACTAAGCACACTGAAATCACTGAAGATTTTATTGGTTGGGTTTATGGTATCACTCTATCTGTATACCTCTGGCAAGAGAGCCTATCAAGTTGCTTCAGTATAGCAATATTCTCACAACCCAGTTCTAATCTTAGCCAGAAGAAATGTAAGTTGTTCTATGGCTGAGGGCATTCAGTCTTGCTGATCTTGATATTCTAGCCTAACCAGGGACTCAATTTTTTCCAATTTTTTCCCCAATCTTCCAGTACTCAATACCCCAATACAGACTACTTCAGATTCCTAACAGCTATTCCTGATCTTAACATTACTGGCTCTCCCTTGTCAATTCAGAAATATGCTATCTTGCCTAGCCTTGTGGACCTTAAAAGCTATTTGATCCATCAGAATCTGTCCTGGTCTGTCTCAAATCAGAATAATATCTCATATTTTCAATACTGCATTGTTCTCAATTGTCACTCATACCCCATCCCTCCAGATCCCAATCCTTATACTTTAAATTAATCCATCTTAGATCTGCTTTTCAGACTTTAATTTCTATTTGCCATTCTTCAATTTAAAGGCCCTGACTAATTTCTCAGTCTGTCTTTCCAGTGTGAGTCTCTCCCAGTTTTATCAATCCTGTTCCTCCCTAAGCACAGTTCTTAAAAGCCAGAAAGTTGTCTTAGATACACTGGATTCTTGAAGTATAGGTAGATAGAAATAATAATAAGAGTAAAGAAATAAAGGCACAAAGGAAGAACATAAAAGGTGAAGGAGGAACGTGAGCAAATGCCCCAAGTGCATGATGTAGGTGAGAAAATATGAGACTGGCCTGAGTGGAACAAGAAGTAATTTTAAGCCACAGACAGAGGAGTCTGGGTTTGATAAAACAAGTTACTGAAAAACTGCTGTACTTTCTGGAGCAGTGCAGTGACAATACAAAACTGTTAGTAGTCTAGAACTGAAAAATATGAGATCAGAGGCAAGAAATGTTAAATGACTCTCCCTTGAAAATTTGGCCTGAGGTAGTAATGTCATGGTCTAGAACGGTCTCAGTGCCAGTGGGAAATGAGACATGAATGATCTAGCATATAAAAAGAAAAAGTAACTTATCTTAGTGACCAAAGAGGTACAGGGGAATGAAAAAAAGAAGGAATGATAATAACATTTACTCAAAGCTTACTATGTGTCACTCATGGATGTAAGTCAAGGCAGTAATTCACTTAATCCTCATACCAACCCTATGAGATAGGAATTATTATTTTTCTTTTACAGATGAAAAAATTAAAGCAGAGAGGTTAAGAAAGTTTCCCAAGGTCACACAAATAGTAAGTGGCCACATCAGGACTTAAAGGCAGGCAGTAGAGCTCCAGAATCCATCCTTTACCACCGTAAGAGATCTTTACATATTTTAAGGAAGAAGGGAATGTTTCCATGGTGTAGGAAAATCAACAACCCTAAAATTTGGAAGAATACCATATATCCTATAATACTGTAGGGAAGATGGGTGATTGTGAAAACGTGATTATCTGAGGTAAGTATGCTTTATAGTAGAACTCAAATTTCATAGTTTCAGATTTTCAAGTTGAGGGCTTAAAAGTCTGCTAGAAGACAAAACAGTTGTAAAAAGAGAAGGAGAGTCTTGCCTTGAATAGAGAATACACTGCAGAGTATTTAAAAAAAAATCATTAAGTGTACCATCCCTCTTAACCCACATCATGAGAAACTCTACTTCAGAAACGGACCAAGATCATAACCAGAGAAAAGAATTTCTAGTACTTTCCTTTATCCTGGACCAGACACATGGTAAGGAAGACAGCCGCAGTAACAATCATCAAATCTCACTGCTGATTCTCTGCTCTTACTCCCCTCTTTTGCTAAAAGAATCCATGATTCCACATATATATGGAAACAAAGTTTCATTAAGAGATCATTCATAATAAAAGAGGCTTCACTAAGGGAACAGCTAAGGGTTTTTCTTTTGTGAATAGTCAGAAGAGCAATGACAATGTGAGCTCTACAGGGGCGCCTGGGTAGCTTAGTTGGTTAACCATTCAACTTTGGCTCAGGTCATGGTCTCACAGTTACTGGGTTCAAGCCTCATGTTAAGCTCTGCACTGACGGCTCAGAGCCTGGAGCCCACATCAGATTTTCTGTCTCCCTCCCAGTGGGGCCCTCCCCAGCTTGTATTCTCAAAAATAAATAAATATTCAAAATTAAAAAAAGAAAATGTAAGCTCTACAGATATTTGAATTTACACTGTAAAAGTATGTCCCAATCAGTCTTTCTTTCACAAGCTATTAAAACCTTAAAGCAAAGTCATCCCTGCTCACTTTTCCAGGTCACTCTGGTTCCCAGTGTAACCTGATGAAAGCAAACACAAATTTATACTTTAATACCTATCATTTCTCATTAGACTAAAACCATACCTCTAAAAATTGATCCTTCTCATAACACAGAGTACTTCTGCTCCTGTCCTTGTTCCTACATAGCAAACCCTTTCCATCCCCAGTGCACCTCCTCACCTTCCAGAATTTGTGTCCCCTCCAAGAGCTGCAATCAAATGAAGATGCAAGGCTACTGTCCATGGTCATTCACTGGTTAAATGATAGTTTCACACACAGCAACCTTGCATCATGGGTATATTTTAAATCCCTATGTGAGGAAAATTGCCAATTACTATAGAACATGGACTTTCACTTATTCATTTTGAAACCTTCAAGTTTATAGGTGAATAGCATCAAGTGTGAATGCCAAGAGCGTACCACGTATTCTACGAGAGGCTTTTCATCAGAGGATATGGAGAACAATAAAAAAAAATTGGATTCAACAAAATCAGGTTCTTATTGTCTAGTTATACTTACTAGCAGCAAAAATGCAAAATAAAAAGATTGGACGAGATGGAATGAGAAGATTGGACCAGATAACATGATCTCCTACAGCAATAAAAAAAAAAAAATGTCGCTAAGATCTACTAAAGCTATGATCTAGAAAGCTGGAAACTAAATTTAAAAACACTTGTGAGCATATGGGATTACCCTGAACAACTGGCTCTAAACAGCTTCCATAAGCAGCAGCCTCACATCACTACTCTCCATTTCACTTCACTGAATCTCATCTTTTATTTTTTATTCTCATAGGCAATTTTCAAAAGTCCTCAAGATTACTGCTTCATAAAAACTATTAGATGAGGGGCACCTGTGTGGCTCAGTCGGTTATTAAGCGTCTGACTCTTGATTTCAGTTCAGGTCATGATCTCATTGATTATGAGTTGAGTCCTGCTTGGGATTCTCTCTCTACCTCTCTCTCTTGCCCTCTCCCACTCTCTTTCTGTCAAAAAGAAATAAACACTAAAAAAATGTTTTTAATTACATGATTACATCTCAAAATGTCCAGGTTAGAAAGGCATTATTCAGAATATTTATTTTTGCAAAATGGAATCTTACAAGTATTAAGTAAACAATACTATGAACTAAGAAAAGGTGCTCAAGTTGTCCAAGTCAATTAAGAATAAACTGACCACAATGTTCCATGTCTAGATTGTTTGACTGCTAAAATATACAGGACCTGAGATACTGCTATGAATAACCTACTGCTTAAAATAAACAAGGACTAGAAATAAACAAGTGGCACATCTCCAGTAACTTAAATGAACTGCATGATTTATGAAGATCCATTGTCTCATGATATACACTGGGAGAGCTCAACAGGTATGCTTCACCATATGTAAACTGGTCTTCTATACAAATGTTTTTCAGCTTTTAAAAATTTTTAAACTTGCTTTTGTATTAAAAGTAATACACGCACACAGTATAAAAAAGTCAAACAATAAAAACAGGTGCACAGTGAAAACTGAAAGTACCCTTTACTCCATACTACTTCTACCTGGTTAACTACTAACACATCAAACTCTAGTTTAAATACATAAAGAGTGCTTCAATATCCACAATATCTGCTTAATTGTGTAATTAAGCCCCCTTACTTGTGTAAGTAACCTCCCCAATTATCTGATTATATTTTTCTATTCAACAGAGGTTTCTTAAGTGATGCATACCTGTACAGTTCCATTCTAAGGGTTCCTGAGATATTCCTGCATACTGCAAGATAAACAACAATTTTGGCATCAAGGTGTCTGGCAGTCATGGTAGGATGGCTTTTGGAACTCCTAGTCCATGAGATCATTTCAGTATATATCCCTGGGCAACACACTGGTTCCTGCACCTCAAGATAAGTAAGGTAGTCCTAAATTCAACCAAAGGATATTTTTAAATCAAATTAAATTGTTTTGAATCCCCCAACTGTGCTTGCTATATGTCATATGGATTAAAATCACTAAGATTTATAGGTAAATATTTATTCTTTAACAGTATCATTCTATTTAATCTACATTAATATACAAATGAGCAATCTGTTTCAGTACTTTAAAAAAAAATTTTTTTTAATGTTTTATTTATTTTTGAGAGAGAGATACAGAAAGCATGAGCAGGGGAGGGTCAGAGAGAGAGGGAGACACAGAATCTGAAGACAGGCTCCAGGCTCTGAGCTAGCTATCAATAAGCACAGAGCCTGACGTGGAGCTCAAACCTATGACTGTAAGATCATTACCTGAGCTGAAGTCGGACGCTTAACCGACTGAACTACCCAGGCGCCCCTGTTTCACCACTGTTAAAAGTGTGCTAACCAGGTTCTGAGTTGGGTTTTGTTTGTTTTTAAGGCTCCTCTTACACAATTTATGCCAATGAAGGCAAAATCTAAGAAAAGCTAGATTTTATTAAAAGTTTAAGAACTTTTTTAGGGACACCTGGCTGGCTCAGTCGGTAGAGCATGCAACTCTTGATCTTAGGGTTGCAAGTTCGAGCCCAATGTTGGGTGCAGAGGATACTTAAAAATAAAACCTCAAGAAAAAAAAATGAATTTTTTTTATAGACTTGTTTTAAAATAAGAGTAGAGATCTAAAATTTTTACGTTTTCTAATTACTAGATAAGCATGTTCTTAACAAAGATGATTTTGTGTCTATATAACAACAAAATATTTGGGGCGCCTGGGTGTCTCAGTCAGTTAAGTGTCTGACTTCGGCTCAGGCCATGATCTCACTGTTCGTGGGTTCAAGCCCCGTGTCGGGCTCTGTGCTGACAGCTAGCTCAGAGCCTGGAGCCTGCTTCAGATTCTGTGTCTCCCTCTCTCTCTGACCCTCCCCTGTTCATGGGGTGTGTGTGTGTGTGTGTGTGTGTGTGTGTGTCTCAGAAATAAATAAAACATAATAAATAAAAAAAATAAATATATTTGTTGTTTTTCTATCTTAAAAGAAAAAAAAAGAAAATTTCTGTGGGCACCTGTGTGGTTCAATTGGCTAAGCATCCAACTTTTGATTTCAGCTCAGGTCATGATCACACGGTTCATGAGATCAAGCCTCTCATAGGGCTCTGTGCTGGCCATGGGTGAGCCTGCTTGGGATTCTCGCTCTCCTCTCTCTGCCCCTCTCTCATTTGCACTCTGTCTCTCTCTCAAAAATAAATAAATAAACTTAAAAAAAAAATCTGGAAAATAATTACTTCTAGAAGCCATATAATAAGATAAGTGTGACTATATTTAAAGTCTTCATGTTAACAAAACGGAAATTTCATTATATCTGCATAAAAATAACTACAAAGTCACTATATAACAGAAACATCCACATCAAAGCAAAAACTATTTTCAAATATCCATTTTAAAACCTAAGGTAAGCAGGAAATCTTTTCCAAATTAATATATTTGTAACTTAAACTAAAAAATTTCATTTCCCAGGCTATTGCCAATTTCAACTTAAAGCTAACTATAAAAACGAAACCAGTCTAGTAACATTTTCATGAATAACTAACCTCAACTTAATTATATGTTCATTTAGCACAGCTCGCATATTTAGAACAAGTTTTAACTAGGAAGGGGGCATACAATTACTCAAATACCAGCAAAGTAATGAGAATGACAATAGAACCTATGTCATGAGTTACAATAAAGACATTATTATTAATCCATTCTTACCCAATCAAGGATTATGCAAACTTACCCCCATCCCAGGACCAATTTTTCTCTCTGCCAGATTCATTTCATCTATATCGTAAACACATTAATATCCATCATCTTAAATAAAAATTCTCACCTGACAACATATTATTCATTCCATTTCCTTGATTTATAGAAAAGCTTGTGTAAAAAGAAAACAAAACAAAACAAAAAAACCAACTATCCTCACTTCATTTCCCTCTCCAATTCTTTCTTGAAAGCAGTGTGATTGTGCTTTGATCCCTACCACTCCACAGAAATTGTATACCGCAAGGACACCACTGATCTCCATATTGTCAAATCCAATTATCAATTCTTAATCCTCATCATATTTGACCTATTGGCACAGAATCTGACACAGCTGATCATTTTCTCCTCCCTGACACATTTTTCATCCATTTTGCCTCCTATAGACACCACCTGCCCCTGGTTTTCCCCATTGATCTTCCTTTAGTATCTCCTTTGCAAATGCTCATCTCTATCCTGATCTCTAAATGAAATTAGCTTACCTAAAAGGCTTAAGTCTTTGAACCTCTTCTCTGTATTTTACTCGATAGGCAACCACAGGCTGTTTAGACTTTCAGTGTGATATACATATCGACACAGACTTGGCCCTTCTTCTCTGTACTCCAGATTCATATATCTAGCTGCCCATTTGAAATCTTCACTTACAGATACCTGATAGGCATCTCAACATTAACATGGTCAAAATACAATCCTAGACTCACAAAAACACTTCCACCTCTACCTCTGTTTGCCCCTTATCATTATAAAACTAATTCTATCTCGGGGCGCCTGGGTGGCTTAGTCGGTTAAGCGTCCGACTTTCGCTTGGGTCATGACCTCGCGGTTCGTGGGTTCGAGCCCCGCGTCTGGCTCTGTGCTGACTGCCAGCTCAGAGCCTGGAGCCTGTTTCAGTCTGTGACTCCCTCTCTCTCTGACCCTCCCCTGCTCACGCTGTCTCTCTCTCTCTCTCTCCTAAGAAATAAATAAAACATTTAAAAAAAAAACAAAAAAAACTAATTCTATCTCTCCAGTTTCATAGGCCAAAACTTAACTCTTCTTCTACTTTGCCGGTCCTACCTTCAAAATATATCCAGAATACACTGCTTCTTGCCAACTCCACCACTAACCTCCAATCAAAGCCACTATGTCATCTCTTTCTTGTACTATTATATTAAGCCCCCCAAACTGGACTCCCCGTTTCCACAAAACAAAACATCCATATAATAGCAAGAGTAATCCTTTTCAAACCTAAGTCAGGTCATGTCATTTCTCAAAATGTCTCATGACTTGCCATATCACTTAGAATAAAACACAAAGTTTTCTTAATAGGCTACAAAGCCCCCTTGTGATCTAGTTCCTACTGCCTGTCTCATCCACTTCTCCTCCCCTTGCTTATGCCACTCCAACTACACTGTCCTCCTTGCTTTTCCTCAAAATATACTAAGCATATCCTGCTCCAGAGCCTTTGTACTCACTGTTCCTCAACCAGAAAACCCTCTCCCTGGATATCTGCATAACCTCTCTCACATTATTTAGGCTCAAGTGTTACCTTATCAGAGAGAATTTCTCTTACTATCCTATATAAACTAGCACCTCTGTACTCCCACTGTCACACTCTTGATTCTCTGATCAGCTTTATTATTCTTAGTACCTGTTAGCACCTGATACAGAATATACAGGCATTTTATTGTGCTTTGCTATATTGAGCTTCACAGATACTGCTTTTGTTTTTGTTTTTACAAACCATGAAGTTTGTGGCAACCCTGCACCAAGCAAGTTCATTGGTACCAAATACATTTGCTCATTTCATGTCTCTGTTACTTTTGGTAATTCTTGCAATCAAAGCTTTTTAATTGTTATTATATGGTTATCTGTGATCAGTGATCATAACTCACTGAATGCTTAACATTTTTTAGCAGTACTTTTTGAAGTTTATTTATTTTGAGTGGTGGGGAGGGAGGGACAGTGGAGGAGCAGAGAGAGAGGGAGACAGAATCCCAAGCAGACTCTGCACTGTCAGTGCAGAGCTCAATGTGGGGCTTGAACTCATGAACCTTAATACCATGACCTGAGCTGAAATCAAGAGTCAGATGCTTAACTGAGCCATCCAGGTGCCCCTGGCAGTATTTTCTAATTTAGATATATATACTGTTTTCTTAGACATAACCCTATTGTACACTCAACAGAATACAGTATAAACATAATTTTTAGGGGCACCTGGGTGGCTTAGTAAGTTAAGCGTCCGACTTTCACTTAGGTCATGATCTCGCAGTTCGTGGGTTTGAGCCCCGCATCGGGCTCTATGCTGACTGCCAGCTCAGAGCCTAGAGCCTATTTCAGAGCCTGTATCTCCCTCTCTCTCTGACCCTCCCTTGCTCATGCTGTCTCTCTCTCTCTCTCTCTCTCTCTCTCCTAGAAATAAAAAAAAAATTTTTTTTTTAAAAACATAATTTTTATATGCACTGGGAAACAAATTCATTGGACTCATTTTATTGCGATATTCATTTAATTGAAGTGGTCTGGAACAAAACCCATAATATCTCTGATGTATGCATGTAACTATTTGTTTACTGTCTGCTTTTCCCAAGTACTCAAATGTAAGCACCATGAAAGTAGCAATTTGAGCTTATTCATAATGCAACACTAGGGGATAGTCCAAGATGGCAGCACAGGGAGATACTCAACTCACTTCCCATGGACACACGAAATCCACAACGACATATGCAACAATTCCCTCTGAAAAAGATCTGAAAACTCCTTCACAACAAATAGTAGTAAAAGGCCACATTAAGATGGGGAGGAGAGATAGGACAGTCTCATAAAAACCCCATCTCTAGCATGGAGACGCACAATTGGGAGGAATCTCACAAATCCAGAGTTTCTCCCTGAGAACTGAAGGGTTTGTGCCCCACATTAGGTACCCCAATCCTTGGTAAGTATAACAGTGTGGCAAATCCCCAAAATATCTGGCTTTGAAAATCAACAGGGCTCATAACCAGGAGACTCGAAGGGCTGTAGGAAACTGAGATACTTCTCTTATAGGCTCACATGCAGACTCGGTAGCCCTGGAAACCGGCACAAAAACAGCAATTTGCAAAGTGCCTAGACTGTATGTGAAGGAGATTCACTGGCTAATCTGAAAGCATCTACGAGAGGAGCAGGAGCCCCCTAGAACTCTCTCCAAGGACAGAGGTGCAAGGCCATTTGTGCTCTCCCTCTGACCTGAGAGCACTAGCAGGGCGATCCAGCACCGTGCTTTCCTATGGCCCTGTGAAAAGCTGATGTGTGTACACCAGCCATGCCCTCTCCCGTGGACTTGCTAAAGCCGGGAAGCTCACGCAGTCTACACAGAGGACGCTCCTTGATTATCTGGCTCTTGTGGCCAGGGCAGTTTGCGTTTCTGGGTCCGATAGGGCTACCACAATTGGAAAGACAGTTGTTGGCAGGCTACCGCCTCCAGGGCACTCCACAGACAGCAGTTTGAAACATATCCTAGTCTTTCTGTAAAACAAGCCTATTTACTTGTCCTGGGAGCTTCAGCTTGAGAGGTGGGATTCATGTTTGCCACACACCTAGTGGCCATAGGTGCTTTCAGGGAAAGTAGGCCAGGGGACACCACCTGTACAGTCTCCTTAAGCTTTACCACCGTTCCCCAGTACCTCCCAAAAAGGAACATATACACTCATGTGAAGTCCTGATTTTTGCCACTGTTGCCCAGGGGACACTTTTAGGTCACCTGGTCTAGAGGTCAACAGAGCTTACAGTCTCACAGGGCTGTGTAGGCATACTTTAAAAGCTGCCTTCTAATTAGAAGAGTCTGGCTTCTAATCAGACTGAAACTAGGGGTTGAGTGAGATCCTTCAAAACCCTGACAAGTCTTGGCATGCTCTCAACAATTGGGACTTATCAAGAATAAATCAGGCTGCTTAGACATTCACAAAGGTTTCAGAGACAACCAAGTGCTAGGGCAAGGTTGAAAGATATGGTTCATCTCTTATACAAGGCCACTCTTTCAAGACTTGAAGAGAGACGTACTGCACCTCACGCATAGAAACAAACACACAGAGTCAAGCAAACTGAGGAAACAGAGGAATATATCACAAACAAAAGAATAAGACAAAATCCTCCAAAAATCTTTTTTAAATGTCTTTTTATTTCTGAGAGAGAGAGAGAAAGAGAGAGAGAGAGAGTGAGCGAGCAGAGGAGGGTCAGAGAGAGAGAAAGACACAGAATCCAAAGCAGACTCCAGCCTCTGAGCTAGCTGTCATCACAGAGCCAGACGCGGGGCTCGAACCCACAAATTGTGAGGTCATGACCTGAGCCAAAGTCTGACGCTTAACCAACTGAGTCACCCAGATGCCCCTCCAAAAATCTTAATGAAACAAAGAGCAGCACTAAGAAGAACATCTGGCACTTAGCCACGCACATATTTGTTTAAGTTATTAGTTTAATTTATTATGCTAAAAGTTTATAAAAATTAACTAATTTAATCATCAAAAACCCTATGGAGATACTATTAATATTTCAGGTTTACCAATGAGACAAAGGCACAAGAGATTAACTTGTATGTCACATTCCTTGTAAGCGGTAGTCAGCCTCCTATATCTGTTAAAAGAGATCAAATTAGATCATACAAATGGAGCATTTAACGAAATGTTTGGCACATCAAATATCTAATATTTATGGAATACTTATATGTACCAAACATTAATGTAGGTTCTTTTTGTATATTTATTTACTTCTCATATTGTTTAATGAGTAGATGCTATTACTGTTTTCAGTATTTTTTATTTATTGGGGCACCATATTGTTTAATGAGTAGATGCTATTATTGTTTTCAGTATTTTTTATTTATTGGGGCACCAAACCTAATGCAACAGAAATTACAGAAAAGACACTGCTGTGAAAGAAATGGGACAAACATTAACCTTTACTCTTCTCAAGAAACAGTTAACATGTGCTTTAAAAAATGTGTTTTGAAAGTTAGCACTGGAAACCAAATCAAAATGAACTGAATTCTTATCACATACACTCTGTTAACTGTGTATTTGTTGGTTTGTAGTTCTAAAAAGCCTTCTAAGATTCAAAGACAAAATAGTAACAGATTTTCTTCAATATAAAAAAGACCCCTCCCCCAATATCTGCTTGCTACTCCATACTGCATAGTATTGTTTAATGTAACTTTTTCATTATAAGGAAAAAGCTGGCTGAATTAAAGCAGATCTTTCTAATATTTTAAACAAAACGTATTCATTTACATCAATCTGAAATCACCAAGTTTATGTACTGCAAATAACCCTCTGCTTTAAAAGTCAGTTTTATTACTAAAAAAAACTTTAACATTACTGCACCTGAGAAAATAGCTAATTCCTTTATCCTTGAGTTAAAGTGAAAAACAAAGGAATCATGAAAATAACAAAATATAATTTCTTCAGCTCAACACAGCATTTATTTTTTTAATTTTTAAAAATTTAGTTCAATTTATAGATACTCATTCTATATTAATAATTAACATAAGAAACATGTAAAGATGTCTTTAAGGTAAAGAACCTTAAAACTTACGGTGCAATAATGGCTCTAGCAGGTCTTTTTGTAGACTGTACTTGTGAGAGCCAACCTTCTAGCTGAGCATTCAGCTGCGGTCCTATAAAAAGGGAAAGGGAAACTGGAGTTAGCAGAGAAATGTACTATATATAACTATACGTGACACAAAGCCCTCACTGAACCTATTTAGAACTAAAACAGCTTAATGGGCAGTGGGATTATTAGCTTGAATGTTAATGTTTGAAAGTTAACCAACTGCTAAGCAAGCCATAGATATGGTCATACACTGATTAAAAAATATTTGCTTTTATCCATTTACTTATTTATAACCACCTTTGTTCCAGAACTGTTCAATCTATAATTTGAGGCACTATTTAAACAATTTAATAAAACAGGAAACAAAAGACTGCTGACAAATGAAAATACCCAAGTGATTGTTTTCAGAGTGCCAAAACTTGCTTTGATCACTAAAATCACATCCATGGAGGGGCGCCTGGGTGGCTCAGTCAGTTAAGCGTCTGACTTCGGTTCAGGTCATGATCTCATAGTTCATGGGTTCGAGCCCCGAGTCGGGCTCTGTGCTGACTGCCAGCTCAGAGCCTGGAGTCTGGAGCCTGTTTCCGACTCTGTCTCTCTCTCTGTTTCTGACCCTTCCCTGCTCACGCTGTCTCTCCCCTGTCTGTCTGTCTCTCTCTCTCTCTCAGAAATAAATTAAAAAATAAATAAAAATAAATAAAAAAAGGAAATCACATCCATGGAGTGATCACTCCCACACCCAATACCTTTCCTCTTCTCCACTTCAGCCCCTACTCCACTGATCACGTTGAGATAACCAATGAATATGCCATGTTAAAAATCTCAATTTTGGGTCTCCTGGGTGACTCAGTTGATTAAGCGTCCAACTCTGGAGTTCACCTCCAGTCATGATATCATGGTTTGTAAGTTCAAGCCCACATCAGGCTCTGCGCTATCAGTGAGAAGCCTGTTTGGGACTCTCTGTCTCCCTGTTTCTGTGCCCTTCCCCCATCTGTGCTTGTGCACACTCTCTCTCAAAACTAAACATTTAAAAACAAATTTTAAGTAAAAACTAAACTAAAATAAAAATTTAAAAAAAAATCTCAATTTCAGGGTGCCTAGGAGGCTCAGTTGGTTAAGCGTCCAACTTCAGCTCAGGTCTTGATGCTGTTCGTGGTTCACGATTTCGAGCCCCACATCGGGCTCTGTGCTGACAGCTTAGAGCCTGGAGCCTGCTCTGGATTCTGTGTCTCCCTTTCTCTCTGACCCTCCTCTGCTAACACTCTCTCTCTCAAAAATAAAATTTTTTTATTAGAAATCTCAATTTCAAGCATCTCACTCTCCTCATATCCTATCTTTCTAGTTCACTTCTAGAAATCTGCTCATTCCCAACAGATTTGGAGTTACTTTTCCCACTATCCTTCCTCTCCTTTCTTCAGCTCTTAACACAGCCTGAGACTTGATGATCCATCACTATCATCACTTCCTTCCCTACGCCCTCAGTCTTGTTCCTCTGTTCCTCCATCACAGTCAAAGCACAGTTAAAACCATCTTTCCACTTGACACAGTACCTTCACCTATACAGTTGAATGAGATAACAAAGAAACACAACCAAATGAACTTCAAAATTATACCCATAAACTTCAGCCCTTAGGAAAGCTCAGAAATCTTACTACATTAACCTAGGAAATTTGCTCTCCCAGCCTCAAGATCATCACTTCATAGAGTTTTACCTTAAACTCTCATCCCTCTCTCACTCCCAGTAGATAATCATGCTTTTTGTTTTGTCAAAGAAAATCAGAAGATGGCTAGCCATTCTGGTTTACCCAGGACTTTCCCAGTTTTAGCAATGAAAGTCTTACGTCTTGGGAAACCTCTTAGTCTCAGACAAACTTGGACATTAGTCACCCTAAATTCAAAAAATAATTCCTTCCCCTTCCTACCACGTATTCTGCTTTCTCTTCTGTGTCAACAAATTGTCCTTACTCTTATCAAAGCCAAACAAATTACTTCTGCACTGGGTACCATTGTTTTTCTTCTCAAGAACATTGCTCTTTATTTATTTATTTATTTAAAAAAAATTTTTTTTCTAGGAGAGAGAGAGAGAGAGAGAGAGACAGCGTGAGCAGGGGAGGGTCAGAGAGAGAGGGAGATACAGGCTCTGAAACAGGCTCCAGGCTCTGAGCTGGCAGTCAGCACAGAGCCCGACGCGGGGCCCGAACCCACAAACCGCGAGATCATGACCTAGGCAAAAGTCGGACGCTTACCTGACTAAGCCACCCAGGCGCCCCGAACATTGCTCTTTTAGAACTGTCCTGGTCTCCTGCACTAATTTGGTCCCTTTTTACCAGATCATTACCAATAGCATGAAAATATGTAAAATAAGCAGAATGATTTCTCCCCAACTACCACCCACTTCTCTGGCCTCCTATTTTTCTGGCTTTTTTTAAAGCTTTTGATCATAACATATTTAAACAACACAAAAGAATCTAGATAATAATGAGACAAATACCCATGTACCCACTGTCCAAATAAATTAAATTTTAACATTCTTACCTACTTAGGATCTTACTTTAATAAGAAATAAAATATTACAGACACAGTAGAAAACATCGCTGATCCCATTATATATTTCCCTATTTAGAGATAACTACTTTCTGAATCTGGTGTTTTTCACTGCATTATACTTCACTTATTATACTTTTACTTATACACACCTATAAAACTATGTATTGCTCTGCACAGGTATTGTTCTGCAGGTTTTAAAATTTTATATAAATATATTTTATATAAATATATTTTATATAAATATAGGGGCGCCTGGGTGGCTCACTGATTAAGCAGCCAACTTCGGCATCTTGTGGTTCGGGAGTTTGAGCCCCACGTCGGGCTCTGTGCTGACAGTTCACAGCCTGGAGCCTGCTTCAGGTTCTGTATCTGCTTCTCTGCCCTTCCCCTGCTTGCCCTCTCTCTGTCTCTCAAAAATAAATAAACATTTAAAAAATTAAAAAAATATATACAATATAAATATATTGTATATGTTCTTTTGTAATTTTGTAATTTGATTTAGCCACTCAACATTACTTGTAAGTTATTCATGTTGACTTTGTAGCTCTAATTCACTCATTTTCGATGGTGTTTAGTATTATGTGAATATACCAAACTTTACCTATTCATTTTCTTCAAAGACATTTGGTTGTTTCCACTGTCTCACTGTTAATACACAATGTTACAAGTCTCTTATAAACACATATTAAGAGTTTCTCTGGGATTTAACTAGAAATAAAAGTACTGGATCATAGAGTATGCACATCTTCAACTCTACCAGAACATTGCAAATTGCCCACTAAAGTGGCCAGGTCAATTTATCCATCAGTGTTAAGGGCATAAAAAATGAAAGCTTTAACTCTCCCTGTTAAAAATAAGGGAAGATAGGGGTGCCTGGGTGGCTCAGTCGGTTAAGCGTCCAACTTCGGCTCAGGTCATGATCTCACGGTTCGTGGGTTCAAGTCCCACATTGGGCTCTGTGCTGACAGCTCAGAGCCTGGAGCCTGCTTCGCATTCGGTATCTCCATCTCTCTCTGACCCCCCCCTACTCACACTGCCTTTCTCTCTCAGAAATTAAAAAAAAAAAAAAAAAAAAAAAACATTAAAAATAAAATAAGGGAAGAGAGGGGCACCTGGCAGCTCAGTAGGTGGAACATGTGACTCTTGATCTTGAGGTCGTGAGCTGGAGCCCCATGTTGAGCATGGAGCCTACTTTTATATTGTTATATTTAATATAATATAATATTGTATTGTATGGTATGGTATATACTGTATATATTATATTTATTATATTATATGGAAGATGTAGCACCTGAGTGGCTCAGTTAAGCACCCAACTCATTTTTTTTTTTTTTTTACAAATAGTTTATTGTCAAATTAGTTTCCACATAACACCCAGTGCTCATCCCCACAAGTGTCCTCCTCCATGCCACCCCTCCTCCCCCCCATATCCATCAGTCCTCAGTTTTTGTCAGCATTCAAGAGTCTCTCATGGTTTGCCTCTCTCCCTTTCCCCCACCATTTCCGCCCTTCTTCTCCCCCTTGGTCCTCCGTCAAGTTCCTCCTAATCCTCCTATACGTGCAAACATATGATACTTGTCCTTCTCTGCCTGACTTATTTCGCTCAGCATAACACCCTCAAGGTCCATCCATGTTGCTACACATGGCCAGATTTCATTGTTTCTCATTGCCATGTAGTATTCCATGGTATAGATAAACCACATCTTCTTGATCCATTCATCTGTTGCTGGACACTTAGGCTCTTTCCATGTTTTAGTTACTGTGGAGCCAACTCTTGTTTTCTTTTTTTTTTAATGTTTTTATTTATTTTTAGAGAGAGAGAGAGAGACAGCGTGAGCAGGGGAGGGTCAGAGAGAGAGGGAGTCACAGACTCTGAAACAGGCTCCAGGCTCTGAGCTGGCAGTCAGCACAGAGCCCGACGCGGGGCTTGAACCCACGAACCGCGAGATCATGACCCAAGCGAAAGTCGGACGCTTAACCGACTAAGCCACCCAGGCGCCCCCCAACTCTTGTTTTCTACTCAGGTCATGATGTCACAGTGTGGGAGTTAGAACCCTGCGTCAGGCTCCACACTGTTGGTGTGGACCCTGCTCAGGATTCTCTCTTTCCTCTCTCTGCCCCTTCCCCACATTCGCATGCTCTCTCTCAAAATAAATAAATAAACTTTAAAAATAAATACATAAAATCAAATATGGAAGAGCTACCCCACACATTTTTGTTAGAGCACTTTCTCTAGAAAGATTATAATTGTAAATTCTTTATCCCTTTGATATATATATATATATGTATGTATATGTATATAAATTGTTTTAAAGCTAAATAAGCTTCTAGCCCCCCACCCCCATCCCACCCCCATTCCACCCCAGCTGGGGCTCAGTCAGTAGATCATGAGACTCTTAATCTCAGGGTCATGAGTCCAAGGCCAATGTTGGATGTAGAACTTACTTTAAAAATCAAGTAAATAAGTATGTAAATGAACAAATAAATAAGCAAGCTTATTTTATTAAAACAATTTTTTTAATGTTTTATTTATTTCTGAGAGACAGAGATGACAGCATGAGCAGGGAAGGGTGAGAGAGAGAAGACACAGAATCCGAAGCAGGCTCCAGGCTCTGAGCTAGCTGTCAGTACAGAGCCCTATGCAGGGCTCGAACTCATGAACCGTGAGATCATGACCTGAGCCAAAGACAGATGCTTAACTGACTGAGTCATCCAGGCACCCCATAAATAAGCAAGCTTCTAACAAGCAACCCAGGACTATCTTAAGGACACAGTAATCACCGCTTTGAAATGTTATTTGCACCAAAGGAGAGAGCAACCTCTTTCTGCCAGTTCCTGTGTAAAGACAGGAGCACTAACTACCTGGCCACCTATCTCCAAGTTGCAAAATTATTTCCTTTATAAAAATACAAGTTTAGGGGCGCGTGGCTGGCTCAGTCGGTTGAGACTCCGGCTTTGGCTCAGGTCATGATTTTGTGGTTCATGAGTTTAAGCCCCGCGTTGGGCTCTTTGCTGATAGTTCAGAGCCTGGAGCCTGTTTCGGATTCTGTGTCTCCCTCTCTCTTGTTCTTCCCCCACTTGCATTCTGTTTCTCTCTCTCTCAAAAATTAACATTTGAAAAAAAATTTTTTAAATAAAGATACAAGTTTATTTTTAGCCAATTAACAAATACATATTGTCACCCCAAATAGCAAGTGATTTAGGGTAAACTATGTGTGAGAAATGTTGCTATCAAGTCCTCTTACTTGAGCACTACTTACAATCTATCTTGAGAACATGTATGTAATGGGGTGTATCTCCTTGGCTATATAAAAGAGTGAGCTCTTGTTAGATCTTTGCACTCTTGTAGCAGATTGCCTGCAATGTGCTTCACATCCTTGCTCAATGCTTAACTCAAGAAAAACAATTTTTTTTCTTTCTCTTCTACCTTTGAAGAGAGATTTTCTGAAATGGAGGCTTTGGTTTAAATTATATTTCTCCAACATCAGCAATGCTTAACAATTCGCATTTCCTTTCATTCTTACAAATACATGATACTGTCAAAATTTTTAGTTTTTTGGCAAATGATGGGTATTAAATAGTATCCCTTTATTAAATCTTATTTGTATTTCCCTGATACTTACTGAGATTAAACATCAGCTGATTTGGATATCCTTCTGTATATATTTAGGACTATATATGCAAAAAAGTTTATAATGAACAGCCCATTTGTAAAATGCCAAAGTACAAAAACATTCTAATTTCAGCAACTATTATGGTTTCTTTTAAAATTTTAACTTTTTAAAAGTATATTTATTTATTTTGAGAGAGAGTGAGAACAAATGAGGAAGGGGCAGAGAGGCGGGGAGAGAAAGAGAATCTCAGGCAGGCTCTGCACTGTCAATGCAGAGCCCAACTTAGGACTTGAACTCAAAAACCATGAGATCATGATCTGAACCAAAATCAGGTGCTTAACCAACTGAACCACCCAGGCACCCCTAAAAACTTAAATTTAAGAACAATCCCCCCAAAATTATATTATATAATCTCATTAACAGAAGAAAAATAGTTCACATTTTCAACATAAATTTTTAGCTGCCTAATAAATTTCATATTAACTCAAAAAAATATCGCTCTAAATATTTCCAGATTACAGAAAGTTTATAAAACAGAAAATGAATAATGGATAAAAGCAAAGAACACATTACTTCGCAATTTAGCCACTCTACTGCCATCAACTTCACTGATTTTAAGCTCTAAATCAAGCTCTCTTAGCAGTCTTTCTAGTAAAAGACCAATTTGCTCAGAAGGATCCTAAGGTAAAAGCTCCAAGTTTCTTAACTATCTTTGAATAAGATAGTTAGCATATCTATTTATTATGTATGGCTGCTTAATTGTTGATCTACAAAGTGTCAAGTAAAAAAAATGAATTCTTCCAGAGGCTAATTGACACTTGGCCATATGGTATCCTTAATACAAGAAAATGATGAATAAATAATATATGCTTTCAAATACCACTGGATTTGAAGGCACACTAATGAGTAGAAAAATCAAAAGTACTATTAAATCCTAGGAAAACTATTTAATGGCTGTGTGATCTTGCCCTGAAAGGGATAAATGGGCATTTACTTCTTTGGATAGGATACTAAAAGTAGGTTTCCAAAGGATCAATGCTCAGGTATTTCCTTAGGAAATAGACAGTAAATAATAGGCTGTATTTATTATAATGTAACTTAATAACACTTCTGTTTGTATCCTACTTGAGTTAAACAAGTTCACAAGCAAGTAACTAATGGTGACTCATGGTGACAAAACTAAAGAGATATTACATACACACACACGTGCGCGCGTGCACCCACACACACACACACACTCCTGCTTTTCCAATGCAACTAACACGATTCTAAGATATGTAATTGAGTAAGCCAAACTGGTTTTCTACACTTTTCTATCTGTTTGGCCTGCTGAATAAGATATTCTCATTTGCAAATAAAAAATTTCAGTGTCCTCCTCACTCTGAACAAAAGTCATGTGTTCTATAAGTTCCTCTCTTCTTCTATAATGGTTCAACATCACAAATAGATTAGCCTTCCTTTATTAACTGAATAAATATTTATGGAACACCTCTTTAGGTGCCAAAATGAAAAGGATGATGCAGTTACAGCACTAAAAGGACAGATGTGATACCTGCCTTCATGGAGCTTCTAACTGTCAGTATCTGAAATCCAAAGAACGGCTGAAAGATAAAAACTTCAGACACCGAAGACAAGCTTGTAAAAGAGACATTTTCGGTTAGACGAGGAGCCTTCTAGAGTCACTCAAAGTATCTCATCTATACAAAGAATGACCAATGGCCACAATTTTTTTACCATTCTTTTTTAAGTGGGCCTGCCTATTAACACAGTGGATTTAATCCCACAGGATTGGTTAAGGCAAAGTAACAAGGGACAAAGCAGAAGCAAATAATACAAATCCAAACAAAAGTATGCTGTCAGCATCTAGTATTATGTTAGTTATCATTCTGTGAAACCTCTTTAAACTAAAAAACTAACCTGTGATCAAAAATCTACAAATAATAAGATAATTTATGCTAGACCTTTTTAACAGTGGCTGCTGGATCTCTGAATTTCACAGGCCAATAAAATTTCAAAAAATAAATGGGGGTAACCAACACACGATAGCCAATTTTTTTTTCTATTTTAGCAAGAAAGGGCACTTAAAACATATCAACCATTTACCTATGATTACCATGACTTCATAAAATAACACCAAAAGGTAAGATGAGTACTAAGTAAGATAATGTCAGTCCTTTAAACTCAATAAATTAACCACATTTCATTGACTCTAAGATACTGTCAGTGTTAAAGTGCACCATTATTTTATGTACCACTAAGAAAGAAAGACCAAAATACTCCAAATTAAACTAGGACATATGGCTTCTTATCACTTAGAATTTATTATTTACTTAAAAAGCCTTTTAAAACTTAGTGAGATTATCATAAACACTTATGTTTATATTTTAAAAAGCAAAATAGGGGCACCTGGGTGGCTCAGTCAGTTGAACATCGGACTCCTGATTTCAGTGCAGGTCATGATCTCACATTGGCTCTGCACAGACAGAGTAGAGCCTGTTTGGGATTCTCTCTCCCTCTCTCTCCGCCCCTCTCCTGCTTGTGTGTGCACAGTAGGCACATACACTCCCTCTCTCAAAATAAACAAAAAATGTTTTCAAATAAAAGATTAAAAAGCAAAATAAATTCAAAATATTCTTTTTTTTTTTCTTTAAGAGAAAGACAGAGGGTGTGCACAAGAGTTGGGAAGGGGCAGAGGGAGAGAGAGAATTCCAAACAGGCTCCACACTGTCAGTGCAGGGCCCAAAGTGGGGGCTCTAGGTCTTACCAATCCATGAGGATTCATGACTTGAGCCCAAATCAAGAACTGGTCACTCAACTCACTGAGCCACTGAGGCACCCTCAAAATATTCTTAATGTTTTCAAATTCACAATCTGATATCTAAATTGCTTTTTAATTCGTAGTCATTGATAACTTTTATTTTTCCAAAAAATTATCCTCTGCATCATTTATAGAATTAGTGACACAATATTTATTTGTTTGTTTGTTTGTTTATAGCAAGCATGAGCAAGGGACAGAAGGAGGGAGAAAGGGAGGGGGGAGGGAAGGAAGGGGAGAGAGGGTGGGGAGAGACAGAGACAAAGAGAGAGAGAGAGAATATGACTCTCAAGCAGGTTCCATGCTCAGCTCTGAGCCTGACACGGGACTCGATCCCACAGCCCTCAGATCATGACCTGAGCCGAAATCAAGAGTCCAAAGCTCAACCAATTGAGGCACCCAGGCGCCTTGCAATATTTCCTTTAAAAGTGTTCTTCTGGGGCGCCTGGGTGGCTTAGTCGGTTAAGCGTCCAACTTTCGCTTAGGTCATGATCTTGCGGTTCGTGGGTTTGAGCCCCGCGTCAGGCTCTGTGCTGACTGCCAGCTCAGAGCCTGGAGCCTGTTTCAGAGTCTGTGTCTCCCTCTCTCTCTGACCCTCCCCTGCTCACGCTATCTCTCTCTCCTAGAAATAAATAAAAATATAAAAAAAATAAATAAATAAAAGTGTTCTTCTATTGCCTCTGGGACTCTTGTCCAAAAAACTGACATAACACTGTCCAAGTTCCCATGCCATACATTTCCTGATCTTATAAAAAGTGTCACCAGAATATGCAACTAACAAAAGGTTTCAGAAGACAACTCAGGAATGGTACTCTCTTCCACAAATAGTCCTTAAATGATACGTTAACTAAAACATCAATGGGTTGCAAGCAGGATTAATTCTTGAGTTCATATATATGCAGACAGTGGCAACTATTTCCCAACCAACAATAATGTCAAGGTGCCATTGATTAGAAAACATATCAATTTCAGAAATACTGTATTTGGGAATATATATATATATCTTAAAATTGATGAAATACAATAGGCATTATAACAGCTACACTCACTACAATGTTTTGATATTTTTTTTAGTTCAATGCAGAACAGCAAAAATTTTATTCATTGAAGACCAACATTTGGGACCACTGCTTCTCACTACAATGAAAAGTCTTTCTGCAAAGCCTTACCAACCATAATAATCTCATTTAATTTTAAAAGAAGTAAAATTTCAGCAATTCTCCCTAAATCCTTTCTCTCACTATTGGCACTGTACTATGATCACATATCTCAAATGTATTGCTATGCTATTTATAAAACTTAGTATCTTACTTTTAGATACATCTAAAGGGATACTATTTGTTTTTATGTTTCTATGATAGGATTCCTCACATAGAAAATAATATGCTTGGGCGCCTGGGTGGCTCAGTCCCTTAAGTGTCCAACTTTGGCTCAGGTCATGATCTCGTGCTTCGTGGGTTCAAGCCCCGCACCGGGTTCTGTACTGGCAGCTCAGAGCCTGGAGCCTGTTTCAGATTCTGTGTCTACCTTTTTCTGCCCCTCCCCTGCTCATGCTCTGTCTCAAAAATAAATAAAAACTATTAAAAATTAAAAAAAAAAAAAAGAATATGCTCTTGGGACCACAAGCATTGTCACACTGCATCTAACCTAAAACTATGCAGAGTATTATTATATCAACCCCAAAAGAAACCTTTGCTGTGAAGAACACTAATTATTCTCTTGGCTAAAAACCTCAGAGTTTAGGCCAAATCCAAATATCTTGGATTCCTTATTACCTACCTATTTTTTAAAACATTTTAAGAATGTATTTACATTTTTAAAACTCTGTGTTCAGAATACAATTACATTAGAGTAATTAATCATTCAAATGAATGTTTAGCGTATAGCAACCAACTATTATATTTGGCCAACTGGAAATCACTTACCACACTTCTGCCCACCATATACAGTTTCTCACAATGTTCAGAGTTAATACCAATTCCATTGGCATTTCACATCTAAAAAGATTGCAAATTTGGAGGATAAGAGTGTACTTCTCCCTTCAAGTCACATAGAAAACTGTCATCTGAAAATAGGTTTAGCAGTAATCTCTTTAACAGTCTATTAATTTGGATTCTCTATTCCTAACCTATTCTCTGTTAATAAAGAAATTCTCAGTCTGTTGAGCGTCCAACTCTTGATTTCACCTCATGTCATGATCTCACAGTTCATGGTATCAACATCCATATTGGGACCTGTGCTGACAGCACAGAGCTTGCTTGAGATTCTCTCACTCCCTCTCTCTGCCCCTCCCACGTTCACACATGCACTCTCTTGCTCGCTCGCTCTCTCAAAATAAATAATCTTAAAAAAATGTTAGCCAAAATCGCACCCATTCATAAATATGTATGACAATGCTTATGCCACCAAAACCTCACCACTCCCCTCAAGATATTTTGAGGGGCACCTGGGTGGCTCAGTCGGACTAAGCGTCTGACTTCAGCTCAGGTAATGATCTCAACGGTTCGTGGGTTCGAGCCCTTCATCGGGCTCTGTGCTAACAGCTAGCTTGGAGCCTGGAGCCTATTTCGGATTCTGTGTCTCCTCTCTCTGACCCTCCCCTGCTCATGTTGTCTCTCTCTCTCTCAGAAATAAATTAAAAAAAAAAAAAAACATTAAAAAAGACAATATTTTGAAGGATAAAGTCATGTCCCCATTTGAAAAAAATTAAAATCTAATGCCCTTATATTCTGTGTTTCAAATTAAATTAAATATTCTATTTCTTTAACCAAAGAAATGTTGACTTCTAAGAAAAACATATTTGGACTTCTAAGATACTTATTTTCTCCCTGGCTGCTGGAAGAACTCATAATTCTTGCCAGCCACAAGTTTCCCATCACCAGTGTTTAGCAAACAACTACGATCTATGGGCCTTTACGAAAGGTAAGTTCAATTCCAAATCAAGCCTATTAAGCTGCATCATGCTGCTGTTTTAAATTACAATCTTTAAGACTTTGATATGCTCCTACCATTAACTTTTTTAATTAATGGGATTTCTCCATCAATAGTCAAAAAGTAGTCTACAGACCAGAAACATCTGATGTGTTTACCTAAGAAAGAGTTCTCTAGGTCTTATCACAGAGCACCACAAAGCCACTGTCACCGCAATCGCTGGGGATGAAGACATTTTTTTAAAACAGGATTTTAACAAGCTCTCCAGGTGACTCTGATACACATTAAAATGTAGGCCCGCTGCCATAAATGAGTTTATTTGCCCATGCTATATGAATGAATGTGGCTAGAAGGTTGTTGGAGGTATATGACTGAGATTTTTTCCATTACTATGAAAAAAAAAATCACAAAGTTAGCAAAACATAAATGTATGAACTTTTACTTCCAAACCACTTTAAAGCCATAAATGACTTTCATTTTTTCTTAAAATTTACATAAGTTTATTTTTAATGGTGTTTCTAGCTTCCCATTCAATGCCTCTTGGGCTTTTGCCCTCAAATAACCTTGATGCCAAAGTGAACTCAGATTCTTAGAAACTAGGTGACACACAAATTCAAATTCCCTTTTAAGTCTTCTGTTTTAGTCCAAAAATTCATGACATTTCTATTTGCATTACTAGTTATAGTAACAGAAATAACTATTTGTTATCTCAAAACCCCCATACTCCTATTTGCAACTTAAATGGAGGTTTCAAGAAGATATACCATGTTTATCCTCTAACACAGAGTCAGGTATTCTCCTGAGGAAAATATGAACCTTAATCATTAAATGTAACCATCTAAAATGACAGAAATGTTTAAAATTGGGTCCGTAATACTTAATGCATATCTAACCAGGAATCATTTTCTTCCGATTCAGCTAGTGTGTTTTTCTTCCTTTTTCTAATATTTCTTTGGGTTACAATCAGTCAGTTGATACTAGTGAATATGAATATTTTGATAATAAATCCAAAAACATACTCTGTAGAAAAATAAATAAGTCTGCCTTACTGGGTAGAATCAGGACTAAGATAACACTTCTCATACAAGGTTAACACTTCTTTCACACACACACACACAAAAGAAAAATTTAAAAGGAAAAGTTAGAATTTTCACTTTTCACATATTTCCACCACAAAACAGATTTACAGACATTACCACATTCACACCTTATTCCGTGTAATACAGATCTTCTTCTCTAAGAGCTTTCACTTACAGAGTTTAACCAGAAAAAGTGAATCAGGCCCGGTGGACCACATCAATCGAAATGTGTAATAGGACTGCCTATTTGTGAATTGATAGAACAATAGATCCGAAACAATCTAAGTGTCTACCACCAAAAAACATGCTGATTAAGTTATAATAAATTCATAAAGTAGAAGATTAAGCAAATGTTATAAAGTGATGCAAATTTTTATGAATCCTTACGGAAGATGTCTTTCAAAAGACAAAGAAAAGAAAAAGAAAGCATTGTACAGAACAGAAGGTATAATATGTTGTCATTTTGTATGTGCATATATATGATTATGTACTGGTTTGTATTGATGTAAAATATCTCTGGATGAACATGAAGTGAATGGATAATAGTAACTGCATCCTAACAAGGAAGAACTAAGAGTAGAGGGAAATTATACTTTTCACTGTGTACTTTTTTGTATCCTTCACATTTTGTACTATGTGCATGTGCCACCCATCCAAAAACTGAGTATAAAAAAAGATGGTGTACATATAACATAATACCATGAAGTTACAAACAACAGCGCTACACCAAGATATGGAAGCAACCTAAGTTCCATGAATTACTGAATGGATAAAGAAGATGTGGTATGTGTACACAATGGAGTAATACTCAGCCATTAAAAAAATAAAAAATTAAAACTTGCCATTCATGACAACATAATGGGACCTACAGGATATTATGCTAAGTGAAATACTCTAGAAAAATACCTTTATCATTTCCCTTATATCTATAATCTAAAAAACAAAGCAAGTGAATGAATGGATAGCAACAACAAAAGAGAAACCAACTGGGTGGCTGGAAATAGACTCAAGAGAAACAGACTTTGAGTGCTTGGTGGCTCAGTCAGTTAAGCATCCAACTCTTTTTTTTTTTTTTAATGTTTTATTTATTTCTGAGAGAGAGACAGCATGAGAAGGAGAGGGTCAGAGAGACAGGGAGACACAGAATCTGAAACAGGCTCTGAGCTAGCTGTCAGCACAGAGCCTGACGCAGGACCCGAACCCACAAACCGTGAGATCATGACCTAAGCTGAAGTCAGATGCTTAACCGACTGAGCCACCCAGGCGCCCCAAGCATCCAACTCTTGATTTAGGCTCAGGTCATGACCTCACAGCTGGTGAGTTTGAGCCCCACACCGGGCTCTGTGCTGACAGCTTAGAGCCTGGAGCCTGCTTCTTCAGATTCTGTGTCTCTTTCTCTCTGCTCCACCCCTACCCCACCCACCCCCCACTCATGCTCTGTCTCTGTCTCTCAAAAATGAATATTCTTTTAAATATATATTTTTTAAAAATTAAAAAAAAAAAAAAGATGTTGCAGTGGCCTGGCTGATTCAGTCAGTGGAGCATGCAATTCTTGGTCTCAGGGTAGTAGGTTGGAGCCAGGCATTGGGGGAAAAATAAAATGATGCTGCAGACATCTGTTTATTGACAAGGGGAAAAAGGCCTCTAAATGCTAAACCCAGCTAAAAAGCCACTGTTAGACCTAAGACAATACCTATATTAATAATCTAAGTTAAAAAAAACCCCAACTGTTGAAAATTGCTATTGACCAAGAAAATATACATTAAAGTATTAGGGTACATGTGGACCAATTTGACAAGATTTCCCCATTAGCAAAAGGGATTTTCCATTCTTACTTCAATTCCTTAAGTGAAGTGCACTTCACTACCCTATTTCTGATAGGTATAAACAGAGAGCAAGAAAACGTTCTAGGGGCACCTGGGTGGCTCAGTCAGTTAGGTGTCCAACTCTTGTTCCGCTCAGGTCATGATCTCATGTTCATGAGTTCAAGCCCTATATTGGGCTCTGTGCTGGCAGTGCAGATCCTGTTTGGGATTCTCTCTCTCTCTCCCTCTCTTTGCCCTTCCCCTGCTCGTGTCTTCTCTCTCTCTCCAAATAAATAAATAAACTTTAAAAAAAATTTTTTTAAAAAAGGAAAACATTTCAGACAAGAATGACCTAGAAAAGAGGATATTAAATACCTTATTAGTATCTTTCTCTATGTACTATCTAAAATGTAATAGTTTCAAGCTGGTTGGTTGTTTTTCTCACTTGTCCTGCAAGGGATTTCAGTTATTCTCCACTCTAACTTTTTCAGCCTTCATTTACCATATAATGTAGAGAAGCCAAGTTGCTTTTTGAAGTGATTAACTATAATCTAATGCAATTTTTGTTTTTGTGCTTTTGTTGTGGCACGTTTGAGGCCTGTTTTTTCTCTAAGCATTGGTAGTGCGTGTGCCAGCTCATCCGTCTAAGGATTATGTTTCTGATTTTGCAACCATAAGATGTAAACAAAAAGAATCTCAGCAAGTTCTTCCTTGATAACTAGCCAAGAAAACACACCTAATGTGCACTAAGAGATGGGCATGCCAGGTATCAGATATACACGAAAAAGAAAGGTAGTCAGGCATGATAGCCACCAAGATAAAAGACTTTCTGAGGAGTTCACACAGGGATAATTTAAGAGGAAAACTCTGAAAAGCAAGGGCTGTGGCTAAACATGGAAGTTGAGTTGTATGTGTGTATCTACTCTTCCAAAGCCTTTCCATACCCCTTTGGATTGTTTTCACTGAACTATCAGTAAAGCAAATGTTTTAAGGTAAAAGCTTCCCAGCTGTTTTTCCCCCAGATTGAAGAATATTTGGGTTTAAACACAGGTGCAGGGGCGCCTGGGTGGCTTAGTCGGTTAAGCGTCCGACTTTCGCTTAGGTCATGATCTCGCGGTTCATGGGTTCGAGCCCGCGTCAGGCTCTGTGCTGACTGCCAGCTCAGAGCCTGGAGCCTGTTTCAGTCTGTGACTCCCTCTCTCTCTGACCCTCCCCTGCTCATGCTGTCTCTCTCTCTCTCCTAGAAATAAATAAAACATTAAAAAAAAATTTTTTTTTTAAATAAATAAACTCAGGTGCATCCTCTCCTCATTCCCAGATCATACCATAAAAGTTTTGGAAGTCTCAGCCATGCTCAAGAGCTAGTACCTTTAAGAGGTCTTAGACAATATCACTGGCACACAGTGCCACAGCCTCCAGAAAAATTCATGTAAAGAAATAAAAACTCTTTCCCAAACCCCTCTGTATTTAGACCAATTATACAGAAAGATAGATAAATAGATAGACAACCACTCAACCAACCTGAGCTCTCTAAACCAGAATTTCCCAAACTATGCTAAGCAAAATTAGAATTTGTAGAACTCTGCACCAAAATAAATTGGAGGGGATGAGTGAAAGAGTCAATGATGACTATCTTGGGGACAGGAAAAACGATACTACTAATACCAGTGACTAAGAAAGACCATGAAGTCTTTTCTAAGATGAAGACTGACTCAGACACACTGAACGTTTTAGGAGGCAGTAAGACACCTAGGTAAGATGTCTAGCTACTAAAGAATAAGAGCCTTACGTGCAGAAAAAGGCATGAATGACAGAAATGCAAATTTCAGAGCCATTTAATTAGTGGTAAAAGATGAGAATGGCTGAGCGATCTGAGTATGCATGGACTGATGATGACAGCACAACTGCTAAAAACTGAAGTCTTTGGATACAGATACTTGAGCATGCAAGTAAGAAGTTGAGCCAGGGAGGAAGAAAAATGAGATGCAGCTCAAGAAAAAGAGGGAAAATACAGTACAATGAAAGCAAAGAGATAAAATTTTCAAGATTAACAGAATTTGATGCATTGTAATGAATGGGCACAATGAGAACAGAGAAACTGCTAATCAATGTATTTGGTGATTATGAGAAATGAGTAGCCTTAGGGCAATTAGTTTTCAGTATCTGGGGGTAAAAATTAAATTTACAAATAGGGAGAGACTAGAGAAACTACAAGAAAATGGAGAAGCAAAGGAAAACCACTCAAGAAGAGCTGAAAGCAGCTATCATTGCCTCCTGTATGATTAAAAATAAGGGGGGGGGGGGTCTCTATGTCTCCCAATCTGAAATCTCTAACACCTCAAATACATCAATTCATTCATTTTATGAAACAGAATCTTAGGCATTAGCAATCATATTTTTATACCTCCCAACAATGTATGCTATCTATTGCTGTCATGGGAAAGTCAACCTTTTTTAAGCATGCTTTTGGACTAGACAGCAACCAACATGAATATGAGAGTACATTTTCTGTAAGACAGTTTCTAAGATTTTTCTCTACACATTCAAGTTAAACATGTATTACACATTAACAATCCTGCACATGGTTCTGTAGATCCCAAGCCTATAGTTCGTGTTATTTTTTTTTTAAGGATTTTTTAAAGTTTATTTTCGAGAGAAAGCAAGCAAACAGAGAAGGGGTAGAGAGAGAGGAATGCAGAGAATATCAAGCAGGCTCCATGATGTCAGCGCAGAGCCCTACATAGGGCTTGTACTCATCAACCATGATCATGACCTGAACCGAAATCAAGACTCAGATACTTAACCAACCAAGCCACCCAGGCGTCCCTTAAAGATTTTATTTTTAAGTAATCTCTACACACCAGGTAGGGCTGGTGTGATCTCACAACCCCAAGATCAAGAGTCATCGCATGCTCCACAACCCAGCCAGCCCGGCGTCCCATCAATAGTTCATGTTAAAGAGCAGAGTGTAATTTAAAATACTAGCATTTGGTAATGGTAGCAAAGCTTTCATCTAAGGACATCAAAGCAACTCTTAAACATCTATTAATTATAGTTGTTCTAAACTCTCCTGTTTGCTGCAGCAGAATACAAGCATGAACATGATCACATTTTAGCTGGATGACACAAAGTATTATTTAAAATATTTGTGTTTAATATTCAATAATTATGATAAATGAGGGTATGACAACAAAAGTTATTTTGGATAAGTACTTTAAAATGAAAAGTAAAATCCTCTCAATTTGAACTTCAGTAACTGTCATCCAGGAAAATTCAGAGAGGGACCAGAATAAACTTTTTTTATTCTATTAAAGAAAAAAAAAATCTATTAAACAAAACCATGAACACTGTAAAAAATACAACAAAAACACTGTTTTCAGCTACTTTATATATACCTGATGTTTAATTCAAAAGGGAAGGAATATAATATGGTAGAAAGAACTGTAAACTGGGAGTAGAAGAACAGCCAGAATTTAGCGTACCTATAATGTGACACAGTACTAGGTTCCTTAGAATGTTATTCTTGGTTAACTGTCATATAGCAATCCTATGACATAGTTTTTATTATTTTTAGCTTACAAATAAACAAGAACACCAGAGTTTCCTCAAGTTCATAAAGCCAGTAAAGGGCAATGCCAAGATTCTGAGTCATGCTGGTCTGTCTCTGAGCTGTGAAGTTGTCCTACTTCGCACACTGCTTACTCTAAGAGGCAAGGGATCCAGGTTAAAATACTAACATTTTCACAGATCTAGGCCTCAGTTTCTTTTCTATAAAATGAAGAGGGTAAGCTCAATTATGTCTATAATTCTAGGTTATTATAATATACTAAGCGGAAGAATTATTTAGATTGATGCTTAAAGATACTTACCAACCACTTGTATACATTTTACTTGGTATAGCTCTGGGCTATGTCAGCTTCACTCTATGCTTTCCTTGAGTAGTCTATCAGAAATTTAAGAAAGATTAACATAATAGATGCATGTCTGGCTCAGTCAGCAGAGCATGCAACTCTTGATCTCAGGGTCATGAGTTCAAGCCCCACCTTAGGTGTACAGGAAGGAAGGAAGGAAGGAAGGAAGGAAAGAGAGAGAGAGAGAGAGAAAGAAAGAGAAAGATCAATATTGGAGTGACAGAGCAGATACCAAGAACCTCTTTCCCAAAAGTGAGAAAATTTGAAAATTAAGTACTATATAAGAAAAGTTAATGATACTTAAGAAATTACAACTTTTTTTAAAAAAGTTTATTTATTTTGTGAGAGAGAAGGAGTGTGAGGAGGGCAGAAGGACAGAGGGAGAGAGAATCCCAAGCAGGTTTCAAGCTCAGCGTGGAGCCAAATGCAGGGCTCAATCCCACGACCCTGGGATCAAGACCTGAATTGAAATTAAGTCAGACACCCAACAGATTGAGCCACTCAGGTGCCCCAAAATATTACACCTTGATAAAAATCCTGAAACAAAGTTTTTAACGTAAAGGTTTAAAATTATGAATCTTAATGTATTTTCATCATCAAAAGAATCATTGGAGTTCATTTATTAATTGCCAGCATTATTTATACGACTTTGACACTCTTATTTAAGACAGTAAAGATTGGGGCTCTTTGGAAAAATGGCAGATTCTACATTTGGGGCAGTAAATGTAAAATGATCCTGGAGCAACTTATATCAGATATGACAGTTAATTTTACATGTCTCCTTGACTGTCAGGATGCCCAGACATTTGATCGAACACTATTCTGGGTGTGTCTGTCAGGATGTTTCTGGATGAGATTAACATTTGTATTTGTAGACTAAGTAAAGCAAATTGCCCTCCCTGATGTGAGAAGCCTTCCAATCAGCTGAAGGCCAGAACAAACAAAAAAGCTTACCCACTCCCCCAAGTAAGATGGAATTCCTCCTGCCTGACAGACTTCAAGCTGGTATATTGGTTTTCCTCCTTCCTTCAGACTAAAATCAAAACAACACTGGCTCTTTCTGGGTCTTCAGCTGGACCAAAACTATATATACCATTAGCTCTTCTGGGCCTCCAGATGCTGAACACTGTCCTTAAAACTTGTGAGTCTCTAAAATTCGTAAGTGAATTTATTATAATAAATCTCTATATACATGGATGTATCATTTTGGTTGTTTTCCTAGACAATATGGACTAATACACTAGAATGCAAGAAAGTTATCAAAGACTATAAGGGCAATGTCTAGAGGACTCAAGAGCCGACTTAAAAGAGACACACACTGGTTAAGATGGAACAATTTGAGTATCTTTTACAACTATGAGTTCACAATGACACTTGAAAAAAAATTTTTTTGCTGGTTACCTGTATCCAAAGGTATCCTTTATCTCAACGATAGGGAACCAATTCATTATTTTGATAACTCGTAAATAAAGGAAAAGGATCAAGCATTACTCATCCCACTTTTTCTAAATGAATTGTTCCTGGGGCACCTGGGTGGCTCAGCTGGTTAAGGGTCTGACTTCGGCTTAGGTCACGGTCTCATGGTTTGTGGTTTCGGGCCCCATGTCGGGCTCTGTGCTGACAGCTAGCTCAGAGCCTGGAGCCTGCTTTGGGTTCTATGTCTCCCTCTCTCTCTGACCCTCCCCTGCTCATGCTGTTTCTCTCTCTCTCTCAGAAATAAATAAAACATTTTTAAAAATAAAAAAAAAACAACACAATTTTTATAAAATAAATGTGACAGAAAAACATGTTGAACACCACCACAGAGATGTAGTTACAAAGATCCAGGCTGTGAAAATCTCTAAAAATCAAGACCCAGTTTCTTCAACAATAAAACAAAACTGCAAAGAAAAAAAAAAAAACAATGAGACAGAAGGGGTATATGTAGATTTGAAAAGACATAATACTGGGAACAAGGCAAAAAGGTCTCCTCACCACAACTTTTTTTTTTTTTTAACATTTATTTTTTTATGAGACAGAGAGTCCAAGCACGGGAGGGATAGAGAGAGGGAGACAAAGAATTGGAAGCAGACTCCATGCTATCAACACAGAGTATGACATGGGACTTGAACTCATGAACTATGAGATCATGACCTTAGCCAAAGTCCAACACTCAACCAACTGAGCCACTCAGGCACCCCAGCTCTTTGCCATCATACTGGAAATCCTAGCTAAAACAGCAAGACAAGAAAAGAAAAGAAAAAGTATACAGATTGGAAGAAAAGACTAAAAAAACCTGTCCATCTAAGGAAATGACATAATCACCTATGTAAAAAAAATCCATAAGAACCAATAACAACTCCTAGAATAAATGAGCAGGTATAGCAAGGTTGCAGAACACAGATTAAAATACAAAAGTCAACTACTTTTCTATATACCAGCAATGAACAAGTGAAATTTGAAATGAAAACACAGTTAACATTTATATTAATACCCAAAAAGAGATGAAACACTTGGGTATGAAACTGACAAAACTGTATAAAGCCTACATGAAGTAAACTACAAATTCTGATAAATGAAACCATAGAACAACTAAATAAATGAATGGAGAGATATTCCATGCTCATGGATAGGAAGACTTAACATTAACAAGATGTTAGTTCTTCCCAATTTAATTGACAGATTCAATGCATCCTAATCAAAAGCTCAGCAAGTTACTTTGTGGGTATCAACAAACTCATTCTGAGTATTACATGGAGACGAACAGACCCAGAAAAGCCAACATAATATTTAAGGAGAACAAAGTGGGAGGACAACTGATACTACCCAACCTTAGGACTTACTATAAAGCTACAGTCCTACAATAGTCAAGACAGAGTGATATTAGCTAAAGAATAAACACAGCAAATGGAACAGAACAGAGCCCAAAAATAGACATGCCGAAACATAGTCACCTGACCTTTGACAAAAGAAAGGGGTCAATAAAATGAAGAAGAGACTGTTCAACAAATGTTGGCTAAACAAGTAGACATCAAGGGGTTATATGGTAAATCTCTACCCCTTCTATTCAATTTTGCTGTGATCCTAAAATAAAGAAATATTTTTAAATAATAATATATTTTTTAAACATTTATGAGACATATTGACCAAATGCAACATATGAGCCTTATTTGAATCCCAACTTAAAAAGAAATTATGACAGGGTTGCCTGGGTGGCTCAGTCAGTTGAGTGTCCGACTTCAGCTCAGGTCATGATCTCACAGTTCATAGGTTCGAGCCCTGCATCAGGCCCTGTGCTGACAGCTTGCTCAGAGCCTGGAGGTTGCTTCAGATTCTGTGTCTCCTCTCTCTGCCTCTCTCCCACTTCTGCTCTGTGTCTCTGTCTCTCAAAAACAAGTAAATGTTAAAAAAATTATAAAAATCAGGAAAATGTAAGCATTAACTGGATATGAAATAATTAATGACTCACACTGATAATATTAGTACAGTTATGTGTTATTTTAAAAATTAAATTAAAAACAAAGAACTTGGGAAATCAGAGAATGGTAATCACATGAGTGAAAGAAATGGAAACAAAGCCAAAAATATCTGAGTTTGTGGCCTGAGAGTTTCAGTTTTCCCATCTTCTATAAAAGTAAGTACAGGGGCGCCTGGGTGGCTCAGTCTGTTAAGCATCCGATTTTGGCTCAGGTCATGATCTCACGGTTCATGGGTTTGAGCCCAGTGTTGGGCTCTGTGTTGACAACTAGCTCAGAGTCTGGAGCCTGCTTCAGATTCTGTATCTCCCTCTCTCTCGGACACTCCCCTGTTCACACGATCTCTCTCTCTCTCTCTCTCAGAAATAAATAAAACATTAAAAAAAAAGTAAGTATAAAACACTAAGTACCTTACACAGGGTGGCTTAGCATTAAGTGGAATAACACACACAAAAACGTGTATTTCCTTAAAAAGCCAATTGTTTCCTAAAGTACTAAACAAACACTAACTCAACTGGTCTAATCTCATTTAGAAAGTGAGAAAAATTTTTTAAATCCTTATTTATAAGTCTACATCCAGTTTGCTCTTCCTTCCTAAAAGCATCCCTTTGTCTCCAGTTTATACAGTATAATCCCAGTTTTATATAAAAGATTATGTATTCCCCATGCTTAAGTGGGGACTTATTTTAAGAAGAAAAGAATTTTGTAAACTTACCATCAGTGTTAGTTACTACCACCAGTTATTTGGTGATTTTTAGAGTTCCAAATAGATACACTCCTTTTGGATAACAGGTGGTACTTTTTACTTTTGCCATTAGGAAATAGCTTAGTGAGCCTCCTTTCCAACAAGGGCCCAGCAGAATGGCTCCTGCAAAGAAGGGTGGTGAGAAGAAGGGCCATTCTGCCATCAACGAAGTAGTAACCAGAGAATACACCATCAACATTCACAAGTGAATCCATGGAGTGGGTTTTAAGAAGCATGCCTCGTGGGCACTCAGAAAGATCCAGAAATTTGCTATGAGAAGATGGGAACCCCAGATGTGTGCACTGACCCCAGATGTGTGCACTGACATCAGGCTCAACAAAGCTGTCTGGGCCAAAAGAATAAAGAATGTTCTATACTGTATCCATGTGGGGTTGTCCAGAAAACATAACGAGGATGAAGACTCACCAAACTATACATTACCTATGTACCTGTCACCACTTTCAAAAATCTACAGACTGTTGGGGCACCTGGGTGGCTCAGTCGATTAAGTGTCCGACTTCAGCTCAGGTCATGATCTCACAGTTAGTGGGTTCAAGCCTCGTGTCGGGCTCTGTGCTGACAGCTAGCTCAGAGCCTGGAGCCTGCTTCAGATTCTGTTATCTCTCTCTCTCTCTGACCCTCCCCTGCTCACACTGTCTCTCTCTCTCTCTCTCTCAGAAATAAATAAAAAATATTTTTAAAAACATTTTTAATAAAATAAAATCTTTTTTTAAAAATTTAAAACATGCACATGCATACAGTTGGTTTTTTCAGGGCTTCAACACCTTTGGAATACAGCACTTCTAAACACAAAACACCAACAAACTTAGAAAACATCTATGGACGATATAGAGTACCAAAGTCTAAATCAACCCAATCTTGTGTTTATAATTGCATGGCACCCTGAATAATCAAACAGTGGTCATGTGTAATAAAATAAGTAGTGAAACCATCAAAGTTCTAAGTGGTATATTGAATTTTTAAATGTTAAATAAATTAATACCATTTGGCCAGTATAATGATACCTAAATTATGCATTCTCCTAGGATAAAGCTCCTTTAACTAGACAAAGCTGGGATTTAAGGAAAATTCTCATCTCCAAATCTGTGGGACAGAGGAGTCAGCAGGCAATGTATATATACAATAGGGTCTTACTAGCCCCAGTTAGGTGGAAGCCTACACTCCTCCTAAACCCATGCCCTGCCACCTAGACACATGGAAGATGCCACGGAGATCTCAAAAGCACTTAGCTTACACATTGTTTAGTGGGCATCGAGAAAAAGGTAGTCCCTGTCCTAGTTTCTTTTCTTCCCCACTGCCCCCCACATGAGGGCGGAGTACTAAAAAACAAAGTATCTTTGCCTCAGTCTCTAGACAGACGCAAAAGAAGAGAAAAAGGAAGTAAGTGTACAGCAATGGTGAGCTGAGAAAGGAGTCTAGACTCTAAACACATTTTTTTTCCCTGTTTATTTATTTTTGAGAGAGAGAGCAAGCACAGGCAGGGGAAGGGCAGAGAGAGAGGGAGAAAGAATCTAAAGCAGGCTCCAGTCTCTGAGCTGTCAGCACAGAACCCGATGTGGAGCTCGAACTCACGAAATGTGAGATCATGACCTGAGTCGACATCAGACGCTTAACCGACTCAGCCACCCAGGCGCTCCTCTAAACACATTTAAATATGGCAAAAATTAAAACTGCTGAAAACACTTAAATCCTCCTCAAACATTTCTCAAACTATACTAGGAGAGAAAAAAATTTTCTAACATATCAATCCTTGGTTTTAATGTATAAAAAATGTGGGTAGTATCTAATACTATATTTTTTTTGTCATAGGAGAAACATTCATTCATGGTCCGCAATCAATTAAACACTAACATCTTCATGAAATTAAACACTAAAATCTTCCACAAGAATATAAATTTTTAGATTTTAAACTTAAGATTTATAATAAGATAAGATGAACAAAATGAAATGTTTATTTAAAAACATTACTGAGGCACCTGGGTGGCTCAGTTGGTTAAGCGTGTCTGACTCTTGATTTCAGCTCAGGCTGTTATCCCAGGGTCATGGGATCAAGCCCCACACTCAGCGTGGATCTTTAGATTCTCTCTCTCTCTCTGACACACACACACACACACACACACACACACCCTAAAATAACAATTAAAATATTATTGACATTGTATATATCGCTTTTTACCATCTTCTCACTAGCAAGCAGTTATTGAGCTCTTTGTATATGACAAAAACTACAAAAGGGTATCAATGACAGCCATTTTCATCAAGCTGTTTACCTAGCTGAGGAAACAGCTAAATAAAACAAGGTAAGATATATATACAGTGCCTAACCGGGGATTTAAGAGTTCAGGCAAAGGAAAAATTCTGGGAAGAAAAATAAACTAACCTGGGTCTTAAAGGCTGAACCAGAAAAGCAGAAGACGGCAAAGTATTTCCAAACAGAAGGAAGCTATGAACAAAAGCGCAAACGTGGAAATGACCATTTCAGTTGCATGAAACAAAAGCTTGTATAGTTGAGAAGGGAAGAGCTAGAATAAGTAACCCCTTAAACTGACATGAAGAAGTTTGCTTGGAGGGGATCCTTGGTGACTCAGTTGGTTAAGCAGGAGACTCTTGATCTCGGCTCAGTTTATGATCTTGGTTCGTGGGTTGGAGCCGTGCATCAGGCTACACACTGTCAGTGCAGAGCCTGCTTGGGATTCTCTCTCTCTCTCTCTCTGTCAAAATAAATAAACTAAAAAAAAATAAAAATAAAAACAAACAAAAACAACAACGATGGAGCCTGTTTAGAGATCCTGAGCCAGAGGAGCCAGCTAAGCCACATGTGGATTCCTGACCCAGACACTATGAGATATAAAAAAAGGAAAAAAAGTTTTGCTTGTATTCCATATAGACAATGGGTAACCAATGAAAGCTCTTATACTTGAAAATGTCTTTTAATTACCAGATAGAATATTGAAACATGTGCACTGTATAGCTTAACATGAGGGGCTAAAAACTACATATTTGAGAATTTTTTATGGTTATCTTGCTTTTGTCGATTTATACAATGAAGCTCCACAAAATAAAATGTTTTACAAGTTAAATGATTCCCTAACTTCTTATTTTCAAATAAACATATATGTTTAATAGTTTAAGGTATAAACTTATTAAAGTTTATGGGAATAAGGAATGGTAGTTAAGAGCTCCAAGTATGGATGGAGCTGGCTGGAACACTAGCACCAATGCGGTGACCTTGAATGACTTAAGCCTCAGCTTTTTCACTGCCGTGGTATTAAAAGAGAAATGCAACTGCAGATGCTTGACACACAGTAAAGGCTTTACATACAGTAAAGACTCAATAAATGTTAGCCATAATCATTAAATAGAACCCAGCAGCCCCAGCACATGGCTCATCTGAGCTTAGGTCTGGGTTCATTTGTACTGATCTTCTACTTCCTAAAATTCTTAGTTAACTACTATACCACATATTTAGTAAACACTTCCTGACCAATGACCAACTGATAATGTACAAACCAACCATTTATTACCATGTTGGACAAAATGGTAAATAGACTGCATAGAAGTCTATAAACTACAAACTGTCTTAAATCAGTTATTTAAAAATAACAGTTAAGAATTTTAAAATGATGATTAGAATATATTAATGTTAAAATTCATATTAGCGGGGCGCCTGGGTGGCTTAGTCGGTTAAGCGTCCGACTTTCGCTTAGGTCGTGATCTCACGGTTCGTGGGTTCGAGCCCCGCGTCGGGCTCTGTGCTGACTGCCCGCTTGGGGCCTGGAGCCTATTTCAGAGTCTGTGTCTCCCTCTCTCTCTGACCCTCCCCTGCTCATGCTGTCTCTCTCTCTCTCTCCTAGAAATAAAATAAAAATATTTAAAAAAAAATTCATATTAGCAATGGAATTTCAAAATATTAAGAATTTTTTATTTTTAAATCACTACTCTTCAATGTTTATCATAAACATTCTAATGCCCAGTCAGACTTTTTTCTGAGTTCTCTCTGCCATTTCAGTTTCCCATTATAATTAAAATAAAACCCATTTAACTAGACCTACAAGAATCTATATGATGTAGTCCTAGCTTCCTTCTCCAACATTCTTCACTATAATTCAGCCATTTATTCCCTCTTACTCGAAATCTCTCTCCCTGGGAACTTCATACCATTTGGGGTTTCAATTTAATATTTACTTACACAGAAAGGCTTCCTCTAATCTCTATGGTAATTTCTCCCTTAGTCACTCTGTATTACCTCTTCACTGCAATCAAATATACAGACAAGTAATTTCAAGTACAGTAATAATACTTCATGACCCTTCCAACCTGGTCACAACTTACTAAATCAGGAATGGGGGTTTGAACTCAAGAAGAACCAACTGACAGGCTAGGCAACAGCCAATAAGGTAGCCTCAGAAGTTGAAGAATTCTATACAAAGCAGAAAGGGAGACTAGATAAACTAATTTGTGCTCCCTCACTTCTACTTCTCGCAGTTTATGTTAGTCAGCATCACCAACTGAGAAGGAGACCCTGAACCACCTGTAAAGCACTAGAGAATAAGTACTCATCAGAATAACCTATAAAGCTTTCAAAGAAAAAAGCACCAGAATCTACATTCCTAGAAGAGTCTAAGTGACTCAACAGATCAGTCTGGCAGTTATCCATGAACAAAAGTTCCTCAGTGGGAGCTGTGGGAATCAGCACCACATGCCAATAGAGCCATGAGGAGTCTTGCCCAGCCATGCATTGAGTAACAGGCATACAGATCTCAGTTCTGGCCGTGGACCCTGCAGACGTCCACAAAGTTGCTCCAGTTCCTCTTGGCCACAGTACTAGAGCCTCCGGAGAAGATGGTCTTATACAATCACCCACTGATGACAGAGCTTTTGTGGAAGTCTAGGAGCCCAGCAATGAAGTTCCAGCATACCACTGGAGAAAAGAAAAGAAAAAAAGGTCTAGGTGCACTAGAGAGCATAAGAGGAACAATTTGACTTTTCCCATGTCACTTGCAGCCCAAAGCAGCATAGCTCAGTACCAAAAAAAAACCTCCTCAGGGGCATCAGGCTGGCTTGGTTGCTAGAGGATAGGACTCTTAACCTCAGCGTCATGAAGTCAAGCCCCCACAATGAGTGTGGAGCCTATTTAAAATTAAAGAGTGGGGCACCGGGGTGGCTCAGGCAGTTAAGCATCCAACTCTTGGTTTCAGCTCAGGTCATGATCTCACAGTTCATGGAATGGAGCTCCGAATTGGGCTCTGCGCTGACGACACGGTACCTTGCTTGGGATTCTCTCTCTCCCTCTATTTTTTTCTCTGTGCACACACTAGCATACTCTCTCTTTCCTACCCCACCTCCAAATAAATCAACTTTAAAAGAAGAATGGGGCACCTGGGTGGCTCAGTAGTTAAGCGTCTATCTTCTGCTCAGGTCATCATCACAAACCTGACAGTTCGTGAGTTCAAGCCCCGCGTCAGGGTCTCTGCTGTCAGTACAGAACCCACTTCAGAGCCTTTGTCTTCCTCTCACTCTCTCTCTCTCTCTCTCTGTCTCTCTCTGTTCCTCCCCCATTCATTCTCTCTCTCAAAAATAAATAAACACATTTTTAAAAAAAATCTGTAAGGAAGAATACTGTAGAATTTTTCAGGTAAAAGAAAAGCAAGAGAAACCTCTTCTGCTCGTGATTTCTCCCACGAAAGAAAATGAAAGGATGTGAATGAGTACTCAGCTTCCCCAGCTGTGCAGGATGCTGCCAGAGGTCCATTTTTCCACTGAGCATTATTCATAATAGCCAAGACATGGAAAAAACCTTAAGTGTCCATCAAAGATGAATGGATAAAGAAAATGCAGTTATGTATACCATGGAATATTAGGCCACTAAAAAAAGATGAAATCCTGCCATTTGTATCAACAGGGAGGAACCTTGAGGTCATTATGCTAAGTGAAACAAGTCAGAGAGAGAAACAAATACTGTTATAATCTCACTTATATGTGGAATCCAAAAACATCAAACTCAGAGATCAAAATAATGATTGCCAGGAGCTGGAGGGTTGGGGAAACAGAGAGAGGTTAGTCAAAAGGTACAAACTTCCAGTTATAAGACGACTAAGTTTGGGGATCTAATGTACAGCATGGTGACTACTACTAACAACACTGTAATGTATATTTGAAAGTTGCTAAGAGACTAAATCTTAAATGTTCTGACCACAAAAACGAAATGGTAATTATGTGAGGTGACAGAGGTATGAACTAAACTTTCTTTGGTAATATATCATGGTATCAAAACATTCCATTGTACACCTTAAACTTACACAATGTTATATGTCATTTACACCTCATTAAGCTGAAAAAAGAATATGTTTCTGAAAACTGAAAATACTTCATATATTTCCAAATCCCTAAAATAAAAGCTGTAACAATGAAAGTGGTAACTGATCTAAAATACTTAATCCAAAATGACGCTTTGGAGGGTTATAAACAGCAAAGGTTTTATCTTATTCATTTACATATTTCCCATCAGAAATTACTGTTATTCCCTCTTATAAACCAGAAGCCCTAAACTGTACGTAACATTTCACTTAACCTAGTAGAACAAACTGATTCACATAAAGTCCATAATTATTAAATATAGCCATGATCTTTTCTATTAAGACATATATTGAAAAACAGGGGGCACCTGGGTGGCTCAGTTGGTTAAGCATCTGACTTCAGCTCAGATCATGTTCTCATGGTTTGTGGGTTGGAGCCCCGTGTCAGGCTCTGTGCTGACAACCTCAGAGTCTGGAGCTGCTTCAGATTCTGTGTCTCCCTCCCTCTTTTCTTCTCTCCCTCTCTCCCTCTGCCTCTTCCCCACTCATGCTCTGTTTCTCAAAATAAAATATTAAAAAGATATATTTTGAGTAGCCAAATACTTTTCTTTCATATATTCTCTTCATTCATTCATTCATTCATTCAGTGGCGTTTACAAACTTCCTATTTCACGCCAAGACTGTTTCTGACACTGGGAGACAACAACAGGAAAGGCAGGCAGGTCTATGTTCTCATGGAGCATGTATTCTAGAGAAAGGAGGCAGTCAGTAAACACGGAAAACAACAAAATAACTTCAAATTGTGATCAATGCTATGAAACATAAGCAAAACCATTATTTCACAGCCACTCTATGCCTAGTAGAGAAGACAGTTTAAAAAAAAAAAAGGCAGGAAAAGCACCTTAAGTAGCTAACAACTGAATTGAGACCTAAAGAATAAAAAGAGCCAAGAAAAGACTTGGGGGTAGAAATTTCTACAAAGAGAAAACAACAAGTACAATGGCCCTGAGTAAAAAGCTTACCATGTTACAGGAATCAGGAAGGAAAAGTTACCAGTTTCATGAATCCTAGTGAACAAGGGGGAGAATGACAAAAGAAAATGTAGGACAGTCAGGCATCAGCCAAATCATGCAGATTATCTATCAGAAGCTTAAACACAAAAGAAAATCATTGAAGTAGTACAGTTACATCTGACTTACATGGTTTTTAAGTTCTAAAACATACTCTTGTAAAGTAAGCACACTAAGAAATACAATTAAACACATAAATTAAAGCCAATTTTGTCATCCTATATTTGGTAAGTTAGCATCAGACAAATAACAGAACAAGGTAGTTGGATTAATCATGCAATCATTCATAAAGCATTTAGTGAGCTCCTGGTATGTGCCAGATGCTGCTTTGGGTGCTAGAAATGCAAAGATGATAGTGGTGATGTCACCTTTCACTCTGACCAGTGAATACAAAACTGATCATGGTGATACTACCTACCCCGATCAATCCAGTTTTCTTCCTAAAGTCTCAAAGCAGTTTTTCTCTATGCTCTGTATTAGAACCATCTTTGGTGTATAGTAAAAATGCAGGTAGCTGGGTTCCACTTATCAGCAGTCCTAATTCAACAGGTTTCCAATAATCCCTCACCACATTTTAGGAAACAGAGGTGAGGGAAGAAGTATATCAAAATTACTTATTATTTATAAATTACATCTTCCCATTGTCCTACTCAGAATCAGGCCTAAATGAGCCACTGTTATTAGTGGAAGGAGTATATATTATAGTACAGGGTATGCAGGGTGGGGGGGCAGGTACAAATTCTTGAGGGTTTTTTTTGTTTTTTTGGGCGGGGGGGTTTTGGGTGAGGGCTTAATACAATTGCCAAGGAAGAAGTGAGGATTTCTATAAACCAGCAGTTCTCAAAGTACCATTTGCAGATTCCTGGGGATCCCCATGACCTTTTCAGAAGGTCCACTAAGTTAAAATCATTTTCATAATAATACTAAAGGATTGTTTCTTTCTCTGTATTGGTATATACTTTGAAGGTTGAAAAGTAACTAGATCAAACTGCTGGTATCTTATTAGCAATAGCACTAAACTATATTAGCAGTTATTACAGTCTTTACCACCACACTCTTACCAAACTTTAGAAAAAAATGCCAGTTTCTTGTAAGAATGTCTTTGATGTAGCTATAGCTGTAAATATTACATGTTTTATTAAATTTCAACCCTTTAGTATACACTTTTCAATATTCTGCAGGCTAAAATGGGGAAGTATGATGGTTGTCTCAAGGGAAAGCACTTAGGTGACTAAGTTGCAAGTTGACCTAGCCGCTTTTTTATGGAACACCATTTTTCTTCAAAGAATGACTGACAAATACCAGTTAATCTTGAATATTTAGCAGATATTTCCTTGAAAATCAACAGTAAACCTATCACATCAAAGAAAATAACTGTCAATGTATACTGCTGACTATAAAATCCAAGCTTTGAGAAAACTGAAATTTTGCAAAACTTGTTTCCACCATTATGGGCTTAAAAGCTTCCCATGTCAAACAGGATTCTCTGATAAGAAAGGTGATATTAACAAATGTGATTTTTTAACAATGACTGATGAAATGTGTAAACATTTGGAAGATCTATATAACCCAAGGAACAAGTATTTTCCACATGACTAATACATGGTGTTATAAGAATTCTACATGGATGAAAGAGCCACTTTAAGTGGAAGATGGACTGATCTTAATGAAAACTTCATTGCTATGATTTCAAATTCCAGATTGGAATTAATCTTTCTTTTTTAAAAAAATGTTTATTTATTTATTTTGAGAGTGAGAGAGCATGCATGAAAGCAGGAAAGGGGCAGAGAGAAAGGGAGAAAGAGAATCTGCTGACAGTGCAGAGCCTGATGTGGGGCTCGAATTCATGAACTGTGAGATCATGATCTGAGCTGAAATTAAGAGTCAGATGCTTAGCAGACACCCAGGCACCTCTTGAATGAATTTTTCTGAAAATGCTTTTAGAAGTACACCATCTTGATGGTGTTGCTGACAGTCTCAAAGGTATATTACATTTGTGTCATTCATCTTATGTCAACTATATTTCAATAAAACAATTTTTAAAAAACTACAACGTTAGGGACACCTGGGTCAGTTAAGCATCCGACTTCAATTCAGGCCATGATCTCCCAGTTCAAGAGTTCAAGTCCTACGTTGGCTCAATGCTGACAGCTTGCTCAGAACCTGGTGCCCACTTTGGATTCTAGGTTCTCTCTCTCTCTGACCCTCCTCCACTTTTGCTCTCTCATAAACAAACAAACATTAAAAAAAAAACCCTACAACTTTAGTTTTAGTACAGCATCAAAGTACGATATCCACAATCATCTGAAAAGTCCACTAAAATACTTCACCCTTTTTCCAGTTTCATATTTGTATGAGGTCAGATTTTTTTAAATGTTTATTTATTTTGAGAGAGACAGAGTATGAGCGGAGGAGGGGCAGAGAGAGAGAGGGAGACACAGAATCTGAAGCAGGTTCCAGTCTCTGAGCTGTCAGCACAGAGCACAATGCAGGGCTCGAACTCATAGACCGCAAAATCATGACCTGAACCAAAGTTAGCTTAGAGAACTGAGCCACGCAGGCGCCCCAAGGCCAAATTTTCTTGATAGGGTTCAAGTGAAACAACATATCACAACAGTATGAATGCAGTAACAGATATGAGAATCCAGCTGTTTCCTATGGAGCTAGACATTTAAAATATTTGCAAAAATGTAATTCTCATATTTTCTTTATTCTGGAAAATAAAATTATTTTCATTAAAAATGCTATTAATGTTAACATGCAATGGGTTTTTATTTTTTAAATAAGTTACAAGTAAGAATTTAAAGCTTCTCAGTTTTAGTTTCCAATTTGACAGATATTGATAGATATAATTCACATACCAAAAAAAAGTGTTTTGGGATTATCAATCATTTTAAGAAGTGTAAAGGGACTCAAACTGAAAAGTTTCAAAATAACTGCTAGAGATCTACTGATACTTTATGTAGCTATTCAACTCTGTATCACCTTACTGAATGCATCATAATGATCTTCCTTTGAAGAACCAGAATAAGCAATAACAAAAAAAGGGAGTGATATGTAGAATAATGACTTTCTGTGTTATAACACAAAAAGACCTTCAAATATTAAATTTGCAAAGTACAAAAAGTATAAAAGAACTATACAATATACTATACACTACCATTTGCTGCAAAGGTGTAGGAAATGATATATTCACATGGGTTCTATATGCTTAACCAATGGACAAAGAATTGATAAAAGTAAATATCTACAAAAAAGGGGGAATATGAAATATACAAAGGTGGTATAGGAATGAGCTTCTCAATCCTTTAATTTTTTAAATATATGAAATGTATTTATGATATTTTTAAGTTTATACCTTAATTTAAAAGAAAATAATACTAGGGGTGCCTGGCTGGCTCAGTCAGTTAAGCATTTGACTTTTACTCAGCTCATGATCTCATGGTTTGTGGGTTCCAACACTGCATCGGGCTCTGGGCTGTCAGACCGGACCCTGGAGCCTACTCTTGATTCTGTGTCTACTTCTCTTTCTGCCCCTTGCCTGCTCATTCATGCTCTGTCTGTCTCTCTCTTAAAAATAAATAACATTAAAAAGTTATTTTTTATTTAAAAGGAAATAATACTAGGGGCGCCTGGGTGGCTCAGTCAGTGAAGCATCTGACGTCAGCTGACGTCTTGATCTTGCAGTTTATGAGTTCAAGCCCCATGACAGGTTCTGTGCTGGCAGCTCAGAGCCTGGAGCCTGCTTCAGATTCTGTGTCTCCCTCTCTCTCTGCTCCTAACCTGCTCATGTTCTGTGTCTCTCTGTCTCAAAAATAAATAAACACTAAAAAAAATTTTTTTAAATACTAAACCAATATTAAGTACAATTCATATGTATTTTCAATTTCTCGGTTGCCCTAATCTCAGGAAAAAATAAAAAATAAACTTACTGTTTTTAATTGGTTCTGAGGCAAAATAGTATTGCTAGCAACTAAACACTTATGCCAGAAGAATAAGCATTAGTCAATCTGATTTCTAGGACACAAAAGGGAAATAAATGCTTTATAAATCTATAAATAAATACATCATCTGAAAAACCCAAAACAGTAATAAAATAATTAAAGAAAATATTCAGGTGATGGGGTACCTGAGTGGTTCAGTGGGTTGAGTGTCCAAATTCGGCTCAGGTCATGGTCTCACAATTCGTGAGTTTGAGCCCTGTATTGGGCTCACTGCTATCAGCACAGGGCCTGCTTCAAATCCTTCTTTCTCTCTCTCTCTGCCTCTCCCCAGCTCAAGCGTACAAGTGTGTTCATTCTCTCTTAAAAATAATTTTCTTTTTAAATTTTAAAAAAGAGAAGAAAATATTCAAGTGAGGGGTACCTGAGTGGCTCAGGCTCAGTCAGTCAAGCCTCCAACTCGTGATCCTGGCTTAGGTCATGATCTCACAGTTTGTGAGATGGAGCCCCTCTTTGGGCTCTGCGCTGAGAGCACACAGCTTGCTTGGAATTCTGTCTCCCTCTCTCTCTCTCTCTCAATATCAAAACAAATAAACTTAAAAAAGAAAAGGTAATATTCAGGTGAAACTAGCAGTTATTTTAATAACTCTTTTGTACTTAAAAGATGTCACTGATGGAATTAAAAGCAAATTTAGATATTGCACAAGACAAAAAAAAAATCAGGGGACTTATAAACAAAATAAATTATCCAAAAGGAAGCACAGAGAGGAAAAAGAAAAAAAAAATTCTAAATTAACTACAGGGAAATACCAAGCTATTTAATTAACATACTTTTAATTGGCGTTCAGAAAACAAAGAAGGTAAAAAGAAAAAATATTTGAGGTAATAATGATTATGACAATATTTTTTAAAATTTGCTGCAAATGGTAACATATAGATCCAAGAAATTTGGTGAATCCCAAAAAGGATAAACTCAGATTACTCAAAGGCACATGATGATAAAATAGCAGGAAAATGATAATAAGTTTTAAAAAAAAAAGCTTAATGCAACCACAGGAAAAGAAACAAAACACTATATTGAGAGAAACAAGTATTTAAAAAAATTACAGAATTCTCAGAAGCCATGCAAGCCAAAATTCAATAAAACATTTATAAAATACTAACAAAAGTAATGTCAACACACCTACTGAATTCAGTATCTACCAAAATACCTATCAAAAGCTATAGTAATCAAAACACTGCAGTAATGGTATAGGATGGAGAGACATAAAGACCAATGGATGAGAACTGAGTCCAGAAATAAACCCAAACATCTATAATCAATTAATTTGAACATTCAATAGAGAAAGAATAGCCTCTTCAGCAAATGGTGCTGAGACAACTAGACATCCACATGCAAAAGAATAAAGTTGAACCCAAGCCCTCCCTATATACAAAACTTAACTCAAAATGAATCAACAGCCTAAATGCAAAAGCTAAAACTATAAACTATATAGAACTATAAATTTATTTCTCAGAAGAAACTGCAGAGGCAAACCTTCATGATCATGGGTTTGCCAATGGTTACTTAGCTATCACCAAAGCACAAGTAACAAAAGAAAAATAAATAAATGAATAAATGAACAAATAAATCTGAATTTCATCACAATTATAGTTTTTGTGCAGGAAAGATATTACCAAGAAAGGAAAAGACCATTTGTGGAATAGGAGAAAATACTTATAACTCATACCTGATAAGGGATTAATTTCCAGAATATATAATGAATTCTTATAACTTAAAAGAAACAAGCCAATTTAAAAATAGAAGAAAGACCAGAAAAGACATTTCTCCAAAGATAATCCACAAATGGCCAATGAGCACGTGAAAACATGTTCTATATCATTAGTTGTCAGGATGGCTATTATCAAAGAAAAGGAGGGGGGAGAACAAGTGTTAGCAAGAATGTGAAGGAAGTAGGGGCGCCTGGGTGGCTTAGTCGGTTAAGCGTCCGACTTTCGCTTGGGTCATGATCTCGCGGTTCGTGGGTTCGAGCCCCGCGTCGGGCTCTGTGCTGACTGCTAGCTCGGAGCCTGGAGCCTGTTTCAGTCTGTGACTCCCTCTCTCTCTGACCCTCCCCTGCTCACGCTGTCTCTCTCTCACCTAGAAATAAATAAAAACATAAAAAAAAAAAAAAAAGAATGTGAAGGAAGTAGAACCCCTGCACATTGCTAGTGGCCATGTAGAATACCTACTGCTATGGGTATCAGTTTGCTAATTCCTCAAAGAGTTAAATATGGAAGTACCATATGACCCAGCAAGTCCACTCCTAGACAGATACCCAAAACAACTGAAAGCAGGGACTCAAGCAGACACTTGCACACCAACATTCACAGGACTATTATTCACAAAGCCAAATGGTACAAACAACCCAAATGTGGATCAACGGAAGAATGAATACAATATGGTATATACATACAATGGATATTATTCAGCCTTAAAATGAAATGAAACTCTGATACACGCTTATTGGATATGGATGAACCTTGAAAACATACTATGTAAAATAAGCCAGACAAAAAAGGACAAATACCGTATGAGTCCACTTACCCTAGGCACCTAGGATAGGCAAATTCATAGACAAAGTAGAATGATGGTTGTCAGGAGATGAGAAGAATCAATAGGAAGTTAGTATTTAAGGAGTACAGATTTTCAGTTTGTGGAAATCATTGGTGATGCTTGTAAATTATATGAATGTACTTAAATGCCATAGAAGTGTATAGAAATTGGCAAAATAGGGGTGCCTGGGTGGCTCAGTTGGTTAAGTGTCCAACTTTGGCTCAGGTCATGATCTCACAGTTTGTGGGTTCGAGCGTCGCATCAAGCTCTGTGCTGACAGCCAGCTTGGAGCCTGGAGCCTGTTTCCCAATTCTGTGTTTCCCTCTCTCTCTGACCCTCCCCTGCTCACGCTGTGTGTGTGTCTCTCTCTCTCAGAAATAAATAAAACATTAAAAGAAAAAAAGAAATTGGTAAAATAGTAAATATTATACTATGTATATTTTACAATAAAAAGTGTCTTTGTATACTTAAGGCCTTGCTAGATAGTTTATGCTAACAATATGATTTGTCATAAATTCCTGGTTTTGTTTTCCTGATACCATGGGCCACACTGTATAAGCTCTGCAAAAGACAGGAGGGTTGGAGACTGATTAGTTAAGGTCAGTCACAAGAGTGCTCCATGCCTACAAGGCTGACACCGCCTGTAAAAACCTGGGATACCAAGGTCTAGATGAGCTTCCCTGGCTGGCAAGACTTCATACTTGTTGTCATGTCACTGATGAGAACTGCACACTGTCAGAGCAGCTCCACTGAGAGAGGACAGGCAGACGCTGACACCTGATGTCTCCAGTACTCCACTATACGCACCTTTCCCTTTCCCTGATTTTAATGTGTCCTTTCTCTGTAATAAACTGTACCTGTAAGTATAACACCTTATAAGGACTCATCAAATCTAAAGGTAATCTCAGTGACCCCTGACACAGATGGAAAAGCATATACCATACAAACATTAACCAGGAGAAAGCTGGACTGGCTTTATTAATATAAAACAAGAAACACTTTAGAACAAAAAATATTACCAGATATAAAGAGGAACATACATAATAATAGTTAATTCAAGAAAACATAATCCCAAACATGTACATCAAATAATATATTCAAAATACAGTAATCAACAAATCAACACAACTAAAAGAAACAATACACAAATCCAGAATTATAGTTGGAAATTTCAACACTCTTCTCAGGAACTACCATAAATAATAAAATAAGGAAAATCAAAAGGAATGTAAAAGACTTAAATACAATAACGCAACTTAACCTAATTAACATTTAGAAAGCATTCCACCCCACAACTACAGAAAACATACATTATTTTCAAATGAACACAGAACATTCAGCAAGACAGACCATGTAACGAACCATAAAACAAGTCTATTGTTAGTTATCTGAGCCCAAGGGGGAAAAACAGATGCAATGTTTCCTAAACTTATTTGACCATAAAGCCTTTCTGCAAAGGCATCTCCAGGGACTACTATTTCTCAGCACACTTTGAGAAAAGTTATCCCACCCATTTTCACCCCTTCCTATTTCTCCTCTTTAGTTGTGACTAGCAAAATAATGGAATCAATAAAAATAAAAATATCCCTTCCTGGGGCGCCTGGGTGGCTTGTCGGTTAAGCGTCCGACTTTCGCTCAGGTCATGATCTCGCGGTTCGTGGGTTCGAGCCCCGCGTCGGGCTCTGTGCTGACTGCCAGCTCAGAGCTTGGAGCCTGTTTCAGTCTGTGACTCCCTCTCTCTCTGACCCTCCCCTGCTCATGTCTCTCTCTCTCCTAGAAATAAATAAAACATAAAAAAAAAAAAAATTAAAAAAAAAAAAATCTCTTCCTTGGCTACTCAGCCAGAACTAGCCAATCTTAGGAAGTACATGCAGAAGTCCTAAGGCAGGAATAAACTTGACATACTTGGGAAACAGTAAAGGGGGGGGGGGGGTGGTCCAGAATGCCTGGAACAACATAAAGAATAAGTGGTAGGAGATGAAGTGAGAAAGTAAAGCAGAGGTCAGAACATGTAAGACCTTCTAAGCCTCAGTAAGAATTGTGAATGTGATTTTAAGTATGAGGGGAGGGTTCTGAGAAATGACTACTATTTCATTCACATATTTAGAAGATACCTGTGTGTGTGTTGTGTAAAGAACAAAATGGGAACAAGGCAACCATTTGATAAGCTCTGGCAACAGCATAAACAATGTCAAAGACAAGAGCAGCCTAGACCAGACTTAAACGTATATATCAAAGAAAAAACACCGAGCAAATCTATATTAACTGCATTGAGATGTCTTTAAGTAGTTTCTTTAGTTGGCTCCTAGACTATCTCATTCTCCACCTAATGAGATGCTCAGTTGGTCTTCCTTACATGATCTCCCTCATGTACCCAACCTCTTCAGGTTGGAACTGTTTTAAGGCTTAGTCATGAACCTCTTTGGCCGAGCTATTCTCATTCTGGTGATTTCACCTTGGACACTTGGCTTTCAATACCATCTATATAATGATAATTCCCAATTTTACATTTCTAGTCTAGGCCTCTCCCCTAAAGTCTAGGTCCCTGTACCCATGTGACTTATAGTAAATACCTCAAAACTTAACAAAACAAAATGTAGCTCCTCACCTTCCTCTACCAATTTTTTTTTCTCGTAAGTCTTCCCTACTTCAGGTGGTAGAAACTCCTTTACTGCAGTTGCTAACAGATAAACCTTAAGAAGTATCCGTGACTGGAGTGCCTGGGTGGCCAACTTTGGCTCAGGTCATGATCTCACAATTAGTGAGTTTAAGACCCAGGTTGGGCTCTGTGCTGACAGCTCAGAGTCTGGAGCCTGCTTCAGATTCTGTGTCTCTCTCTCTCTGCCCCTCCCCCGCTTGTACTCTGTGTCTCTCATTGTCTCTCAAAAAATGAATAAACATTAAAAAAAACTTTTTTTTAAAAAGAAAGAAATATCCATGAGTTATTTCTCTCACATCCCACTTCCAAGTATGGCAGGCAGCAAATCCTGTCAGCTCTACTTTCAAAATAATTCAGTAACCAACCACTTCCAACCTGCTTCCACTGCTGTTACTCAATCCCATCCTTGATCGTCTCTTACTTGGATTAGGTCTCTCCTCTTAACTGGTCTCTCTGGTTCTGCCCTTGCCACTGGCTTCACCACTCCCCAACGCTCAACACAGCAGTCAACTGATTCTAATAAATCTAAATGAGATCAGGTCATCAACTGCTCAAAACCTTCCAACAGCTGTCTCACTCAAGAAAAGTCCTTGCAATGGTTTTCAAGACCTATCTGACCACAGCACCTCTGTACCTCTGCTCCAGCCAGTTACTTTTAACCTCAGATCACACTACTCTGTCCATGTGACTTCACACCAGTTGCAATGGCCTCCTCACTGTTTCTCAAATACTTCAAGCCTGCTTTAGCCTCAGGACCTTTGAACTTGCAGTACCCTCAGCCTAAAATTATCTTGGCCTCTAGGGGTGCCTGGGTGGCTCAGTAGATTAAGCCTCTCATGCTTTCAGCTCAGATCATGATCTCACTTTTATGAGTTCAAGCCCCACATCAGGCTCCACACTGTGTGGAGACTGCTTGGGATTCTCTCTCTCCGTCTCTCTCAGCCCCTCCCCCACTCATGCTGTCTCTGTCTCTCAAAAATAAATAAACTTAAAAAAATTATCTTGGCCTCTAAAACTACCTACAATGCAAGGCTTGCTCTCTCATCTACTTCAAGTCTTCATGCAAAGTCATTCAAATGAAGTCTTCCCTTTCAATGGAATTTAAAATTGTAAACTTTCCTCCCATTCTTAAACATTTTTATGCACCAGCAGCTCTACTTTATTTGCTTTATAATTCTCCATAGCACTACATATTTTACTTACTTACCTTATTTATTGTCTGTCTCCTCCAAATAGAATATACACTCCAGGGATTTTTGTTTGTTTCATCTCCTGCTACACAGCTAGTCCCTAGAGCAGTAGCCTTCACACAGACCTAAGTTTATTCAATATTGAATCACTGAATGTTCAACAAAGCCTCTCCAGAAGTATCAAGTTTTGTTAGGCCCGATTCAAATTCTGTGACTAGCCTAATTAAAATAAAACAATTCCTTTATCAGTATTTATTTTCCATGAATACTATTCAATATTCATGTGTTTCTAGTCACACTTTTATTATTTTATAATCTAAGACATGTATTTAATAATTATAGAGGTGCTTACTGATTCTAAATAATTCCACTTCTCTCTTACTCCAGCATCACCACAAACAGAAAAAACAATAGCCTTCAGCCAGAAGTTCTATGTTCAAATCTTAGCTCACCATTTACCAGTAGTATGACTCAGGCAATTTAGCCTCCTCCAGTCTTAGTTTCTCATCAATAAGATAGCAAGGAGGGGGTGGATTAAAGCCTGCCTGCCTTACCTATCCTATACTAATCACAGGATTATTGTGAAAATCAAAAATGTCTGAGAAAATGCTTCATAAACCATAAGATATACACAGGTGTGAGTTAAATCTCAATAGTTTCAGAAAAACCTGAAGAGGAGCGCCTAGGTGGCTCAGTCAATTAAACGTCTGACTTCAGTTAAGCGTCCGACTTCAGCTCAGGTCATGATCTCATGGTTCGTGGGTTCAAGCCCCACGTTGGGCTCTGTGCTGACAGCTAGCTCAGAGTCTGGAGCCTCTCTTTGGATTCTGTGTCTCCCTCTCTCTCTGACCCTGCCCTGCTCATACTGTCTCTTTCTCATAAATAAATAAAAATAAATAAATAAATAAATAACCTGAAGAACAGAAAATTCAGTGTTTGGGGCAACATATCTAACCATACCTCCTTGGAGTCAGACTGGCCACCTGGAGGCAGACTCTTCCACTTAAATACACCTTAAGCAAGTTATTCAACCTCTCAGAGTCATTATTTCCACATCCATAAGTGGAGACAATCCCAACCTTGTAGCATCCTTGAGGATTACAGATTATATACAAATACAGGAAACGTACCTATAGAATACGCTTAAAGAAGGACATTTTTGCTGTCATCCTGGTCTTTCAAATGGACAAAAATCCAAAATCAGATAAATACAAATGATACCATGGAGGTAGAAAGGATGATTTTGATTTGGAAAATACATGAGAAAAAACAAGAAGGAAAGTGAAAAAGAGTCAGTGGTAATCAAACAGAACTTTAATAGTTTGCCTATTAAATGTGTTCTTTCCTTCCTGCCTTTCTCCAAGTAAAACAGCAGGATGAAATCAAAGAAAAATCAGCATACAGAACACTGTATTTAGTAACCTAAAAATTTAGTTTGATTTTAAAACTAAATATTATATAATCTCTTTAGTTCAAAGGAGAATATTTTTACTAGTCAGTTCTTCAATTTCTCACACACACATATATTTTGACACTCTAAACTCAAGGCATATGTCAAAAAAAATAAAACTGCGGTTTTCCAACCACAGAACCCTGATGTAATGTTACTAAATGTTTAGAAATACTGCAAAATGAATGAAACAACCCAGAAGATAAGACTACAATTAAAATATATGTCATACAGAGGTGCCTGGGTAGCTCAGTCAGTTAAATGGTCCAACTTCAACTCAGGTCATGATCTCACGGTTTGGGGGTTTGAGCCCTGCATTGGGGTCTGTGCTGACAGCATGGAGACTGGAGCCTGCTTCAGATTCTGTCTCCTTCTCTCAAAAATAAGCATTAAAAAAATGTTTTTTAAAGATATATATTATATAAACACTTAAGAATGCTCTTTGAAATCATTAGACTTTGATGTATTTCTTCAATTCTAGGACACGAGTAGTTATCAGCTGTACCATCAATATAACAAACATTTTCCGGGACCGGGGGGGTGAGGGGGGGGAAGTCCCATATTAAATATACACTTAGATACAAACAGATAATTTAGATATACCAATTTCAGAAAACATTAAAACATAATGTATCCTTCTGGAATGCTGAAAACATTCTATTTCTTGATACAACAGGCTGGTTACATAGAGTATGTTAAATCTGTGAATTTTCATCAAAGTATAGACTTGACTTGTATACTTTTTCTGTATCTACTTTTAGTTCAAGAAAAAAAATATGTAATATACCTACTTCATACACATACAGCTATCAATCAGATAAATTATTGATATAAATATGAAAGGTAAAAAGATAAAGCTGTTAAAAAAAACAAACATGGGGGGTAGAGGGGTGCCTGGGTGGCTCACTTGATAATGCATCTGACTTCTGATTTCAACTCTTGATTCTGGCTCCGGTCATGATCTCATGACTTCTTCCATACTATCAGCCAGGAGCCTACTTGGGATTCTCTCTCTCCCTCTCTCTATCAGCTCCTCCTCTGCTCATGTGTTCTCTCTCTCGCTCTTTCTCAAAATAAATATTTAAACATAAACAAATAAAAATTAAAAAATAAAACACAGGAAAGTAACTTCATGACACTGATATTGGCAGAGATTTCATAAATGGAAATTAAAAAGCACTAACCAATTAACAGAACTACAAATCAATATGAAAAAAGTAAACAATCTAATAGAAAAAGAGCCAAACATTGTAACAGATACTTCACAAAAGCAGAAATCCATGTGGCCAATATCATAGGGTCCCTAATATGAAAAGGTGCTCAACTTTATTAGTCACCAGGAAAATAAAATTAAAACTATAACGCAATGCCACTGCACAACAATCTGGAATAAGTAAAGAACTGACAATAATAAGTGTTGACAAAGATAAAGAGCAACTAGAACTCATACATTAGTGGTGGGAGCATAAATTTATAAAATCACTTTCCAAAACTTTAGCAGAATCTACTAAAAAGAAGTATACCATACGGGGTATCTGAGTAGCTCAGTCGGTTAAGCGTCTGACTTAGGCTCAGGTTATGATCTCACGGTTTGTGGGTTCCAGCCCCGTTTTGGGCTCTGTGCTGACAGCTAGCTCAGAGCCTGGAGCCTGTTTCACATTCTGTATCTCCCTCTCTCTCTGACCCTCCCCTGCTCACACTGTCTCTCTCTCTCTCTCTCCCTCAGAAATAAATAAAACATTAAAAAAAAAAAAAAGAAGAAGTATACCATAACCATAACTTAACAATTCCACTATAGGGGTGCCTGGGTAGACAGACAGTCGGTTAAGTAGCTGACTCTTAATTTTGGATCAGGTCATGTTCTCATGGTTTTTGAGATAAAGCCCTGAGTCAGACCTCTCACTGAGTGTAGAGCCAGCTTGGGATTCTCTTTCTCTGCCCCTATCCAACTTGGTGTGTGTGCTCTCTCTCTCTCAAATTAAATTAAATTAAATTAAATTAATTAATTAATAATGAATGAATGAATAAATGAATACATTTTTAAAAATTCACTCTAAGGTGTATTCCCAACAAAAATGCATATATACAGTCACCAGGAAAAAAAGTACATGGCAGTTTCATGGCAGTAAAATAATCCAATGACCATCAAGTAGAATGAATAAACTGGTATACTCATATAACAGAATACAGTAATAAGAAAAAACAAATTACAACACAACAGAGGTTAATCTCATAAATGTAATGTTTTGAGCAAAAGAAGCTCAAATAAGATATACCTTATGATTCAGAGTTAAAAAAAACCCAAAACTTTTCTAGTGTTAGAACACAAGGTACACATAGTGTTGGGATTCCAGCACTGATACGTTTCTTCAGCAAGGTACTGATTACATGAATGTGCTCATTTTGTGAAAAATCATCTAGCCATACACTTTTCTAAATGCATATTACACTTCTTTAAAAAATCTTATATAGGGGCACCTGGGTGGCTTAGTCGGTTAAGCGTCCGACTTTGGCTTAGGTCATGATCTCGCGGTTCGTGGGTTCGAGCCCCGCGTCGGGCTCTGTGCTGACTGCCGGCTCGGAGCCTGGAGCCTGTTTCAGAGTCTGTCTCGCTCTCTCTCTGACCCTCCCCTGTTCACGCTGTCTCTCTCTCCTAGAAATAAATAAAACATTTAAAAAAAAAATCTTATATAAAATGAGGTCCCCAACAGGTAAGGATTTCTAATTCTTTCTCACCACCACCATTCTTCATTGGTACTATACTCAAAGATTTAACTAGCAATGATCCTATATCACCCTGCTGCTCTTCAGGATTTAAACAGTGAAGATGTTTGTCCATATTTACTATATGCCAAGCACTTTAACATTCATTCATTCAAATACTTATGAATACCTACAACGAAAATGTGTTCTGAGTATTCAGTGTACAAAAAATTAGTAAGACATTGTTCCTAGCTTCAAGGAGTTCCTAACGTTACAGAAGACCACACACACAGATAACCAGGTAAATGTATAAAGATGAGCACAGGACGTTATGATAGTAGAAAGGAACGTCAAAAACAGCCTGGAAGAAGCAAGGCATCAGGGTAGGCTTCTTGGAGGTATGAACACCTGAGTCTTTAAAAGGAGTAGGATGGGGCGCCTGGGTGGCTCAGTCGGTTAAGTGGTCGACTTCGGCTCAGGTCATGATCTCATGGTTTGTGGGTCTGATCCCTGCGTCCGGCTCTGAGCTAACAGCTCGGAGCCTGGAGCTTGCTTCGGATGCTGTGTCTCCCTCTCTCTCTCTGCCCCTCCCCCACTCAAGCTCTGTTTCTCTGTCTCAAAAATAAATAAACATTAAAAAAATTTAAATACTAAAAAAATAAAGACATTAAAAAAATTTTAAAAAGAGTAGGAATTATACTGGCAAAGGGTATTCCAACAGACAAACAGCTTAAGTAAAAAAGCACAATGTATTTAAAGAAACAATTAGAACTGTTACATGTTGCTCATGGGTGGTAAAAAAAAAAAAGACTGGGATGGGGCAGGAGGGAGTGGCCAAAGAGGAGGATGCCAAGTCATGAAGAAACTCAGACCTTTTCCAACAAGCAAGATGGGTCAGTGAGATTTATGCAAAGGAATCATGTGGTCAGATTACTCAGGGAGCTATGTAGAGGATGGACTTAATAAGGAGGATAAGGCTGGCAGAAAGAAGGCCGGTTAGGAGGCAGTTTTAACTGTCTAGTAGTAAGAACCTGAAATAATGAAATAAAAGCTATAAGAGAAAATACAGAGTACAGATACATTATGCCCCTGGTCTACACTTTGCTACTACTTTGGTCTACTATGCTGCAGGATCACACTTTGAGATCCACTAACCTACACTAGAAGCTGGTATATTTCTGTAAAGGACCAAGTAATAAATATTTTAGGCTTTACAGGCTGCAGACAGTTTCTACCACACTTTTTGGTTTAGTTTTGTATTTTAAACCTTTTGAAAATTAAAAACCATTCTTAGCTAGTGGACTTTACACACAAACAAACAACAAAAAAAAACCCGCACGCTAGACCTGCACTGTGGGCATAGTTTACTGATCCTGCTATACACAGGTAAAGAAGTGAGGATTAACCTTCCTATGAGATTAATTTTCCTAAAACGCTACTCACATATTAGCTCCTTCCTCAGAAACTTATCCCGTGGTCCTGACTGCCTACTAAGTCAAATCACTATTTTGCATAGCATTCACAAGCATCCATACTCTAGCACCAACCTACTTACTATTCCAGGCTAGAGAACTATACCCAAGTGTGAACCTTTCCTTCTTATTAAATTGACCTATTCACATTATTTGCCTCTGTATTTTATGGTGTTGCCCTATGTTCTTTTCTCCTCTGCAAACCTACCTAAATGCTATTCCTTCAAAGCACAATTCAAATCCTACTTTAAAGTAATTCCACAATCCTCAGAACTCCTATAAAAGCACTCCTAATTTATTCAAAATTTATTTGCTGTCTTATTACTTATTTTAAATAAACTGTAAATTCCTTGAGGGCAGAGAATAATTTAGACCCCTATCAGTTGATCTAGCACATAACAATAAATAAAAATGAAGATACATATGTGTATATACATGTATGTACATATACATGTCATATATATATGTACACACACTTTTTTTTCCCCCTGAACTAGCTATGTAACTGAAGCAACTGTGATTTCACCTTTAATTGTAACAGTAACCAAATACTTTAATTCTATGGACATGATCTGAATGATGTAGGAAGGACAGAATGACAATCACAATGACATCTGTCTCTCTCCTATCACCCAAGTTTTTAGGAGTAGTTCAACAGGGAAAACAATAGTAACACAAGTAAAATTTTTCCAGTGGCCAATGTTATCAATATAGGTACACTGGGATAATGTTAAATAAGGTACCAAACCAAGTTGAAGTTTACGTACCTATTTTTACTTCACTTATTTTTAAAATACAAAATAAGCTTTTACAACTACCATGTTTTAAATTCATCTTAATAATTACTTAAATTTAGGGGCACGTGGGTGGCTCAGTCAGGTAAGTGTCTGAATTCCACTCGGGTCATGATCTCACAGTTTGCAGGTTGAAGGCGGGCGTTGGGCTCTGTGCTGACAGCTCAGAACCTGGAGCTTGCTTTGGATTCTGTGTCTCCCTCTCTACCCTTCCCCCACTCACGCTCTGTCTCTCTCAAAATAAATAAACATTAAAGAAAATTTTAATAATAATTAGTTAAGGGGCGCCTGGGTGGCTCAGTCGGTAAGCATCTGACATCTGACTTCCACTCAGGTCATGATCTCACAGTTCGTGGGTTCAAGCACTGCATCAGGCTCTGTGCTGAAAGCTCAGAGCCTGGAGCCTGCTTCAGATTCTGTGTCTCCCTCTCTCTCTGACCCTCCCCGGCTCACAATGTCTCTCCCTCTCTCTCTCAGAAATAAAGACAACATTAAAAAAATTTTTTTAATAACAATTAAAAGTCACACACATATACACACACAAGACACTCATGCTCTGAAATTTTTTAATAATAAGGCTCTCTGGGGGCGCCTGGGTGGCTTAGTCGGTTAAGCGTCCGACTTTCGCTTAGGTCATGATCTCGCGGTTCGTGGGTTCGGGCCCCGCATCGGGCTCTGTGCTGACTGCCAGCTCAGAGCCTGGAGCCTGTTTCAGCCTGTGACTCCCTCTCTCTCTGACCCTCCCCTGCTCATGCTGTCTCTCTCTCTCCTAAAAATAAATAAAACATTAAAAAAAAATAATAATAAGGCTCTCTGTATTCACATGATCAAAATGGTATTATTGATGTCTTTGACATCAATTTAGGGAAAAAAGATTGTATTTCAAATTTTTAAGAAAACAGTCCATTATAGAAATTGTTGAATCACTATACTGTACACCTGAAACAAATAAAACACCATAAAAAATAAAATTATGCTTACACACACACACACACACAGAAAGAAAATACTTCACTTTCATTCCCTAGTGATAGCTATACTCAGAGAATGTTTTGAGCTGGATTAAAGAATTCCTATATTTGAGAAGATTACTGAAGAAGTCTTTTCAAGTCTAAAGTGTGAACTCTGCCTTATTTTACTACCCAAAGAATGTTCAAGCATCTATAAAAACTCCTCCAGAATCCTTTGCTCAAATTCCAATGCAAACTACAAAAAAAAAAAAAGTTTAAAGCACTTACACTTATAGAAAGGTATAGAAAACAAAACCAAAAGAAATAAAAGGCCATGAAAGTGAAAACTGAGACTTCTTAACCCTTCAAAATACACTGAAGAAGCTTAATTACTTACTGCCCTGAAAAGACTGTTATTGATAAACTGAATGTTAATAATGCACTAAATTGGAGGGCAAACCGGGAGCCAGGGAGTCCCATTTCTCAATTCCTGTTCTGCCACTGGCTAGTACAAAGTCTTGGGCACATCCCCATATGTGGAACAAGAAAAGCTTAACTGACACTCTCAGGTTGTGAGAAATGATTAAATGTTTATGAAGTACTTTAGGACCATGAAGGGAAGCCAAATGTCATCTGCTTAGTACAAAACTACAGCTACCTGTTAGGCTTGCAAATGATGATTCTTTTGTGCCTTCTTAACGCAGCAAATCTTCAGTGAGTCATTAAAGTCATGTATTTTTGAGCTCGTGTAGCAACTCCAGAGTAATGAATTTTCTTCCAAATCTTTGCTGTCTTACAAACCATGTCACTAGTCAATCCAGCTATTTGCAAAAGGGAACCTGACGCGATCCACGTGAAAGTTAGGTCTGGTTATTGATAAGCCAAAATACAAAACGACTGAAAACTATTAGGAATCACGGTGGAACTTTCTTTGTTAACTTACCAGAAATGGGACTCCTGAAAGTAACCCCAGAAACAGTCATTCTAACAAAACGTTTACTGAAGGGGAAGTCCCTAAGCTTTCTTACATAAAGAGCTCGAAAAGGATTTTAGGCAGTGCCGACAGAAGACTGTCCGCTCGGACCCTAATCTAATCCCGTAGATAGTTCCAGCACCTGCTCGGCGTTGAGCGACTAGAGGCTGGTGAGGCTGCTGAGCAAAAGTGCTGATGCCATCTCCAGCTGCCCCTTCGTGAATGACAGTAACAATGAAAACACTGACAAAAGAGCTGGGAGGCCACCCCAAGCCACCGCTTGGCAATACTTCTACCCTACCCCCAACGCACAAGGGCTGCAAATCGCAGAGAAGACCCCGCTCTTCCAGACCTCACGGGCCGAGGCGGGGTCTCCGGTCCGGCAACGTGAGAAAGTACTAGCCCGCGCTCCTTTCCAGACAGCGGAGCACCTTAAAGGTGACAGGGGAGCGCTGCCTCGGGGAGCGGCCAGGGGAGGGGGGAGAAGACTTCCTCGCGGGAGCGGGGTGAGCGGGGTCGGCCGCGCACGCCGCCGCACGGACGGCTGCCCCGGTCGCGGGCGCCTCCGGGACCGGCGGCGGGGAGCAACCGCGAGCCCAGGAACGCGCGTCCGTCCCCGGGCGCCGGGTGGGGGAAGCGGGGCTCGGGCGCCGGGCGGACTGTCCGTCCTCTCGGGGGTGGCAGCGGCCGGCCGCCCGCCTCCCGGGAGCCGAAGGCGGCGACGAGCGGACGCGGGTCCGGGAGCACATTCTTCTCTCCAGCCCGGTCCCGAGGGAGGGCGCAGGCTGCCGAGGCGGCGGCTCCCGCTCTCGCCCAACTCTGGGCTGAGCGAGAGGGCGGCCGGCCCCGGGCTGCGCCGCGGGGTCCCACCCGGGTGGGGAGGCGGCCGGGCCGGCCTGCGGGCCGCTCCGCCGCACGCGGTCCTCGGCCGGCGGCCGTCCGCGCCCTCGTCCTCCCGCCGCCGCCGCCGCCGCCGCGGGCCGGGCCGCGGACCTCGGGCGGCCGCGGGCGCGGGGCCAGGCGGCGGCGGCGGGCCGGCGGGCCGGCCGGCCTGGGGCCCTACCTGAGGCTGTGTACCAGCTCCCGGCGTGACTGGCTTCCCGGCAGACCACTCGGTTGGACATCTTGGTGCCTGTGCCGCCTATGGTGCACGAGGATGAATGAGGAGGCGGCGGCGGCGGCGGCGGGAGCGGCTCCGCGAGGGGACGAGACACCGCGGGCCCAGCCCAGGAGGAGGCGGCAGCGGGGAGGGGATCGGCCCGGCCCAGGAGGAGGAGGAAGAGGAGGAGGCGGCGGCCCAGGAGGAGGAGATGGCAGCCGGGGCGGTGGCGGCGGCCGCAACAATCACCACAAACTCCGGCGACCGCCGGAAGATGGGGCCCGCGGCGGCTTCACCGAAGCCCGGAAAGCCCTGGCCCCGGCCCCCGGCCTCGCCGCCGCTCCCCGGCCGCGGCTGGTTCCGCCGAGCCGCCCCCACGGCCCCCTCCCCTCCCAGCCGGCCTCCCCGAGCCACCGCCGGTGACCCCACCCCCGTGACTCCGCGCCCGCCCCCTCCCCCCACCCCCCGCGGGACTCCCCGCACCCCCACCCCGGCAGGGTCTCCTGCCCGCCCGGCCGCCGGCCCGCGGGCCCCGCCCCGCCCCGCTCCTCCTCCAGCCGCGCGGCGAGGTTAACGGCGGAAACCGGACAGGCCGGACGGCATCGGGGGTTGGGCGGCCCCGCGAGGAGGCAGCGGCGGCTGCAGCGCCGCGCACACAAAAGCCCAGGGCCGGGGCCTGAACCGGGGAAGGCGGCCCCACCGACGAGCCACCGCTTCCTTACTCGCCACTCTAACGGGTCCTGCCCACTGAGCATGCCCAGCAGCCGCTGCCAGGCCCGCCGAGGAGTCTCAACGTGCACGCTCCGCTCTCCGGGGTTTAGCGGCAGCAGAGGCTTGGCGGGGGGGCGGGGAGCCCGACGCAGCCGCAGGGCAAGCCCCCTCCCCCAGCCAACTTCCTTACATGTAGAGCTCCCAGGGCACGCCGATGCGGCTTTCCACGGGGACAGTCCGGCTTGCCCTTCCCCCGCCCCCATCACACACACGAATATTTCGTGAATTCACACCCCCGAGGTTTCACTCCCAGGGAGGCGAGCCCGTGGCCACGTTGGGAAGTTCACTGGTAGAAACAGGCACATGGTGGTGTGCCTGCGGTCCCGCAAATTCTAGTTTTTGCTTCACTGGGCCACCCTTACCACCTAATCGTGGCTTTGACTACTATAAACGTTATCTTGTTTCATTTTGTATGGATGTAGGTGCTTGTCTTAACTTCCTAATTGAGATTTAAGTGTGAATTACCTAGCCTCAGTTATTCCCATCTATGAAAAGGGGATCATAGATTCAAGGGGTGTCCCTAGGATTACAAGCGTTAATAAATGTAAAGACCCTGACACAGTATGCATACAGCAAACATTTCGAACCCTTCCTTCTCTTACAAATCCCAGTTTTCCACAGAAGTGCCAGGAACAAAGAATTCTTTTTAAATTCTGGAGGAACCACGGGAAAGTAGGATATCTTGGACCTCTGAGGAAGTGTTGTTATGAAGGAGATCATTCCAAAACCAGAAAGAGTAAGAGAAACTGGCATGTCTTCAATGAAAGATCTGGGGTTCAAATCATAAAATCGTTACATCTGAATTTCATGCTAAACAGATTTCCCCGTAGAGTTTAAAGCAGATAACTAGTCCCCTGATATTCACGTTTCCCTAGTGCCATAGGAAACTTTTTAAGTTAGTGTCCTGTTCCCATCCCTCTTCCCACCTTTTCAACTTTAAGGCCCAAGGATCTTGTGTGAGATCCCAGGCCTAAAAGCCTGGTCAATTACTGGAACATTTCTGACTTTCACACCTTTTTCTACATAGTTTTTAGACAAAAATCTCCACTGACCTGTATTTCTTTACTCAATTTTTAACCTTCTGACTTTACCACTAACTAACCTGCCCAAATATTAACATATTATACAGTCAAAAGAAAAAAAGGATGTGCCAAGTAGTCAATTTAAAGATAACAAAAAGGCGGGCTGGAGCTCTAATTCCATGGTACTCCTCTTGGAATACCAAAACTCAGTGGCAAATGATGACATGGTAATTTGGTAAACTGTTCATCATGAATTTCAAGAAAACTGTCGATATGGTTAGTGTGGCATTGATAAGCACCTTAGCTCCTGAAGTTAATGATTCCTAATTTTGTTTCTATGGTCGAAAAAAGACAGGGAAGGGACACTGGATACAATGAACTAAGAAAGCTTCATATTTCAGGCTGGTCAAATTAGAAAATCAGATTTGACTCCTGGCTGTCACTGATCAGCTGTGTGATCATGGGCATCTAGTGATTTAACCTTGTCAAGCCTCAGTGTTCTCATCTGTCAAAATGCAAACAGCAATAATATCTAACTCACAGGCTTGCTGTGACACTAATTAAGTGAAAATCATCTACAATTTATAAGCTGTTCTTTGTTTCTTCTTATCATTATCCCCTGCTCCTAGCAACAACTCTAGGTCTCATTCTAAAAGAGTAACCTAATTTAAATTTAAGCTTCCTCCCTATGGAAATGTTCTGTTGAAGACTTCTTTCCCCCAAAGGATTTTTCTTACTGGTCAAACTCAGCAAAGACCACAATGCCAAGAGAAGTGAAAGGTTAAAAGATACACTATTATCGCTAGAATGCTCTTAAATATCCCATCATTATTCCTCCTGTCTATCTTTTATTCAAGAACAGACTCTTGAAAGAAATATGTTGAAACTATCCACTTACCTCCCCTTAAATTAATGGAGATCCATATAATGCAAAATACTCATTTCATATCCTATTTGGCAATACTGTACAATTCCTGTGTTATATCCTGTTATATACAATTTCCATTTATATCTACCAGGGATTTGGGTTTGACACTCCATAAACATCAGTCATAGCAAAGGGCAAGGAGGAATTCCTCACTAATAGTCCTTACGAAGCATAGACTTTAATAAATAAGGCACCACTAGTCCCAGAACCCAACCTTAATAACTCAACATATCTTCTGAAATAGCAGGTCATATATTCACTGTATCAGTCTGTATTAGCAAACAACTAACACAACCACAATATGCATCAATATGAAACTTGTTAAACTAGGATATATCCATACATATGCACCTGTAAAAAGAATAGGTGGTGCTATAGGGGCGCCTGGGTGGCTTAGTCGGTTAAGCGTCTGACTTTCGCTTGGGTCATGATCTCGCGGTTCGTGGGTTCAAGCCCCGCGTCGGGCTCTGTGCTGACTGCCAGCTCAGAGCCTGGAGTCTGTTTCAGAGTCTGTGACTCCCTCTCTCTCTGACTCTTCCTTGCTCACGCTGTCTCTCTCTCTCTCTCTCTCTCTCCTAGAAATAAAAAAATATATATTTAAAAAAAAAAGAATAGGTGGTGCTATAATCTGGTATGGAGAGCTAAAAAACAAAAATAGTAAACAGGAAAACAATGTTTTATTTTTGTTTTTTTAAATTTTTAATGTTTTATTTATTTCTGAGAGAGAGAGAGAGAGAGCGAGCAAGGAAGGGACAGAGAGAGAGGGAGACAGAATGTGAAGCAGGCTGCAGGCTGTGAGCTGTCAGCAGAACCCGACGTGGGGCTAGAATCCATGAACCGTGAGTTCATGAACTGAGCCGAAGTTGGATGCTTAACCAACGGAGCCACCCAGGCGCCCGTGAAAAACAATGTTTAAATAAAGTATGCTATTCATGTAAAAATGAATAGTTGTAAGTATTATACACTTGCATATACACAGAATACCTCTAGAAGGAAACATAAGTTGGTAAAAGTACTTCTTTAGGTGGCCGAAGTACAAGGATGGACAAAAGATTAAACTTTTGTGTATTTTTGGAATTTTGTGCCATGTACATATATACCTACACACACACACACACACACACAACATACAGAATACTTTATTTACATCTTTAGGCTTCATTTTTGGAATCTACATGGCAATAATAATTGAGCATTTTTATAATTTACTTATCCATGGCTGGCAGCTTGAGGAGCAACCTACTAATTACGAAAAGCCCCATAGCTTAAAAATATTCTAGAACAAAACCACAGAGTTTTGAACAAATCAAAGTTGAAAAAAAGAGTTTAGAATAAAGATGTTCTTTTGATTTCAATTAAAACTGGTACTCTTAAGGGGCCTCTTGGGGGCTTGGTCGGTTGAGCGTCTCACTCTGGATTTTGGCTCAGGTTGTGATCTCATGGTTCGTGGGTTGAAGCCCCCAAGGGGCTCTGTGCTGACAGCATGAAGTCTGCTAGGGGTCGTCTCCCTAGATCTCTGCCCCTCCCCCGCTCATGCCTGATCTCTCTCTCTCTCTCTCAAAAATAAAAATTAACTTAAAAAAAATGGTACTCTACAAAAGACAAATACCGTTATGACTTCACTTATATGCACAATCTAAAAAACAAATGAATAAACAAAAAACCAGAAACAGACCCATAAATACAGAGAACAAACTGATTGTTGCCAGAGGGGAGAGGGTGGGGGAAATGAGCAAAAACGGGTGGAGAGTGGGAGGTGCAGGCTTCCAGTTATGGAATGAGTAAGTTGCAGGGATGAAAGGAACAACATAGGGAACATAGTCAATGATATTGTAATAGTGTTTTATGGTGAAAGAAAGTAGCTACATGTGAGCCCAGTAAAGCTTATAGAGTTGCCAAGTCACAATGTTGTAAACCTGAAACTAATGTAACATTGTGTGTCAACAATACTTCAATAAAAAATTTTTTTTTAAACTAGTACTCTAATTGTCAGTCAACTTTGCCCTTCCATTACATTAATATGTATTAAACACTTAACTATGTCCCTGACACTAAGCTAAGTACAGATTTAGTGATACCTATTAAGATGAAAATTTGTTGGGGCGCCTGGGTGGCTTAGTCGGTTAAGCGTCCGACTTTCGCTTAGGTCATGATCTCGCGGTTCGTGGTTCGAGCCCCTCGTCGGGCTCTGTGCTGACTGCCAGCTCAGAGCCTGGAGACTGTTTCAGTCTGTGATTCCCTCTCTCTCTGACCCTCCCCTGCTCACGCTGTCTCTCTCTCTCTCTCCTAGAAATAAATAAAAATATTAAAAAAAAAAAAGATGAAAATTTGTTCACTCCCAATTTTCTGGAATAAATTTTTTAAAACTTTTGTCTAATGTATTGTTAATATTATTTAAAATTCCCAAAAATGAAACAACTGCATCAAAAGATTTAGAGTAAGTCTGATAAGAGTTTTTTTTTGAAAGAAAATTCGTATTCATTACTGCCTGGCCCTTTTATCTGTGGTGACCTATTTTCCACTATTACTTTCCTAATTTAAATGTAGAGATTTTTAAATAAATAGACTCTCAGAGATGGCCATTTACAGCTTTCATCTTCGTCCCTCATTTCTACAGGTTGATGACATGTATCAGGAGGCCTCCAATTTGTTAATGCCTTTTTGGATTCCAGTCCAGAAAAATATCTGGCTACCATATTTTATGCTATCCCTACAACCATTCTATCATGTTTTTAACAGGAAGTTATCAATCCTAAAATCTCACTATACCTTCTCCTAAATGAGATTTAAGCAAAAGTTCAATATTCATTCTATAGTATGGTCAGAATTAAGTAGACAACATCATTCTCTCAAACCATTTTTTTTTTAATTCAAAGTCTCTATTTCCTCTATGAATCTATGCCTGATTTGCTCTCCTCATCCTTCCACTAAGCTACCCACTAACATAATTCATGAATTCACTCTGTAACATGTAGCACTTCTTACTCTATTTCTATATTTGTTTACTAAACAATAACCTACCTAATTAAGCATTCAAAGGGTAGGAATGGCTTCTGTAATATAATTGCTAGCTATACATAAAATACCTCATCAAAGATTAATAGAAACTTTCTTAACTGGTTTCTATTTCACCAACTTACTGGAGTGATGCTCTCCATTCCTAGAGTCAATACAAATTGAACTCTTGAAGGTTGTAGACCACACTCTTTAGGCAAGTCTCACATTATTGCAATCTCCTCCCAGGTTTGTGTACATAACTTACAAGAGTCCATTGTGTTCTCCAGCTGACTTATACCAGTTGCACTAGGTACAACCATTACACAATTTAATCAAATATTACATAAAACAATGAACTAAAAACACATAATGCAAAAGACATGCAAAAAATATGTGGAATACTCTGGAAAGACTAAGTAAAAACTGCAAATTAGAGGCAGGTGAGATGATTGACGGCTAGAGAAAAAAATCATTAAAAAAGTTTAGGATTCTACAAATTACTTTTTAAATGTTTAAAATCATCCTCTACTTTCAAAAAAAACTCTAAAACTGGAATTTGCAGACCATATATAACAGGAGTGGTTTGAAGTAGAAAAATGAAACAGAATTCTAAGCAGAGAACCCATGCCCAAGAAAAGGTTGAAAAAAATATTGCCAAGTTAATACAGGTTAATATTTTTTTAAGTTAAAAAAAAAAAACTCCTCAGTGTCATTTAGGATTCCCTACCATGACTCATTTTTCCATCTACCAACTAGATAAAAGGTCTCCTACTGTACACACACAGGGGCAAACTGATTTTTCCCCCAAAGAAAAATTTTCAGCACCCCTGAGAACATTGAAGCAGAGGTAACATAGCATTAAGGGAAGGTAGATAGCATTAATCTGGGTTTGAATCCCTGCCCCAAACTTACTTCCACCTTGAGCAAGTTAACAAAAATCTTACTTTCCTCATGTAAAAATGAGTTATTAAAATTAAACCTACCTCACAGGGTTTGAGGATTATATAACAATTCATGTATTTAGTATGGGTGCCTGGCCCATGATAAGCATTCAGTAAGAAGCATGTGCACTACCAGCAAAAGATATGCCTATTCTCAGCTGTTACTTTAAAAAGGATCAATTTCAAGATTGAGTAATTTAAACCCATCTCAAAGATAATTCAATAGAACACTAGAAGTAATGTAGCACTAGGCAGAATACTGCATTACTTCTAAGTGGTCGTTAACCAGAGGTCTATACCAGAATGGCTTAAAGAGTTTTTGTCAAATTCAGAAGTCCGAGCTCTGTCACAATTGAATCAGGCTCTCCAGGACTATTTATATATGAAATATATATATGAAAAGTTCCCTAAGTGGCTCTAATGTGAATTACAGGTGAAGAACCGCTATTAAGATGATAAAATTATGGATGCTTTAATAAAAAACTAACCCAACTACAACTTAATCAAATGTTAAAATGTCACTAAAAAGACTTGGGTAGATTAACGTAGGAGCTAGCCAAATAACCAAAATGAATCAGATGGAATTAATATTTGTGGAAACTATAAGCAAGAGATCCCAATCTTTACAGGTTTTTCCTATTTGAATATATAGATACACAGTTTTAAATCAAAACCATGTCACCTTCCCACAAGTCGCACTCCTACTGAAATAAGCTTTTGCTGTATTAAAGTTAACTATAAGACAGGGGTGCCTGCGTCGTTTAAGTCATGATCTTGTAGTTTGTGAGTTTGAGTCTCGCATTGAGTTCTGTGCTGACAGCTCAGAGCCTGGAGCCTGCTTTGGATTCTGTCTCCCTCTCTCTCTGCCCCTCCCCCATTCACACTCTGTCCCCCTCTCTTTCAAAAATAAACATTTTTTTAATGTTTTATTTATTTCTGGGAGAGAGAGAGATAGCGTGAGCAGGGGAGGGCCAGGGAGGGTCAGAGAGAGAGGGAGACACAGAATCCGAAACAGGCTCCAGGTTCTGAGCTGGCAGTCAGCACAGACCCCGACGTGGGGCTCGAACCCAGGAACCGCGAGATCATGATGTGAGCCAAAGTCGGACGCCCAACCGACTGAGCCACCCAGGTGGCCACCCTCATTTTTTAAAGTTTATTTTAGCGGCGCCTGGGTGGCTTAGTCGGTTAAGCGTCCAACTTTCGCTTAGGTCATGATCTCGCGGTTCGTGGGTTCGAGCCCCGCGTCGGGCTATGTGCTGACTGCCAGCTCAGAGCCTGGAGCCTGTTTCAGTCTGTGTCTCCCTCTCTCTCTGATCCTCCCCTGCTCGCGCTGTCTCTCTCTCTCTCCTAAAAATAAATAAAACATTAAAAAAAGTATTAAAAAAAAAGTTTATTTTATTTTTTAACATGTTTATTTTTGAGGGGCGCCTGGGTGGCTCAGTCGGTTGGGCGTCCGACTTTGGCTGACTTTGGCTCACATCATGATCTCGCGCTTCCTGGGTTCGAGCCCCACGTCGGGGTCTGTGCTGACAGCTAGCTCAGAACCTGGAGCCTGTTTCGGATTCTGTGTCTCCCTCTCTCTCTGACCCTCCCCTGCTCACGCTATCTCTCTCTCTCCCAGAAATAAATAAAACATTAAAAAAATTTTTTCTTTTTAATTTTAAGCAAACTATAGGGTATACCTCATCAGCATTAAATTCCTAATTTTGTCTTCACATGATTAGCTTCAATGTGCTTCCAAAGGAGGATTTTTCTATTTCTGTTTTTTAAAGTAAACTCTGTGCCCAATGTGGGACTCAAACTCATGACCCTGAGATCAAGAGTTGCAAGCTCTACCAAATAAGCCAGCCATGTGCCCCCCCAAAGCAGGTTTTCTCAACCTTAACACTAATTGATATTTTGAGTTGGATAATTCTTGGGGACAGGTGGGGCACACAGGTTGTCCTATGTATTGTAAGATATTTAGCAGCATTTCTGGCCATTATCCACCAGATGCCAGTAGAACTCCACCTTACTTCAGTTGTGATAACCAAATTGTTTCTAGACACTACCAAATGTCCTCTGGGGAAAAAGGGCGAAGTCACTCCTCATTGAGAACCACTTCTCCTAATGAATGTTTTTCCTGCTGGTTTCCTTCAGACAATTTTCTTTTTTTGGCGTTAATGAGTTATCTTAATTTCTTCATGTAGGACACAGTGAGCAGACTCCCAAAAAAAGGACTGGCTGGTGATTTTTATTGCTTTAGCAGCAGTGATGTTAACTTGCATGAGCACATCTCACTTAGCTATCAACAACACATTGGCAGAACGAGGTTTGAATGCCATTTGAGCACTTACCAGCAGTGTGGTCTTGAGCAAGTCACTTAACCTCTCCAAATGTTTCCTCATCTGCAAAATGGGAATAACAATATCTACTTTGTGTAGAGTTGCTATCTTAAAGATAATTTAAGTAAAATAGTACTTATACTTGATACACAGAATTGCAATAAATGACAGTCATTACTATATTATTACCATAAAGGTTTATAGCAGTAAAGTATATTGTACATCCTCCAGAATGCTTCTATCAATACTCCAACTTCAAAAAAAAAAAAAAAAATACTCCAATTTCATTGTGCATTAGAATCACCTGTGATGTTAAAACTGAAGATGCCCAGTTCCCACCCTCTAGGAGGTCCAGGAACAACAATGAGAAAAGCTGGCTGTGATTCTTTTTATGTTAAACTTGACTCTGTTGTATTTTCATGCAGTTGTAAAACTCTGCAGTGTTCTAAGACCCAAGAAAGAAGAAATTCATGAAAATAACTGACCCATATACAATATTTACCATATGGAACAAAAACTACTTTCAAATAATGACATTTTAACAGTTTATTTTGAAGGTTGTTTTAAAAACAAAGTTAAAGACAATCTAAGAAAAAATTGCACAGAATACACTCATTAAATAAGCATGGTGATTAAATCAAAATAAGGGAAATGTTTTCTTCTGCAATTCCGGAAATAAGTTCTGTTGTCCTGAAGGTTCTTATACTTCCAAAGGGGGGGAATCTTGGCAATTAAAGCTGCCTCTTAATCATGTAAATCTACAGTAGAAACCAAATTTTTCTGTTCTTCTTAATAAGTCAGTTTCGATCTTCAAACTGTGCCTTGTTTTTTAAAAGATATGATGCTAGAAATTCAATGGGATTTGGTGGTCTGGAAGGGAAAAGAAATCCAAAATTTAGAAATTTATATTCCAGGTGTATTAATTTAAATGTATTATTCCATAATGAAAACACATCTTTTTAAATTTAATTTTCATTTTACACTCAAAGGCCATTTGTAATAAATATGGTAAGTGAAATAGGCAAGCAAGTTAGTCAACAATATGGTTTAAAGAGACTGAGACTTTTGTATGACTTAAATCCGGTTATAAACTCAATTCTACAACACAAGTTTCAAAATGTGATTTAACATTGGGATGATGATTACTGGTCCTTACTGGAATAAGGACCTTTATAAAGGGGTCCCCAGGGAGAATTCTGGGGTGCTGACAGTACTCAGTTTCTTGATCTGACTGCAAGCTTTGTGGTATGTTTGGATTCTGAAAATTCATCAAAGCGTGCACCTATGACATATACAATTTTCTCCACAGGTAATTATCCTTCAATAAGAGAATAAAAAACAATACAGGAAAATGGCTGTAGCATCAGTGAGACAAGTGGATGAACTCCCAAAAAATGAATCAAAGGAATCAATATTCATTTGGACAAATAAGTTGTTAAGTTTTTTTTTAAGTCACCTCTATTTTACTTCAAATAATTTAAATCAATAATAACTCTAATACTGCTATCATACGGCACACCTGAGAAATTAAAACATATTTTAGAATTAAGAGATGGGAGAATGGGAATTGGAGAAAGGTGGTCAAAAGGCACACATGTCCAGTTACAAGATGAATAAGCACCAGGGATGTGACATCTGACACGATGACCGCAGCTAGCAATGCTGTGTGAGAGACTGCAAAGTTGTTGAGAGAAGAACCTAAGAGTTCTCATCACACGGAGAATTTATCATTTGTTCATTTTCCTTTTTATTGCGTCTCTGTGAGATGATGGATGTTAACTAAATGCACTGTGGTAATATCACAATATACGTAAATCAAACCACCGTGCTATATACTTTTGACTTATACAGTGATATATGACAATTATTTCTCAATAAAACGAGGAAAAAATGTTAACAGAAGATGTCATTTCCTATTTATCACTTTTCCATAGATTATTCTTGCTGAGAAAAGAAGTTGAAAGATGAAAAACTGGGTAAATCAGATATTTAAAATCAGACAATGAAAAGGCATACTTAGAATTAATTTACAATGATCTCAAAACATTCCCTTAGCATTTTAAATAGCCTTTTGAACGGACTAGACATAAACATTTTTCACATAATATTTATGGTTTCATGAATAATTTTGCCAGAATTCCTTACTTAAAAACTGTATTTAATAATTGCATGTTACTTAAAAACTTCTTCAAATTTTTCCTTCTAGCATTTAAAGTAATATCTATAATTTCTAACATATTGGGCTTCTGTAAATAAAGAACAATATAAAAGATGCCCATATTTTAACTTACAGAATTAGAGTCAAGACATATCTTGCAGTCATAAATAAATCCTCTTTTATACATATAACTTACAAAAACATTTTCTATTGGATTTGCTTATACAAAAAGAATTTAGGTAGAATTACTAAGAAAAAACATGTACAGAAAAACTGTAATGTTGCTAATAAAGAAGTATAAATCAAAATAGCTTGGCAAGAAAAGTTTCTTTCATGCTATTGGCGGCTATGACAGTGGAAGAACTTTAAGAATAAACTTTTGGACGGAAAAATGGTATTATGTGTCAAACACTGTAAAAAGAGTCATGTTCCTCAAACTAGCAATTCAATTCTTGGAAATTTATCATAAGAAATTAATGAAACAAAAGCAAAAGAGGCATGAAAATGTGCAACACAGGCTGCCTGCTAACCTATAATCACAAAGGAAATTGGACCTAAGTGCTCAACAAAAAGAACATGGCTGAGGTATTGTGATCATCTAAACTGTAATCACAAAGCCTATGTAGAGATATGGGAAAAGTTTTATATTACAGTATTAAGTAAAAAGGAGATATAAAATTACATGTACGCCATCATTGCAAATCTTTACAAATACGCATATGACCTAAGACCAGTAGAGGTAAATGAAAAGTGCCTGAATTGATGAGACTGCAGCTGATTACATTTTAATTTATTTTAAAAATTCTCTATATTGTAAAAAATAATTAAATGTAACTAATGATAACTAATGACTTTCAGTAGGGAAGTCTTTATTTTGTTTTCTCCAGGAACTCCATTTGCAGACACTATCTTACCTTTCTTTTGCAAGCACAGCCAGTCCCTGTAATAAAATAGGCACAACTGTCTGATCCAGGTAGGCACGAGTTGGCAAAGACTGGAGATCCACTTTCTGTTTTGATGACTTTTCTGCATTAATCTTCTCATTGTCTACTATCCTCTAGTGGATTCAAAAAACATGCATGCATATTACAAATAACTAGATTATTTTGAGCGCTAAACAAAAATTAATGGAAATATGACACGAGTAGAAAAGGCAAAATGAATGACCAGAGAGCTGGCGTGGTAGGGCAAATCTCTCTGCTGAAATAAAATCAGACCCATCTCTAAATTTCATTTAAGCCTTTTTTCTCTGAAGGTACCATAGTATCTCATTCTTTTGTCTTAGCTCCAGATTCTCTTCTTTCTCTTTTTCTACCCATTTAGGAGTAAATACAAGTGCTTTCTCTTTTTTTCATAAGAATACCTTCTTACAGTATGTTTTGAAAACTGTGGACATGACACTAAGTAGCACTGAATCATAGGAAGAAAGCTGGTCCTGTTTCAATTCTGTCACCACCGGGAGTTATCAAGGACAAAGTCTCACTTTGGTACTAATAGGTGTGTTACATTTTTGCAACACTTGCTAAACTCTTCTTAAGAGACAGACAGGCTTCAGGCTCATAGCCTTCCAACAGGAATAGAATATAGCTAAAATTTATCCCCAGGATTTCACATTCACTGTTTTCATGTTTATGGCTATCCTCTATCAAAATGAGAATGCTTTTCCATTTGTTTGTTTTTTAAATAAGCACATTCAGAATTTTTAAGAGTGAACAGAATAAAGAAAAAATATTAAGTAAATAATAGTCAAAAAATGAGGGAATTTACTAATTAACATGATATTTAAATGCTACTTAAGAAACAATGACTTACACTTTCTACTCTTAGGAACCCCCAAATTTTAGGTCTTTCACATAGATTCATCTGACATCCAGAGCATCAAAAACTATTGAAAAACTGTATTCTTTTACAAATCAACCATTTTAGAAATTTAGAAATAAGTGGCTATCCACAACACAAACCACTATTAAGAACACTTTCATTTAAATGAATTTTGGGGGCACCTGGAGGGCTTAGTTACTGGAGCATACAACTGTTGATCTCAGGGTTCTGGGTTCAAGCCCCATGTTGGGGGTAGAGATTACTTAAAATAAAATCTTTTTTAAAAAAAGAAATTTTGCTTCATTCATACTCAAACTGGATATAAATGATTCAATGACAACAAAGAAACATTTTCTAGACTTAATTTTTTGGACAATTTTATTTTGTAAAAAGTGGTTAAAAAAAGGCTTTTATCATATACCTACAATATATATACCATGGTTTCAAAAGACATTTTCCACAACTATGTTAGGCAACTATTCTAATTTGGCTCATGATTTTTCCACCATATTTCGAGACTTTGTAAGACAATAATGTTCTGTACTTAATGTATAAAAAAGCTATGTATTTGCTCATGGATTAAGAAACACATTGTTCCTCAGTAAATTTCAACAGATAATCCCCACATATGACAAAAACAGTCAGTTACATGACATTCCAATGCCTTCAATAAGGCGGGAATTAATTGCTTCAATTAAGCAATGCCTTATTAACACCTATATCTTATAATAAACCCCTTGACCAAATCCTCTCTTTTTTTCATTCAAATATTTAATGAATATCCACTATGTGCCAACTGCTATGCTTAATTTTAGTTAAGCCCAAATCTTGCATTAATCTATCTACCTACCTATATAAATTATCCCCCCACCAAAAAAAAGGTATAAGGTGTTAATGGTTTAGAACAATGATCACACACACACAAAAAAAATCATGAAAAAAAAAAAAAAAGGTGAGCCCTATGATTGTCCTAGGTTACTACTTCCTACCTAGAAAACTTATAGTATGCAATGCAGAAAGAACCAAGGCAGAGCCCAGCAGTCTCCCTGAGCTGAGAAGACATACTTGAAACTTCAGGGAGAGCAAGACAACTAGAATTTACAGGACAGTGTACTGAAGAGCATACGGAAAGGAGAGAGATGGGCAGAAAGACACTGAAGAGACTGCTTTAAAGTCTTTAGATGAGTACTTATCAGTGCATGGATGTGGGGTAACTATCTAAGGCCAAGGGAAAAAAACACCTGGAATGAGCAGGTGAGAGAATCCCTGAAGCTCACACAAGACCAGTCGTTCCTGTTCTTGTGACACAAAACTAAAAAACCACATAAAATATGGAGCACTGGGGGAGATGCCAGAAGAGGATACTAGGCCTAAATTAAAGGTGAGTCTGGTCCCACCAAGCAAAGCTTAAAGCAAACCTCAAAGGAATCAAATTGTTTCTCAGTAACGTAACCGTGTCCTAGAATCAAGCTCAAGAATATTTGCATGGAGGAGGGCACTTGTGGGGATGAGAACTGAGTGTTATGTGGAAACTAATTTGACAATAAACTATTTGTGTAAAAAAAAAAAAAAAAAAGAATATTTGAAGAAATACAAAAATAACCAGTGCCCAGCAAGGAAAAAATGCATAATGCCCAGCCTCCAGTAAGAAATCACCAGGCAGGGGGCGCCTGGGTGGCTTAGTCGGTTAAGCGTCCGACTTTCGCTTGGGTCATGATCTCGCGGTTCGTGGGTTCGAGCCCGTGTCGGGCTCTGTGCTGACTGCCAGCTCAGAGGCTGGAGCCTGTTTCAGTCTGTGACTCCCTCTCTGTCTGACCCTCCCCTGTTCATGCTGTCTGTCTCTCTCTCCCCTAGAAATAAATAAAACATTTAAAAAAAAAAAAAAAGAAAGAAAGAAATCACCAGGCAGACAAAGAAGAAGGAAACTACTACGCATAATGAGGGAAAAAATTTAATCCACAGAAAGAGACTCAGGAATGATATAGATGATAGCATATTAATCAGTTATTATAATATATTCCACATCTTCAAGAAAAGAAAGGAACACATAAATAAATTAAGCTAACAATATTTTAAAATATTTGAAGAAATAATGGCCGAAAGTTTTCCAAATTTCATGAAAACTCTAAACCCACAGATCCAAGAAACTCAATGAATCCTACGCACAAGATACATAAAAATAATTAAAAAAAAAACTACACCAACACACATCACAATCAAATTATTTAAAACCTGTAATAAAATTAAAAGCACTAAGAGAAGAGACATTAAATATGGAGAAGCAAAGACAGAAAGATTGCAGATTTCCTGTCAGAAATGTCAGCCAAAAGATGGTAGAGCAAATCTATACCCAGTGAAAATATTCCAAAAATAAAAACAAAATAATAATAATAAAAAATAAAAATAAAGACAAATTAATGCCTTTTTCAGATACTCAGAAGCTTAACAAATTCCTTATGGGCAGACCTACACTATAAAAATTGTTAAAAGAAGCCCTTGGGGCGCTTGGGTGTCTTAGTCAGTTAAGTGTCCGACTTTGGCTCAGGTCATGATCTCATGGGTCGAGCCCTGCATTGGGCTCTGTGCTGACAGCTAGTTCAAGAGCCTGGAGCCTGCTTCAGATTCTGTGTCTCCCTCTCTCTCTGACCCTCCCCTGCTCACGCTGTCTCTCTCTCTCTCTCACAAATAAATGAAACAAACAAACAAACAAAAAAGAAGCCCTTAAGGCGGAAGGAAAATGATACCAGATGGAAATCTAGATCTACACAAAGGAATGAAGAGTTAAGATGGTAAATATGGTAAATGGTTAATATGTGGGTAAGTGTGAAATATTCCTTTTTCTTATTGTTTAAATCTCTTTAAAGGCAATTAACTTAAAAAAAAAAAAACACAATGAGGGGCCCCTGGGTGCACAGTCAATTAACGGAGCGACTCTTGATTTTGGCTCCAGTCACAATCTCACAGTTCAAGAGGTTGAGCCCTGATCCAGCTCTGTGCGGACAGTGAGCCTACTTGGGATTTTCTCTAATTCTTTCTCTTTCCTCCACCACCGTTTGCATTCTCTGTCTTTCAAAAATAAATAAATAAATGTAAAAAAATAAAAATAATGAATTATAGTATTTATGAGATATGTAGAAATAAGGTATATAACAATAGCACAAAGGACAGTTGAGAGAAAATGGGAGAACACTGTTGTAAGGTTCTTACACTATACACCAAAAGTAATAATACCAGTTGATAATAAATTGTTAAGTTAGACTTGCATGCTGTAAACCATAAAGCACCCAATAAGAAATGAAGGAAATAAAATAAAATGGAATAATAAAACAGAAAGTAGCAGCAGCTGTAGTGGTTTCCAGACTCTCAGATATCACAAACAACAAATTAAAAATTACACAATGATTGAAGGGACCAACATAGGGAAAGATACTCTATTCTCCCAAGTAAAAACTTACACATAAATAAATAATTTTACTACCACCATTAATTCATGAGAGAATGGGCATTTTAAAATTATAAAAGCAGGAAAACCAATCACCGAACAATGTATCATTATCAGCTACTTCCTTGGCTCATTTATTTTCTCACCTTACTATGGAAATTGGTCTGAGGACTTGAGAGAAAGGTTTTGGGAATCACTGCTCTACTGTATCATGGCTTTGCCTTCATATACAAGCACCATCAAGAAAATATTGTGCTGATGCCTTAAAAAAAGTTTCTTAAAGGAATAGAACACAATGTGGTATAGCATATCTTCATCAGATTCTATTGAAGGCTACATTACAGGGCAGGTAGGTGGCTCAGTCAGTTGAGTATCCAACCCAATTTTCGCTGGGGTCACAAACCCAGGGTTGTGAGATCAAGCCCCATATTGGGCTCCACACTCATTGTGGAGCTACTTGAAATTCTCCTTCTTGGGGCACCTGGGTGGCTTAGTCGGTTGAGCGTCCGACTTTCACTTAGGTCATGATCTCGCGGTTCGTGGGTTCGAGCCCCGTGTCGGGCTCTGTGCTGACTGCCAGCTCAGAGCCTGGAGCCTATTTCAGAGTCTGTGTCTCCCTCTCTCTCTGGCCCTCCTCTGCTCATGTTGTCTCTCTCTCTCTCTCCTAGAAATAAATAAAAATTAAAAAAAAAAAAAGAAATTCTCCTTCTCTCTTTCTGTCCCTCTCCTCCGCTCCTACACTCTCTCTCAAATAAAAAAAAAAAAATCTATAAAGGAATCATCATTAGGAAAAAAAGACTACATTATGAAAAGAGACAGATTCTCTTCTTAATATTGACATCAAATCCAGAAACATTCTTAGCAATTCTTTAAGGCACAGGGTGGTTATTCCATTCCAGGGAACTCTAGGAGCTGGTCAAGATCATCAACACGACTTAATTGTATCTCAAAAGTGTCAACCTGCCTACCTTTAACACACAGCTCCTCCACTTATTTCCTGGTGACCTTACACAAGTTACTCAACTTCTCTGAGCTTTATAGGGCGGAACATACAGGCAAATTACTTACGAGTGTGCCTCATACACAGTTAAAATAAAGAAATAGTAGTAGCTGCTACTATTATTATTTTGCTAGGAAATACTCCTGTACCCATTATCCAAACTTAATCACTGGCAAGGTCTTTCCCTATTTTTTTCCTCCCCCAATAAAACACACATCTCATGGAGGCCTCTATTTTCCTAACCAAACCCAACCAGCTTTGGCTAATTCACCGCTTTAGCATTTACTCATTCATTTACAAAATAACTTCTACTTGTTTTAATTTTGTTTTTATTTATTCTTGAGTGAGACAGGGGGTGAGTGGGGGAGGGGCAGAGAGAGAGGGAGACACAATCTGAAGCAGGCTCCATGCTCTGAGCTGTCAGCACAGAGCCCCCAAATAGGGCTCAAACTCATGAGCTATGAGATCATGACCAGAGCTCAAGTCGGATGCTTAACCACTGAGCCACCCAGGCACCTCTAACTTCTACTTTTAAACAACTTCCTAGCACTTGCATGCAAAAGTCCTATGAAAGTATATCTTCTTGTGTTGTTTTTCCTGTGTACTCTTTGAATTCAGACTTAACTGTGTAAGACAAAAATAATGTCTATTATGTGTGTTATAGCTTCCAATGGCATCTACTACTGAACGCAAAAAAAAAAGAAAGAAAATCATTCATTCCACCAGCACATTATTCTGCTTCAAAGATAATGGGTGTAATTTTAATGTGCAATTTTTCCAAAGAATATCCTAACAGATTCATTAATAGCCACCAAGCAAAAACGATTCTAACAGTCTCCATTAGCAATGCATGTTTGTTTCTGTTTATCACTTTCAGAAGTTCACCCCCTTGACTCAAAAGTAATTTGGACTTCTGTATACCACGAAGCATTAGTACCGCTAATAAAACAAGCTACCCATAATTTGATACTATTTGGTTTAAGGTGATAAAAGTTTCCCCTTGTGCAAAGCAACCTAGTAAAAATGGATTCCAAGTTTTCTTCAGCTCATAAGAGACGCTCAGAAACGGCAAAAGAACTGGGAGAATTACCTCGACATTGTCTGTGAGACCGTACTCAGAGTGAGGATTTTCTGCAACCTAGAAAACAAAACACAGGTCACTGAGACATGAGCCACCCCTTCTTGCTGCACACCACCACCCTGAAGCCAGGGCCTCCTGGTACCTGCGTCTGTCCCTCCAGCATCTGCTCTGGCTCCATGGCGGACCCTGCAAGTCACAATCCCCGGAAACCAGTCTTGGAAAACAAGAAGAACCGTGAGTTACCCGGGAGATTTCAACATGAAGATGCCAGGATGGAGTCCAGCCCAGACCCGACCCCGCCCCTCACCCCCACCTGGGCGCGGGAGCACCCGGTGCAGTAGAGGAGCAAGGTGGGACAGTCCAAGACAGGGCGCCCGCATCAGGTCCGGAAGCTCCGCGGTAGTCCCAAGAACCTAGAAGAAGTGGGAAAGGGGGGAAAGGGAGCTGATTACCCGCGCCCAAGCCGCTGGTTCTTAAGAGCCCTGCACCGCGCCACCAACTCCCAGCACAAACCGCTTCAGCCGTAAGTGACGGATGTCGCACAACTGCCGCGCCTGCGCAGAACTCCCCAGCGGGTCTGGGGCGGGGAGGAGTCTGGACCTGTACCGACTCTACGTTGCTCTGTGCGGTCCGCAGAGTATCCTGGTCAAAATTTGGCCCAGGAGGTTGCGAGAGACTCGTTCTTCAACCTGCCCACTCAAGGCAAGAGCCAACCCAGCTGCAGACCCAGTGACCTCCGCAACTGGAAGGAGCTCGGCCCCCCGGTTTGCGGTGCTGCCTGAGAGCTGCTGCCGAAGCTCTTCCGCGCTGAAGCGAAATCGCCCACCCGCTGGGTGGTTTTTATAAAAAAAAAAAAACAGACCTAAGCTAAGGAGTCTACGAAATATTGTCAGTGTTTTACTCTAAACAGGTGGGGGAAGACGCAGTGTCTAGGGATTTCATGGTAAGCTCTGATCAAGCTCTTAAATCTGTGAATATGCGATGTTATTAATGCTATCTTACATTTGTATCAAAATTAGCAAAAAGCAACCTGCTTTCCAAAGTGTGATACTATTGATACTGTTGTATTTGTAAAAAACACAAAGGATAATTTGCCTCCTACATACAATTTGTAAATAGCAAACAAGATTGTTGTAATTCCACTAAATTCCATTTATTTTAATGTAAATAAAAGTGATACGCTAAAGTTCCTACCTTTCATTCAACAGTCCCATTTGTAATTGCACTTGTAATATGAAAATTTGAAAACTTCCTATTAGCTACTTGGAGACAAATATGTCGTATCAATATAAAAGAATGTAAACTATTAAAAGGCATTAGACTAGAAATACAAAATATTTATAATTATACTATTAAGTTTTGAAAAAGGTAGACTACAACTATATTTTGCTACTCTGCAAAAACTGACTGGATAAAGATCTGAAATAAATTTGTTTAGTAACTAGACTTGTGAGTACATTTTTAAAATTTAATTTTGTAATGCATACTTGATTAGCATTGTAATTGGTGGTAGGTACCATATGGCACTTTGAGGATTTTTCACGTATGATTGATGCAAAGATGTGGATGCATAGGTATAGTATATAGAAATTGACTACTGCATATATTAACTCAAGATTAAATGCTTCTCAGGAGTGGGAAATAATAGCAAATAGGTCTAGAGAATAGTTGGAGAAACTTAATAGTTATGTGTGTTGCTATATTATAATATATCCATACATTTCCCAAAACACAATAGGCACTCAGTAAATATTTCCAAATTCCAAGAATTAACTGAGAGCTAATTTATATTTTCTAAATACAAACAGTTTTAGTAAAATGAGAAGTTAGACTGAGCTCATTCAGGGCAGGGATCTTGTCCTATATAACTTCATAAGGTTCACAGCATACATGGAGTTGATTCACAGTCAAAGCCGAATATGAATATATATGCTGACACCACTAAAGGCTATATATCTTTGTGTATTTGTGTGTATTTTATATATATGTATTATATACACATATGTGCTGCTCCCTTTGGTAAATACACACAAACACACACACAATTAACAGCCAGATTTCTCTCAGTCTAGAAAAGACTTATAAGTGTGGTTTACAAAATCTTCTCTATAATTTTTACATTTAGAACATTTTAAAAAATTCAGAGAACAAGACTTAGCTGCAGAGGGATGGGAGGAAAACATGACACCTACAGATGATTTAAATGAATTATCAAGAAAGTGATACGAAGTGTAGTTACTTGGAGATACTGCCAAATGCTGAGTTCTTATATGAAATTAAAGATTTTAAAGAATATGGGCCCTGAGAACCATGATTATGACAGAAATTTGCAATAATGTGTACTCTCTAGAGAGGGATAAATGAAAAGAATGAGAAAAACATATAACTCTCATTTGGACTTGTAGTACCAAGCTTAGCTCAGGATCCTCTCATCTGCTTCTATTATGTCCTTCTATTACAGCGCTTACCTTATTCAGCCTTATATATTGTTTGCAGTCAAACACAATTAGACTTTTTAGTTCACCAAAAGGGAAAATCTTACATTCATCTTTCTATTTGTTTCTTATATTCAGTAAATATTTTTTTCAAAAGAAGTGAATTTATAGGGAAGGCAAGCATTTGTACCAAAGCACTACTCTAGACTTTCTGTTTTGGGTTTTTAGGGAGATAGTCATTTAGAGATTCTAGAACTAGAATTCTAGAATCTTGAATCATAAAGAAAAATACTGTGCTTCAACCCCTTCTTATAGACTTGGTGCAAGTTCCATTTATAAAATATTAACCTATTAGATGATACCTATTTAGGAATAATACAATATGTGTAGTAGAGAACACTTGATTTGGGATTAGATGAATATCAGAACTGGTTGGTTCCTTCACTTGTTTGTCATGCGAAGTAAGCAAGTAGTGAAGTAAGCAAGTAGTTGAACTCTTCTGAGCTTCATGTTTTTTCACATACAGATAAGGATAACAGTTCTTCATAGAGAGGATCAAACGAGATAAAACAGAAGAAACTACTTTGTGTGAAGATATATAAGTGAAACATCCTATTTTTTTTAATGTTTTATTTATTTCTGAGAGAGACAACGTGAACAGGGGAGGGTCAGAGAGAGAAGGAGACACAGAATCTGAAGACAGTCTCCAGGCTCTGAGCTGGCTGTCAGCACAGAGCCCGATGCAGGACTCAAACCCACAAACCGTGAGATCGTGACCTGAGCCGAAGTAGGACACTTAACTGAATGAGCCACCTAGGTGCCCCTGAAACATCCTATTTTATCTACATCTAACTACTACTTCATTATAAAAATATGTTCTACTTTTTTGTTGTTTCTATTCTTTTTTCTTTTGATTTGTGAGAAAGTGCTCAGATAAAGAGCATGATTCAGCATACACATATACACACACAAACACAAATGTCTTTGCAGAGGAATACATAGAATTTACTGGATGTAAATAGGCCTTCCTGAGAATAGTCTGTGCACAGGGACACCAACCACCTTTGAAGAAGACCTAGAAATCAATATTCCAGATTTGCTTAATCACTTTCCAAGGAAGTATCTTTTGGTGGTTAATATTAGGAGACAACTACTCTACCCATAACTCCTTTGTCCCCCTACCAAACCCCATGCCCAAGCTCCCTTACCACCATCCTCATCTCAGAAATGTTGATATGCCAAGGAGAATGGCAAGTGGGCTTTTAAAAGACATGCATAGACTGTGCTGAGATTTTTTCATGATACAGACATGATCTTAGCAATGAGAGTAATAAAAATAAAAAAGCTAAACTTACTATAATTTCCAGCCCATAAATTGTCGATTATCTCTCTCCCATTTCACATAAGAGGTTGATTATATTTAGATTTTTCCTCGAAATTTCCTAAATGACTTTCAGGGTTTTTTTTTTTTTTTAAATAAATTTTTTAAAACATTTATTTATTTTTGAGAGACAAAGTGTGAGCAGGGGAGAGCAGAGGGAGACACAGCATCCAAAGCAGACTCCAGGCTCCGAGCTGTCAGCCCAGAGCCCGACGCGGGGCTCGAATTCATGAACCGCCAGATCATGACCCGAGCCGAAGTCGGCAACTTAACCAACTGAGCCACCCCAGGTGCCCCGATTTTCAGTTTTTTTTAAAGTGTTGACTTTTAGGGTCACGTGGCTAGCTCAGTTCAAAGAGGATGTGACTCTTGATCTCAGAGTTGTGTGTTCAAGCCCCACATTGAGTGTAGAGATTACTTAAAAATAAAATCTTTAAAAAAAAAAGTGTTGATTTTATGCTTTATGTTTTCCTTTCACAATCCAAATAACGTAAATGTACGTTTATAAATAGATCATGGGCTATTAAGTAATAAGTATAATATTTAAGTTTCACATGTTTTAATTTTAAGACACCAGAGCCATTCCATATTAATATATGTTGAATTCATTTCTCTTTCCCTTTTTTTTTTTTTTCGTAATGTCTACTCCCAACATGGGGCTAGAAATCACCATTTTAAGATCAAGAGTCATGGGGCGCCTGGGTGGCTTAGTCAGTTAAGCGTCCGGCTTTTGCTTAGGTCATGATCTCACGGTTTGTGGGTTCGGGCCCCGCGTCGGGTTCTGTGCTGACTGCCAGCTCAGAGCCTGGAGCCTGTTTCAGTCTGTGACTCCCTCTCTCTCTGACCCTCCCCTGCTCACGTTGTCTCTCTCTCTCTCTCTCTCTCTCTCCTAGAAATAAATAAAACACTTAAAAAAAAAAAAAGATCAAGAGTCATATGCTCTGACTGAGCCAACCAGATGTCCCCAAAACTTTTCTTTTTTAAAAAATTTTTTGATGTTTTTTATTTCTGAGAGAGAGAGAGACAGCATGAGCAGGGGAGGGTCAGAGAGAGAGGAGGATACAGAATCTGAAACAGGCTCCAGGCTGAGCTGTCAGCACAGAGCCCGACATGGGGCTTGAACCCACAAACTGTGAGATCATGACCTGAGCTGAAGGCGGATGCTTAACTGACTGAGCCACCCAGGTGCCCCAAAACTTTTATTTTCTTAAAGATAAACTTGGTCAGTAAGACAGAAATTGGTAGTTAAGTCACCTAATTTTAATACCAGATTATTATGTAAAATGTTTCTCTGTAGTAACAATGCATTGATGATGTATTCATATATGAAAGAATGCAGTAAAAAAAAAATGCATTAGAAGTCCAACTAGGGAAAAGTCCAACTGGGTTCAGTTACCCTGTGAAATGATTTACATATTCTACCCCATAATACTCTAATCTCTTGTAAGGTAAATACAATTATCCCCATAAAATAAGATAATAAAATTGATTCAGAAAACTGTCACATAACATTACATACTTACGTGGCTAGTTGAAATTTTAACCCACACCTACCTAATTCTAAAGGTGGTGCTCCTAGCTATGCATAGAGGACAAATGTATCAGTATGCTTTGGGATTCCAGTAACAAATCTGAACTCGTTTGTTAAACAAGCAAGATTTTTGAGTAACAACTGAAAATCCCAGGAGTAAAAAGGTGAGTACCTAATACATGTTGGTCAGTGGGTGCCAAGTAGAAACCCAAGCACTGAGTTTGAGTGTTGTGGTGGACAATATTGTTGTCAGAACTCATTGCTGGAGGAATTAAGTGTGTTCTGTGTGACTCTACCACGAGAAGACTCTTGGAAGCTGGCACCTAGTTTTCTCCAGACTTTGCCCCATGTGGCTTTTTCCCTTCACTGATTTTGCTGTGCCTCCTTTTGCTTTAATAAATCATAGCTGACTATATTCTGAGTCCTATGAGTCCTTCTAGCAAATCAGGAGGTGAACTTGGGGATCTTAAACTCTCCAGGAATTTAAGATAAATATAAATTAGAGTGCCTGCCCTCATAAATTTGTTTTCTAGTTCATTTATATTAGATATATATACATATAAATGATATGTTTAAATGATAATATAATAACTGATTAAAGGTTAAGATGAATGATATAGAAAATTCTGAAGAAGTTCAGGTGAGGTTGAGATATATCTAAAGAGGTGCATTTGGAGCGTTATTAACAAAGAATATTTAAGCAAAGCTGGGAAGAGCAGGAAGACAGAATACAGACTGAAATGCTAATGAGGAGAGTAAATGGAGAAACTTAGATATCTTTACCAGAATATAGGATTTGAGCTAAACTGACAAAGTAGAGAGGGTGATCTCAAGGATAAAGAAGGCTTGCTGAAACCACTGCAGTCGGCTTAAAAACAGACAAGTCCATTGGCGTGCCCCAACACTCACTGGGTGCTAACAGTTCCCATTACCTTGCTTTTCATGTGTGCTAAACATGCCCTGCCTACCATAAATATAGAAATGTAATAGTGTATTTCTATAACCAAGTACTTAGAGGGATGATTGAATGTACTCTCTCATAATCATCATAATTTAATGGCCATTTCAAATTCTGCATTAGCTGCCTCTGCTTATGCTTCCAGATTCACAGCTTTAAAACTCAAGTTGAGCAGGTTAGGTAACACTTTGTACTCTTACACCTACTACTATTTCAAAACTATGAGCTCATTCACACTTTCACTAAGAACAAATCCTCTGTAAAACAGAGGATTTCAAACTGGTGTCTCAGTTTTGTTTGGGTTTGTTTGTTTTTAAGTTTTTTATATATTTTTTAATGTTTTATTTATTTCTGAGAGAGAGAGAGAGAGAGAGCATGAGCAGGGGAGAGGCAGAGAGAGAGAGGGAGACACAGAATCTGAAACAGGTTCCAGGTTCTGATCTAGCTGTCAGCACAGAGCCTGATGCGGGGCTCGAACTCATGAACTGTGAGATCATGACCTGAGCTGAAGTTGGACGATTAACCAACTGAGCCACCCAGGTGCCCCTTGTTTTTAAGTGTTGAGCCCACATCTCCTCAGCTATAGATTTCACATAAAAACTGAGAATTCTGTTTTCTCTTCATATGTTTTAAAAATCTGGCAACAGTACACCAATATTCTTTTTTTTTAAATTATTTTTTAATGTTTACTTATTTTTGAGAGAAAAAGAGACAGAGTATGAGTGGGGGGAGGGGCAGAGAGAGAGAAGACACAGAATTTGAAGCAGGCTCCAGGCTCCCAGCTGTCAGCAGCTTGACGTGAAGCTCAAACTCACACCATGAGATCATGACCTGAGCCAAAGTTGATGCTTAACTGACTGAGCCACCCAGGTGCCCCAGAACTTCACATATTCTTGAAAGGCAAAAATCAGCTGTAGCTGATTAATAGCTGTCCTGTTTCACAAGGGGATGTTACTCTGATTTCTCATAAATTTCATCATTCATAGTGTACATACATTTTTGAATTCCATACCCACACCTGGAACTCCTATTATATGTCTCACCACTGTTGCTAGTTGCTACTTGAGTTTTTTAGTTACTGTATTAGATAATAAATCTGATTTTATTCCCTCCTATAATCTTGGCACCTTACTCATTGCCTGGCATGCTATCAGTGCTTAATATCTATTCGTTGAACAAGTAAATGAATAAAATACACCAAATGTGGACTCAATACAGAGAAATGATTAATTGCCCATGATTATGTTTTTGCTTAACAGCAATAGGATAATATATCTACTGTTACTGTACTCCTCCCTTTCTCATCTCCAACCATGTCTTTTGTTTCCCCTAAATTTTCTGAAAAGAGGTCCTTAATATGTGTCATTGAGATAATCCAGTATCTCTCAAGCTGAAGGTTTGAGGAGTTCCTTAGAAGAGAAGTAGAGTTAAAATAGCCAAAAAACTATCTGGTGATAGTCACTTTGTAAATAAGTTAATGGGCTAAAGTGATAAAATGACCAAATGTCCTGGATTAGTTAGCACAGTACTCAGCTCCTCCTTTTTGTCCTGGTGAAACTGGCCCAGATTCCATTCAAGATTAAGTGTCCTACAGTCCTTACCATCTGCAAACTGGGAGGCTGTCACACTGTAGGTTAAATGGCTGAAACGTTTAGGACCTTCAGTCCAGCAGATTCTAAGGCCAGAATAACAACCAGGCACTATTCTTCTTGAAACAAATTTAGGGAGATGTCAATTCAGAAAATGGATTTGGCTGGGGTATAATTCCAAGCAGCAGAAGATGTGGATTGAGTTTACTAAAAATTGAGATCCCAGGAAAGTCTGATTTCTGAAACAGCACTGTAGGTGTAAAAGACAGAAACAAAATTTATTGAGGCCTTTTACATCATTGATATTATGCTGGAAGTTTTAAGTGAATTATTTCATTTTGTAATTTAATTCTTTTATTTTATTTATTTTTGAGAGAGAGAGAGAGAGATAGCATGAGCAGGGGAGGGTCAGAGAGAGAGGGAGACACAGAATCCGAAGCAGGCTCCAGGCTCTGAACTAGCTGTCAGCACAGAGTCTGATGCGGGGTTCGAACCCACGAACCGTGAGATCATGACCTGAGCTGAAGTCGGATGCTTAACTGACTGAGCTACCTAGGCGCCCCTGTAATTTAATTCTTAGTCCACTCATTTTACAGAGGAATTAACTAGTTGAAGAACATGTTTCACATTACACAGCTAATGACTGGCAGAACCAGCACACCAAATCTGTCTTTCTGACTCTCAATCCCATATTTTTACCATCCAAAAAATTGGCAAAGGTATATTGACACAGTCGATATTAAGCACAAGTGAACAGCAGAGACCTAGCAAGCAGGAGGCCAGAGGCCAGAGACTCAACACCTGGACGCCAAGGATTAAAAAAAAAGAAAGAAAAGAAAAAGATCACTCCTGCTCTAGAGGCTGAATATATATTTATTTCATAATTAATAACATATAAACTATATAAAAACATTTTTTTGGAAGCCTAGACTTTTATCTTAACTCCCTGAGTAGTATGTATCATTAATATGTGACGTTTGGGCAAGTAACGGACTGCTAGAGCTTCAAGTTCCTTATTTTTAAAGACAGACAATAATGCTTAACTCAAATAGTGATGGTTGAATGAGACAGTATAAATTAACCTGCTTAGCTCAGGATATGGAGTCAATAGCTATTAGTACTAGTACTAGTCATCATCATCATTGTTTCTGTCTCCTTAAAATAAGTGTGTTAATTTACCCCATGATTAAAAGTAAGAAGGTTTTTGTGATTCAGCAAAAATGGTTGGGAAATGTTTTCGGAGAGGAATAACTCATCTATGATTTAACCTGAGATAAAAGGAAATTCTACAGGGGCACCTGGGTGGCTCAGTCGGTTAAGCATCCGACTTCAGCTCAGGTCATGATCTCATGGTTTGTGGGTTCGAGCCCCATGTCAGGCTCTGTGCTGACAGCTAGCTCAGAGCCTGGAGCCTGTTCGGAGTCTGTGTCTCCCTCTCTCTCTGACCCTTCCCTGTTCACACTGTCTCTCTCTCAGAAATGAATAAAACATTTAAAAAAATTAAAAATAATAAAAAAAGGAAATTGTACACATCATTGCTATGGTTATTTGCAAAGATGGCCACAACAATTCCATACAGAAGTTCCCCCTTTGCAGTGTGAATTTGTCACTCCTCCATCAAGTGTAGAATTTATTTTCCCATATCTTGCCTTGGAGTTGACCTTGCAATTTGCTTTGATGACAGCAGAAATGACAATGTGCAGGGGCGCCTGGGTGGCTCACTTGGTTAAGTGTCTGACTTCAACTCAGGTCATGATCTCACAGTTGGTGAGTTCGAGCCCCGCATCAGGCTCTGTGATGACAGCTCAGACTCTGTAGCCTGCTTGAGATTCTGTGTCTCCCCCTCTCTCTGCTCCTCCCTTGCTCACACTCTGTCTCTCTCTCAAAAAAATAAATGAACATTAAAAAACAATAACAATAAACAAACATAAAAAAAAGAAATGACCATGTGCAGCTGTGAGGTTTAGGCTTTAAGAGAACTTGCAATTCTACTCATGCTCTCTCTCTCTTTTTTAAAATTATTTTTCTAATGTTTATTTTTCAGAGTCAGAGAGACAGAGCACGAGTGGACAGTGAGGGAGACACAGACCCCAAAGCAGGCTCTAGTCCCTGAACTGTCAACATAGAGCCTGACACAGGACATGAACCCACATGCCGTGAGATCATAATCTGAGCTGAAGTTGGACACTTTAACCGACTGAGCCACCCAGGCACCCCTCCACTCTTGCTCTCTTGAAAGCCAGATGCTATGTAAAGAAGTCTGGAATATCAGACACATGCCCCAGCGAACAGCTACCACCACCATCTGGACATGTGAGTGAGGATAGCTTGGCCACCAAGGCCCAATCAAGCCATCAGATGACTAACATCCACATGAATGACCCTAGGCAAGGCCAATAGAAGAGCTGCCTGTTAAAGTCAGCCCAAATTTCTCATTTAATTTCTATTCACACAGAATCATGTGTAAATAAATGGCTGTAATCTTAAGTCACTAAATTTTTGGAGTTGTTTATTACACAGCAACAGATATTTACAACAATTACCTGTTTGACTGAGTTTCAAATTATTAAAAACATGCACATGTTTATTTATTTTTTTGCTTATTTATTATTTGCACATGCACAAACAAGGGAGGGGCAGAGAGAGAGGGAGACACAGAATTGGAAGCAGGCTCTAGGCCCCAAGCTGTCAGCACAAAGCCCGATGTGGGGCTCAAACCCATAAACCATGAGATCATCACCTGAGCTGAAGTCAGATGCTCAACCAACTGAGCCACCCAAGCACCCCTTAAATTATTGATATTTATTAAGTGAGTACTATAAGCAAGGCATCAGGCTAGGTGCAGAAAGTAAGCCAAAATGGGTAAGGTTGGCCACTGCCTTGAAATAAGTTTGTCATCTATACAAGGGGTGATAAAGTATTTAAATAACTATCACACAAGGCAATATATTAGAAGAGTCATAGAGGAACACAACCAAATTGTCATAAGAATTAAAAAATAGGATCATTTCTGCTGGAGGTGATAAGAGAAGGATTTATTGAAAAGATAACATTACAGGGGTACCTGGGTGATGTAGCCGGTTAAACATCTGACTTTTGGTTTCAGCTCAAGTCATGATCTCATGGTTTGTGGGACTGAGTCCCATGTGGGGCTCTGTGCTGACAGTATGAAGCCTTCTTGGAACTCTCTCTCTCTCTCTGCCCCTCTCCCCTGACATAAATATTAAAAAAAAGAAGGAAACATGACCATTAAGCCATGAGGGATTTTTTGACAGTGGAAATATGAGGAGAAGCAATTCTATGGGGAAAAAAAGGAGCCAAGGATAACTGTGGTCCTAGGAAAGAGAAATGAATGTTTACAAACTTGACAGTAATTCATTTCAGTGGATTATAGTATATGTGTAGAGGTGAGAGAACCATTGTTTATTCAACAACTATCCAGCAGCAGCTTCATTCCAGGTACCTCTCTGTTATTATGTAATAGATGTGAAAGCTGAGTCACTCACTAGTCCAAGATCATAGAAAGTGGTGGAGCAGGGATTTTAATGCAATCAACCTGACTCCAGATTTACTCTACTCTATGCCATATCTTGGCAAGTTAAAAAGTTGTTTAAGGAAAAACAAAAACAAAACTGGCACCAAACTAAATACCCATCAACAGTTAAATGGTAAATTGTTGCAAATTCATATAGTGGAATACCACATAGCAGTGAAAATAAATGTACTATACTTATACAAATCAGCAAGGAGTTATCACATACACTTAACTATTGAGCAGAAAATAGCTAATTAAGAATACATGTAGGGGCGCCTGGGTGGCTTAGTCAATTGAGCATCCGACTTTTGCTTAGGTCATGATCTCCCGTTTGTGGGTTCGAGCCCCGCGTCGAGCTCTGTGCTGACTGCCAGCTCGGAGCCTGGAGCATTCCCTCTCTCTCTCTGACCCTCCCCTGCTCACTCTGTCTCTCTCTCTCTCCTAGAAATAAATAAAACATTAAAAAAAAAAAAAAGAATACATGTGGTATGTTTGCATTTGCATAAGATGAAAACCAGGCAAAACTATACAATACATTGTTTAGAAATACATACAGACATTGCAAAACTAAAATGAAAGGCAAAGGAACAGTGAATACAAAATTCAGGACAGTGGCTTCCTTGAGGGGGGGAATGAGATTGAGATTAGGGAGGGGCTCACAAAGTGCTTCAAGGAACTGGTCACAGTAGTTTTTCTTAAACTAGATGCTGTTTGTTTTATTATTTTTCTTTGTACATATAAGTTATATACATCTTGTTTACACGATACATGTATAAATATAATGGACTTCACATAACAACAAGAGTACTATGGGGTTCAAAAGAGAAAAGTCAGGAATTGAAATTAACCAGATGTGAAAGAGAAAATATTTCAGAATGAGGAATTGGCACAAGCACAGAGGCAGCAAAAGGGGTGGGGAGCAGTTGGAGAGAAACGGGGTAAGTCAATTTTGCAATAACCTATGTTTATAGGGAAGTAGGTGGGAGAAAATTAGACAAAATTGTGGTCAGAATATGGAGATTCTTGGAAGCTGGCTTGAAGCATTTATAAACCTCACTCTGTCAACAATGGGTGGGGACCTTATCAGTTAGGATTCCTTAATTTTAGGCAACAAGAAACAACTATGGCTAACCCAAGTAAAAAGAAAAGGAGAGAGAAAAAAAGAAAGATAGATGGAGAAAGGGAGAGGAAGAAACAGAGAAAGAGAGATAGACTGAATAGTTTATTGGATAGGTTACACTATCAAGTGACTAATCCAGGAACTTGGCAGTTCTGGGATCTCAAAGAGATGAACTGATAGATTAGCTCTTTACAGCACTCAATCCCTACTACCTTTTATCCCAGTGTGTCCATCCAGATTCTGGTTTCTAGGAGAGTATATTAACCTCATGTTTCCACTTCTGTGATCTGGGAGACTGGGTTCAGTGCTTGCAGCTCATTGGAATACAGGCAGCAGAAATGGGTAGATAGTTCCTCAAAGGAAGGGACATCCAGTAGATTAAAAAAAAAAAAAAGGCCCAGTCTGGATTCCTCAGTAAACTGTGGGATGATTACTGTGCAAAACCTAGGACTGTCCCTATTCAAACTAATTCATTCTTCAAAATATACATCTAAACACATACTAATTAAACCTTCAGAATCGTTCACTTCATTCCATCGAGCAAACATTTTTGTTTTCGGTGACCTTGAGTTTATACGTCTCTACAATTGCTTCCCTCTCACATAATAATTCTCAGATTGGTATCCATTACCTTTTTTTTCTTTTTAATACAAAGTAGGATCATATCACACTGGTCGGTAATTTTCCATTTTCACTTAATACCTTATGGACAACTTCCTTTATCAGTATATGTCGGCCCGCCTCATTCTTTTTTAAACGGTCTACAGAATTATATATGGGTATTCCAAAATGCATTTGATCATTTTCCTATAGATGGACATTGACATTGTTTTCACGGTACCCATTACTTTTGAAATGGAACACAGGTGAACCATCCCCGGCGTCAGACCTGCAGAAAATACTGAAAGAAATATAAGAAAACGATGACAATGCAAGATAGGAGCCTTGCAAACTAGCAGAGCGACCCCAAGCCGCAGAAGCTGTACCCACCGAGAGTTGCTGACCAAGGTTCCCCGCTAAGGAGCTGCGGGGGACAGCGCTGTCAGTAGAGCGACTGGTCCCTGAAGGCAACGTAGCCGAACTGTACCTTGGGAACTGTAGTCCCGCTGGGAAGGGCCCAAGGGGCGAGAACTGCACACGCGCACAAGGAGCACCCGGCAACAAAGACGGCGGCGTGCGCGCGCGCGCCGGAAAAAGGCATGGGCGTGCGTGCGCGTGCGCGGTCACCGCTCCGAGCTACCAGGAGGCTGAGAGGACACAGAAAGGGAGGAGCAGGAGCCACCGACCGCTGGAGGAGGAAAGGGGTTGTGCTCTTGGCCGAGCGCGGAGAAAGGGGCGGGGCCGGCGAGCAGCGCGTGGAGGTGCCGAGCTCCTGGGACCGGCGGGCGCGCGGGCGTCTGTGGCCCTCGCCGTCCCAGTGGCCGCCGCCGTCGCTTGGTCGCCGTCGGTCTGCGGGAGGCGGGTTATGGCGGCGGCGGCAGTGGGAGCTGTGAATGAATTCTCCGGGTGGACGAGGGAAGAAGAAAGGCTCCGGCGGCGGCAGCAGCCCGGTGCCTCCCAGGCCTCCGCCCCCCTGCCTGACCCCCGCCCGTCCCGCCCCCAGGCCGGCCCCCCCGCCGGAGTCGCCGCATAAGCGGAACCTGTACTACTTCTCCTACCCGCTGTTCGTAGGCTTCGCGCTGCTGCGTCTGGTCGCCTTCCACCTGGGGCTCCTCTTCGTGTGGCTCTGCCAGCGCTTCTCCCGCGCCCTCATGGCTGCCAAGAGGAGCTCCCGGGCCGCGCCGGCGCCGGCCGCGGCCTCGCCCCCGGCGCCAGTGCCGGGCGGGGAGGCCGAGCGCGTCCGAGCCTTCCACAAGCAGGCCTTCGAGTACATCTCCGTTGCCCTGCGCATCGATGAAGACGAGAAAGGTAACTCGGGGCTGAGGGGAGGGAGCGGCGGCGGCGGGGTCGCCGAGGGAGGGCAACACCTGCGTCCCTCGGCCGCGGGAGCGGGCCGTGCCCCCTCGGGATCGATCCGCCCGACAGCCGGCTTCCCCGCAGTCAGACCCTCATCCTGTTCTCAGCGAAACCTCTCCCCTTTCCGCCGCCCTCGCCGTGGACTTTGTTTCAGACGCCAGCCCTCCCCGACACTTCTGCATGACCCAAGTCCCTGAGACAGCCGGACGTGTTCGTGACAGTTGTTCTAGAGCGAACACACGGGTCTTTTATAGCGCTGTAAACAGTGTGTGGCGTCCCCGGAGCCAGGTTTCCAAAAGGTTTTGGTGTCGGAGAAGCTGTGCCTTGTTAGAGGCTTTTCATGAAAGCAAGGTACTGTAGTGTCCGAAAAAAAGAACAAATGGTGACTTAATTTTGAAAGGAACAGCTGCATCTGATTATAACTGAATTGGCATTTTGTTGGAAGTTTCATGGCAGTTATTTTATCGATATCATGAATTCCTAGTGCGTTTCTTTCAAGTGCTATTTTACATGAAGCTTGTGCCCTGTTTGATTTTACTAAATCAGTGTAACGAGGTTGCCTCTAAGTTTCTAAGTTGAAGTGTTAAATAAATGAACAGGAAAACTTATGTAGATCAATTGATAATAAAACTTGAAACAAAGTTTATAAGGTTTTTTTTCAAGGTTTATAGTTCTCAATAAAAGCAAAAATGCCATATACTTGAGATTTCTTTTTAACGTTTTTAAGTGGCTCTGTGCACCAAGCACTGTACTATTAGCTGTGTATGTGTTACCTGTTTAATCCTCACAATTACCCTGTAAATTGAAGGTACTGTTAGTATCAACATCTTATAGATGAACAAACCGAGTCTCAAAAGATTAAAGCAATCCAAATCTATGCAAATTGCTAAAAAAATTTTTTTTATGGAAGAACTGAAGTTAGAAGATGGCTTAAAACATTTTGAAAATCCCTCCTTTGATCTCTGCCTCTGGTTTGCTGAGATTTTGTTTCTTGTAACTACCAAAGAACATTTTTCTATCGTACCTCAATTAGGTATTCACTTACATTGTAGATTAGAAAGGGGAAAAGAGCAATCTGTTCATCTGTAATATCTTATCATTGTCAACTGCAGAAACTGTTCTAGAATTTGTTTTGTTGAAAACTGTTTCCTTTGGATTTAAGGAAAAAGGCAGGCATTCATGGTTTTGGGTTGTAAGGACAGTGGAGGTTAAGAGAATTCTAGGAAGGGGACACCTGGCTGGTCAGACCGTGGAACATTGCAGCTCTTGATCTCAGGGTTCTGAGTTCGAGCCACACCCCCCCCCCCGTTGGATGTAGAGATTACTTAAAAAAAAAAAAACTACATAAAAAATAAGAGAGTTCTAAGAATAGCATGCGTTTGTAGAGGGAAGTTTTTTGTTAACTCTTTCATTTTGTGCCACCACCTAGGAACATCCAAGGATCCTTGGTGAGGATAGAGTACCATCATCCCTTCCTAGAGAAGCACTGTTTTATTGCAGTATCCGATTACAGTAGAGTCTTCCGAAGTTTACCGATCAAGGTCAAAAGATGTTTTAGAATAGAAGGAAGATATTTAAAGGTAGATTCATTATAGTGTTTAGGAAGAGAATGCCAGAAAATACAGGCATATTTTATTTAGCACTGACTGAGTGATGGGAATTGGGAGATAGGGTAAGAGGAGAGGGCAAGGAAAACCTAGGTACAAAAAAAAAAGATCTCAGGCTATTAGATTTAAAGAGAAATCAGCTTAGTGTGAGGGATAAGTGACAAGTAGAATTCAGACTTTGTGTTTCATACTTAGGATTTATCTTAGAGTGTCACATGTATGCCTACATCTATTATATTTAAAGCCTCATAAAATATTTTTTAAGTATAAATATTTTCAGCAATCCATGGACCACATACTTCACTCTCATTCTACTGATAACATTTCTATTCAAAGTTCTTTTGCTTTATTTCTCCTTTAGTTTTTAAAAGGCATTGGAATGGACTTTGGTAACTTTTCAGTTTGAGTTCTGCAACAGAGGAGTTATATGCCAAAACTAGTTCAAACTGAAGCAAATTATTCATTTTCCTTTAAAAATGAATTAAAGCTAAGTTTATATTGTCAGAGTTCTCTTCTGTTTCATATTTTACCTTTAGAATATTGAAACCTTTTGTATCTTAGTCTTAATCCAGTAATTCACATTTGAAACCTATTTATCTCTCAGCTGTCTTTGATAATATAGAATAAGAGAATTTCATTCTCCCTCTTTCCCAGTGTGTCAAAATACTGTTTATATGAACAAATAAAACACTTTGGGTCTGCTGGTTGGTTCAAGTCTTGCTCTTGGGGTTGTGAGTTAAAGCCCACACTGGGCTCTGTGCCGGGCGTGAGGCCTACTTAAAAAAATAAAAAATAAAAGGCAAGAAATGAATTGTCATTAAATCAGTCATCAAAGATTTCCTAACTCTGGTAAGCCATCAAAGGGCTAGTAATGTGATGCAGTACTATTCCCTTAGCAGCTTGACTCATCTTAAATATGCCGAAAGCCACTTTGTGCCTGCAGGTGAAGTCGGCTATTTCAGATTGTAGTGGTGCTGATTAAACATTTGATGCCTTGAAATAATAAAGGGCAAATTAAATCCTATTTTAATAAAGTAGTGTATACATGTGGTTTATATAATGACTGTTTATTTTGTATTTTATTCTTTTGGCATATTCAGCTTTGATACTGAATTTTCATAAAGGCCTAAGTGTGTGTGAAGCCACACTATTTTATTATTTTTTAATTTTTTATTAAAAAATTTTTTTTAATGTTTATTTGTTTTTTGAGAGAGAGAGAGAGAGAGAGACAGAGAGAGAGTGTGAGTGTGAGTGGGCAAGAGGCAGAGAAAGAGGGAGACACAGAATCCGAAGCAGGCTCCAGGCTCTGAGCTGTCAGCAAGAGCCTGATGCGGGGCTCGAAATCACAGTGAGATCATGACCTGCGCTGAAGTCAGATGCCTAACTGAGCCACCCAGGCGCCCCGAAGCCACACTGGTTAAACAGAGAAGAATAACACAGCAAATGTTATTTACCTAATGCAAGGATATTTGAATTTTATTCATTAAAGCAAGTATTTATTAGATACCAGTTCATTTGCATAGCTCTGCATTCTTGATGCTACTTAAGAAAAACTCCCTCTCCAGTAAGATAATAAGACAGCATTTTGGGTTATGTGATTAATAAAAGGTGTGTTGTTTTCATGTATATTTTATATCTCATTTTTTCAAAGAGTTAAATCATTTTGTGGATGTATTTTTAATTGTTGAACATCCTTGGAAAACTGACAACCTCTTACATTAATCATGTGTATGGAGAAACTGAAATTTAAAGAGTGAACTCACATTAGTAGAGCCAGGCACAGAGTTGGGGTGAACTTAGGAATTTTATACTTTCTGCTTTATACTGATCAGGTTCTCTATTTTGTAATGCTAGTACTAAACCCTTTGGAATACTTGGGGGAAGGGAGGAGGTTGTCATAGTGGGTCTTTGGATTAACCAGACATGACCTGACATGTTTGACATGACTCCTGCAAGTAGACAAGCCTGAGATCTCCTTGGTTATATAGTGGTGCAGGTTTTCTAGGTGTGGTTTGATTACCTGGAGTATATAGAACTTGACAGTAAGGGCCCAGTATGTTATATGAAAGAAAGTCGGTTTCTCAGGATAGTGTATGGCTGAAGAACCTGGCATCAAGGACAGAAATTGTCTAATAGAATCTTTTTATGTTTATTCCTAGTCAGATTATATTTAAAACATTAGAGTTTTGAAAAGTTGTCATGTAATTGTGTAATTCCATATAATTCATTCTTGTGTTTAAAACACACAGAAAATACTTGCCTATCTATATTTTCAGAAGGTAGAGATAGAGAATAGAGAAAATAAATGTCAGATTTGGTATACTTTTACTGTTAAAACCTTGTTGAAAGGACTGATTTCAGACAATTTTCTTGGACGTAATGATTCTGCTCTAAAGTTTCTATGACTAGAACAAGGAAATAATTATTCTGATGGATGCACATTCACATATCATCACCCTTTTCCAAAAGAGTAACATTATCTTTTATTAAATATGCAATAAACATTTCACATTTATCTTCAAGAATAGTTAGTGACACTTGTACTAAAAAGACCAAAAGGCAACCACTGTTAGGAAACGTATCCTTTGCTCTGTTTTTAAATCTTTTTTATTGCAGTTTATATTTTTCCTAATGTAGAATATAGTTACACCCTATAAAACTCACCTGGTAACTAGATTCGTAAGAAGATATCCAGATAAATCATCTAGATGATAGTTAAAGAATAATAAATGGATATTAAATTATTGAAATTATTAAATAATGGAAAAAAGATCTTTCCTAACCTTTCCTGCCTCTTTTTTCTACTATTATATTCCCCATGCCACACCTAATAGTAGTTGGCCTTTTGACTTCTAGCAGATTCTCTATTTTTCTACTGGTTTTCCTCTTTTTTGACTTAAGTACTCCTTGACCTATATAATACCCGTGAAATTATTAATGTGCTAACGTAGCCTATTTTTTCTCTCTGTGGATTAACTGCTCACGCTAGGTATCTTACAGAGTAAAACTTTGAGCACACTCACATGTCAGCAGTTGTTCTTTCCGGTAAATGAAGAAAGAAAAATAGCAAAATCTATGATTATCTTGGAGACTGTTTTACAGTTATCTAGGTAGAGCATAGACCTGCTAAACTTATTCATGTATCTTTCCAGCTCTTCTGCAGATATTTTATGCTACAATAGAGAGGGAGAGAAGTAACTGTTGTTGTTTTTTTACATTTTTTAAATTTTTTAAAAAATTTATTTCTGAGAGAGAGAGAGAGAGAGAGAGTATGAGCAGGGGAGGGTCAGAAAGAGACGGAGATACAGAATCTGAAGCAGGCTCCAGGCTATGTCAGCACAGAGCCTGACGCGGGGCTCAAACCCACGAACCATGAGATCATGACCTGAGCTGAAGTCAGATGCTTAACCGACTAAGCCACTCAGATGCCCCAATAATTGTTGTTTTTTTAAGTGGGCTTTGTCAGTGTCTTTCAGTCAACCATCACTAGGAACACACACTTGTAGTTAAACATGTGCAATTTATCATTGAAGCAGGGAGAACATGCACTGTGGAAACCATGGCATCTCAGAAAAAGGGTATTGGAAATAGTTTACTCTAGGATTTGGGCTTGTGTTGGGTGATTTTGAGGAGGATTTAAGGAAGGAGAGTTTTACTGTGGATTGGATGCTATAAGAAGTGGAGATATTCTGTGATTAAGTATCTTAAATGTGATTTGGAAAGTGGGAAGAATAGAATAAGCCTAAGGGTGTAACTGTTTGAGAAGCATTCATTAGGCTGAAAAGGGAGATGTGTGGCATTTCTCGGCTTGGACAGTGTTCATGTTTTGTCTGGGTGTTGTTTTTGTCTTCATCCATCACTGTCATAGAGTAGCCTTATCTGATGCTGGTGTTCTATGAAATTGTTTATGTTCAACAGAACACCTGGCCTACCTGTAATGCCAGGTCAGCTCTTAGTTATATCAGGCTCTACCTGATACTGATAGACTAGGCCAGCTCCTGGGTGTTAGGGACTGCTTTTCTCTTTCTTAAGCTTTGAGGGTCTAATTTTATCCTTTTTTAATTGCAGTGCCTATTATCCAAAATGGCATTTGAATTCTGACTATTTAAGATCTTGGGCAAGTTACTTACTATACTGAGACAATGTTTATAAGATACTTAGTGCCTGTACCTAGTAGGTCCTCCGAAAATGGGACTACTGTTATTAATTCAGCAATCCTTTTAAATTATAGCTCCTGGAGATTATGTTAGAACATTGTTTTAAACCTTCATACCTAGTTTCTATTACCATTTTTAGGATACAGCTGCAGTGTAAATTGCATTTGGGAAAGAAAGAGAATTATCTAAAGAGCGATATAAAAATCTTTTTGCGACCCTTAGTTCAGAAAAAAAACAAAAACAAAAACCAACAGTTGGAAGTCTCCCCCTAAGCTCATTTAGTATCTTAGCTTCTTATTATAAAAGAGATAAAATTAATCTTTTTGTACTCTTTTTAAAAAAATTTTGTTAAAGTTTATTCATTTTGAGAGAGAGAGAGAGAGAGAGAATGAGCATGCACACGTGCATGTGAGCAGACAAGGAGCAGAGAGAGAGAGAGGGAGAAAGAATCCCAAGCAGGCAAACAGGCTCCACAATGATAGTGTAGAGCCCAAGCAGGGCTCAAACTATGAACCATGAGATCATGACCTGATCTGAAGTCAAGAGTCAGACACTTAACACACTGAGCCACCCTTGTGCCCTAATCTTTTTGTACTCATATATGAATGTAATGCAGGCTCTCTGTAGAGAATTTTAAAAATAGAGAAAATGCACCAAGGAAAATTAAATTTATCTACTACCCACAGTAAATACAAAAGACTTTAAAGAAGATAAATTATTTGACATTCTTAAGGTTTAAAGAGAATATCCAAAACAGAAATGATTTCTTTATTTGGGATTCAAAACTTTCACAATTAAATGGGAAAATAAGTTTAAAAAATTGTTTTAATGTTTATTTTTGAGAGAGAGAGAGACAGAGCATGAGTCGGGGAGGGACAGAGAGAGAGAGAGACACAAAATCTGAAGCAGGCTCCAGGCTCTGAGTTGTCAACACACAGTCCAATGCGGGGCTCGAACCCACCGACCATGAGATCATGACCTGAGCCGAAGTTGGACACTCAACCTACTGAGCCATCCAGGTGCCCTGGAAAATAAGTTTTTACATTAGAAATAAACCTTGAAGTTAGAAAGTGAATGCAAATGTGACTTTTTTGCTGAATTAAAACACAGTAGAGTGTCCTTTCAGGGGCACTTGGGTGGCTCAGTTGGTTGAGTGTCCGACTTTGGCTCAGGTCATGAATCTTGAGATTCATGAGTTCGAGCCCCACATCGGGCTCTGTGCTGACAGCTCAGAGCCTGGACCCCAATTCAAATTCTGTGTGTGTGTGTGTCTCAAAAAATGAACACACATTTAAAAATTTTAAAAAAATTAAGTGTCCCTTCAGTGATAGTGACCTATGAGAGAATTAATCTGGGAGCTATTTTCTGATGTTTCATGGTCCCTGTGGTTTCTTAGTGTTTAGCACACAATAAAGTCTATTGTAGGATTTTTAAAGATACTTGTTACTCTGTTCATTGTGACACTTGCAAGTTGCTAGCAGAAAATGTGTAGGAAAATGAATATATTTGTTCCTGGGAAGCTTTTGTAGGCGTATACTAAGGACTAAATAAGTTAAAGCAGTGGCTTTATATAAATTACATGAGGAAAAATCATGAAGGTACAACTGTGCATGCAGTTCAGGAGTAGAAGGATTTAAATTAGTCAACCAACAAATGTACTGAGTACAATAAAGATAGTAAAAGTAATGTTTACATAATTCTATATTATTTAAAGTATTGTCTGTCAGATACCCTATTTCATTTGAGTTTTGACATAACTCGGTTAGGTAAGAGAAATGTAATCTTGCTTTTGGGTCAGGGGACTAAAGCTCAGAGAGATTAACTGACTTTCCCAAAGTCATATAGCTATTAAATGATGAGCAATGGGGTACCTGAGTGGTTCAGTTGGTTAAGCATCCAACTTTGGCTCAGGTCATGATCTCACGGCTTATGAGTCCAAGCCCTGCATCGGGCTCTGTGCTGACAGCATGGAGCCTGCTTCGGATTCTGTGTCTTCCTCTGTCTCTACTCCTCCCCCACTCATACTCTGTCTCTCTCTCTCTCTCAAAAGTAAGCAAACATTAAGAAAAAAATTTTTAAAAATGATGAGCGAGGACTTGTGTCCCCATCTTCTAACTTACTACAAACACATATCCTCTCACCACCCCAAACTACTCCTGTTTTGACTCTTTTTGTGGCAAAGTGGGTACTATCACTATATGAATGAAAAGATGAAGTAGATAATTCATAATTTAGCCTAGTATGTTTACCTCTATGTATTTATTTGTATTTTTTAAATTAAAAATTTATTTTATTGTTTATTTAATATATTTATAAATTAAAAGTTTGTTTATTTTGAGAGAGAGTGAGCACAAGTCAGGAAGGGGTAGAGAGAAGAGAGAGAATCCCAAGCAGGCTCCATGCCATTAGTGCAGAGCCCAGCGAGGGGCTCGATCTCACAAGACGTGAGATCATGACCTAAGCTGCAATCAAGAGTCAGCCTTTTAATTGATTGAGCCACTCAGGCACCCCTAGACTTAACTCTATTTAAAGACAGATGTTAGTATTTCTGTTGCTTATACAGTAGCACATACTCAAAAATTATTTTTTTCTTTAAAAAAAAATCTTTAATGTTTATTTTTGAGACAGAGAGAGAGAGACAGGGTGAGTAGGGAAGAGGCAGACCCAGAATGCAAAGCAGGCTCTGAGCTGTCAGCACAGAGCCTGATGCGGAGCTCAAACTCATGAACCATGAGATCATGACCTGAGCCGAACTCAGATGCTTAAGCGACTGAGCCACCCGGGCGCCCCATCACATACTCAAAAATTAAAATAATACATATAGGGAGTGAAAAGTCTCTGTCATCTTACCTTTGAGAATGATTACTAATAAGTTATCTGATTTTGTTTACTTATATACATGTAAGGATTCATTAGAGGAAAAAATGTTACAATAAACTGATCTGTACCCTTTTAATGTATTGGGACTCTCTTTGCATTTGGATATGTTTGATCTTCTCCTGTCTTTTTAGTTGTTAAGTAAACTTTGATTAACTTCTATCTAAAGTGCATAGCTATTGTATTGTATTCATTTGTAATGAATTTCAAAGTGAATATAGCAGTCTGAAAATCTACCAGGTTAAGAAATAGAAGATAACTTCAAAACCCTGCCTTTGTGATGCTTTTTTCCATCTTCCACATGCTACTTTTCCCCATCTTTTGTAAAGATATCTACAAATCCTAACTCTAACATTATAGATCAGTTTTCCTCATCTTTAGCTTTACAGTGAAATCATACAGTAGGAGTTCTTTTTGGATATGACTTCTTTTGCTCAGTAAATGCTTGTCAATTAAGTCTGTGATGTTGCACTTGGCATTAGTTTTAGTTTTGTTTATTTTCATTGCAGTATACCAAGGATGAGCAGATTACTTATAATAGGCCATTTAGTAAATTTTTTAGTTTATTTATTTTTGAGAGAGAGAATGCGCACATGAACACGCAGGGTAGGGGAGAGGCAGAGAGAGGGTGAGAGAATCCCAAGCAGGCTCTGTGCTAATGCTGGACTCAATCTGATGAACCATGAGATCATGACCTGAGTTGAAATCAAGAGTTAGATGCTTAACCAACTTGCACTCAAGTGCCCCAGTAATTTTTTTATTGTGGTAAAGCATAGATAACATAAAATTTACTGTTTTAATCATTTTAAGTGTACAGTTCTGTGGCATGAAATACATTACCAGTGTTGTGCAACCATCACCACTATCCATTTCTAGAACTTTGTATCATTCTAAACAGAAACTATTAAATTATAACTCTCCACCTATTTCCCCTACTCCATTCTCCCCTACCCTCAGTCTTTGGTAATTTCTGTTCTACTTTCTGCCTGTATGAATTTGCCTATTTCAGTTATGTAAATGGAATCAGACAGTATTTTTTTGTGTGTGTGTGTCTGGCTTACTTAACATAATGTTTTCAGGGTTCATCAGCCATGTTGTAGTATGTATCACATTTCATTCCTTTTTAAAATTTTATTTATTTATTTTAGAGAGAGCAAGCAGGGCAGGGACATAGAGAGAGAGAGACAGAGAGAGAGAGAATCCCAAGCAGGCTCCCCATTGCCAGTGCGGAGCCAGAAGTGAGGCTTAAACCCATGAACCAAGAGATCATGACCTGAACTGCAATCAAGAGTTGGACACTTAACTGACTGAGACACCCAGGTGTCCCAGAATTCATTCCTTTTATTTTTTTTATTTCTTTTTAAGAGATTTTATTTTATTTTTTAATGTTTTATTTATTTCTAGGAGAGAGAGAGACAGCGTGAGCAGGGAAGGGTCAGAGAGAGAGGGAGTGACAGACTGAAACAGGCTCCAGGCTCTGAGTTGGCAGTCAGCACAGAGCCCGATGCGGGGCTCGAACCCACGAACCGTGAGATCATGACCTAAGCGAAAGTCGGACGATTAACCGACTAAGCCACCCAGGCGCCCCGAATTCATTCCTTTTAAAGGTTGCATAATGTTCTATCATATATATATATATATATACATATATATGTATAATATGTATATGTACATATACCACATTTTATTTAATCATTTGTTGATAGACATTTGGGTTGTTTTCATCTATTGCGAATAATGCCGCTATGGACATTGATATACAGATAACTGTCTGCTTCCCTGGTTTCAGTATTTTTAAGTATCCACATAGGAGTAGAATTGATGGATCATGTGGTAATTCTGTGTTTAATTTTTTGAGGGACTTTTCCACGTCAGTTGTACCATTTGTATGTTGCTGCTACCGGTGTGCAAGGGTTTCCAATTTATCCACATTAGTTAGTTTCAGGGTTTTAAAAATAATGGTCTTCCTAATGGATGTGAAGCAATGCCTCATCATGGTTTTGATTTACATTTTCCTAATGATTTATGATATTGAGCATTTTTTCATTTGTTTATTGACCATTTCTATATCTTCTTTGAAAATGTCCATTGAAGTCCTTTGTCAGACTGTGGGTTTGATATATTTTTTTGTTGAATTTAATTAATAGTAAGTATTTTAAGCTGTCACAGCTACTTAAAATTCTCATACAGTAAGTGTGATCCAGTAAAGTTTTATGTACTAAAACAGGTAGCTGACAATATTTGACCTTTGGGTCACTTCCATAGATTATGTAGTTCACTTGTAGTTAAAATTATTAGCTAGTAATTTTAGCTACAACAGTGAATCTAAGTTGTTTATAAGAGAAATGTGTAAGAGAAACTAAGAACTGTTTTGTGGGCCTTTTGTGTGCTACAGACCATCGGAAGCTTTGGTTTTTCTGCCACAGTTTAGTCAAAAGGGTGATCAGTAGGCAGTAGAGGCTGTAGTTTCCCTTACCTCAAAGTAGTGACGTGATTTAAGTATGGTTTCCAACCATTGTGCAGGCTGGTCTAGTTCTCTTTAATAATGCAGGCTCCCAACCAAAATCTTGGAAGCTTTGCCACTATTTTTCCTGGACATGCCCTGGAATTCACATTTTGTCAGTTTAGTTCTATGAGTTTGCTAAAAGCTCTGCTTAGTTTCTTGGCCACTGTTGCTTTCAGAATTGGCAGTTCCTTCAAGTAGAAAAGTGCCCCAAATGCCAGGCCCACCTATTGTTGGCTTTTTTCCTTTCTATATGTTGGTAATTTTTTAAAATAGCCAAACTAATGAATATGAAATGGTGCCTTTCCAAATTTTAGTAATTTTCACTGTTTTGAAAACTCTTTGATACCTTCTAACAGATGTTTTAAAATTTTTTTCTAATTTTTGTATTTTAATCTAATCTTATTCTTGTAATGAGAATGGTAGTTCAGGTGTTACATTCCAAGCCACAACAAATATACTTCTACATAAATATTGAGAGTTTTGCACTTTTTTTTAATGCTTTTTTTTTTTCTAGGAGAGAGACAGTGTGAGCAGGGGAGGGTCAGAGAGAGAGGGAGTCACAGACTGAAACAGGCTCCAGGCTGTGAGCTGGCTGTCAGCACAGAGCCTGACGCGGGGCTCGAACCCACGAACTGCGAGATCATGACCTAAGCGAAAGTCAGACGCTTAACCGACTAAGCCACCCAGGCGCCCCAGTTTTGCACTTTTTTAAGAGTCAGATTTATTGAGGTGTAATTTACATGCAGTAAAATTTTAACCCTTTTAGGAATGTGTAGTTAAATGAGTTTTGACTAAGAGTTGGGTAACCATAACATGTACTAAATGTTTTATCATTCCAAAAGCTACTTTGTGCCCTTTTGTAATCAGTCACCTTGCCTTTCCCTTAGCCCCTGACAGTCACTGATCGGATCTGTCCCTATAAGTTTTGTCTTCACTTGGTGCCGTTTATTTATTTTTTAATGTTTTATTTATTTCTTTTTTTAAATAGTTTATTGTCAAGTTGGTTTCCATATAACAACCAGTGCTCATCCCTACAAGTACCCTCCTCCATGCCCATCACCCCCCTTCCCCTACCCCCCACCCCCATCAGCCCTCAGTTTGTCACTGAGTGCCATTTAAATGGATTCATAGAGTGTGTAACCTTCTGTACCTGGCTTCTTTCATTTACCTGTTTTTGAGATTCATCCATGTCCCTACATTTATCAGTCAGTAGTTTGTTCCTTTTTATTGCTGAGTAATATTCTACATATGGATGTATCACATAATCCATTCACTAAATGGTGAACATCTGGATTATTTCCAGTTTTTAGCTCTTATGAATAAAGCTGTTATAAACATTCATGTACTGGTCTTTAATATTTTCATTTCTTTAGGTAAATACAAAAAAAGGATTTCTGGGTCATATGGTAAACATATATATGTAAATATCATAAGAAGCTACCAGACTTTGTCCCAAAGTGGCTGTACTTTGTATTCACATTTGCAAGTATATGTGAGGTCTGTTTGAATTTTGTATTGTAATTTTAACTGCTTTAAAAAAAAATTGAGGGGGACGCCTGGGTGGCTTAGTCGGTTAAGCGTCCGACTTTCGCTTAGGTCATGATCTCGCGGTTTGTGGGTTCGAGCCCCGTGTCGGGCTCTGTGCTGACTGCCAGCTCAGAGCCTGGAGCCTGTTTCAGAGTCTGTGACTCCCTCTCTCTCTGACCCTCCCCTGCTCACACTGTCTCTCTCTCCTAGAAATAAATAAAACATTAAAAAAAATTTTTTTAAATAAATAAAAAAATAAAAAAAATTGAGGGAGGGGATATAGTTGATGTCTTGGAATTTTTTTTCCATTCTAAATTAGGTATTTAGTAGGATCTTGTGATTTTAATTTGTAGTTCCCTGACAGCTAATAATGTTGAACATCTTTTCTTGTGCTTATTTACAAGTTATGTCTGTCTTTGATAAAGTATACATTATTCAGTTTTTTGCCAATTATATTTTAATGAGTTATTTTTTATCGTATTTTAAGAGGTCTTTATATATTCTGGTTACATGTCCTTTATTTTTAGACATGTTGTTTTGGAGATATTTTCTCCCATTCAATCTGTGGCTTGTGTTTTCATTATCTAACTCTGTCTTTTGAGGAGCAGGAGCTTTTATTTATTTATTTTTTTTTAAAGTAGGCTTCATGCTCTGCACAGAGCCCAGCACTGGACTTGAACTCACAACTGTGAGATCAAAACCTGAGCTGAGATAAAGAGTTGGACACTTAACTGACTGAGCCACCCTGGTGCCCCAGCTTTTATGTTTAATGAAATCTAGTTTTTCAGTTTTTTTTTTTCCTTAAGGTTTGTGATTTTTTTTTTGTTCTACATCTCTGCCTAAACCAAGATCACAAAAAATTTTGTCGGTTTTCTTCTATCAATGATACAGTTTTAGATTTTACATTTAGGTCTGTGATCCATTTTAAGTTAATTTTTTCTATGTTGTATGAAGGTTTCTTTTTTATATGGAGGGCTGTTATTCTAGCATCATTTTTTGAATAGACTGTTCTTTCTTCATTGACTTACCTTGTCATCTTTGTCAAAGTCAATCAGCATTATGTGTATGGGTCTATTTCTGGATGTTTCCTCTGTTCTACTGACCTATATATCCTTTCTCCAGCAGTCTTGTACTTAAAGTCTTATAATTATTATTTATGCATTTTTTGCTATCATACTGACTTATGAAATTCAATTAATATAGCAAATCAACTACCTCTTACAAAAAATGTTAGGTAATTGAGTAATTATTGAACATGTGAATTCATCTGTAATCAGTCATTTCATTTGCACATAGCAGTGTACTCAGTTTCCATAAAACATTTATTTGGATGTTGCCAGTGATAAGTGTCACATACTGCTATTAGGAGGAAATTGGTACAAGACTCTCAAAAAGTAGTTTATTGATTTCTGGTGGATGGAAATGAACTATGACTCATTAATTCTACCCCTTAAACTTACCCTGGAGAAATTGGCACATATACATAAGAGGACAGGTACAAGCATGTTTATTATAGCATTATTTGAAATACTGAGACACTGGAAATAACCTGGGTATATTTTAACAGAAAAATAGTTGAACAAATTATAGGATGATAAAGCATACTATATAGAGGGGCACCTGGGTGGCTCAGTTGGTTGAGTGTCTGACTTCGGCTCAGGTCATGATCTCACTGCTTTTGAGTTTGAGTTCCCTGTTGGATTCTGTGTTAACAGCTTAGAGCCTGGAGCCTGCTTTGGATTCTGTGTCCCCCTCTCACTGCTTCTCCCCCACTCATGCTCGCTCGCTCGCTCTCTCTCTCTCTCTCAAGAATCAATAAGCATTAAAAATTTTTTTAAAAGGATACTGTATAGAAGTCAAAATGAATGAAGTAGATCTCTGTATGGCAGCATAGAACTCAAAGGCAATGTAAAATTTTAAAACAGTACAAATAAAATAGGAACAATAGAAAAACATGTACTAGAAAGATACTGAATATATTAAAGTGGTTTCTAGAAAGGAAAGGAGCATGGGAATGGTCAGAGGCACAAAAAAGGAACTTCTTTTGTATCTGTTATTGTACTTTGTTGTTGTTTTTTTTTTAAATTTTTTTTAATGTTTTATTTATTTCTAGGAAAGAGAGAGAGAGACAGCATGAGCAGGGGAGGGTCAGAGAGAGAGGGAGTCACAGACTCAGGCTCCAGGCTCTGAGCTGGCAGTCAGCACAGAGCCCGACGCGGGGCTTGAACCCACGAACTGCGAGATCATGACCTAAGCGAAAGTCGGACGCTTAACCGACTAAGCCACCCAGGCGCCCCTGTTATTGTACTTTGAAAAAATGTTTAAGCAAATGTGACATTGTTATTCCCACTACTCAGAATGCAAATGCTATTTTACTACTTTCTATAATTTTCCTCCCTTTTTTCAAATTAAAAAACCAAAAGTACATGTAAATAGGTTTTTTATTAAAAAAATTATGAACCATGAGATCATGACCTTAGTCTAAACCAAGAGTTGGATGCTTAACCGACTGAACCACCCAATAGCCTTTGTAACAAATGCTTAATAATTTCTTCATGTGTCATTATCAAGTATTTATTGAACACTTATTCTGTCCTGGAAACTGTGAAATACTAGCGGCACTATAATTAGTAAGAAATTACCCCATCCCAGGGGCTGAATCTAGTTAGTGATTCATTTGGGGGATGTTGGAAGCAGTAGGTAGTACACATTCATAAGGGGACAGCATTACTTAGTTGTGTGTAGTACTTACAGTAAGACTTCATATTTGTTAATTAAGTGAGTCATGATATTTTACTGGCTTTGAAATATCAGATAATATTAAGGAATGACATGGGAATTGTTTGATTAAATGGGGACATAAGTTGGGAAAAAAAGGAAAACCTGGTTCTGATAAATAATTTCCATCTTTACTGTATCTCTGTGCCCCTTTGCAGATTCTAAAGACTAAGAAATTAATTTTTAACAATAATGAGATTTACATATAATTGTTATTACTTTACATACATATACTTGATGAAAATATTCTACACACATTTTGATTATGCTGAATTTTTAGGTCCTTTTTAAGCTTAACTTGGATCAGGAATTAAATGTTGTAAATCGGTCATTTGTTCCAACGAAAATAAACATTTACTAAATGCCACACTTGTATTTTTATGTATCAGTTCTCATGATACATTCATTTTTAAAATAAAAACTAATTCAAAAAGGAGGCACCCAAGAATGAACAAATTACATCTGATTTGAGTACACTTGGGTTGGTTAAACCGTGGGGTTTTCCCCCCATTGTTGAAATCACATTTATATTTGTAACTGTATGTATTTTAAATATCATTTATTTAAAATAAATTATGCCTAATTAAAATTTCTTTCCATAGTACAGCATTTCAGTGGTTATAAGCATCAGTACCATGAGATGATAAACAAATACAAGGCTTACAACCCTAAAATTTTGAGCAACTTTGAAATTTGAGAGCATCTCTCCTTTTGGAAATCTATACACATTAAGATGCTAAAAATACTAAGAAGTCATATAGTAATATTTCTCAGACTTATTTGATCACAGTTATCTTTTTCATATATCACCTAATAACAGCATGATTTGGGAAATGTTAATATATTCTTGTATATAATGTCTATTATATATACAAATAATTATTTCTGTTTTAAAGCAGGACAAAAGGAGCAAGCTGTGGAATGGTATAAGAAAGGTATTGAAGAACTGGAAAAAGGAATAGCTGTTATAGTTACAGGACAAGGTAAGATTTTATTTACATTTGTTTGGTAGCCATACCAAATTATATTACCATGATTGCCCTTATTTCAGATCCAGCTAACTTACTAAAAGTATTTGACAGATTTTTAAGTGTTATTGATGTGTGTAGACTTATAGTTAATGCTTTATTACCTATGTTCAAACTTGATTATGATCAAACTCCATTGCCTATAGCAGTCAGACAAAAACCAGCATATTACTTATGTCCTCTTTGGACCCACTGTTGGAGATGTTTTAGCCTCATTTTTAGCTCTGTTTTGAAACTGGTCCTTCCCTCATTGTCAAGGCAGGGAAGGAGCAGCTAATCAGACTCCCTTTTGTGTTTGTGGGTAATGCTTGACTGCATGTTAGAATATGAGCTGTAAATGTCTTACTTTGATTCACACTTGACATTTTAAAACTAAAGCAGTTATTTTTCATCTTTCCTATCACCTAAAATAAAAAGTAGAGTCTGATATTATCTTTAAATATGTAGGAAGCATTTATTGCACATGTGCTATGTGCCCAAGCATCATTGTATGTGCTTCATATGTGTTATCTCTTAATTTTCACCACAACGGCACACTCTGAGGCTGCTGCTATTATCCTTACTTTTTACGTAAATAACCTTAAGTACAAAGAAGTTTGGTAACTTGCCTAAGGTCTCCTAGCTAGCAAGTGGTAGGTAGAGTCAAGATTTGAACCCAAGCAATCTGACTTCGAGCCTGAATTCTAAAATACTATACTGTGAATATTGTGTAGTATGTGGGCATCACTATTAAGTAAGTAAAATACTTTAGTTATCATAGCTAAAATAAATTCAGAAGGAAAAATTAAATATTCTGAGAATCTTAGTCTTATGAATCAATCCACCCAGTGGATGTTTGTTATCTAGTTGGCTGATATCTACTACTTATATCAGCTCACCCCCAATAATTACAACATGTCTAATATCTGCCAGGTTTCTTTCTCTGCCCTTTTTATTTTGACTGCTTCTCTAGCTACTACTTACTTTGACTACTTCTCTGGTGTCCTGCAGAAAAGAGAGCAGAATAGAACAAGTAAATATGGAAGGTTAGGCCTTTGAGACTTTTCACCAATTTATGAGCATGACTTTATGAATTATGTACAGAATGTATGTCATTTTGTCAGTTGTGCAGAAGAAGAGCTAGAAGAAAATGAATTATAAGAAAATTAGTACTGGGACGCCTGGGTGGCTCAGTCGGTTGATCGTCCGACTTCAGCTCAGGTCATGATCTCACTGTTGTGGGTTCGAGCCTTGCGTCGGACTCTGCGCTGACAGCTCAGAGCCTGGAACTTCCTTCAGATTCTGTGACTCCCTCTCTCTCTCTGCCCTTTCCCTGCTCATGCACTGTCTCTGTCTCTCAAAAAAAAAAAAAGGTAAAAAAAATTAAAAAAATAAAATTAGTACTTCACTGAATCGAAAATGCCTTTGATTGTATCACTAAGAGAAAATGTGTCAGTTAAAATATGACACATTCTCTTCTCATCATCACTTTGAATTTGACTTTTACCTTGTTGAATGTACTGTCTTCATCCTATTTAGACAAAGCTATAACAGCAATATTAATATCAATGACCAACTTTGTTCATGCACAGGCAGTGAAAAACTGTGGTATGTCTGCAGCCCGGCCAATAGCTTGAGTAAGTTGCTACTGGTTGTAAAACCCATCTCAATTTCAAAGATTTTTAAATGTAGGGAGAAAGATATGCCTCAAAATCCATGAATTAACACATGAAATCCATGAAATACAACAGTAGATCTGAAAGCATCAAAAGGAATGAAACTGAATTTTTAAAGATACTGTTTTCACTATAAAGCCTGACTCCCCATGAGATTAGTTGGGATAATATTTTATCTTCCTTTCGTTTTTATTAAGTTTATTTATTTTGAGAGAGAGAGAGACACACAGTGAAAGGGAGGGACAGAGAGAGGGAGTGAGAGAATCCCAAGCAGGCTCCGCAGTTAGAGCCTGATGTGGGGCTTGAACCCACGAACTGTGAGATCATGATTTGAGCTGAAACCAAGAGTCAGACACTTAACCAGCTGAGACACCAGGGTGCCCCAATAATATTTTATCTTGAAGTAATATTAGTAGGGAAATGTAGATGCTTTCATTTTTTTCCTCTTTGTTCTTTCAGGTGAACAGTGTGAAAGAGCTAGACGCCTTCAAGCTAAAATGATGACTAATTTGGTTATGGCCAAGGACCGTTTACAACTTCTAGGTATCAGTTAATGAATTGTATAACTAGAATGAGATGTATTTGAAATGTGTGTTCAGTGAAACTTTAATATTAGATGGAGATAGATCAAAGATCTTAAAAATGTGTTCTAGGCTTTTTTCCTAACTTAAAGAAAATTTCTGACATATACAAAATAACAGAGTATAATGAATTAATTATCCATCATTCAGCTCTAATAGTTATCAACTCCTAGTCAGTCTTGATGTATCTATATTCAGAGGCTGGCAAATTACAGCCCATGGGCTAAACCCAGTTCACTGCCTATTTTTATAAGATGGCACATAGCTACTCATTCCTGTAGAGACTGTCTGGATGCTCTGATGCTACAGTGACAGTGGACTAGTTGATACAGAGATCATAAAGCTCTCAAAGCCTTTTGATATATAGCTTTTTAAAATATTTTAATATTTACTCTCTGACTTTTTACAGAAAAAGTTTGCCAACTCTAGTATACACACACACACACACACACGACAAACACACACCCACGCTACTCACTTCCTCCCCTTCATATTATGTTGAAACAAATTCTCGACACTTTATTTCATTTATAAGCATCTCCTATTTTACTTCTTTCTTTTTTTTTTTTTATTATAGTTTACTGTCAAGTTGGTTTCCGTATAACACCTAGTTCTCATCCAAAAAGTGCCCTCCTCCATGCCCATCACCTCCCTCCTGCTCTCCCCTACCCCCATCAACCCTTGGTTTGTTCTCAGTATTTAAGAGTCTCTTATGGTTTGCCTCTCTCCCTCTCCTATTGTATTTCTAAGAAAGATACTTGAAAAATAAAATTATCAGTGGGGTGCCTGGGTGACTCAGTCGATTAAGCGTCTGACTTCGGCTCAGGTCATGATCTTGCTGTTCGTGAGTTCGAGCCCCCCATTGGGCTCTGTGCTGACAGCTAGCTCAGAGCCTGGAGCCTATTTCAGATTTTGTACCTCCCTCTTTCTCTGACCCTCTCCTGCTCTCTCTCTCTCTCTCTCTCTCTCTGAGAAATAAAATAAAAAAACATTTAAAAAAATTAAATAAAAATAAAATTACCAAATGCCATTGTCACATATAAAAAATAACCAATATTTCTTTTAATATTAACAAAAAAATAATAGCCAAATAAATTAGTGTCCAACTAGAATTATACATAATATATAATATAATGTAATATAACACATAATAGATAATATAATGTTTAGTTATCTCATAATTTAATAAGTTAGTATTTTTCTGGTAATTTTTTGAATCAGGTTTTCCAGAAGATTCATACAATATGTCTCTTTTAATATACAAGTTCATCTGATAGGTGGTTGTATTTTTATTTGTCAGTAGTTCTGGCATTTAGTGATATTAGTAGCAGTTGATGACTGATGCCTAGTGATATAATTCTGTCATTCTTTCTGTATTTATCAGCCAAATATGTCTATAAAGAGAAACTTTTCATCTTCTATTTGAAGGTGTAGGTTTTAAACATACTTTTTAAGATAAATTTACCCCTAAAACAAAGTGGAGCTAAAATCCATCGTTCTTGGGTGATTCTCTACCATAACTTGTTTTGATAGAAATATGTATTTGGTAAATGGGTAGACCTTATATATTTATTGCTCTGTGGTTTGTGGTAAGTTATTTAGCATATTTGAACCTTTTTCATCTCATTTATAACATGCTAATAGATAATATTTATCTCACCTTATTTGTATCAATGAATTATTGAAGTAACCTAACCAAAGTATTCAAAAATGTTGGTTTTTATTCATCTCCTTACCTATGTGTAATCACCACCTTGCTTTTGTGGAAAAATATTTATACATACATACATAAATATTTTCATTCATTCATTCTTACATGATCCATTGTTTTGTAAAATTTTTGCCCCCACATAGGTGAAAAAGAAGCCTTTAATGTTTTCAGGTAGTTAACAAGGCAGTGTTCCCTGGCTTCTTTGGCTGACAGAGTTTGCCTTCTCACTTCCTGTGTGAAGATCATTACTGTCTCAAGTAAAATGAAATATAATACCAAAGGTTATTGTAGTAAAATAATTGTTCTATTTGGTATTGCCAATGTTTTAGCGAAAATGCCTTTCACTATATGTACAAAGTATCATGTATATGATGCAGATTAAGTTCAGTTATGGAACTTGTAGCAACATGTTTCAAATAGAATAATTAGGAGTTGGTTGATTTCTCTTTTGAAGATGTGATACGATAAATTATTGGAGGCATCTCGTGTATTATAGACTTGTCTTTTAAGGTGACTTTGTAATTTCTTGTGTTATTAAAAGAGAGGCTGAAAAGAGGATCTATAACATGAAGCTAGGCATTATGTTTTGGATATCATTGTCTATTGTCATCTTCAAAAGTGCTGTGTTCCTGTTCACGAAAGATGTTACTTTAAAAAAGAAGAGGTGGAATAGATGTCTCAACATATTCCCATCCTCTGAGAGATCTCAGAAAGTCTAGGACTGTATATACCCAAAGACAGTAAAAAAAAAGCTGTGTACATGCGCATAATGGAGCATATTTATATACTACGTGTTGGTTAAGAAATGGAGCTTTTCAGAGGTGGGATGCCTAGTAGTTATCTAATTAGGATGGAGAATCATACTGAGAGTTCCCCATACAGATTGGAGAGGATGCAGACTCTCTCATAAAATGGGGAGAGTTCATGTATATTAGATACCTTCAAGTTAGTAAGCCTTTGAGCAAAGCTTAACCATAAAACCTGTTATAGATAATTTTGGCATACTTGGAGGTTACCCTTCTGTAAAAAAATAAATAGCTTCATTCAACATCCGTTTATTAAGTCCTTATTCTGTATCACGTACAGTGCCAATATTAACTGCATTTTTTTAGTAATTCAGCAAAATTTCTTAATGTTTATTTTTGTAAGAGAAAGACACAGAGTGTGAGCGGGAGAGAGACAGATAGAGAGGGAGACATAGAATGCGAAGCAGGCTCCACGTTCTGAGCCACCAGCAGAGAGCCCAGCATGGGGCTCGAACTCTATGAGTCATAAGATCATGATCTGAGCCGAAGTCGGATGCTTAACCAACTGAGCCACCCAGGCACCCCTTGAATTTTTTTTTTAAGTTTATTTATTTATTTTGAGGGAGAGAGAGCGTAAGCCGGGGAGGGGGGGGAGAGAGAGAGAGAGAGAGAGAGAGGGAGAGAGAGATTGATTGATTCATTTTCAAGCAGGCTCTCTGGTGTCAGTACAGATGGGGCTTGAATTCACAAATCTGAGATCATAACCTGGGCTGAAGTCCAACACTTAACCTCCTGAGGCACCCAGGCACCCCTCAGCAAATAATTTTTGGGTGATTACATTGTTCTAGGTATAAATGTTAGGATATAGACAATGATCAGCCTTCATAGAAGTTTTATTCCAGCAGGGGGAAGACTGACAATAGGGGATAACCATAAAAAAAAAAAAAAAGTTATACAGCATGTTGGAAGAAGATAAATATATGAAAAAAAAGGAAAAGTAGGGGTGCCTGGGTATCTCAGATGATTAAACGTCCGACTTCGGCTCAGGTCATGATTACACAGTTTGTGGGTTCAAGCCCTGTGTTGGGCTCTGTGCTGACAGCTAGCTCAGAGCCTGGAGCCTGCTTCCAATTCTGTATCTCTTCTGACCCTCCCCTGCTCACTCTGTCTCTCTCAGAAATAAAGAAAACATTAAAAAAATTAAAAGAAAAAAAAAGGAACAGTAAAACATAGTAGTGGGGATTAGGAGTGAATGGGAGGTAGTTTGAGCTTTTGGTTTTAAATACGATGGTCAGATACACCTCTTTGAAAAGATGACATGAGTTAGCCATGCAGGTTGCTGGGAGAAGAATGGTCCAGAGAGAGGAGCTGATATAAAACTTTAAGAAAACATAGCTGGTGTGTTTAAGAAGAAACAAAGAGGCCATTGTGCCCCAACAAGGAGAGTATGGTAGAGAGGAGGTCAGAGATCTGATGGTGCATGAGAGTTCATCCTAACAAGCAGGGCCTTATAGGCCACCGTAAAGATTTGAGCTTTTACCATATCTGAAAAGAGAAGCAGTTACAGGATTTTTAGGAAGGGAATGACATAATCTGACTTTTTAACAATTTTTTAAAAATTTATTTCTGAGAGAAAGACAGTGTGAGCAGGGGAGGGTCAGAGAGAGAGGGAGACACAGAATCTGAAGCATGCGCTAGGCTCATAGCTGTCAGCACAGAGCCTGATAGGGAGCTTGAACCCACGAATTGTGAGATCATGACCTGAGCTGAAGTCAGATGCTTAATTGACTGAGCCACCTAGGTGCCCCTCTGACTTAAGTTTTAGAAAGATCACCTTGCTGATAGACTCCAAGCGTAGAACCAGGCAGAACGAGTTGGATCACTATTGAATTGTAGTAAGCTAGGAGAAAAATGGTGGAGGCTTGGACCTGGGTGATATGAGGAGAAATTGTAACAAGTAGTTGGATTATAATTGTATTTGAAGGTTGACCAGATAGATTTACTGACAGATTGGTTATAGTGTTCCTCTCTTTAAGGTCACATATATTGGGTGAGGCAGACACATAAATAGATAAATTGTCATTGCTGCAGGATGGAGATCTACAAATATTTTATAGGGGTGGAAAAATAGGTGTCTGAGAAATATTCCTGGAAGAAGTGATTTTAAGTTTATTTTGAGAGAGAATAAGCAGGGGAGGAGAGAGAGAATCCCAAGCAGGCTCTGCACTGTCAGCACAGAGCCTGATGCTGAGCTCAAACTCATGAACTGTGAGATCATGACCTGAGCCAAAACCACATGTCAGACACTTAACTGACTGGGGCACCTAGGAAGAAAAGACATTTCAGGAAGAAGTATGAACAAAGGTTCGGGATAAGAAATATAATGACAAGTAGGGAAGGGTGCTGGGGGAGAAGTGAATACAGGATTGCTCCAGTGTAAGAGATGTAGGCAGATCTTGGAAGGCATTAATGTTATATAAAAAAATCTGAGGGATGCCTGGGTGACTCAGTTGGTTAAGCATCTGACGTCACCTCAGGTCATGATCACACGGTTTGTGGGTTCAAGCCCTGCATCGGATTCTGTGCTGACAGCTCAGAGCCTGGAGCCTGTTTCAGATTCTGTCTGTCTGTCTCTCTCTCTCTGCCCCTCCTGCACTCATGCTCTGTTTCTCTCTGTCTCAAAAATAAATAAAACAAAAAACAATTAAAAAAAAGAAATCTGAGAACTGATCTGTGGGCGATGGGAAGCTGCGAAAGGGTCTTAAACAGAAGAATCATGTGGTCAGATTTTCCTTTTAAGTGGATAACTTGGATAGTTGTGTGGGAACCAAGAAGCAAGGTGATGGTTTTATTTGAAACCATTAATAAATCTATATAACCTTAGTGATTCCAAACAGAAGCATTAATCCAAGTTTACTTTCTTTAACAAAAATGAATTGGAACAAGTTCACATTAGCAGTATAGTATTATTGTGATATGTGTGTTTCCATACATATAAATCTAAACCCTACACACCAAATCAACTTCTGTGGTTTTCTATTCCTAGCTATTAGTTTTCAAAACCAAGGATTTAGTTTCTTTATGTTTACTATGTAACGAATGTTTATGTGATCTTCTTGTTATATTTCATTGAAGGGAGTGTTGATAAAGAAGATACTTACAAATTAGTTTTTTTCTATTTATGTCTCTTACCAACATAAATGGTTTCTTTCTCAGTACGGTGATTTGAAGAGTATTATCATTGAGAAAAATCAGATGACCTATCTGTTAACTAACAACAACAACAAAAAGCTCCAAAGTATATTGTATCAGCCAGTTCTAGGATACAAAAACAGTTCAGTACTTTGTGCTTTGTGCAGAAAGGGTAGCTGCTATTTAACCTGTCCCAAAGGCATGTGTGGTTGTACCATAAACCAAGGATGGCGCCTGCTTGTCTGACCTTAGAAATGAAAGGTTTAGGAGAGTTACTATATATGTGCTACATTTTTTCGTGGATTCATTGACTTCCTAGTACAGAAAAGAATCAATATGACAGTTGGGAGTACTGCAACAAAAGAAATATGGTAAGAATTGGGCCCCTATTATGAGTAGGGGCACACAGCAGGTACTTTCTGTGTATTATTTTGTTTAATCTTTGAGACTCTTGGAAAACTGAGGCTAAAGCAAGTTCATGCTGGTAAGTGGTAGAACAGAGTAAACGGTCAACTAGCAGTATGGATGACTTGAATGGGGAAATGATAGTGCAGCAGCTGTATATAAGGGCAAGGTAGCACAAACTGGTAACCTCTTGGGCTTCAGGTGCTAGGCATAGAGACCTGGTTCTTGAGAGGATTTGTCGTTATTTGAATTTGAGGGTAGGAGTGAAATAATCTTTTTTTTTTCTTTTTTAAAATTTATTTATTTTTGAGTGAGAGAACAAGTGAGAGAGAGAGAGAGAGAGAGAGAGAGAGAGAGAGAGGATCACAAGCTTGAACCCATGAACTGTGAAATCACGACCTGAGCTGAAATCAAGAGTTGTATGCTTAATTGACTAAGCCACCAAGGTGCCCCTATACAATCTTTTTTAAAAAAATATGTTTGTATTGTAAAAAAAAAATTAAAAACAATGTGTGTTGTAAGTTGCCAACCATTTTTAATAAGTATCTGGATGATAAAAACCATATTCATTTCTTCATGCTGTTCTCCCTACATAATGATGTGGGTATATTAGATACTCAGAAAATATTTGCTGGTGATAGTGATGATCTGAAACGTGCTTCAGGTTACAAAACCTATGTAAAGTATATTTTGAAAATAGCTAGTTGTGAATTTATGTTGCTTATTTTAATGTCTCAGTTTTTACTAATTATATTTTTAAGATAATTTTTTATAAATGCCAAAACCCTTCATCTTCTAACACCTTGAATTATTTTTCATTTTCACATGGACATCCTATTTTTTCATCATGTGTTTTTTTCTTTTCATTTATTTTGTTCTTTTTTACCTGCCTCTGTTGCATAGAGAAGCTGCAACCAGTTTTGCAATTTTCCAAGTCACAAACGGATGTCTATAATGACAGTACTAACTTGACATGCCGCAATGGACATCTGCAGTCAGGTGGGTTTAGGTTTTAACTAACATGTAAAATAATAAAGCTTGCATGCAGAACAGAGTCCTGTGTAGCCTGATAATTTTGATTTGATTTTATAATGGTAGATTTCACTGGCTTTTGTTTTCACAGGGCTGTATTGAAAATATAGTATCCCTGTCATTCATGGTATATAAATACGTAGCAAATAGGATATAACCATTCTCAACATGCTTTATTTGCTTGTTTTGCAACTTCCTGTTTTTTTAAATTATAAAATATGAAAGTTCATTTTTCTAAGCTATTAAAATATTCTTTTATTTCAGTATTTGTGGTTTTTTCATGCATACCTGTACCAAGTTTTCATGATGTGATGTCTTTTAAGGCAGAAATTTTAATTTTTTTGTTACATACCAATATTAATTGCATGTACTTAATTCTATAATTAAGTAGAATTCCTATGCATGAATGTTTTATCATAGTACCTTAGGAAAAATTTGAAGCTGAGGTCACATAGTGCAGGGACATGTTAGAATACTGACTATTCTTGACGATAGGTTAAATTTGTTTTCCACAAACTTTTGGGTATCAACTACTATAGAAGATTACAACAGATCATTTTCTAAGTTCTCTGACATCTTGTCTAGTTTTATTGGTGACTTTTTCAGCCTTAATTTCATGTCCAGGGCTTAAATTTTATTAAAGTAAACATTGCTTTGTTCAATTTGTAGCAGAAAAACCTTAGTTTAGACTATAAGACAACTGTATTCTTTATTCTTATGTAATACAAAACCTTCAAGTCTTCAATAAAGAAGAATTAAGGTAAGTGGACTGGAGACCATACATCATCAACTCTTTCCCTTCTGGATTTACTTCTCTCTTGTGGAATTCTCATTTTGGTTTGGTCTTTTAGTACAGAGCCCCTTGTGATTGGCTGGATTCCTTTTCCTATTCCTTCCTGATTAAATGATTAAACTTTTTTTTAAAAAAGGTTTATTTATTTTTGGGAGAGAAAGAGAGGCAGAGTGCAAGCAGGCGAGGGCCAGAGAAAGGGAGACACAATCTGAAGCAGGCGATGTGGGACCTGAACTCCTGAATCACACGATCATCGCCTGAGCCGAAGTCGGACGCTTAACCAATGAGCCACCCCACCCAGGCATCCTCTTCCTGTACATGATTTAAAATACCATTTCTAGTATAGAAATAAATACTGTGCCTGTTTCTCTTAGCACAGCTATGAAGAGCTGATATTTTCATAAGGAACTTTTTTTCAAAAGAAAGAAATGTAAGAATACACCACATATTAAATAAGTTTCTAAGATAGGTATTTGAAATCCTAATAATCCACCAATGTAATAGAAACATCAGCTCTATCCCTGAAGAGCTGGTATGCCTTTCCCTTATTATCTTGCTTCTCTTCTTCATTTTACAAGTGAGATCCCATTGTATTTTTCTGCTATGCAAGAAACCCAAAACAAAACAAAACAACTTTCTCTTCCTGAGACCTGTGTTAAAAAATCAAGCTATCTTATTTCAAATCCCTAGTGATCTGTTTCATTCAGTTTTCTTGATGGGGGTACTTATTAGTGCATAGCTAATTTATGCAGCTCTGGTATTTGATACCCATTAAGCCCTAGTCAATGAGCTTGGTTACTCAGGCCTGTTTTACTAGTGTCACACACTCCTGGAATATTCTGTGATGTTTCACTTGGATGAGTTACTTCATCTCTCTTAGGAAATAGTTATGCCAAAGTCGGCTTACTACTTTAGTGTGTTACGTATGGTGTCCAGTTTTCAACTCAAAATTTCTAGACCTGCAAAGAAATAAGAAAGTTTTACCATAACTTAAAAGAATCAGGGGCAGCTGGGTGGCTCAGTTGCTTAAGCATCTGACTTCGGCTCAGGTCATGATCTCATGGTTCATGAATTCGAGTCCCACATAAGGCTCTGTGCTGACAGCTCAGAGTCTGGAGCCTGCTTTCAGATTCTATGTCTCACTCTCTCTCTGCCCCCCCTCTCCCCATTCTCTGTCTCCAAAATAAATGAACATTTAAAAATTTTTTTAATGGTTTTTTAATTTTTTAAAAAAATTTATTTCTGAGAAAGAGAGAGAGACAGCTTGAGCAGGGGAGGGTCAGAGAGAGAGGAAGACACAGAATCTGAAACAGGCCCCAAGCTCCTAGCTAGCTGTCAGCACAGAGCCTAATGCAGGGCTCAAACCCACGAACTGTGAGATCGTGACCTGAGCTGAAGTTGGACGCTTAACTGACTGAGCCACCCAGGCGCTCCTAAAAAAATATTTTTTAAGAAAAGAATCAGTAGAACCAGACTCTTGAATGGGCTCAGTTGTTGATGTAGAAAAGACTTCAGTGATGTAGCAAAGACTTCAGAGCAGCTATTATAAATGTGTTCAAAGAATTAAAGTATAGCATTAGTTAACAAACCTGCAATCTTAGCACATAACAAACTATACAATAAAAATAATGGAAATTCTAAAATTGGAAAGCATAGTTCCTAAAATAAATTTACTAGATAACCTCAATAGCATATTGGAGATGTCATATGTAAGATTCAATGACTTTGAACCTATATCAGTAGAAACTACTAAATCAGGTGACACCAACATTGTCAGAAAGCATATGCATGATTGCATAGGGCCAGGGGCAGTAAGTGATGGAGTGCAAGGAAACTTAGCTGTGATGGCAACATTTTACATCTTGATTTTAATGGCTATATCATCTTTTTTTAAAATCTTTTTTTCCTTAATTATTTTGAGAGAGAAAGTGTGAGGGGGGAGGAGCAGAGATAGAGGTAGAGAAAGAGAATCCCAAGCAGCATCCACACCCAGCACAGAGCCTGAGGCAGGGGTCAGTCCTATCACCAATGAGCTCATGACCTGAGCCAAAATCAAGAGTTGGATGCTTAACCTACTGAGCCACCCAGGCGTCCCTTCACTGTTAAATATATCTTTATAAACTCACCAAATTGTACATTTTAAATGGATCCAATTTATTATTCATAGATTATACCTCAAAAGGTTGATTAAAAAAGAAATACTGAAAGGCTTATAAGAAAGTATTTCTGGGGTGCCTGGGTGGTTCAGTCGGTTAAGCATCCAACTTCAACTCCTGTCTTGATCTCACAGCTCGTGAATTCGACTCCTGCATCGGGCTCTGTGCTGACAGCTCAGAGCCTAGAGCCTGCCTTGGATTCTGTGTTTCCCCCACTCTCTGCCCCTCCCCTGTTTGTGTCTGTCTTTCTCTCTCTCTTAAAAATAAATAAAGTTTTTAAAAAATTTTTAAGAATTGGTAATAGGTTAACACTTTTTTCTTCCTACAGTATTTTGAACATACTCTATTGCCTACTAATCCTCTGTTATTTTTTTATGAAAAGTCTGCTATCATTTTCTTAGTTCCTTGTGGAAATTTCTATTCACTTATAGTCTCAGGACTATATGTTTACTGTCTGAAGAAATTCAACAGTTACTTTTTTAATGTTTATTTATTTATTTTGAGAGAGAGAGAAAGAGCCCTAGCAGGGGAGGGGCAGAGAGACAGGGAGAGAATCTCAAGCAGTCTCTGCACTGTTAGTGCAGAGCCCAGCCCAAGGCTCAAACTCACAAACTGAAGAGATCATGACCTGAGCCAAAATCAAGAGTGAGATGCTTAACTGACTGAGCCACTCAGGTGCCCCTCCCTTTCCTTTTTTTCCTTTGAAATGATCTTTATCTTATCTTACATGCTTTTCTGTTTTGGGGTGGGGGATGATTATTCATATCCTAAGTTCTGTGACATCTTGGCTAGTTTTATTGGTGACTTTTTCAGTATTAGTTTCATGTCCAGGACTTAAATTTTATGAAAGTAAACATTGCTTTGTTCAATTTGTAGCAGATAAGAGCAGATTTTGCTCTTATTCACATCTTTCCTTTCCTTATTATTTTTCCCTTTCCTAGATTGCTTTCCAGCTTTGTCCTTTAGGGTCGCTATCCACTAGTTCCTTGAACATATGGTTCAGAACTTTACATTTATTTACTGGAAAAAACCTCTTGATCACCTCTGTCTACTCTGTTCTCTTCCTTTGAGTTTCTTTAATATACTTCAAGGGATTTGATGAAAAACACAAAAATAAGGTTTTTGGGGGTGCCTGGGTGACTCAAGTCAGTTAAGTGTCCGACTTCGGCTCAGGTCATGATCTCATGGTCCATGGGTTCCAGTCTTGCATCAGGCTCTGTGCTGACAGCTAGCTCAGAGCCCGGAGCCTGCTTTGGATTCTGTGTCTCCCTCTCTCTCTGACCCTCCCCTGCTCACTTGCTCGCTCTCTTTCTCTCAGAAATAAATAAAACATTAAAAAAAGATTTTTGTCTTTTCTCTAGACTCTACTAATTTGCTGACTAATTTAACATTTGTTTTTCTGTAAACACTTATTAATAAACTGATGTTTGTTAGGGAGTATATAAAAACATTAGAAGCAGTGAGATTTGAACATGTGAAAGCCTGTAGTTTATGTAGAAGTGCCATACAGGTCGGTCAGGTAACCTTTTAGGCTTAATTGAAAGTGTTCTGGGGCGCCTGGGTGGCTTAGTCGGTTAAGCATCCGACTTTCGCTTAGGTCATGATCTCGCGGTTTGTGGGTTCGAGCCCCATGTCGGGCTCTGTGCTGACTGCCAGCTCAGAGCCTGGAGCCTGTTTCAGTTTGTGACTCCCTCTCTCTCTGACCCTCCCCTTCTCTCTCTCTCTCTCTCTCTCTCTCTCTCCTAGAAATAAATAAAACATTAAAAAAAAAATTTAAAAAAAAAAGTGTTCTATATGTGTTCATTTACATATATATAGCACATAGAATACTCAGCATGTTAAAAACCACATCTTTGTACCCTTTAAATTAAAAATTGGTTGATATTAAATTAATTGATGATTTCTTTTGGTGGGCACAGATGCTGGACTATTTTATAGTCTTGAAAGTTTGGAACCAAGGTAATGCAGTGTTTCCCCAGCCTCCTTCTACAACATAACTCTAATGCCTTTATTGCATTTTGTTTCTTAAATATTCAGCAACTTTGATAATCTTCTTATATCCTCCTTCTGTCCCCACAAATAAATGTGGTTCTTCTTATTACAAATGAATATTCCTTATAAGAAAATTATAATATACATCAGGAAAAGGAAAAAATCTAAATATTCATAATCTTGTCCATCAAGCGATAACTCCTATGAACATTCTAGTAGATATTCTAATTGAAATCTTATTTTGAAATATCGCTAATGTAAAAAAAAAATAGTACTTAGCTTAGTTTTGCAAATTTGTACCCGTCTTTATTTTATAATGTTTAGCCACAGTTTTCTATCCTTGATGATTGTATCTTTTCTGTGATAGAAAGTGGAGCTGTTCCGAAAAGAAAAGATCCCTTGACACACACTAGTAATTCACTGCCTCGTTCAAAAACAGTTATGAAAACTGGATCCACAGGTCTTTCGGGCCACCACAGAGCACCTAGTTGTAGTGGTTTGTCCATGGTTTCTGGAGTGAGACAGGGACCTGGTTCTGCAGCTGGAACTCATAAGGTATTTGGAGACAATAACTTTAATTGCTATGCTTTTGCAAGTAATAAATATTGAACATGATATGCTTGCTTAAGATTATTACAAGTACTTTATACTATCTTAGAGCATTCATAACTTTATACAAAGTGGAATGTATTTTAACCTATAAGAAAAAAATCTATAAGGACAACTTGCTGTTGAGAAGCAAATCTTATTTTAACTCCCTTTGGACCTAATTTGATATTTTGTAGTAAACTGCTTATTCAGTCTGTCTTGTATAATGCTATATAGTCATTTTAAATTTGTTATTCAATTGTTTAAATTTATGTAAATGTTTTATAACATTAAACAGTTTTGTTAGAATTCTAACAATAATCAAAATTATATGACTGAATTGTTATAGGGTCTTTTTATTTTATGGTATCTAAATATTTCTGGATTAAATCTTCTCTAAGCCCACTTCATGCTAAATGTAGTCCTGTAGTTAATACCATTTTTCCTTGGAGTAAGTAAATACACAGTTTTGGGTTTTTTATATCCTTTTCCCTATTTTTAGACTTTAATTCTGTGAACTTTGAGGTTAATTTACCTGTGAAAAGGTTGTTAGGTTGTATTTTTACATTATGATTTTGTGTCCTTTAAGAGTACACCAAAAACAAATAGAACAAATAAGCCTTCTACCCCTACAACTGCTGCTCGCAAAAAGAAAGACTTGAAGAATTTTAGGAATGTAGACAGCAACCTTGCTAACCTTATAATGAACGAAATTGTGGACAAGTAAGTTTTGCCAGCTAAAGCATTTTATTTAATGGTTTTAGTTTTGAATTTGTTTATTTAATATGTTCTAAGTAAAACAGATAATAAATATCTTGTCTAGGGGCACCTGGGAGGGTTGGTCTCTTAAGCGACTGACTCTTGATTTCAGCCCAGGTTATGATCTCACAGTTTGTGAGTTCAAGCCCCACGTTGGGCTCCACACTGACAACACAGAGTTTGCTTGGGATTCTCTGTCTCTGTCTCTCAAAATAAATAAACTTAAAAAAGTAAAGTATCTTGTCTAATATACTTATTTAATTTTTATGATGTTTTCAGTTACTGTAAATGCAGAAAACCATTGTTTTACTGATTTAATTATAATTTCACAGTTAACATAAAAATAACTATTTCAAAAAAATAACTTTATTTCATATGGTAGCAACTGAAGCATGTTTTGTTATGGAGCTAACTGAAATTCTATTTCTTAGTGGAACAGCTGTTAAATTTGATGATATAGCTGGCCAAGAGTTGGCAAAACAAGCCTTGCAAGAAATTGTTATTCTTCCTTCTCTAAGGCCTGAGGTAAGCACTTTATATTATCATTTTCCTGTAGCATCATTCATTACTGAATCCAGTAAAGAAATGTGTGAGTTATGCTAGAATGATTAATTCATATAACAGATTTGATGTTTTACAAAGGAACATAAGCAATTGATGTTGACTGGTTATTAGAAGAGAGTGACTGTAATGGTTCCTAATAACCAGTCTATTTTTAACCTTTAGAGGGAAAACTAGGTAACAGAAAATAATTTTTATATCCAGGGAAGAAGGATTTAAAATTAAGAGATAGAAATCATACTGCAGAAAAGGGAAGTTAAGATAAAATTAAGTTTGAAGAACTATTTTTTATCAAGTAGGGATGAAATACCATCTTATATGAGTTTCAGGTGTACAACATTGACAACTCTGTACAGTAAGCAGTGGTCACTATAAGTACAGTTACCATCTGTCCCTATACAGTGTTGCTACAGTATAAATGACTATAGTCCCCATGCTGTACTTTTCATCACTGTGACTTATTTATTTTATAACTAGAAGCTTGTATCTCTTAATTCCCTTCACCTGTTTGCTCATTCCTCAACTCCTTCCCCTCCGGCAACCACCAGTTTGTTCTCTGTATTTATGATTAAGTATCTGTTTGTTTGCTCTTGTCACAACAACAACAACAGCAACAACAGAGTGTTAATTATGTGAGGTGAAGGGTGTGTTAACTAACCTTATTGTGGTAAATATTGTACAATATATGTATGTATCAAATCCTACTATGCATGCTAATGTTAGTGTTATATCTTTTATATCTCAGTAAAGCCAGAAAATGTTTTAAGCAAAAAAATGCTACAGTAATCAAGATAGTGTGTCTTTGGTGAAAGAATAGACAAATAGATCAATAGAATAGGCTAGAGGGCCCAGAAACAAAGACACAAATACCATCAGTTGACAAAGGCACAAAAGCAATTTGATGGAGAAGTTATGGTGTTTTCCACAAATGGTGCTGGAATGACTAGACATCCTTGTGCAAAATAATTCTAGAACTGTACTTTCCACCTTTCATAAAAATTAATTCAAAATTGGTCACAGACTGAAACGTGAAAGGCAAACTAAAATGTAAAACTCCTAAAAGGTAATATAGGAAAAAAGTCTAGGTGATCTTTTGGTTTGACGATAGTTTATTGGACACAAGACCAAAAACATGACCCTTAAAGAAAAATTGGTAACTTGAACTTCATTAAAATTAAAAACTTTTCTGTGAAAGACGTTAAAAGAAGGAGAACACAAGCTATAGACCAGGAGAAAATCTTTGCAAAATATAACATATGATAAAGGACTGGTATCCAAAAATATACAAAGAACTTTTAAAGCTGCACAATAAGAAAAAAACGACCCAATTAAAATGTGGGTAAAATGATAAAATACCTAGGAATAAATCTAAACAAAGAGGTAAAAAAATCTATGTACTGAAAACTATATAAAGCTTATGGAAGAAATTGAAGAAGACACGCACAAAAAAGGAAAAATATTCCATGCTCCCAGATGGGAAGAACAAATGTTGTTAAAATGTCAATAATACCCAGAGCAATTTACATATTCAATACGGTACCTATCAAAATAATACTAGCATTCTTCACAGAGCTACAACAAACAGTCCTAAAATTTGTATGGAACCAGAGAAGACCCTGAATAGCCAAAGCAATCTAGAAAAAGAAAACCAAAGCTGGAGGCATCACAATCCTGGACGTCAAGATGTATTACAAAGCTGTAATCATCAAGACAGTATGGTACTGGCACAAAAACACTCAGATAAAAAGAATAGAATGAAGAACCCAGAAATGGACCCACAAATGTATGGCAAACTTATCTCTGACAAAGCAAGAAAGAATATCCAGTGGAATAAAGATAGTCTCTTCAGCAAATGGTGTTGGGAAAACCAGACAGCAACATGCAGAAAATTGAACCTGAACCACTTTCTTACACCATACACAAAAGTAAACTCTAAATGGATGAAAGACTGAAATGTAAGACAGAAAGCCATCACAATCCTAGAGGAGAAGGCAGGCAAAAACCTCTTTGACCTTGGCCGTGGCAACTTCTAACTCAACATGTCTCCAGAGGCAAGGAAAACAAAAACAAAAATGAACTATTAGGACCTCATCAAAATAAAAATCTTCTGCACAGTGAAGGAAAAAGTCAGCAAAACTAAAAGGCAACCAGTGGAATGGGAGAAGATACTTGCAAACAACATATCAGATAAAGCGTTAGTATCCAAAATCTATAAAGAGTTTATCAAACTCAATACCCAGAAAACAAATAATCCAGTGAAGAAGTGGGCAAAAAACATGAATAGACGCTTGTCCAAAGAAGACATTCAGATGGCCAACAGACCAGAAAAAATGCTCGTCATTCATCATGAGGGAAATACAGATCAAAACCACAATGAGATACCACTTCACACCCATCAGAATGGGTAACATGGCTAACAACTCAGGCAACAACAGATGTTGGCGAGGATGCAGAGAAAGAGGATCTCTTCTGTACTGCTGGTGGGAATGCAAACTGGTGCAGCCACTCTGGAAAACAGTATGGAGGTTCCTCAAAAAATTAAAAATAGATCTACCATATGACCCAGCAATTGCACTGCTAGGTAGTTTTCCAAGGGATAGAGGTATGCTGTTTTGAAGGGGCACATGCACCCCAATGTTTATAGCAGTGCTATCAATGATAGCCAAAGTATGGAAAGAGCCCAATGTACATCGATGGATGAATGGATAAAGAAGATGTGATACACACACACACAATGGAGTATTACTCGATCAAAAAGAATGAAATCTTGCCATTTGCAACTACGTGGATAGAACTAGAGGGTATTATTCTAAGTAAAATTAGTCACAGAAAGACAGATATCCTATGACTTCACTCATATGAGGACTTTAAGATACAAAGCAGATGAACATCGGGGAAGGGAAGCAAAAATAATATAAAAACAGGGAGGGGGGCAAAACATGAGAGACTCTTTTATAAATATAGAGAACAAACAGGGTTGCTGGAGGGGTTGTGAGAGGGGGAATGGGCTAAATGGATAAGGAGTATTAAGGAATCTACTCCTGAAATTACTGTTGCACCATATACTAACTAACTTGTGTGTAAATTAAAAAATATTAAAATAAAATGTGGGCAAAAGATCTGAACAGGTACCTCACTAAAGACTAAAGACACAGATGACAAACAAATATTCGAAAAAATAATGCTCAACATCAGTTTTTATTAGGGAATTACAAGTTAAACAACAGTAAGATTCCCCCACATACTTTTTCTTTTCAAAAAAAATTTTTTTAATGTTTGTTTATTTTTGAAGGAGAGAGACAGAGCACAAGTTGGGGAGGGGTAGAAAGATAAGGAGATAGAATCTGAAGTAGGCAGGCTCCAGGCTCTCAGCTGTAAACACAGAGTCTCATGGTGCTGCTTGAACCCGCGAACCATGAGATCATGACCTGAGCCAAAGTTGGTTGCTTAACCGACTGAGCCATGCAGGCACCCCCACCACACGCTTATTAAAATGGCTAAAATCCAAAACACTGACAATGACAAATTATAGTGAGGGTGTGGGGCAACAGGAATTCTAATTTATTGCTGATGGGAAGACAAAATGGTATAGCTACTTTGGAAAACAGTTTGACACTTCCTTACAGAAGTAAAATACTTTTACCATGCTGCCTAGCACTTGTACTCTTAATATTTACCAAAATGAGTCAAAATTTATCTCTGTATAAAAAAACCTGGGTACAAATGTTTATTGCAATTTTATTTGTAATTTACCAAACTTGGAAGCCACCAAGATATTCTTTAATTGGTAAATGGATAAATTGTGGTATATCCAGCACTAAAAAGAAATGAGCAGGGCACCTGGGTGGCTTAGTCAGTTAAGTGTCAGTTAACTTCATGTCAGGGCATGATCTCACGGTTCCTGGGTTCAAGGCCCATATTGGGCTCTTTGCTGACAGCTCAGAGCCTGGAGCCTGCTTTGGATTCTGTGTGTGTCTCTCTCTCTGTCTCTCCCCTGCTTGCTCTCTCTCTCAAAAATAAATAAACATTAAAAATTAACAAAAAATGAAATGAGCTATCAAGTCTCAAAAATATTCTGAGGAATCTTAAATGCATTTGGTAATGATTCCAACTTGCAAAAGCTAGTACTGTGATTCCAACTGTATGACATTCTGGGATGGCAAAACTGTGGAGAAAGTAAAAAGATCAGTGGTTCCCTCATGGAGAGAGAAGGAAAGAGGAATCGATGGAACACGGGATTTTTTAGGGCAGTGAAACTATTATGGATGATTCTATAAAAGTATATACATGATGCAAATTGTGAACCTTAATGTAAAGTATGGACTTCAGTTGATAACATATCAATATTGGTTTATCAATTGTGAAAAATGTACCACACTAATGTAAGATGTTAATAATAAGGGAAGTTGGGGAGGTAGGAAGTCATATGGGAACTCTGTACTTTCTCGAAATAAAAGAGTAAAAAAATATATATATACAAACAATAAATAAAAATTAGGTTAAATATTAGCCATCCCATATGTTTCAACTTAAAAGTACATACTCCTTCACTCTTAAGCAAAGTGGTATCAGTCTCGTGCTTCACTCTGGATCCTCTGCCATGCCTGATGTCTTTGAGTCTGGAGACTCTGGTGTAGTATGTCTTTTTTAATTTTTAATTTTTTTTTTAAATTTACTTAGACAGCATGAGCAGGGGAGGGTCAGAGAGAGAGAGAGACAGACAGACAGATTCTGAAACCGACTCCAGGTTCTGAGCTAGCTGTCAGCACAGAGCGTGATGCGGGGCTCGAACCCACGAATCATGATATCATGACCTGAACCAAAGTCGGACGCCTAACCCACTGAGCCACCCAAGGGCCCCTGGTGTAGTGTGTCTAAAGAACAAAATCTCTGCCTCCTTTATTTGTGAGAGGAGTACTTGGGACCTTGGTAATCTTGGTAGGGGGCAGGCACATGTGTTTAGCTGTTTCTCATACAGACTTCCAAGCACTTCCTCTGTGGCTGCCCGCCCTACCACTCTTTCTTTGAGATAACATGTCTCCACATCGTTAACTTTTCCAGGGTTTTTGTTCACATCCACTTGCTGATTGTGTCTAAGTATCCCTTCATAAGCAAGCACTTTGGTTTTAGCTTCCTCAGCTCTGCAAAATAATTACCATGCTTTGTCAGTTCCGCCTCTACAAAAATTTATTGTGTCTTCTATTGTTTTCTTTCGTGTTCTCTTTATTTTGAAGATTTGTATCTTCTTTATTCATTTACTATTGTTTTGGTGAGATTTCCAAAGGAAGTAGAGAAGCATATCTATGTTTATTATGTCTTATTTAACCAGTTTTTCATTTTCAATGGGATTCTTAAAAATTTTGTTTTCTTCTGTTTTTAATAACTATACCAATTTATTGATTATATGTGTTCTCTTTGAAACTCTGAGGAGTTCTGTTTAGGCGGATGCTACACAAAAATGATGCTTTTTGTTTTTTAAAAAATTGTAACTTATTTTTGAGAGAGAGAGTATGAGCACAAGTAGGGGAGTGGGCAGAGAGAGAGAGAGAGAGGGAGACACAGAATCTGAAGCAGGCTCCAAGCCCCAAGCTGTCAGCACAGCCCAATGCAGGGCTCCAACCCATGAACCGCGAGATCATGACCTGAGCCAAAGTTAGATGTTCAACCGACTGAGCCACCCAGGTGCCCCCAAAATGATGCTTTTTAAATGACAGACTTAAAATGTCTGGGAAAACAGTGTTTCCAGAATCATAGTTGTGAACTAAATACATGATTTTAGTTATTCACAGGGCTTAGAGCTCCTGCCAGAGGATTGTTACTCTTTGGTCCACCTGGAAATGGAAAAACAATGCTGGTAAGAATTCTTTTAAAATTTGAATATTCTGTTTAGATAATTAGAGATAATATTGTGGGAAAAAAAGTTTACGTTGCCTCTGAGTTACTTTTATGATATTTTTTGCCATAGTATGCTTCTCCTAAGTTTTTAAACGTGTTTTCAATGAAGAAGTAGATGGAAAGCACATTATGTTCTCTCAAGTAGTATGTTTTGGAATGGTTAAATTTAACAATGTAATTTTCATTAATTTCCCAAGTTAAATAATAACATTTTTATCTCAAAAGAGCTTACCTTCCTATATTGGGTATCTTCCTATCCCTTGATTTTTTTTTTCTTTCCTAAATTAACAGCTTTATTTAAATCTTCAGCAAAGAGGCGCATGGGTGGCTCAGTCTGTTAAGTGTCTGACTCTTGATTTTGGCTCAGGTCATGATCTCAGTTTGTGAGTTTGAGCCCCATGTCAGCCTCCAAGCTGACAGTGTGGCCTGTCAGCTCCTGCGTCTCCCCTGCCTGAGCTTTCTCTCTCTCTCAAAATAAATAAAAACTTTAAATAATCAGGATAATACACTTTTTTCTTTCTTTTTTATTGAAGCATAATTGACATACAATATTTTTTTTTCAGTACCTTTTGCCCAAGTTTTTACTGGGATCTGGATACCTCTTCGGTACAGTTCTTTTAGAGGAGAAAAGTAAGGAGGCAAAGAGTTTAGTTGTTTTTCTTTCTCCAACCAGTTATCTTTCTATATTTAAAAAGGGAATAACACCCTTTTTTAAAAAAAACCTCTTCCTGCCCATCTCCTTTAGAAAAAATAAGGAGAATGGAAAGAAGGGAAAGAAGCATAGCTCTTCCTAGACCTTTTCCTCATTGCTGAGAAGAAACACATTGATTGCTACATATCAGGAATTGTGTCATATTTTATATTTTTTGGAAAATCTTTTCTAGTGTTTAAATTGACTAAATGTGGTTCTTTTTTAAAAAAATTTTTAATGTTTATTTGAGGGAGAGTGAGAGGGAGGGGTAGCACGAGTGAGGGAGGGGCATAGAGAGAGAAGGAGACACAGATTCGGAAGCAGGCTCTAGGCTCCAAACTGGCAGCATAGAGCCTGATGTGGGGCTCAAACGAACAAGCCGTGAAGTTATGACCTGAGCCGAAGTTGGATATTTAACTGACTGAGCCATGTGGACACCCCTCAAATGTGGTTCTTTTTAAAGGAAGATAGTGAACTAATACAATGTTTTGTCCTTGTGATTTTTAAGGCTAAAGCAGTAGCTGCAGAATCTAATGCAACCTTCTTCAATATAAGTGCTGCAAGTTTAACTTCAAAATATGTGAGTGTTCTTTTCTCAGTATTGTCATATTTTACGTTGCTGTCTAACTGTAACTAAGTATAAATGGTAATAACATTACACAAAAAATATTTTTGAGTTTTATATCTATTATTTAGATATGATGGACATTAATCACTCTTCACAACAAAGTTAGGCTCTTTTAAAGTTAGAATTGTGCTGTCAAATACTGTTTTAGTTTGCTGGGGCTGTGTAACAAAGTACCATCAACACAACAGAAATTTATTGTCCTGTAGTTTTGAAGACTAGAAGTCCAAGATCAGGTATTGGCAGAATTCTCATTTTGATAAAGTAATTAAAAGTAACTGTTAAATGATACCTCTTTTCTTGGTTATATTTTATTTTCTATGTGGAATTGTGTAAGTGAATTGTTATTAAAGCAGGTGTACCCAACATCATACATATAGTATAATGGAAAACACGGTCTTGGAAGTTAGGAGATAGAGATTCCAACTTAACTGTTGGGTACTGACTGGCCTTAAGAAAATACCACTTTTAGGCCTCAGTTCATTTATAAAAAATTGTGGTAAGCAGGTGATCTCTTACAGGTCCTTCAGAATATTTGCTCTGTGATTCTAAATATGAGGCCATTCTTTTTTTTTAGTTAAGTTTTTAATTTAAAAAATGATGCCACTTAGAGGATGGAGCAGTTTTTACACTGGATTACCCCAAGCCTCATGACCCTTTTATTAGTTGCTTTTAATGCATCAAATTGTTTTATTAGAACGTTTCAGACCCTGGAGTGTCACAAGGGGTGTTTATAAACCTCCTTGGCTACCTAGAAATACTTTCATACTTTTTGTCACTGATATTGTGAGAGTTAATTTAAGTTTAGTAGAGCACTTGGCAACTTAACTGGTCTATAAATGTACCCTGCAACCGAGGGCTTAAGAAATATGTACACTATCTCTTTTCTCCCCTAATGTTCTGTCTCCTCACTAGTTGCACCCCTAATAGTTCTTCCATTCTCAAGTCTTAGGAGTGTAGGGTCAAGCAAAACAGAGATCGATTTCATTTTTTAAAGTATTTTCCAGACCAGTCCTAGTTTCAGCACCAAAAAAATAAAAAATAAAATACTTAGACTGTATTAAGTAATAGTCTTTTTTTTCTCTTTTATAAGGGACAGTTCAGTAACCCTCCTCCCCCAATTTCTTAAACCAAATCTTTGGTTGTTGCAAAGAAAGGAAATTAAATTCCTAGATTCTACACTTTCAGTGATGAAATTTAAACAGCTGGAATAATGTTGCATTTTATGTATACTACAGTGTATAATGCCTTGTTTTTAGGTGGGAGAAGGAGAGAAATTGGTGAGAGCTCTTTTTGCTGTGGCTCGAGAACTTCAGCCTTCTATAATTTTTATAGGTAAGAACATGTTTTCTAACTATGTTAGTTGAATATTTTTGAAATTCCCCTCTCCAAATCTGAGTGATATGATAGGAAAGATTATTCAGAAGGAAAACGTTTTCAGGAAGTGCAGCGTTAAAGACTGATGAATTGCTTAGGACCCACAATATTAATAACTTAAGTAGTAAACTAGATTAATCTCAGAGGACTCATATAGCTTGGCTTTAAATTAAAGTCTTATCCTTTTATTTCCTTTAGATGAAGTTGATAGTCTTTTGTGTGAAAGAAGAGAAGGAGAACATGATGCTAGTAGACGTCTAAAAACTGAATTTCTAATAGAATTTGATGGTGTAAGTATTGATTATGGTATTTTTAAGGTAGCATCTTAGTGTATATATTTTCCAATTAAATGACTCAAGTTAGAAGTACAGATATCTTTATCATATTTTTGTTATCACTTTACCTAAAAGTATTGAAAACTATTTTTGTCTTATAGGTACAATCTGCTGGAGATGACAGAGTGCTTGTAATGGGTGCAACTAACAGGCCACAAGAGCTTGATGAGGCTGTTCTCAGGTATAGGGATTTATGTAGAAACACGTATCAGTTACAGGTGTATTTGCTCCTGTGTTCATATTATATGTTTTATTTCCTTCAGTCTCAATTTGAAGACCAATCATTTCCCTTTTGTTATTCATCCTTTGGCCTCTTGTTACCAACTAAAGATTTTGAAGACAGAGGCAACATGATACACGAAAACTAGTTTTCACTTTGGCTGCAGGCAAATTGTTTATTTCTTCTGATTAGGATTAAATTATCTTAAAACCAGAATTGATTCTTATGCTTCTTTTACTGGGCTTCCTGAAAAGCCAATAAAAGCAGGATTCATGTAAACTATGCTTTGTGTTCTTGTATGATTGAACAAATTTATTCCCTTCCTACTAGAAAGACGGTTTGACTAAGCATAAAATTCTTCGGCCTCCCTTTCTTTTCCTGATGAATTTATTACATTGCTCCATTGTTTCTAGGATTAAACGTTGCAGTGTAAAAGTCTGAAGCCAGCCTGCTTTTTATTCACATTTATGGATTAGCTTGATTTTTTTTTTCTCTTTACTGGATGTAATTTTTAACCATTGAAATCTAGTTATTTGAAAAAGATGTTGATCTGTGTTTATTTTTTCTGGGATTTGGTGTTTAAATTGAGAGTTAGGAACCTCTTTTGTTTTAGGAACATTATTTTTAATACTACCTTTAATTGTTTTTTCCTGATATGTTATTCTGGTTTTTTTCTTTCACACAATTTATGCATTGTTTTGCATCTTTTTGTCTTCCATACCTTTAATATCCTTTCTAATCCTTCTTAACTCTTAGGTCTTTTTGTTTGTTTGTTTGTCTTCTTGTTTGTTGTCCTTATTTCTTACTGGGTTTCTGTCCAATCTTCTTTGTGCTACTACTCTTGTAATCTCTGTGTCTTTGGTGGTTTTCTTCTTACTTTTCATTGCTTTCCGGATCTCTGCATTCCCATTTTTCATCTTCTGTTGTCTTAATTCCTTGAGCTTTTGTATATCATTGCCCTGAGACTTTATAGCTCATTGAGCTCTTGTTTCATAAAAGATCTTTTTTATTAAATAATTTTATTTCACAGAAATGTATTTGGTCACAAATTTAATTTGCTTTATGACAATATCTTATTGTGTATATTCTCTATATTTATTATAATTGTTTCCCTTTTTTTAGCACTTAAAAGAATAGCCATGTGCTTTTGCCTGTTTTGCTTACTATTTTTATTTCAATAAAGGGGAGTTTTCTTGGAAAACCTAGTTGTGGAGTCATACTATAGGAGAATGGCTATGGAGCAAGTATCTTGAGTTGTCGTCTGAATAGACTGGATTATCAGGCAGTCTCCCTGAGTCACAGTCAAACCATACCTGACAAAGATGAGTCAATGCAAGACAGTTTGTGATCTTGCCGGACTGATTGATGTCTTCTTACAAAGATGATGTGTCCTCGAGTTTCTCTGTTCAGCCTTACCTGGCTTGCAATTCCCCTGCTCCTGCCTGACTAGGTTTCACATGATTTGCAGAGTGGTTCTTCACATGCTTATTTATATATGGGGGTTGGCTTTATGCCTCCTCAGATTGTGCTCTGTTTCCTTTGGAAAACTGTGTGCTCAGATAGCTGTGTCTGGAATCTATAGCAGCAGATCCTGTGTGTATCCTCTTTTGCCACTATAATTTTCAGTGCCCTAGGCAGCCCTTCTTTCTACACTTTAGTTGTGTAAATGTTACCTAGTTTGTTGATAATGAAGTTTGCATTTCTGTTTCTGTGGTCCTTTTTGATTTTAGTTGTTTTCCGTTTCAAGACGACAGCGGAGATCTCTTTATTTTGCTTCTCATACCAAATTTTTTGTTTTAATAGCATTATTGCTATTAAAACCATATAGGAACATGACAATATTGAATTAAGGATTTTTAAACATTATCTAGAGAGTCTTAAAGAGTAACTCATGGGGCACCTGGCTGGCTCAGTCGTGTGACTCTTTATCTTGGGGTTATGAGTTTAAGACTCATGTTGGGTGTAGAGGTTATGTAAAAATAAAGTCTTAAATAACTTTATACTTTAATGACTACTAAAATGCATTCAGATACCTTGACTATTCTACTTAAAACCTTATTCTTGTCATTTGCTACTTGAACAGAGTTACCTGTAAATTCAAAACTATGTTTCTGAAGTTGTTCCAATCCTTTTTTTTAGGCGTTTCATCAAACGGGTATATGTGTCTTTACCAAATGAAGAGGTATGTGTCTATGTTTGAATTTTTTTTTTAACACAGAAACCAGGACTAACATCTTGACAATAGTGATCTTCCAATTATTGGTACAGCCAGGTTGGGACAATTTGACAATTTCTTAAAAAGATAAATGTAAACTTGCTATAAGACCCGATAAGTCCATTCCTAAGAATTTTCCCAAGACAGGTGAAAACATATGTCTACACAAAGACATGTATAAGAATTTTTATAGCACCATTATAAATAATAGCCAAGAGCTGTAAGGAGTCTAAAACATTCATATATTAGACAATGGATAAGCAAATATGGTTTATACATTTAGTGGAATACTGTTTAGCAAATAAAAGGGTTGAGATACTTACATATGCTGTAATATGGAAAAACCTCAAAAACATACTAAGTGAAAGACACCAGATGTAAATGATAATCTATCATGTGATTCCATTTGTATGAAATGTCCAGAAAAGGGAAATTCCTAGGAAATTGTGGTTTGCAAAGGCTAGAGATGGGAGTGGGGACTAACTGCAAATAGGCATGATTACACTTTTTGGGGTGATAGAAATATTCTAAAAGTGGATTTTGGTGATGGTTGCAAAACTGTATATTTATTAAAAATCATTGAATGTTTCACTTACAATGGGGAGAATAGTGTTATATGAATTCATACCTCATATAAGGTGTTTTTTTAAAAATCGTGGTTGTCTAGCTCAGACCCTTAACATCCTTATTAATAGCAGCGGCTAATTCATAGTGCCTTATTTGGATTATCTTTAAGTCTCTCAAGAACTCTCAAAAAATGGTAGTTTTAACTCTAATTTACAGACATGAGTGACGCTCTAAGAATTAGAGTGATTCATGTGTGATCATTCAGCTCATAAATAAGAGTCAGGATTTGGATCAAATTTTCGGATATTTCATTAAGCTAATTCTTCAGACTGATAATTTTTTAATATTTCTTCTCAGACACGACTACTTTTACTTAAAAATCTGTTATGTAAACAAGGAAGCCCATTGACCCAAAAAGAACTAGCACAACTTGCTAGGTGAGTAATTTGATTTGGTTTATCTTAAAACTTTTTTTTTTTTAAGAATTCTTCTTCTTTTTGGGGAGCCTGGGTGGCTTAGTCGGTTAAGCGTCCGACTTTCGCTTAGGTCATGATCTCGCGGTTCGTGGGTTCGAGCCCCGCGTCGGGCTCTGTGCTGACTGCCAGCTCAGAGCCTGGAGCCTGTTTCAGTCTGTGACTCCCTCTCTCTCTGACCCTCCCCTGCTCACGCTGTCTCTCTCTCTCCTAGAAATAAATAAAACATTAAAAAAAAAAAAATTAAAAAAAAAATTCTTCTTTTTTGTTTAAAGTAAATTCAAGTATGAAATGAGTAATTTTTTTTTCAGAAAACTGCTTGTCTTATTCTCTGCGTTCTTTATGTTTTTTTTATCTCTCATTGTTACCTAAATTTAAATTTCTAGATCCTCTACAAGACATGACCTAAATATCTGATGGCAGTACATGCTTTTTATAAATTTATTAAAACTTACAAGTGGTATTAAAATAGTTTAAAAATTTTAAGACTCTTATCTCTGCCCACACCAACACAAATATTTTCATATAAATTTGTACTTTATGTTGCACATCATTTTTTTAACTTTCACATCTTCATTTATAAGTGGTGTACTTAAGTAGAAAATATAGGAGATGCACTTATTGAATTTTAGTCACTGAAAAATCTCACAAAGTAATTTTGAAGTATGTGAATAGCTAGTAATTTTAGTAAACACTCTGAGTCCCAGGATACCTATGAAGAAAGAATGAATTCAATACTTGGAAATATTGAGGTTGTTCTTTGTAATTTCAGTAAAGAATTCAACTAATAATGTTTGATCTCTATAGTTATTTAACATAGTATATGATAAGTAAATGCTTTCTTTTCCTGTTTTATTTTCTTCTTCCTCTTTGCCCTCCCTAGTCCTTAGTTCTCTTTGATAATCTCTTGGCTGCCCAGGACTCTCCACTGTGGCATCCCATTCAGGTGTGCCTCTTTTTGCCAATGTCTTCTACCCCAGACCCTTCCTTCGCCCTGTCTGTCCTGTATTTAAAGAAATGTACCTTGGCCGCCTGACTGGCTCTGTCAGTAGAGCATGCAGCTCTTGATCTCAGGGTTCTGAGTTCAGGCCCCACATTAGGTGCAGAGCTTACTTGAAAAAATTTTAAAAAATTTTAATAAAAAAAAAAAGGAATCTACCTTGACTGGCAGTGTTCTTGGTCAAGATAAAGAAACATTAACTTCATTAACTTACAGAGCACTAATTAATGGTTATGTGTCAGTTGGCCAGCAATGGCTTATGGCTGTTGTATTTACAATTTAATGGAGCTTCCTGGAGATATGCCTTAATCTAAAGGAATGGTTCTTATGATGAAAATTTGCGACATTCATTCTAAGGAGCCTGCCTGCCATAGATGGTTTTGTTTGTTTTCAGCAAGTGGACCTTTCTGTGCCCTAAAATCAAAGTGCATAGCTGTCTGCTTGATGACAGAGGCAAACTAGATTTTACCCTTTCTACACAGAGGAGTTTAAATCTGCAAAGATAAAAATAATTTGCTCTTTCTTCCTTTCCATTCTCAGAATGACTGATGGATATTCAGGAAGTGATCTAACAGCCTTGGCAAAAGATGCAGCACTGGGTCCTATCCGAGGTATGTGTACAGAGCTTGAAACATTTAGACCTATTTACTAGACCACTTTCAAAGTTTAAGAAACCCTGTTGAGAAGTGTTTTTTTGTTTGTTTGTTTTTAGGTAGTAGTAGGAGAGCATTGAAGCTGCTGGAAAACTTGAAACAAAGTAGTTTCTTTTTCTTTTTCTTTTTTTTTTTTAATTTTTAATGTTTATTCTTTAGAGAGAGAGAGGAGACAGAGCATGAGGGGGGAGGGGCAGAGAGAGAGGGAGTCACAGTGTCCGAAGCAGGTTCCAGGCTCTGAGCTGTCAGCACAGAGCTCAGGATGAACCGCGAGATCATGACCCAAGTCGAAGCTGGACACTTAATCAACCGAGCCATCTAGGCATCCTGGTATGAAGTAGTTTCTAGACTGAATGTAAAGGGCCTGGTAAATATTTTAGGCTTGTGGGGCTGCATATGCTCTTCATTGCATATTCTTTTGTGTTATTGTTTGTTTTTAAAAAAAGAACGAAAAATGTGAAACCATTCTTAACTCACAGACCATACAGAGACAGTCCATGGGTCAGTAGACTGTGACCTCTATTATAAACAACAGGTTTCAGTTTTTTATTTTAATTAAAAAATTTTTATTATTGAAATATAGTTAACATACAAGATTATATTTATTTCAGTACACATAGTGATTAGCTCTGTACATTAAACAATATTCACCTTGATAAATTACCATCTGTCATATGTTTCACTTCTTTTTTTTTTTTTTTAAGTTTTTTAATGTTTATTTTATTTTTGGGAGAGTGTGAGCTGGGGAAGGGCATGGAGGGAGACACAGAATCCGAAGTAGGCTCCAGGCTCTGGGGTGTCAGCACAGAGCCCACTACGGAGCTGGAACTCATGAACTATGAGATAATGACCTGAGGTGAAGTCAGACGCTTAACCGACTGAGCCACCCAGCCACCTCTGTTTCCTTTCGTGATAGTAGGTAGCCAGCAGAAAACATAAAGGAAAAGAAAATATTTTTAAGAAGCAGAAAAGAAAAATAAAGGGAAAATGTTCTTACTTGCTTTTGGGCTTTTTTCAACTTTGATACTCTGATATCACTTGAAATTAAAGTATCTAAGAGAAGTTTTTACTTGTATTATTATATCTTTTGAGGAATTGCTTTGTGTTGATTCATGGTTATTTGTTGATTCTGAAAATACCATTCTGATACCACTTTAGACTAGATAGTCTCAGCTGCTTTTCTATAGGCAGCATGGGCAGTGGATGGGTGAGGCTCTTAACTATGCACTCAGATTGCTGGCTGTGGTGATAAAATAGAACATGGAACATGGAGCTTCTAGAACACATCTTGTGCAATAAGACAGTGTACTGACTCAGAATTGCTGCTTTGGAGAAAAATAAGTATAACCTTGAAAATATATTTTGAGATTCTGGGCAAAGCATTCTAGTCAAACAAACTCTTTCTGCTAGAGGCATAAAATCTTGTTCAGATAGTGGACTCAAACAGTAGCTAATATATAAACCATTTGTATTTTTTCAGAATATTTTAGCTATTATTTTGAAGCAGACAAAAGCTGTTGGCTTAAAAAAAAAATAACCTAGAGACTTTGTAAAGAACAAGTTGAATCTTTTAAGTTCCCTCTCAGATTTGTAAAATTTATGAATCTTAGGCAATATGCAAAGAAATTGAATGCCTCTCAGTTACTAAGAAGGAATATTATTCTAAGCATTTATAAATTGTGCTTAATATTGTGTCTTTTAATATAAATAATTTATGTCAAGCATGTACTTTTAGACCATTGTACTTGGTTTTGCTTTTCAGCAATTTAAACTTAGAAATCTTTTATTTTAAGTGGCTGTCTTATATTTTACAGAACTGAAACCAGAACAAGTAAAGAATATGTCTGCCAGCGAGGTATACTGTTTTATAATTATCTTTTCTTTGCTCTGATTCTCTATATTGTAAGACTCCTCTTTTATGTGGATTTTTGTCTCTGATTTGTTTAGAAGCTAGAAGTTATCTTTGCTTCATTTCAAAATACAGAGGCATATCAAATTACAGTCTCTTACAGTGTTCTTTGGTAATGGACAGAAAACATTGTACATAGTCATTAAGTCATTTTCTGTCAAATCATGTTATGTAACTACTAAACAGAAGAAAATCATGGAAAACTTGAGGATTTTACCCTAACAAGTTAATCCCTTGGTATTCTATTAGTTTTTCAGTGTTTGTTTTCCTCTTTATAAAAGCAATACCATTGTAATGTAATTCATTACCTTTTGTTAATGTGGTAGGCCCTCTTATGAGGTTTCTTTTGAAAAAGATTGCCTGGAAAGTATAAAGTTGGATATGCAGAATGATCATAATAACTATGTAAGCAAACTTTTAAAATCAGTCTTAAATTATATTTGTAACTTACATGTCAGATATTTTTTACTGCCCAAGTTTCACTAGCTATTAAAGAGGGACAGTGAGCTGTTAACATAGAGTGAAAGTATTGAGAACATTTTGGCAGTCTTTTTTCTCTAAGCTTCCAAGTAAACTTAGTTGTTTTCAGTATCTTGTGCATGGTAGTTAATCAACTGCATTACTAAGAATGCCTTCATACTTATTGTACCACCACTCCATTTATTTTATCAAATTTATTTTTATTAAAACAATTTTTTTAACATTTATTTTTGAGAGAGACAGAGCACAAGCGGGGGAGGGGCAGAGAGAGAGGGAGATACAGAATCTGAAGCAGGCTCCAGGCTATGAGCTGTCAGGACAGATGCAGGGCTCGAACTCACAAACTGTGAGATCATGACTTGATTTGAAGTCAGACGCTTAACCCTACTGAGTCACCCAGGCGCCCCCACTATTCCATTTTAAAAGTCTTGTTTGTTTAAAGTGTGTTTGATATGAATGAAGCTGAGGAATAGAGAATTCCACATACCTTCTTTGGTATCTAGCTTAAAAATTCACATTTATTGGGGCGCCTGGGTGGCTTAGTCGGTTAAGCGTCCGACTTTCGCTTAGGTCATGATCTCGCCATGAGTTCGAGCCCCGCGTCGGGCTCTGTGCTGACTGCCAGCTCAGAGCCTGGAGCCTGTTTCAGAGTCTGTATCTCCCTCTCTCCCTGACCCTCCCCTGCTCACGCTGTCTCTCTCTCTCTCTCTCTCTCCTAGAAATAAATAAATAAAAATTAAAAAAAAAAAATTCACATTTATTTACTTTTAAATGTTTTTTTTTTTTTTTAAATTTTTAGAGAGAGTATGCACAGGGGAGGGGCAGAGAGGGAGACAGAGGATCTTAAGCAGATTCTGTACTGTCATTGCAAAGCCCAGCACAGGGCTTGATCTCACTAACCAAGAGATCATGACCTGAACAGAAACCAAGAGACAGCCCCTTAACTGACTGAGCCATCCAGGCACCCCTTAAATATTCACATTTAAAGTGTGAGTCCCAAGTCCCTTTTATCTGATTTATAATTTTAATTCCACATATCTTAATTCTTTTTTATATGTAAGTACTATATAATTTGTGTTCCCAAAGTGTCATGTGGATTTTTAAAAATAGTTTTAGGTATAATTTATTAACCACATCCCACAAATATATTACTTTTTTAATGATAATATAGCATAAACCTGATAGTATGTGACTGCTTAGGGAAGAGAAATTCTTACAAACCCCCTTTTTTTTTTTTTTTTTTTTGAGAGAGAGAGAGAAATAGTGCAGGTGTGAGAGAGGGGCAGAGGGAGAGAAAGAGAGACTCTTAAGCAGGCTCCATGCTCAGTATGGAGTCCATGCAGGTCTCGATCCCACAACCCTGAGATCATGACCTGAGTTGAAATTGGGAGTCGGACATTCACCTGACTAAACCATCCAGGCACCCTGGTCCATTTTCCCCCCTAAACTCTGTCCATTATTGTTTGATGAGAAAAGAGACCTGTTTTCTACTGATAGTAGCTCTAACCTTTGTCTATATCTTACCCATTCCATGTATGCATATGAGAACATAGAGCAACATTTTTATGCACTGAACAAAGTCATCTATAGTTCCTGTTTTATTTGAAGAATAAAGAATTTTTGAGTCTATTTTCTTTTTTAGTAACTCATGACTATTTTTTTTAAGTTTATTTATTTTGAGAGAGAGAAAGAGAGTGTACACACAAGCAGGGAAGGGGCAAAGAGGGAAAGAGAGAATCCCAAGTAGACTCCGTGCTGTCAGTGCAGAGCCTGACCCAGGGCCTCATCTCGCAAACTGTGAGATTATGACCTGAGCCGAAATTAAGAGTTGGATGCTTGACTGACTTAGCCACCAGGTGCCCCAGTAACTCATGACTTTAAAACAAGATAGATCTGAGGGACCTCCATAGCGTTCTCCAGAGTAGCTGTACCACTTTAGGTGTCTGTTGCCATATATCAAATTGCCCAGAAACTTAGCTTAAAGTGACATGCATTTATTACTTCACATGTTCATGGAGTTGGGAATGTGGGTACAGCGTAACTGAGTTCTCCACCTCAAGCTCTCTCCGAGCGTTGCAATCAAGGTATTAGCTCAGGGTTGCTTACAGAACTGTAACTAAGATGCTAGCTAGGGCTGTAGTCATTATCAGGCTTAGTTGCGGCAGACCTGCTTCCAAGCTCACTCACGTGCTTCTTTGACAGATTCACTTCTTCATGCGGTGTTGAGGTGAGAGCCTCAGTTTTCTTTGGCCGTTTGCTGAAGGCCACCTTCAGTTCTTTGCCAAATAGGCTTCTCTCCAGTATAGCAATTGCTTCATCAAAGCAAGCAAGCAAAGCCAGGAAGATGAGAAAGTGTCAGGAGGATGGAGGTCAGAGTCTTTATAACTTAATCCTGAAAGTGATATTCCATCACTTTTGCGGTATTCTTAATGTCTAGTTAAGGGGAAGGCATTACAGAAGGGCATATTTAACAAGAGGCAGGAATCATTCCAAGACATGTCAGAAGATGCCCACCATTTCTGTAAATCAATTATAACTTTTTTTCTTAACGTTTGAAGGTTTACATTTGGCCAGGAAATAAGCTTTTTACATTAAAATGTGCTGCCTCAACCTTACTTCAGAGCTTTGAGAAGCATTCTTGAATTCTGGGAACAAGGCACATACTGAATTTGCCTATCCTAAGATCTGGAATCAGCAACTCTACAGGAACCTTGCTTCATTTTTTTCTTTTTAAGATTTTATTTGTAAGTAATCTCTTCATCCAGTGTGGGGCTCGAATTCACAACTCTGAGTTCAAACATCACAGGCTCCACCAACCAAGCCCGCCAGGTACCTCAAAAACCCTGGTTCATTTTAATGGAGAATAATGTTAAGACTCTGGGTTTAGAAACTCATACTACATTGTTGTTGTTGTTTTTAATTTTTTTTTTTTAACGTTTATTCAATTTTGAGAACAGAGAGTGCAGGCATAGGAGAGGCATAGAGAGAGGGAGACACAGCATCCGAAGCAGGCTCCAGACTCTGAGCTGTCAGCACAGAGAACAGGGTGGGGCTCAAACCCACCTCAACCGAAGTTTAACACTTAACCAACTGAGCCACCCAGGCACCCCCTTACTAAATTGTTTTTTATTAGTACTGGTGTTAAATTAGCCTTCTCTAATGGCAAGAGCCTGAAAATACACATATTTTTAAATTATCATGAATTTATTCTCATGGAGTACATTTATTCCAGTATTACAGCATAACATCTACTTGAATTTTAAGCCCATACCTAAAAATATAATTTTATCCACTATTTTAAAAATATGTATGAACCTTATTTCAGTTTTTTTTCATGTTTATTCATTTTTGAGAGAGAGACACAGAGTGTGGGAGGGTCAGAGAGAGAGGGAGACACAGAATCTGAAGCAGACTCTGAGCTGTCATCACAGAGCACAAGGTGGAGCTCAAACCCACAAATGGTGAGATCAGACCTGAGTCGAAGTTGGACACCCAACTGACTGAGTCACCCAGGCACCCCATATGAACCTTATTTTAAACTAAACATTAGAGAAGAACACTGAAATTAAAAATGAGACAACTCAATGAATTATAAGAAGTAACACTACAGTTCCATTTGTGACCTTGTTAAGTTTTGGTTCTACTGTATACTTTTATCCAGTTTACTTATTTTTTAATTTAATGGTTTTAGTATTAATTACTTGATAGGCTTTTAGCTGTTAGTTTTAGACTTATGAGTTAATATACATAAAATGCTTAAAGCAGTTTGGCACTTACATAGTGTCCTGATATCCATAGTGGCCATACATACTATGGAGACTTACGTATGTGTAATGTGTGGATACTGTGGATCCACATGTAAGTGTCCATGGGTTTAAAAATACGTAAATACTCAATAATAACATTTTGAAAACTTTTCTTTAACATTTATTTTATTTTATTTTATTTTATTTAAATATTTTTATTTATTTCTAGGAGAGAGAGAGGGAGACAGCGTGAGCAGGGGAGGGTCAGAGAGAGAGGGAGACACAGACTCTGAAATAGGCTCCAGGCTCCGAGCTGGCAGTCAGCACAGAGCCTGACGCGGGGCTCGAACCCATGAGCCGTGAGATCATGACCCAAGCAAAAGTCGGACGCTTAACCGACTAAGCCACCCAGGTGCCCCTTTTAACATTTATTTTTGAAAGAGAGACAGAGTGGAGGAGGGGCAGAGAGAAAGAGGGAGACAGAGAATCTGAAGCAGGCTCCATACTCTGAGCTGTCAGCACAGAGCCTGACACAGGGCTCAAACTCATGAACTGCAAGATCATAATCCAAGCCAAAGTCGGACCTCTAACTGACTGAGCCACCCAGGCACCCCTTATAATGGCATTTTGGTGGGGCGCCTGGGTGGCTTAGTCGGTTAAGCGTCCAACTTTCGCTTAGGTCATCGCGGTTCGTGGGTTCGAGCCCCGCGTCGGGCTCTGTGCTGACTGCCAGCTCAGAGCCTGGAGCCTGTTTCAGTCTGTGACTCCCTCGCTCTTTGACCCTCCCCTGCTCACGCTGTCTTTCTCTCTCTCTCCTAGAAATAAATAAAAATCTTAAAAAAAAAATAATAATAATGGCATTTTGGTATAGAAATTAAGGATAAAATCTATTTTTATCAGTCACATTTATGAGATGAGATAAAAACAAGTAATTTGGTTTCTAAAATTGTATACTAGAATTTTGTCATTTTTTAAAGTTTTATTTATTTAAAGTTTATTCATTTATTTTGAGAGAGAGTGAGGGCACACAAGTGAGCATGATCAAAGGAGGGGCAGAGACAGAGGGGGAGAGAGAATCCCAGCAGACTTTGTTTGTACTGTCAGCGCAGAGCCCGACACGGCTTGATTTCACAAACCAGGAGATCATGACCTGAGTTGAAATCAAGAGTCAGACGCTTAATCAACTGAGTCATCCAGGTGCCCTGAGTACACTAGAATTTTATTTAGCCATTATTCAGTACAACTTTAATAACTAAGTGTATTGTCACGTACTTGTATGTATACACACTTAGGTGAAATGAACTCAATTTGATTTTTATAGTTTAAAAGAATAAGAACTCAATTGTACTGTAATTCTGTGTTTTTAAAAGTTAATGTTAAAATTTTTGGCTATAAATTCAGGGTATAATGTACTTTGTTTTTAAAACACACAGTTCATACCAGCTTAATTTTATTATTTTTTGAGAAGACATCTTTGCTATTTATTTTTCTCTTTTTCAAATTAGCTACCAGTTGCTTTTTCCTATATACATTTGTCTCTTACTTAAAAATATCTTATATAAATTTCATATATATGTACACCATACTTTACAGTTTAATTAGAATCTCATCAAAACCTTTAAAACCTCAATTTCTATGACAAATTATATTCAGGAATATCACAGGTAATATATTCATCATCCTTCCACACTTTGGACTTTAGGAAGACCCAGTATGTTTTTATAGCTAAATAAGAAAACATGTAGGGCTCATGTAATGATTAAGTGGTTAACAGTGTATATCCTTTATTTTTTGACTAAGATTAGGTTACAAGTTACAAATGTGGGTGATTTTCCCAATCTGTGGGTAGCAAGATATCAGAGAGGGTGTGAAGTATTTAGGTTGGGTTTTAGAAGAGTAATAAAAAGAATATATATAAGTATCAGTTGACATATTGTCTCAGATTCTCCTTTAACTTCTTTTTGGGCAAAATACACATGTATATGCTAGTGACAACTTTTAAAATGGATCACTTTAGGGGCGCCTGGGTGGCTTAGTCGGTTAAGCGTCCGACTTTCGCTTAGGTCATGATCTCGCGGTTCATGGGTTCGAGCCCCACGTCGGGCTCTGTGCTGACTGCCCGCTCAGAGCCTGGAGCCTGTTTCAATCTGTGACTCCCTCTCTCTCTGACCCTCCCCTGTTCACGCTATCTCTCTCTCCTAGAAATAAAAAATAAATAAATAAAAATAAAAAATAAAATGGATCACTTTGTGCCAAACTCCTTTTGGGTTTTAAAAATCTTTAAGTAGATACAGATGCATGTTAACTCAGCATGTTTTGTTCTACATTCTCATAGCCAATTGGTCAGAAACGGAAACAAGAAATGTTGTAAAAGCAGTATTTCCTTAAAAGTCTCATGTGCTTCTTGTTTACTCTTTTCCTTTTTGATAAACCTATCGCGATTTTAGTTAGAGTATGCTTGTAATCAGTGAAACTTGAGAATTCTGAATGGTGGGATAGTGATTCTTTTTTCTGCCTGTGTATTTTTTGTCAAATTTTGTATAATGAGTGTCTTCTGTGTTTTTTTAATTTTTTGAGAGAGACAGACAGACAAAGCGCAAGCAGGGGAGGGACTGAGAGAGAGGGAGACACAGAATCTGAAGCAAGCCCCAGGCTCTGAGCTGTCAGCACAGAACTCCATTTGGGGCTCAAACTGAAATCGAACGCTTAACCTACTGAACAGAAGAGGTGCCTTCTTCTGTTTTTGTAATGGGAATATACAATGATTTAAAATTTTAATACCTAGGAAGCTAAATACATTCATTAGTATAGCATTTTTATAAGATTTCTTACATAGCAAACTTGCCTACCCTGTAATAATATGTAAAATAAGATGATTAATGTAATTTTCTAAGAATATATTTATATAGATTGATAACATTAATAAGCAATAGCATCATTACTTTAATCCATCTTCGGGTTAACTATTGTATATGTGTTCATCATTTGTATTGTCATGTGTTTTTTTAAAATCTAGATGAGAAATATTCGATTATCTGACTTCACTGAATCCTTGAAAAAGATAAAACGCAGCGTGAGCCCTCAAACCTTAGAAGCATACATACGTTGGAACAAGGACTTTGGCGATACTACTGTTTAAGGAAAGACCTTTGTAAGCCTGCAGAGCATTTTGCTTTTGAAGAGAAATACACCATCTTCATTGAATAGTGATAAGCTACAGAAATTCAGCCTAAGTTTACAGGACTTTTCAGAGTCTTACAATTACTTGTGCACCCCAGCAGATGAACCATACAAGAAATTTAAATAAAATATACAATGCAAATTGAGTATTTTGTTGAAGACCTTCTTGCCTATGTTGATAGTTATCCCAGTGGGCACTGTAAGTTAGAGCACAACAAAAACTGATTCTGGTCTTCTTTACCAATATAATCATAATGTAAATAATAATTTGTATATTGTGTTGCAGATGAAAGTATTCAAGAGACAGTGAATGGTAGAAGACACAAGCGCCTTTGGTTGTTTGTCTTCTGATGTCTTTTCTTAAAATAGTAATTTTTCTATTTTCCTTTCCTACTGTTGTCTTTACTACAGATGATTAAAATACCAAACACTCTACTTTTTCTTTTCTCTTTACAAATCCAGTGTGCCAAATGAAACTTCTTACTATGTAACAGTAATAGGAAAAAGTGTTTTGAAGGTTTTTTCTTTTTCATAAATCTATAGACAGGATACAATTGCATTTTCACTTTTCTGTTACCTTGCTGCCATTTTAGAAAGCCATTTGTTGATACCAACAAAGCAAATCTAGTAAAATAGAAAAGGAGAAGGTTAGAAGGTTTGAGTCACTCTGTCATACAACGTGTAGATCAATCCTCATGTGACCTGCAGTATTTGTTTCTAATATATTTGTCAGAAATCTGTTGTAGACTGTTAATTTATTCCTAATGTAGTTTATTTTCTGCCGGATTATTCTAATATTTAAGAAGGCCAATTTTAACTGCCATAAAAGTGGTTCCTGTGTGAGAGAAGGGAAGTACTGAGAGCTAAGACATTTCTAATTTATTGCTTATTGCTTTCTTACTGTTTACAGAATAATTATAAGCCAGTGGATCTACCATCTTTTATTCCTAAAAATGATTAATCCCTTCAATGAAACTTTAAAAATTACTGAATTTTTATACATTGCATACATTTTATAGGTTTCTTGTGCTCACTTTGTTAACTAAAAGTTAGTCTGTTAATCTGCCTTTTGTTCCCCCAAAATGTACAGTAATTCCGTTTCTTGTTTGTATAAGTATGCCTGGATTTTATTATAAAACTGTCATTGTAGGAAGTAGTGACTCATATCATGGCTTTTTAAATATTGTAATAAAGGCAAATGGATATTTGCCCTTAGTTTACTGGTTAAAAGTTTGTTTACAGAAATTTTCTTTGGTGCTTTTGTGTAAGATGTCATGGGTGGAAAGAATAATTTTATAGTAGTAACAAAGATTTTTTTCATTTAGGGAAAATCCCTTTGGTGTTGAGAGAATATATTAAAAACTTGCCCTAGCTAGATAAGAATTTTATAATGAAGACATACATTCTTCTAAAATTTCCTCTTGTTGCTGTCAAAGATTGATGTAAATATAGAAGGTGTATCATTTCTTAAGATAATATGCTATTTGTAGCTGTAATTTAAATGTTTCTTCTAATCATGACCTAGAACTCCCTAGGTAACAGAAGTGAGGCTTGAGATAAATAGAAAAAAATTTTTCAAGCCAGAACTATTGCCTATTTTCAGTCATATGTTGTATCTTTTTAAGGCCTCAAACATTAAAGCATCAATTATAAAATCTTGATGATGAAAGATTATGCATTATACATATATGATGACAAGATTGGGGATATCCAAAGTGAAGACATTTTCAATAAAGCTCATAAAATTTCACTTGTATTTTCAATTTAGAAAAGGATTAACATTATTCATATGTGAACAACTGTTTAGTCAAATTAAAGGTCTGTGTGCCTCAAGCTCAACTTTTAAAATATCTTTAAAATTATCATGATTCTACGTGCAGCAGTTTAATGTAGCTCACTATTTATATTAGAATAGTTTTTAGATAACAAAGATTTCAAATGTTAAAAGATAGGCAAGTTAATATTGTCCTAAACACTGAGTCAGGATTCTGTTGTTGTATGAATAACCATACAGTATAGAAATTATTTTACTTCCCTGACTAAAGTCTGAAGTTGAGCTTAGAGCTAGGGAACTACTTTCTGTGACTTACTATGACCAAGTTTTATTTTAAGCTTTTTTTTTTTTCTCCCATAGAAGGATCATGAAAATTGGAGTTGTAAGGGATTGGTCTGGTCTTTTTAAATAAAGATCGAAGTTGTTGAGGCTTTCTGAATTAATATTAGATTATGACCTTTTGGATTCTGCATTGAGCTCTGTGTCATATTAACGTCATGAAAGGCAATGCTTAAAATTCAGTGTTAGTGTGCTCATGTTAACATGGCAGAGTTTTGTGAACGACATTAAAACTTAATGATGTACTGGACTTTGAGCCAGAGGTAAGAATCAGTACTGTCCTTCCAGATATCTTAAGGGTAAAAGCTTTTTTTTTGTTTATTTTTTTAAATGTTTTTACTTAGTTTTGAGAGAGAAGACAGAGTTCAAGCAGGGAAGGGGCAGAGAGGGAGAGGGAGACACAGATACTGAAGCAGGCTTCAGGCTCTGAGCTGTTAGCACAGAGCCCAGTGCAGGGCTCAAACCCATGAATCACAAGATCATGACCTGAGTCAGAGTCAGACACACAACTGACAGAAGGCCAGCCAGGCAGCCTGGGTAAAAGCTTAGTCTAAGACAGTCTACCCACTGAGGTTATTGGATTTGTGACTATGCTTTGTGCTTGGGAAGAAGTGGAGGAAAAGCAGGTACTAGCATTCCAATGTAAGTAAATATGCAGCAGTCTTCGTTTATAAGCTAGAATTCTTTATATTTTGTACAAAATGAATTCTTTTGGTAGAATGAGCCTTTTATAGGTTGGTTTTGGACCCTTAAGTCAATGGATTTTCCTTGAAATACCTGTCTCAAATTTTAATTTGGTCTTTTGTATTTTTCTACAGGGAAGATATGAAAGGATTTAGCTACATAAAGTGGGTTTCTATCCTAATGTGGAAATAAAAGATAAATTTTATTTTACCTTTAATTTGTTTATTTGAAACAAGGTTTCAGAGGTTGCAGTCTAGCAGTTGCTTGTATTGGACTAACTCTTGCCAATAATTATAAACTGAAGAAAATATGAAAAGCAATAATTAGAAGACTCTGAAGAGCAAGCAGGAATAGGCAGAAATTGCACAAAATTGTGTACTCAAAGAGATCCACATTAACTAGCTTTTAGCCCAAGGGCAATTTCCAGTTTGTGCAGTGTGCTTAGAAATAGACTTCAAGCAGAATGTCTTTCTGGGCTGAGGAGTCATTTGGGACTTGTAGAACAGCTGGAAATTAGGAGAGAAATCCTGGAGAGAATTTCAGAACTGTAAACCCTAGAAAATACATATAAATGTCTTTCACATCCTTGGTGGACTCCAAAATTGTACCTGTGCAGTATAATAGTCAAACCTAGCAGAAAGCAATAGTTGAAGTCTAACAAACTGTAGAGAAGTTACGGAGTTTGAAATTTAAGTTTCACTAAGATATGTTTAGTAAATATTTTGGATTTCCCATTCAAATCCAAAAAGGACCATAATAAGGTGGAAGCACAACATCCTAGACCTAAGGACCATAGTTTTGTTAGGACTGTGGGCAAAAGGATAAACTCACTGTAACAAAGCTTAAAATAAATCTTTCACAGCATCAAGATTATCCATTGGTCATTTAAGAGCTAGCCAGAAGAAAACACACATTTTAGAAGAAAATAGAATCCAGAGTCTTCACAATATATCCACAGAGTCTAGTACACAGTAAAAAAAATTAAGCATACAAAAAAATTATATCCACAATCAATAGAAAATATATAGAAGCAAATGCAGAGATGACCTACAGGTTGAAATTAACACAATTATTTTAAAACAGCTTTATTACTTCTTAATAGGAAAGAAAAGATGGAGGAACAGATTAGGATTTTCAGTGGAGAAATAGAAATTAAAAATCAAATGAAGGGGCGCGTGGGTGGCTCAGTCGGTTGAGCATCCGACTTCGGCTCAGGTCATGATATCACAGTTTGTGGATTCGAGCCCCGTGTCAGGCTCTGTGCTGACAGCTTAGAGCCTGGAGCCTGTCTTTGGATTCTGTGTCTCTCTCTCTGACCCTTCTTTGCTCACGTTGTCTCTCTCTCTCTCAAAAATAAATTTAAAAAAAACTTTAAATACCAAATGGAAAGTCTGGTAATGAAAAATAAAAATCTGACATGAAATCTCTAGTATCTAAATTTTCACAGGATGGGTTCAGAGTAAATTGGGACACAACAGAGGAAAGAAAACAAAGACATGCCAATACAATTACTAAATTCGAGCACCAAGAAAGAAAAAATAGCAAAGGTTTGATACCTTTGGGACAATATCATTTTTTTTTGTTTTACTTTATTTTTAATTCATGTGGAATTTTTGTTTTTTATAAATTTTTATTTGAATTCTAGTTACTTAACATATAGTGTAATATTGGTTTCAGGAGTAAGGGACAATATCAATCTACCTCTGGTTTGAGGATCCAAAAGTAGAGGAGAGGAAGAGAATGGGGCAAAAGAAACATTTGAAGAAGCAGTAATATCTAAAGTTTCCCATTAGGTATTACTTGAATATAGAAAGACATCAACTTACAGATTCCAAAAGTTCAGTGAACCCCAAGCAGAATAAATACAACAAAGACCACTTCTGGATACCAATTGAAAAAGCAAAAATATTTTATAATCAGCCAGGGAGGGGAAATACGTTCAAACAATCATTGACCCTAGAATATAGACGAATCAAAATGGTATATGAACAAGGCAGGGAATGTCCTCATGAAGGCCCAGGATAACCAAGGCATAATTTGACCAATCACTTTTTCAACAATTGATTGCCAGCCTAATGGAACTTCCAATTGCTAGGTCTTATTGAATTGAAGGTTTAGCAGGTTTATACTCTACATCTGTTTACTTTGGAACTTTCCCTATACATTAAACAGAAATAATGTGAACAAAACACATGCAACAAGACTGTAATACAGATAAACAATAGCAAAAAAGCTGGATGGAGAATAAGCAGATTAACAGCAAAAATACTTTCAAAATAAAAAGTCTAATGACTTCATACAAAGATCTAGGTCTAATTACAAAATAGTGTACATCCAAACTAAAAAGACTATTACATAACCCATTACTGTGTTTTTATTCCTACTTTGTTGAGTGTTTCTCCAAGTAGGGGTGTTGGATTTGTGAAATGCTTTTTCTGCATCTATGGAGATGATCATGTGATTTCTGTCCTTTATTAATATGGTGTATGACACGAATTTTCATTATGTTGAACCAACTTTTCATTCCTGTGAGAATTCCCACTCACTCCTGCTGTATGACTCATTTTATATGATGGTAGGTTGGTTTTGCTACTTTGTTGAGGTTTTTTGCATACATATTCAGACAGAATGTTGGTCTGTAGTTTTCTTGTCTTTGTCTCCTTTTAGTATCAGGGTAATTCTGGCTTTGTAGAAGGAATTGGAGAGTCTTCCCGCTTATTTGAGGGAAAAGTCTGTGAATGGTTGGTGCTATTTCTTTCTTTATTTTTTCTAAATGTTTTATTTATTTCTAGGAGAGAGACAGCATGAGTAGGGGAGGGTCAGAGAGAGAGGGAGTCACAGACTCTGAAACAGGCTCCAGGTTCCGAGCTGGCAGTCAGCACAGAGCCCGACGCGGGGCTCGAACCCACGAACCGTGAGATCATGACCTAAGCAAAAGTCGGACGCTCAACCAACTAAGCCACCCAGGCGCCCCTGGTGCTATTTCTTTAAATGTTTGGTGGAATTCACCAGTAAAGCTATCTTTACCTGAGCTTTTCTTTGTGGAAAGTTTTTTTTTTTTTAATTATAAATGAAGTATTTTGTTAAATGTCTAATTGAATTTTCTATTTCTTCTGGAGTCTGTTTCAGACATCTGTGTCTTTATAGAAATTAGTCCATTTCATCTAAGTTACCTAATTTGTTGGCATCCAATTGTTTATAATATTCCCTTATTATCTTCTTTATTTCTCCAAGACCTATAGTAAAATGTCTTCTTTCTTTACTAATTTTATTAATTTGAGTCTTCCATTTCTTGGTCAGTCTAGGTAAAGCTTTGCCAATTTCACTGATCATTCCAAAGAACCAATTTTTGTGGTTTTGTTTATTTTTCTATTTTTCTATTCTCTACTTATGTATTTCCTCTCAAAGCTTTATTAGTTGCTTCTTTTTGTTTGCATTAGTTCTTTTTTAAAATTATGGTGGAAGGTTAGATTACTGATGTGAGGTCTTTCCTCTTTTTAAAATATAGGCATTTGCATGGGGTGCCCGTGTGGCTCAGTTGGTTGAGCGTCTGACTCAGGTCATGATCTAACAGTTCGTGGGTTCAAGCCCTACGTCGGGCTCTGGGCTGACAGTCAGCTCAGAGCCTGGAGCCTGTTTCAGATTCTGTATCTCCCCCTCTCTCTCTGACCCTCCCCTGCTCATGCTGTCTATCTATCTCTCAGAAATAAATTTTAAAAAGAAATTAAAATATAGGCATTTACAGCTATAAATTTCCACCTACAGCTTTTGCTATATCCAGTAAGTTTTGGTATGTTGAATTTTCATTTTCATTCATCTCAATGTATTTTCAAAGTTCTCTTGAGATTTTTTCTTTGACCCACTGATTTAAAGACTATTTTAATTTCCACAAGATGTGATAATCCCAAATTTCCTGTAGTTATGGATTTTTAATTTCATTCCAGTATGTTTGGAGAACATGTTTTCTATTTTAATCCTTTCAGATTTTTTGAAAAATGTTATATGGCCTAACATATGCACTATCCTGGAAAATGCTTCATATGCACCTGAGAAGAATGTGTATTCTCCTGTTAATGGGTGGTGTATTCTAAGATACATTAGGTCTAATAGGTGTATAGTATTGTTCAAGTCTTCTGTTTCATCGTTGATCTCCTGTGTAGTTGTTTCCTATGATTTTATACCCAATTTCTTGTAGCGTATCTTTTTTTAGAAAATAGCTTGAGATTTATTTTTAATTTCTTAAGGTTTATTTATTTTTGAGAGACAGAGCATGAGCAGGGAAAGGGCAGAGAGAGAGGGAGACATAGAATCTGAAGCAGGCTCCAGGCTCTGAGCTGTCAGCATAGAGCTCCATGTGGGGCTCGAACCCACAGACTGCAAGATCATAACCTGAGCTGAAGTCAGAGGCTCAACCGACTGAGCCACCCAGGAGGCCCAAGAGACTTCTTTTTGCTATGTTTAAACCCTGTTACACTCATCAGTGAGGAATTATGTAAAAGCATATGTGTATGACTGAATTTTTTAAGGCCAGCAAAACATAATTATGGAAAAATTAAGATACAAAAAAAAAGTCAGACTCGTCCTTACACAAAACAGTACAGTATGTACTGTTTGATTCCAATTTTGTTTTTAAAAAGACTGTAAATAAACTTCGAAAATAAAGAATATATGCTCTGGGTAAATGAAGCAATAATGTCCTATCTTCCTGTTTCTAATCTTGTCCAGGAGTAATTAGTACAGAGTAAGGCTTAGAACTACGTTGTGTTGTACAGAATTCAAGCTCTGTCGTTAAGTGTGTGACCTTAGCACACAATTTTCGAAGCAGGGGCTAATAATAGTATCTATATCAAATGTATATTATGAGGATTAAAGGAGCTAATACACGTTAAATGCTTAGAACCGTGCCTATCACATGCTCGCTATTACCTGTCACCTCCAGCCCATTCTCCATATCACAGCGTAAAGGTCACTTCCTTCCTTCCACCAGCTTCCTGTCTCACTTTGGAAAAAAAACCCCAAAAAACAGTCTCTTTACCCCTAAATTAGAAACTCCTTGATCTGACCCATTTACCATTTAGATTTCTTCATTTCTTCCCCTCAAGCACAAAGCTCCAGACATACTGTCTTCTTTCAGACCTTGAAACACTCCTGCTCGGTTTTGACTTAAGTACTGGCTTCTTTATCTTGCCTGGAATAATCTTTGTGTAAAGACTTGTCATTCAGAAGTCAAATTTTATTTCCTTTCTCCCACTACTATAAATTAGCTACCCAATCACTCTCTGTAGCAAGACTCTTATCTGTTTCAAGCAGGTTCCACACCCAGTGTGGAGCCCAACCCTGGCTGAACCAATGACTGAGAGATCAAGACCTGAGCTGAGATCAAGAGTTAGATACCCAATTGAACTACTCAGGTTCCACCCCCTTCACCCATAACTCTATTTTTACAGACACTATCAATATATTAAATATTGTTTTCTCCCTACTTGTTTTGTCTCTTACTAGTATGTAATTTTCATGAGACCATTGCCTGATACATATGTGCTGGATATTCAATCGTTATCAAATTATTTTATTTCCTGTATTCTATAATATTACTTCCGTAATAAAATTAATTGTATGCGAATACTGTTTTAGGAAATTGAACACGGTGTTCTGTAACTGGTATGAGTTCAAATTCAAGTACTACGGAGACCCAGATGTCCGCCTCTGGGCAAGTTTCTTTTTTTTTTTTTTTTTTTAATGCTTTTATTTCTAGAGAGAGAGAGAGACAGCACGAGCAGGGGAGGGTCAGAGAGAGAGGGAGTCACAGACTGAAACAGGCTCCAGGCTCCGAGCTGGCAGTCAGCACAGAGCCCGACGCGGGGCTCGAACCCACGAACCGCGAGATCATGACCCAAGCGAAAGTCGGACGCTTAACCTACTAAGCCACCCAGGCGCCACACTCTGGGCAAGTTTCTTATTCTTCCGGCTTCCTCAAATGGGAATATTACTTGTTTCACAAGGTACTGCAAAAAATTAAGTCACACAACATGGGTAAAAGTGCTTCAGCACTAAATGAAAATTTCCGAGCATTACAAATAAATGCCAATTGCGCCTTGACTAGCTCTCTACTCCACGTAAGCCTCAGTAGCGTCGCTCTAGCGTCTACCTTCACGTCTCTAGAACTCAGGGGCAACCGGGGAGGGGCGGGAACAAGAGGTCCTTCACGCACTTCCGCCCCCGCGTCTCTCTCCGCCAATCGGCCTCTGATACCCCACCCCTTCCGCTCTAGGGAAAAGCTGGCTCCCAGGGTGTCTTCCGGCGGGAGCTGTGCTGCTCCTTATCATGGTGAGTTGGCTGGGGGGTGTGAGGGCTTCTGTCGTAGGTGATTCCTCTTATCTTTCTCATCCTGAAGCGTCCTTGACATTGCCTCAGCTGCCCAGAGAAGGGGTCCTCGAGGTTGTGCTCCGGTGCCCGGGGAGAAGCGGCTGACGTCCAAAGCATTCCTCCCAGAGCTCTGATCCCTATTCGCTCCCTCACCCCGTTCCTTGGACGCTTGGTATCCCGGCCCTGCTCGAGGCCGAACTTTCAGTCCTTAGCAAGTTTGACTTTCCCCTGCCGAGATTTACTTAACAAAAGTCTCGGCTGGCGTCAACGACTACACCAGCAAAAGATGTGAAAACAAGTCCACAGCAACAGCGACCGTAGTTAGTGATGCTTACACCAGTGACGACCCTCTTGGCATATTAATGAAGAAGGTTATGAGTAGGATATTGAGGCCAAGGGGCAGCTTGGCTTTATGGAGTGCCGGATAGCCTGATAGAGCAACAGCTCTCAGAAGGCCCAATGACCGGAGAAAGCCCAGGTGTTGGTAGAATGTCTTTGGTGCACTTTTCCCCTGCGTTGGTAGATTACAGTATACCTCACGGTTTGGGGGATGTGATGTTTGATCTAAAGGTTTTTGTTTGTTTTTTAAGAGAAATTAGTCTCGTTAGACCTTTAGAAATCACGTGTATAACTCTCTGAATTTCATCAAAAGAGAAGTTGATTGTAACTTCAGCGTCAGAAGAGGTATACACCATTTTATCTAAAAAATTCATGGATCTCTTATCGATAGCCTCCGTAGGAGAAAAGGACCACGTTTCAGTGCTTAAGCCATTGTTACTCTTAGTTTTTTTCCTTGAGTCGGTATGGTCGATAAAATGTTGTATTTATACTTAATTTTTCTTCCGTAAATTTTCTGTAATCCCTCTTTTTAACACAGGAAGTGGGTAAAAGTTTACTTTTGGGGGGCTAACCAAATAGCCTTCGAGCTGCTTTCTTCAAAATACTCACCACTGTGTAGCCAGAATTAAGTTTATAAAATTTGCCCATGCCACTCCCTTGCTCAGTTGTTTAAAATCCTTGCTTTTCCCCACCCCCCCATAATCCTCAAGATAAAGTCCGGTTTGGCGCGGCATACCAACCTGTTGTCAAGCTTCTGTGTTACCTCGTTTTGCACATACATATATTCATTTTCCAGTCACAGTCACCAGCTTGCAGATCATGCTGTCATTACAGCACCTGACTTGTACATTCTGTTCTACTGTGGAAATCATTCATCTCTCACTCCTCTTCCTCATCAGCGTAGTCCTTATGTGTCCTTTAGTCTCTTTTAATGAGCCTTTCTGCCCCATCTCCACATTCTGTTCGATGCCTCCTTTGTGCTCCCGTGATAACATGGTGCTAATTACCAATAACATCTGTAGCCCTTAGCAAACTGTTAAAATTGTGTATTTGCGTGTCATTCTCACTTCTGAGACTGTAAGCTCTTTTGAGAGCAGAACCTTTGGTATTCTCAGAGCCTTGTAACAGTGCCTGGCCCAGAAGAGGTTTTTCAATAAAAACCTGTTTTATAAAACACCAACTAAATACCTATGGCACTAAATTTTTGTGCTTGCATCATTAGTAATACAGAAAAATAGCATTTAAAGTTTATTTTAAAAGTTTTGGGGAAGAAGAGTTTTATGAGTTATTCATGTTTTATTAAGGTGTCATATGCAAGGCACAATGCTATCTTAGGAAATGTAAAGGAAATAATAGCCATTGTCATTAGTGAAGTTACTAAAAAATTACCTTCAGTGCAAGATGACAAGATGAAGGCTATCCTCTGGTTTATTCCAAAGCAAGTGGCATAAAAAACAGTATGATTTGGAATAATCTAGGAAGGTCATCCATGAAACGGTACTTCGTGCCTTACTCCATCACTCTTAATCTACTTGTCATTACTCTTTTGGATGAGGAAACAGAGGTCAAGTAACTTGCTAAGTATAACAGGGCTGTTGGAGCTTGGGTTAGACAAGTCTGGCTCTAGAGTGTTAACGATCATGAAACAGGGGTACACCAGTTTAGTTGGAGTTGATTTCTACCTGAAGCAAGAGGTAAAACTAGAAAGAAACTAAGGCTAGGTCATTGAAAGCATTGAATTTCAGGGTGTAATATTAAGAGTTTATCTTGATAGCAGTGGAGAGCCAATATAATTTTGGACAAAGTGACGTGAATTTAGGATTTTTGTGGGTTTTTACCTCTTTTAACCAATATCAGAATGGCATCGGAAATGGCCTTCTGCCTTTTATAAACCTAATTGTCTCAACCTGAAACTTAAGTTAAAGTAACTTAAATAATTTAAGGTGGGATGAAGTTAGAAGATAACAGTATTAAGCGGTATAATTTATCTTTGGGACCAATTAACTGACATATAACTCTTTAAGAATAGGGTATATTCTGGGGCGCCTGGGTGGCTTAGTCGGTTAAGCCTCCGACTTTCGCTTGGGTCATGATCTCGCGGTTCGTGGGTTTGAGCCCCGCGTCGGGCTCTGTGCTGACTGCCAGCTCGGAGCCTGGAGCCTGTTTCAGTCTGTAACTCCCTCTCTCTCTGACCCTCCCCTGCTCATGCCGTCTCTCTCTCTCTCTCTCTCTCTCTCCTAGAAATAAATAAAATATTAAAAAAAAAAAAGAATAGGGTATATTCATTATCATTAACATTCACTAGCATTTCAAATGAAAATAGATATTGTTCCTTTTCAACTGAATTAGCTTAGCAACGCCTTAAGAGTTACACACATGCTGGTCTCTATTTGGTTAGTACTTTGTTCTAATGCTTTATATTTTAAAGTATGTTTTACTTAAAACTTTTTTATTATGGAAATTTCAAACACAAGAAAGTAGAATATAATGGGCCCCCATATAGCCATCACTTGGCCTCAACGGTTACCAACATTCTGTATTTTTATGCCAGATCTCTACTACTCAACCTTATTTTTCTGAGTCTCAACCTAATGTAACTAATGACATGTCTGAGTTTTGAAGAAAGGGATATATCTTTTTTTTTTTTTTTTATAACTACTGAGATGTTCCCAGATGGAAAATCATACCTGTGCTGGAGTTGAATCTGTAAGTTTTCCTCAGTTTAAATCTGTTAACATTCATTTCCACTGCTTTCTGTGGAATTTAAGTGTTTAAGTCAAATCATCCAGTGATGAGGTAGAAATGTAATGTAGGTATTAGGCGATCATGGCCTTACCATCTAAGAAAGCATTTTACTAAAAACTAAAAACCAAATAAATATTTAAGTACATGGCACTTAACAGTCAAATTATTGTATATGACCCACCGAAAATTGTGAAAGACTTTTTTATGCCTAGAAACAGTACTTTGCTTTTGGGATAATAATTAAAAATCCTTTTTTCCACAGTTAGTCTTTCCTCCCCGGGGTTGTCTTTGTTTTTTTTTTTTTGTTTTGTTTTGTTTTTAATGTTTTTTATTTATTTCTAGGAGAGAGAGAGAGAGACAGCGTGAGCAGGAGAGGGTCAGAGGGGGTCGCAGGCTGGGAGGCGGCAAACTCTGTTTGGCAGTCAGCGCAGCCCGGCAGCGAGCTGCAGCTCTCTGAATCAGCAATCATGACCTAAGCGAAAGTCGGACGCTTAACCGACTAAGCCACCCAGGCGCCCCTGTTTTTGTTTTTTGTAGGGTATTATATTCCCAAGATAATGATGAAGTTATATATCCATAAATTTCTTCAAGTACTCTAGTTTTGTATTTTAACGGAATAAAAAATCAGTAAGAAATATAGTAAGGATCCAGCTTAATTTCTCCGAAAGAGTGTTTATTGAATAGCTTAAATTTTCTCCTGCTGATGTTGGATACTGCTTTAATCATAAAATAATTTCTCATATGCGCTTAAACTCTCCTTTATGTTAATGCTAAGGTTTCCTGTACTTGAGTGACAAATTCTAGTCTCCACGTATATTTCTTCTCTTGGTAACCCCACTGTCATGCCTTTTCTCTACTGGACGCATACTGTGAACTAACAAGGACTACAGAGGCTAGCTAGGATGCTAGATACTTTGCCTAAGAGAGAACCTCTTGATTAGGTAAATGTAATATTTTATTTCCAGCTTAGCTGTTTGGCTGATGGTTTGCTTTTCTGGTTCAAAATTACCTAATCTGTTTAAAAATATAAGAGTGTATCTGTAAAAAAATCTCATAGATTACTGTGAGAATTAAATAGAAAAATACTTGTAAAGTGTAAAGTGTTTAGAATAATTGCTTGCCACATACTAAGTGTTCAGTAAATGTTGTTACTATTATATTGCATCACAGGATATGAAAAAGATATGCTTAAATGCTGATTTTATTATTTTTTTATTTTAAAGGGGACAATTCATCTCTTTAGAAAACCACAGAGATCTTTTTTTGGCAAGTTATTTCAGGAATTTAGACTTGTAGCAGCTGACCGAAGGGTAAGTTATTTGTTAACTCTATTTTTAATCATTGCACACACAACATAAAGACATTGAAAAAAGTAATTTTTAAGGTACATAAAAATTACTCTTGATCCCACCATACTGTTTTTGTTTTTAAGTAAACTGTAGACTCAATGTAGAGTTTGAACTCAACAACCCTGAGATCAAGAGTCACATGCTCTACTGACTGAGCCAGACTGGCACCCACATCACACTGTTTTCATTTTTTTATGTTGGATGAGCAAAAAAAAAAATTTTAAGTTATCTCTGTGCCCCACGTGGGGCTCGAACTCACAACCCCAAGATCAAGAGTTGCATGCTCTATCAACTGAGCAAGCCAGATGCCCCTGAACAAGCAAATTTTTAATGTAAAAGTATAGTACTTTGATACACAGATGTTCGCTTGGGAGGAAACTAGGCTTCAGTTAAGTTTTTATTCTAATTCTAATGAGTGTTAAAGAAAAATTATTTTGTAATTGCCTTTTATTTCTTTTTTCAGCATCACAGCTATTTTTATTTTTACAACTCTAGTGGATGTAGTTTAAAGCCATGTTTTCTCATTTTTAGTGTACGGAAGGAAAAATACCTTATGCTTTGAGACTGTAAGTAAAAGATAATCGGTTTGATCTGAGGGTTGTGAATTCAAGCCCCAGGTAGAGCTTACATTAAAAATAATAATAATTACTACCCTTTTTGGTTACAATGTAGACCTTCTAGTTTTCTGTTTTCATTATTCTGATTATTGTGTAAATTAAAGTATAAGCTCTCTGAAGACAGTAACTGTGTCTTATGTCCACTTTTTAATAAAAGTAAAAAATAAGCACTCAATAAGTATGTGAAGAATTTTAAATAAACCTAGCTTCATTGCAGCATAATAAGTAAACCAGTGATTTTGGCCATGTGTGGTGATACTTGATTAGAGCCTTCTGTTCTTTGTTTCTTATCACTATATCTTCTGTTTGCTAAAACCTTGGAATATAGTCAGAACTCAATAATTCTAATACTTTGAAAATAGTGTATGGCCATCGTTGTTAAACTTAAAGAACCAAAGGTAGGAAGTTTGTCTATTTGTGTATCCAGCCCATTTAGCATGACCTTGTTGATGAAAAGTATGTTAAAGAAGTAAGTAGGAAATTCTTGAACCATATACTTTATTGAAGCACAGTACACCACAGTATTGGTAGTAGGAAAAAAAAAAACTGATCTAGGAATACCTGCATTGTGCAGATAATCACTATCATAATTTAAATCTTACAATATATACCCTAGCTCATCTCTTTTTACTACTTCTCCTATCTTAGTTCTTGGTAATTTCTTACAAGGAAGATCCTTACCTCTCAGTTCGTTACTTCCTTACAATAAATAATCTTGTCGTACATCCCTTCCAACTATCCACTCCTATGATCATACCACAGACATTATCAATTATAATAGTTAAAGCTATTGTCTCATTTTCAAGCATTTCACTGATAATTTCCATCTCTTGTCCTTCCAGTTCACTCCTTGTATTACCCCAATTCCGATAATTCTTAAATCTTACTAGGATCTCTAATCCTTTGACTGTGCCATACTTTCACTATTTTTTAGCTCTCTTATCTTCATTTGCTTACTTAATCCAGTTTAGATTCTTTGGTCTGTCATTACTGATTTCATGCATATGTCTTAAACTCCTATGTGCCCTCCTTGGATCTGTCTCTCATCCTCTGATACTTCCTGCAAAATCTTAACATCAGTAAGTCTATTTTCTTCCTACTCTGTAGCTGTATCCAGTTGAATGTAGCCTGAGAGAAACATGGTGACTGGTCTCATTTTAGTTTGTTTTTTTTTTTTTAATGTTTATTTTTGAGAGGCAGAGAGAGACAGAGCTTGAGGCGGGGAGGAGCAGAGAGAGAGGGAGACATAGAATTGGAAGCTGGCTCCATGCTCTGAGATGTCAGCACAGAGCCAGACACGGGGCTTGAATTCATGAACCACGAGATCATGACCTGAGCTGAAGTTGGATGCTTAACCTACTGAGCCACCCAGGCGCCCTGGTGACTGGTCTCATTTTAAATTCATGATAAGTATGCCATTAGTGCTGCCCATACTATATTTTTTATTTTCACTCAGTTTTCCATTTTCTAGATGGTTGTTTCAACCCATTTTCTTTCACTTCTATCCTCAGACTTCCAAAACCATATTCATCCTCACTTGGTCTTGCTTTCTGTTAAACTAAAGGAAAAGAAGCACTCAGAAAACACTTCCACATCCTGTCATCTACCAACACTATCTATGCAGCTGTCTCTGTGAATGAACTCTCACTGTAATAGCTGTTCTGCAAATTCTCCTCTGGATTTAAGTGCTACTTTACCATATCCCTTAATGTTAGAAAATGGCCTTGTTTCTTCTTTTCCAGAGATTTACAGGCTCTTAGTAGCTTTGTGCTGCTTCACTGTCACTTCTTTCTGCCTCACAGTTTCTTTGTCCCTTCAGTCACCTATCCTCAATTTTCTGAAAGGAGTTGTTCTTCATTCTAAACCTACATTTTCCTGCTGTTTTCTAAAGCCATCCTATCCCATACTTAACCTTTGCAATTATATCTGTTTAATCTTATACCTACATAGAATTCCCTTTTCGCTAATTTCTTTCACTTCTTCATTCACACAATTATAGGTCTCCCTTTGTAGAGAGTAGAGTGGAACAAAAATTTAAAAAACACTTCACTTGATCTCGTATTTTTAGAATGCCCTTTCCTCTTCCTCTGATGAAATCCAAGCTACTTTCAGGGTGTATTGCAGGTCTATGAGGTTCTAAACCACGGAAGTCTTTCCCTCTTCTGCAGTCCTATTTCGTAGGACTTATTGGTGAATAAGTAAATGCTGCCCTTTCTCAGGGAAGGGGAGGGGTGGCTTTATTTTCATATAATTTCACGCTTACAGAACAGTCACAAGATTAGTGTGAGGAACTCCCTTAAGCCCTTTACTCAGGTTCACCATTTGCTTTATATTTTGCCCCATTTGCTATCATTGTCTCAATGTACATATTTGTAGAGACAAAATGATGTTAAAGTAAATGCCTATTTTTTCAACTGTTTAAGAGTTTCTGTGGCAGAGTTTTTTTCTCTTGAAGAATTCCCCTTCTATGTTTTTAGATTTATATATATTATAATAATAAGTTGGTTGATGATAGTTTTGGTAGATATAGAAAATGTAACACTGACTTTTTGAAGGAAGTTGTGCTTATTCCTTTGTAGAGTATAAATTGCAGCAACTTGAACAGACTCAGTGAGGTTTATCAGCACTATGCAAATAAAAGTGATTTTCTTTTTCACAGTCTTGGAAGATACTGCTCTTTGGTGTAATAAACTTAACATGTACTGGCTTCCTGCTTATGTGGTGCAGTTCTACTAACAGTATAGGTATGTCACCATTCTTATTTTTGTGGAATTAATTATTAGTTTCACCTTTATTGTACTTTTAAAAAAAGTATATCTTTCTTTACGTGGAGTATATTATTCTGAAATATAACTCAAAGATTTAAATGTGAGTATCTATTTGAAAAGTGTCTTGTAAACTGTACAGTATGGTTTAATTATTAGGCATTATCATTTTTTTAGTGTTTATTTTTGAGAGAGAGACAGAGTGCGAGTGGGGCAGGGGCAGAGAGAGAGAAGGAGATACAGAATCTGAACAGGCTCCAGGTTCTAAGCTGTCAGCACAGAGCCCAACATGGAGCTCAAACTTAGGAATGGTGAGATCATGACCTATGCCGAATCGTATGCTTAACTGACTCAGCTACCCAGGTGCCCCTAGGCATTATCATTTTAAATTAGGGTTTTCTTTTTTTTAAGTTTTAAATCTTTAAAAAAAATTTTTTTTATGTTTATTTATTTTTGAGAGAGACAGAATGTGAGTGTGGGAGGAGCGGAGAGAAAGGAAGACACAGAATGTGAAGCAGGCTCCAGGCTCAGAGTTGTAGCACAGAGCCGGATGTGGGGCTTGAACTCATTAACCCTGAGATCATGACTTGAGCCAAAGTCAGACGCGTAACTGACTAAGCCACCCAGGTGCCCCTTTAAGTTTTAAATCTATTTGAGAAACTGAGATTCCTATTTAACGTGATAGACTAGCCCTTTAGTTGATGCAGTGTTTATTTAAAGAATGTATTTAGGAGCGCCTGGGTGGCTTAGTCGGTTAAGCACCCGACTTTCGCTTAGGTCATGATCTCGCGGTTCGTGGGTTCGAGCCCCGCGTCGGGTTCTGTGCTGACTGCCAGCTCAGAGCCTGGAGCCTGTTTCAGTCTGTGACTCCCTCTCTCTCTGACCCTCCCCTGCTCAAGCTGTCTCTCTCTCTCTCCTAGAAATAAATAAAAATATTAAAAAAAAAAAAAAAGAATGTATTTAAAATAGTATTTAGATGACAGAAGAGGAAAAAAAAAAATGATCACAGCACTTTCGGGTATATACTGCTTCATTTTTCCTGATGGAGAAATCAGGTTCTAAAACTAAGGTATTGTATTTACCTTCTTTGTTTTTTGTTGGTTTTAATTTTTTTAATTTATTTTTATTTTTTAATTTAGTAATAGGCTCCATGCCCAGCATAAGGCTTGAACTCAGGAGCCTGAGATCAAGAGTCACATTCTCTAGCCATTCAGGCACCTCTGTACTTATCAACTTGGGCTACATATATTAGTCTAGATAATTGCTAACATATGAGGTTAATTAGTGACTAAGGTTTTTTTTGGTAATGGATATCCCTCATGTGAACAAATCTTGGTGATTAGCTATATTTCCTAACAGCAACATTTTAATCAGTTGTTTTGTTGTTTTGCAGCTTTAACTGCCTATACTTATTTGACCATTTTTGATCTTTTTAGGTAAGTTTTAGAAGATCTCTTCACTGTTCTGAAACTAATAAGGAATTTTTGCACTGAACTTATGAAGCTTTCTCTGCTTATAGTAATGTGTGTAATAAGTAAAGTTGTCAACAATATGTGTACAAACAAGAACAATTAGGAGATATATTGGAAGAAATAATCCCATTTATAGAGAGAAAGAAAAGATAATGCCCAGGCATTAGATCAGGTGCTTGAGGTGCCTACCTATAGTTGAGTCAGTTGTGGCCAGGGAGCAGAGTCAAGTAAGAACATACCAGTTTCTTTTTTCACCATGTAGATGGGCATTAATAACTAACGTGAGTAATCGTGAGCGAGGGAGACACCTTTTTGGCTCCCTGCTTCATAGGACCTTAATATTGCTGTGTAAGGGTTGCAAAATACTTGAAATCGTCAAGATCGATGCCATAGGAGTATAACGATGTCTTTTTCATCAGTCATCTAACTAAATCTACTTGACTGCCCTAAAACAGATAGTTACCACCTGAATTTCACACTGGAGTAATCTCCACTCTACTTGGAAAGTGAACATCCAGAACATTCAGAATGCTGTTAATATGTTATTAATATTTAGTTTAACTTCTGACAAAGATTAAAGTTTATCAGAGTTAAAATTTATTGTGGCTAAAATAAAATATATTATCTTTATTATTACATGTCATTTGTGCATGCTCAGTTATGGAAGCCATTTAGCATGGATAACTTACTTAGTGGAGAAAGTATGGATTTAGGTTCTACTTATTGACCTGATGTATTCTAACTTTTTTCAGTTTCTCCACATGTTAAAGCTCAGGTATGAGGATGCCCATGTGATTAGATTATAAATTATTTGAATATTTAGTCTGCAAACACTGATAACTTTCAGCAAAGTTAGGAATTCTGGAAACTTAATTTCTTTCTGTGTGTTCTCCTCTTGCTCTAGTTCTAAAGCAAAATTTTATTTTCCTTTTTACTTAGTTTAATAACATGTTTGATAAGTTACTGGGTAATGATGAGGAAACCTAGCCCTGTCTATTCATTTGGGTAAGTTCAAGTCCTTTTATTTTCTGCTAACTTACTGCTACTAAAATAGTGGTTGTATCAGGCAGTAAAGAGCTAGCTACAATATTTGTAGAGAATAAATGCTGCCTGCTTAGTGGAATGGGGATTCCATATATAGAAGTAGATTTAAAAAAGCATCTTCCAAGAGGATTCTAGATAAGAAACATGAATATTTAATTTTAAATTGTATTAAAATAAAATGTTCACAGTAAGTTTTTTTTTTCTATTTTAGAAAAAAGTATTAACATGAAGTGTTCACATTAAGTTCTTGAGTATTTTGGTCATCTCTTAAATTTTAAAGGGAGTAAAAGGATTTTCCTATAGGTGTGTCCTATAAATTTTAGAGTAAATGTGATATACTTTAACATGAATGCAGTGATAGAGATGTATTTTTATCTTAAAATTAGATTTGTGATAGCTATGGGCTAATAGAATTTGTGATTGTTTCTTGTAGTCTTAGAAATTACTAAAAGTTGAAAGTTGGAAGGTAATCTTTTGAATTAGAAGTTTTTGTTAATATATTAGAAAAAAGACTTTCAGATTTCAGGAAACAACGTGAAATTAAGTTTGGGGGGATAAAATTAAGATGGTGAAGTAGTATGGGGACCCTGAGCTTGTATTGTCCCTGAAACACAGCTAGATCAGCATCAAGCCATCTTGAACGCCTAGGAAATTGATCTGAGGATTAACATAACAGTCTGCATAATTTGAGCTATAGAAGTTGGTAGGTACGTGGTGTGGAGTGGTGAATTGGGGAAGAAAAAAGCTGCAGAGGGTAGGGAGTCATTTTTGTGGAGAGAGGGGAAGAGTGCAGCACACCGGGATCACACAAGAAAAGCACACCTCTTTCCCCAAAAGTAGCTGGAGAGATAGAGAAGACACTGTCAGGGAACAGGACAAGAAATGTGTTACCGAAAACCATTGGCAGGGAGAAAGGAGAGGGTTTCAGTGCCACCAAGATTGCATAAGCAGTGGAGCACCAAGTCTGAAGTTTCAGAGCCCACTGGCTGGCAGTGCTCCAGTGAGAAAGTAAGGATTTATTCCTGGGCTGCAGGAAGTCATACAATATCCACAAATCAATCAACATGATACATCACATTAATAAAAGAAAAGAACCACATGGTTATCTCAGTAGATGGAGAAAAGACATTTGACAAAATACAGCATCCTTTCATGATGAAAACCCTCATGAGGATAGAAAGAACATACCTCAACATCATAAAGGCCATATACAAAAGACCCACAGCTAAAATCATCGTCAGTGGGGAAAAACTAAGAGCTTTACTCCTAAGGTCAGGAACATGTTGTTAAACATAGTACTAGACGTCCTAACATCAGCAGTCAGACAACAAAAAGAAATAAAAATCACCTAAATCAGCAGGAAAGAAGTCAGACTTTCATTCTTCACAGACAACATGATACTCTGTGGAAAACCTGAAAGACTCCACCAAAAAAACTGCTAGAACTGATACATGAATTCAGCAAAGTCACAGGATATAAAATCAATATACAGAAATCTGTTGCATTTCTATACACCGATAATGAAGCAGCAGAAAGAGAAATCAGAGAATTGATGCCATTTACAATTGCACCAAAAACCATAAAGTACTTAGGAATGAACGTAACCAAAGAGGTAAAAGATCTGTATGCTGAAAACTATATAAAACTTATGAAAGAAATTGAAGAAGACACATATTAATGGAAAAACATATGCATACTCATGGAAGAACAAATATTGTTAAAATGTCGATACTACCCAAAGCAATCTACACATTCAATGCAATCCTTATCAAAATAACGCCAGTATTCTTCACAGAACTACAACAAACAATTATAAAATTTGAATGGAACCAGAAAAGATCTCAAATAGCCAAAGTAATGTTGAAAAAAGAAAACCAAAGCTGGAGGCATCATAATTCCAGACTTCAAGCTGTATTACAAAGCTGTAATCTTCCAGGCAGTATGGTAGTGGCACAAAAACAGACATATGGATTAATGGAACAGAATAGAAAACCCAGAAATGGACCCACAAACGTATGGCCAACTAATCTTTGACAGAGCAGGAAAGAATATCCAATGGGAAAAAGACAAGTCTCTTCAGCAAATGGTGTTGGGAAAGCTGGACAGCAATATGCAGAAGAATGAACCTGGACCACTTTTTTTTTTTAATTTCACCTTAACTTTTATTTACTTAAAAAAAATTTTTTTTTTGAAGAAGTGGTTGCTCTGTCAGTTCTCTGAAGGAGCTTTTTCATCAGACTTCAATAAGTCTTTTTTTTTTTTTTTTTTTTACAAATAGTTTATTGTCAAATTGGTTTCCATATAACACCCAGTGCTCATCCCCACAAGTGCCCTCCTCCATGCCCATCTCCCCCCTCCCCCCCACATCCGTCAGTCCTCAGTTTGTTTCTCAGCATTCAAGAGTCTCTCATGGTTTGCCTCTCTCCCTTTCCCCCACCATTTCCCCCCTTCTTCTCCCCCTTGTTCCTCAGTTAAGTTCCTCCTAATCCTCCTATACGTGCAAACATATGATATTTGTCCTTCTCTGCCCGACTTATTTTGCTCAGCATAACACCCTCAAGGTCCATCTATGTTGCTACACATGGCCAGATTTCATTGTTTCTCATTGCCATGGAGTATTCCATGGTATAGACAAACCACATCTTCTTGATCCATTCATCTGTTGATGGACACTTAGGCTCTTTCCATGTTTTAGCTATTGTGGAGAGTGCTGCTATGAACATTGGGGTACACGTGCTCCTATGCCTCAGCATTTCTGTATCCCTTGGGTAAATTCCTAGCAGTGCTATTGCTGGGTCCTAGGGGAGTTCTATTGTTAGTTTCCTGAGGAACCTCCACACTGTTTTCCAGAGGGGCTGTACCAGTTTGCATTCCCACCAACGGTGTAAGAGGGTGCCTGTTTCTCCACATCCTCACCAGCATCTAGAGTTCCTTGATTTGCTCATTTTAGCCACTCTGACTGGCGTGAGGTGGTATCTCAGTGTGGTTTTGATTTGTATTTCCCTGATGACGAGGGATGCTGAACATTGTTTCATGTGTCTGTTGGCCATCTGGATGTCCTCTTGGAGAAGTGTCTGTTCATATCTTCTGCCCATTTCTTCACTGGGTTGTTTGTTTTTTGGGTGTGGAGTTTGGTGAGTTCCTTATAGATTTTGGATATTAACCCTTTATCTGATATGTCATTTGCAACTATCTTTTCCCATTCTGTTGGTTGCCTATTAGTTTTGTGGGTTGTTTCCTTTGCTGTGGACCACTTTTCTTAAACGCAAAATGGATGAAAAGCCTAAATGTAAGACAAAACCATCAAAATCCTAAAGGAGAAAGCAGGCAAAAATCTTTTTGATGTCGGTTGCAACAATTTCTTACTGGACATGTCTCCAGAGATAAGGGAAAACAGCAGCAAAAGTGAATTAATGGGACCTCATCAAAATAGAAAGCTTCTGTATAGCAAAGGAATCAACAACACTAAATGACACCTGATGGAATGGGAAAAGATATTTGTGAATGATGTATTGGATAAAGGGTTAGTACCCAAAATCTATGAAGAAGTTCATCAAATTTAGCACTAAAAAACATAAGCCACGGGTGTCTAGGTGGCTCAGTCAGTTAAGCGTCCAACTTTGGCTCAGGTCATGATCTCATGGTTTGTGGGTTTGAGCCCTACGTCAGACTTTGTGCTGACAGCCAGCTCAGAGCCTGGAGCCTGCTTCGGATTCTGTGTCTCCCTCTCTCTGCCCCTCCCCTGCTCATGCTGTCTCTCTCTCTCCCTCAGAAATAAAACATTAAAAAAAAAACAAATAATCCAGTGAAGAAATGGGCAAAAACCATGAATAGACACTTTTCCAAGGAGATATCCAGGGGCACTTGGGTGGCTCAGTTGGTTAAGTGTCCTACTTAAGCACAGGTCATGATCTTGCAGTTCACAAGTTCAAGCCCCTCATTGGTCTCTGTGCTGACATCTCAGAGTCTGGAGCCTGCTTCAGATTCTGTGTTTCCTTCTTTCTCTGTTCCTCCCCCATTTGAGCTGTGTCTCTCTCTCAAAAATAAACATTAAAAAAAAAAAACATCTAGTTGGCAAACAGACACATGAAAAGGTACTCAACATCACTTATCATCTGGGAAATATAAATCAAAACCATGAGATACCACTGCATACCTGTCAAATGGCTAAAATTAGCAACTTGGGAAACAGTAGACATTGGCGAGGACACGGAAAAAAGAACCTTTCGCATGTTGCTGGGAATGCAAACTGGTGTGGCCATTCTGGAATATAATTTTTGAGGTTCCTCAAAAATTAAAAATAGAACTACCTTACGACCCACCATTTGCACTGCTAGCTATTTCTCCAAAGGCTACAAAAATACTGATTCAAAGAGGCACATGCATCCCAGTGTTTATAGCAGCACTGTCAGCAATAGCCAAATTATGGAAAAAGCCCAAATGTCTGTTGACTGATGAACGGATAAAGAAGATGTCGGGTGTGTGTGTATAATGGAATATTAACTTGGTGATCAAAAAGAATGAAATCTTGTCATTTGCAGCAACGTGGATGGAACTAGGGTGTATTATGCTAGGTGAATTAAGTCAGAGAAAGACAAATATACGATTTCACTCATATGGAATTTAAGAAACACAGTAGATGAACATAAGGGAAGGGAAGGAAAAATAAGGCAAAAACAGAGGGCTGGGCGCCTGGGTGGCTTAGTCAGTTAAGCATCTGACTGTTGATTACATCTCAGGTCATGATCTCCCGGTTTGTGAGTTCACGCCACATGTCAGGCTCTGTGCTGACTGTGTGGAGCCTGCTTGGGATTCTCTCTCTGCCCCTACTCTGCTTGTTCTCTCTCTCAAAATATATAAATAAACAGACAAGGAAGCAAACCATACGAGACTCTTAAATACAAAGAACAAACGAATTGCTGAAGGGGTAAGGGTGTGGGATGGGCTAAATGGGGGATGGGCATTAAGGAGGGCACTTGTTGGGATGAGCACTAGGTGTTAATATGTAAGTGATGAATCACTAAATTCTGTTCCTGAAACCATTATTACACTCTATGTTAACTAACTTGGGTTTAAATAAAATTTTTTAAAAAAGAAATTAAGTTTGGGTGGTGGGGTTATTGTGATAACATAAAAGTTAGTATTTTAACCATTTTCAGGTGTACATTTCAATAGCATTAAGTACCTTCACAGTGTTGTATGAGCATTGCCATTATTTCCAGAAATGTTTCCTCTTTCCAAACAAACTCCTATCCCCATAACAATAACTCCCTATTCCCCCATCTCTCAGCTCCTGGCAACCACCATTCTACTTTGTGTTTATGAATTTGCCTATTCTAGGCACCTCATATAAATGGAATCACACAATATTTGTCCTTTTGAATGTGGTTTATTTCACTTAATGTTTTCAAATTTCATCTGTTATAGCATATGTCAGAATTTCATGATTTGCTAAAGTTGAATAATATTCTATTGTTTATATCACATTTTGTTTATTCTTCTGTTGACAGACATTTGGGTTGTATCTACCTTTGTACAATTACAAGTAATGCTTTTATAAAAATGGGTGTACCAGTATCTGTTTGAATTTCTGCTTTCAGCTCTTTTAGGTATATACTGATTCCTGGATCATATTCTGTGATTCCATGTTTTATTTCTTGAGGAACCATCATATAGTTTTCCACAGCAGCAGCACCATTTTACATTCCCACTAGCATCCTCACCAACACTTGCCATTTTTCTTTTTAAGTTTTTAAAATTCTAATATAGTTAACATACAGCATTATATTAGTTTTGGGTGTACAATGTAGTGATTCATAATTCTTTACATTACTAAGTGCTCATAACAGTAAGTATACTCTGGGACACCTAGGGGCTCAGCACCTCACTGTCTGACCCTTGATTTTGGCTCAGGTCATGATCTCACAGTTTGTGAGATCAAGCCCCATGTCGGGTTCTGTGCTAACAGTGCAGAGCCTGCTTGGGATTCTCTCTCTCCCTGTCTCTGGCCCTCCCCTGCACGTGCTCTCTCTCTCTCTGTCTCAAAACAAAAAAATAAACATTAAAAAAAATAAGTATACTCTTAATTCCTTTCACCTATTTCTCCGGTGCCGCCCCACCCCCACCCCCACTTCCCCTCTGGTAACTACGTTTATTCTTTGTATTTTAGAGTCTGTTTTTTTGTTTTGTCTCTTTCTTTTTTTGTTGTTTTGTTTCTTAAATTCTACATATGCTACTTACTTCATTTAGCATTATACCGTCTAGATCCATCTGTGTTGTTGCAAATGACAAGATTTTATTCATTTTTATGGCTGAGTAATAATCCATTGTGTGTGTATACACACATATATACATATACTACATTTTCTTTATCCATTCATCTATTGATAGACTCTTGGGTTGCTTCCATATTTTGACTCTTAAAAAATGCTGCAATAATCATAGGGGTGCACATACTTTTTTGAATTAGTGTTTTTGTAGTATTTGGGTAAATATAGTAATTCTATTTTTAATTTTTTGAGGAATCTCTGTACTGTTTTCCACAGTGGCTGCACCAGTTTTCATTCCCACCAGCAGGCACAAGGGTTCCTTTTCCTTTTTTTTTTTTTTTTAATATTTTTATTTATTTCTAGGAGAGAGAGAGAGAGAGACAGCGTGAGCAGGGGAGGGTCAGAGAGAGAGGGAGTCACAGACTGAAACAGGCTCCAGGCTCTGAGCTGGCAGTCAGCACAGAGCCCGACGCGGGGCTCGAACCCACGAACTGGGAGATCATGACCTAAGCGAAAGTCGGACGCTTAACTAACTGACTAAGCCACCCAGGCGCCCCAATGGTTCCTTTTTCTTTACATCCTCACCAACACTGGTTGTTTCTTGTGTTTTTGATTTTAGTCATTCTGACAAGAGTGAGGTGATAGCTCATTGTGGTTTTGATTTGCATTTCCCTGATGATGAGTGATGTTAAGCATCTTTTCATATATCTGTTGGGCATCTGTATATCTTCTTTGGAGAAATGTCTGTTCATGTGTTCTGTCCATTTTTAATTGGATATTTTTTTTATGTTGAGTTGTATAAGTTCTTTATATATTTTGGATACTAACCTCTTACTGTATATATCATTTGCAAATATATCTTCTCATTGAGAGAAGAATTTATCTTTGGCAAAGAAACGTGGACCAAACTTACCCATCTTCTCTACCATACCATTCATTGGGAATATTCTTTTGAACAAAATCAGGTTTTATAATAGGGTGAAGTAAACATGAAATTTTAATGCAAGATGAAGATACTCATAAGTGTCACTGAAATTTGATAGAGTTGGACTATTACTATGATATTTGGCTATAAGATACATAGAAATATCTGTATACGGAAATCTGTGACTCTGAGTTAAGGCTTTTGGTTGTAAGTGACAAAATCCAACTCAAACTAGTATGGGGGGAAAATGGGAACTTCTGTAATTTATGTGACCAGAATGTGGGAAGACTGAGGTAACTGGCATAGGGACTAGTACACTCAGGACCTTTGTCTTTCTCTTACCTCTCAGGCCTGCTTATCTCTGTATGTCAGGTTTCGTTTCTAAGACCACGTTTCCCCACCATACTAGAATAACTCCTAGTAAGACCTTAACATGAACTTTCCTAACCTCATAGTAGATAAGGAAAGATACTTCCCTAGCACTAGTAAAGAAAATCATGAGAAAGAACTATTGATTGATCTAGCTTGGAACAGATAATAGTCTTTAGATCAGTTACTGTGGCCAGGAGACCAGGTTAAGCAAGGACATGATAGCTCCCATTTTGGCCCACATACTTAGATTGAACAAGAAAGGAGGGAGCAGTTAAACAATAAAACTAATATCCAAGTGTAACTGTAGTCAGTCACATAGCTTGAAATATCATCTATGTTTAGTAATTCCAAACTCCAGTTCTCTAGCCCTGAGATCTGTCTTCTTTCAGACTATCTTCTTGACAGCGTCACATGGATGTCTATTTGGTGTCTTAAACTTTGGCTAGAATCCTTGTTTTCTTCCTCAAAAACCTGTTTCTCTGCAGTTTTTCCCATCTTAGTAAATATACCACCACTCATTTGCTCGAGCAAAATCTTTATTATTCTCTCATTCCCCACATTTATTCATCAGCAGGTTTCCTTAGGGTAACCTACAGACACATTTAGAATCTGCCCCGACCCCCATTTCTATCTCAACTACTACCATCCAAACCAGGCTACCTTCATTTCTTGCCTTTATCAATATCCAGCCTCATAACTGGTCCCCATGCCTCTCCTCTTGCCCCACCCCCACCCTCCGTAGACCATTCTCCATATAGCAACCAGAGTGTTTTCCATTTTATTTTATTATGTTCATTTTATTCATTTATGTTTAAGTAAGCTTCACTCCCAGCATGAAGCCCAACTCAGGGCTTGAACTCAAGACCCTGAGATCAAGACCTGAGCTAAGATCAAGAATTGGATGCTTAACTGACTGAGCCACCCAGGCACCCCATAGTATTTTCCTTTTTAAACCTAAATCATACTATCACTCTCCTCCTTAAAACAACCCAGTTGTTTTCTATCATACTTAACAATAAATTCCTGACTCCTTTCTCTAACTTACAAAATTCTTAGGTAATCTAGTCTGTGCCTACTTCTCTTGAGGTTACCACTTTCATGCCCTGTATACCACAGGGTCTTTCTGTGATTTGTGTACAATGCGTATATTCCTGCTTTAGGGCTCTTGTCTCTCCTTGAAATGCTCTTCACTTCATCTTTACAGTGAGTGCCATCTTGTTATTCTGATCCTAATATCACTAAATGCCATTGTCATTAAGTAACTGGGGCCAATCTAAAATAGATTCTAAAATAGATCATTTAGTTAGCCTCTTTTCATATCAGACTACTATAATTCTCTGTATAGAACTTACCAGAACTTATAAATTGTTATTCTGTTTCCCTCTTTAAAATGTACATTTTGGGGCACCTGGATGGCTCAGCTGGTTAAGTGTCTGATTTTGGCTCAGGTCATGATCTCACAGTTTATGAGTTTGAACCCTCTGCTGTCAGCCCTGAGCCCGCTTCAGATCCTTTTTCTTCCTCTCTCTGCCCCTCCACTTTTGCATGCTTGCTCTCCCCCACCCCAAATAAAAATTTAAAAAATTTAAATTTTATGGTAGCAGGGACCATATCTTGTTATATCCTTATATAGTTTGGTAAATTTTAATAAATATACCTATATAACTTCTACCTGGATCATGATATATAACATTACAAATCCGCCCCCCCCTCCGCAGTAGCCTCTTTTTATTGAGTCAGAGTCAAACCCCCAAAAAGTAATCAGTGTTCTGACCTCTATTTGCAGATTATTGTTGCCTGTCTGAAGGTACATAAATGGGATTACAGTATATTCTCACCTATAGCAGTGGTTCATTCTCATCCATTGCTCTCATATTCCATTATATGAGTATACTACAGCTTTTTATGTTCAACTATTGAAAGGCATTTAGGTTATTTTCAGCTTTTAACTATTATAAATTAATTATAAATAAATTATTTTAGCTATTATAAATGATGGATATGAATCTTTGGGTGAAATTAGTCATAGGAATTGCGTATGTTCATTGTTGAAATATAAGACAATACCAGTTTTCTAAAGTGGTTTTACCAGTTTACTCTTCCACTGGTAATGTATGAGAGTTCTGATTGCTTCATGCCTGTACCAACAGTTGGTATTGCCTTGTATGTGTGTGTGTATGTGTCTTATGGCTTTAAATTATTTTCCTGATGACTAAGTGAACACTTTTTCATATTTTTATTGACTTTTTCATAGTTTTCTAGTTCAGATTACCTCTTTTTTCAAGTGCTTATTTAAATGTTTTACTCATTTTTAAATTGGGTTACCTTTTTTTCCTTATTGATCTCTAAGAGTTCTTTTTGTTCTTTATGATCTATAAGAGTTCTTTATCTGTAAGAGTTCCATGAATGAAAAGTTTTTTATTTCAGTGATAAGTTGAACTTATCAGTTTTTCATTGTTTGTATTTTTTGTGTACTTGTCAAGAAATCTTGGCCAACTCCAAGGTCATAAAGATACTGCTTTATGCTATCAGCTAGAAGTCTTATTGTTTGACCTTTCACATTTAAAACCTACAGTCAAACTGGAATTCGTTTTTGTGCACGGGTTGAGGTAGAGGTCAGGGCATATTTGTTTCTATACAGCTGTTCAACTGATAAAACATTTATTGGGGAAAAAGTTAATCCTTTTTCTCCTGCCTTTATTTGCTACCTTTTTCAAAAATTAAGTGACTTTGAATGTGTAAATCCATTTCTGGATTTTCTTGTCTTTTCAATGTGGTATATTTGTATATTCTTGCATTAGTTACTACGCTATGTTAACTACAGTAATCTTGAAATAAATCTTAACATCTGGTGGTGTAAATAAATCTTCCAGCTTTGGTCTTCAGATTGTTTTGCGTTCTTTCACCTTTTGCATTTCCATACATGCACTTTAATAATCAGTTTATCAGTTTCCATACATAACATTTACATACTGCATTTACATACTGTTTTTATACTCTTTTATAACCCACTTTTTCTACTTATATCTTCCATGTCAATAAATACATTTCTGTTATATTTTTAATAATACATTCTCTTGTTGATGCCAACATTTTCCCCCTTTACAAACAGCAATGTCATCAGCATCCTTAATTATTTTATTGTCTTTTCTGAAGATATCTAATTCCTTGAGAAATTATAAGCATTTATACTTATCACAAGTTTGAATGCCATTAAAATATGTGTTGTGGGAGAAACTAAGATGAATAGGACTACAGGCCCTTGCCTCAAGCTGACAGCTTAGGTATTATGAGACATACACATAATTAACTGCAATTAATTTGTTTCATTGAAACACCATATAATAAATGGTTAAAATCATGAACTGTGGAGCTAGAGTGCCTGAGTTTGGAAATCTCACTCTTCCACTTACTAGCTCTCTTTTTCTTTCTTTTTTTTTTTAAGTGTACAGAGTAACCTTCGTAAGGTGTTGGGAAGCTTAGAAGAAATCGTATGTTAAGCACTTTGATCAGTGATCTAACACAAGATGGGTCAATCAAGTGTTACCTATTGTTGTGATAATTAGTTCTAGAGGTTCTAGATTCTATCTAGTTCTAGATAATTAGTTCTAGAACCCCTGTAAGTGGGTTCCAGGAATAGGTGTTTTATGAATAGGCCTTCTTTTTTAATCTGTGATATTCATTGTTTCTGTTCATTCTCAAAGATCTGTAGTCTGTTCTAACAGTGTTTGGCTTATAGTAGGTACACATAAAAATTGAGTATGTGAATAAATGAAAATGTATTCTGGAGACACTGGTATATGAATTGTGCTGATCTAATTAATTTTCTGATTTCAGATTTGAAAGATTAGAAGTCTTGGCTGTATTTGCCTCCACAGTCTTGGCACAATTGGGAGCTCTCTTTATATTAAAAGAAAGGTACATTTGTATACAATGTCACTGTTATTGTAAATTCCACCTATAGCACCTTTGGGAATGTGAAGGAATCCAGTGAGACATGTTTGATTTGAAGGGTATACAAATTAAGATGAGCAGTGCTGGAGTTTTGATAGTATGTCTTCTTCATTTTTCAGACTTTTCTCCCTTCTTTTCACCCTCCTTTTATTATCTTATTTGATGCTACTAAATCCTGAGCAGGTATGAAGGAAAGGGCTTCAGTCAGACATGTTTTAATGCTTAGTACAAACCCATTGAAAAAAGTTTGGTGGAGAAGATTGATACTACATATTGAAGATAGTTAGTAAGTCTCCTTTCCTGATCACTGCTAATAATCAACAGTTGGATATCATATTAAAAGATTTTGTTCAGGGTACCTGGCTGGCTCAGTTGGAAGAGCATACAACTCTTGATCTCAGGGTCATGAGTTTGAGCCCCATGTTGGGTGTAGAGGTTACTTACACAAATAAGCAAACAACTAACAAGAAAAAGATTTTGTTCACATTAGATTACTTCTGTATTTAATAAAGCTTTTTAATTTCATAATTTTTAGAACCAATTTAATACATTATTTCTTTCTTTTAGTGCAGAACGCTTTTTGGAGCAGCCCGAGATACACACGTGAGATTTTGCTTTTGATATAACATAATTTACTATTATATTTGATCCCCAGTTATTAAGAGGTATATTAGGAATAATGGTTACATTGGCCAATGTCAGAGTTCAGAGTGTGGCAGTATACATTTCACTGATATTTCACAAACAAAATCCCCCAATTCCAAGACTGCTTCTTTTCACCCTTAATTGTTCCCAAGTCTTTGTGTTTTTATATTGCACAGGAAGGCCTTTGTACCCTGGCTTTAGGTCCCTTGTTATTTCCAGGCCTAGGTCCACACATAAACTAGCCATGTTGGTCTTCTATAATTTAAAATTTGATATCCAAAATCTTCTAGTAGCACCTTTAAAAAGATAAAATTGTAGAAAAGATAAAATTGAGCCTGGGTGTCTCAGTCAATTAGGTGTCGGACTCTTGATTTCAGCTCAGGTCACGATCTCATGAGATTGAGTTCCGTGTCAGACTCTGCACAAAGCATGAGGCCTGTTTGGGATTCTTCCTTTCCCTCTCTCTCTGCCCCTCCCCTGCTTACTCTCTCTCTGAAAATAAGTAAATGTTTAAAAAAAAAGATAAAATTATAATTATCTACTACATAGTTGCCAAATATATGGACTTTACCTCTTTTGGCCAGTTCAATTCAAGTTAGTCTGACCTGTCTAGTATATTGTAAACCAAATACCATTGCATTTATGTAGATTTATAACAGCAGTTACCTGTAGGAAGATAGTGTTAATGCTGAGTCAGATTTGTCCTGTGTAAGATGGAGCAGTAGACAGGACATGGATTATGGAGCTCAAAAACAAGTTCAGAGTCTGGCTCCGCAAATCCCAAACCACTGAAGCAGACCGCTCTCCCTTCCCATCTCTTAGTCTGTCTGCATACTGAAATTATATATTGATATTACCAAGAAAAAATAATGGTAAATGTTACTATTATTCTTTTTAGGGGAAGATTATTAGTTGGGACTTTTGTGGCTCTTTCCTTCAACTTGTTCACGATGCTTTCTATTCGGAATAAACCTTTTGCTTATGTCTCTGAAGGTATGATTTTTACTTACCATTAATAAAAAATCTAATTCATCTCTCATAAAAACAAGTCTTGTGTTTGTTTCATTAACTCATAAATCAACTAGAAAGCTTATCTTAAAGAGAAGAGAGAACTACCCCAGAAGTTCTCGGGTCTTTTATGAGTAGAGGATTACAAATTTAATTACTATAAGCCTTAAAAGAACATATTACTTGGGGTGCCTGGGTGGCTTAGTCGGTTAAGCGTCCGACTTTCGCTTAGGTCATGGTCTCGCGGTTCGTGGGTTCGAGCCCCGCGTCGGGCTCTGTGCTGACTGCTGGCTCAGAGCCTGGAACCTGTTTCAGTCTGTGACTCCCTCTCTCTCTGACCCTCCCCTGCTCACGCTGTCTCTCTGTCTCCTAGAAATACATAAACATTTAAAAAACAAAACAAAACATATTTCTTAAAAACATGCAGAACTGACATATATTAAATTATATGTGATGAAAAATTACATTTGCCAAATAACATGCATGGGATTTTAGATGTGTAACCTACCTTAAAAAGGTCTGTTGCAAGCATTTTAGAAATATCAGTATATTTCAAATGGTTGATGTGCTCATGTATATGTATTTTGAAATATTCTTTTATTTTTAGGTCTTTAAAAATTTAGACTGTTATTTCAACTCAGTGGCTAAAATTATTGTCATTTTCCAGTAATTACCATGTTCTGGAATCCCAGTAACCCACAAAGGGTCAATCACTGATTGATGGAGAAGTGAGGTAAAACCAAAAGTGGGCTGTGTGCACAGACCCACACTTTGAAACAAAGATAGGAGAGGGTCTTTTTAGGTCTTCCTGACTTGAACACTGTGACAATCAATAGAAGAAAACTTTCTGAATTGCCCTTTCTAGTTTAAACACCTTCATGTTATGAAGAATTAGTTGTATTTGTATGAATTAAAGTTTGAGAATTACTGCATGAACTAGAAAACTAAATACAGTATTTTGATGTCCCAAATTATTTTGAAAAAAACATAAATTATTAACATTGTATAATGTTCATTCTAGAAATTTTAAGAAGGTACAAAGATCTAAAAATTATATCTCTCCATGAAGATTAGGAAGATCCAGGTTTTCCTTTTACAAATAATGCTACAATCTGCTTTCTGATATCAGATTTCTTGAATGCATCTGTGAGTTTTCAGGATAAATTCCCCAGAGAAATTATAAATGGGTTAGAAATAAAATATCTTTTAAGTCATTGATGTATATCATGCCAGACTTATATCTGGAAAGACTATCTAGTTTATATTTTCATTAGCTGGATATTAAAGTTCCCAGAAACATTAATATTTGTGACATAAGTTGAAATTTGAGTAGAAAATTATACTGGGCACTTTCTGTCTGCCAGGCACTATGTTAAACTCTATATAGATCAACCCATTTAATTCTCCCTGTAACCACATGAGTAAATAATTTTATTGTTTCTATTTTACACTGAAGTACTGAGAAATTAAATCACTTGCCCCAGGCCTAATGTCTAGCTAAGAGCTGGGTTTTAAGCCAGATATTCTGGCAATAGAGTCTGCTCTTAACTGCTCTACCAAATGGCTTTTGTATAAAGCTTGCCAATCTTTTACATCATGTTACACGTAAAATAGTGAATACTTCTGTAACCCTGAGATAAATGTAAGAGGATGCTTGAGCCTTGTTCAGTAATAGTAACTGGCAGGTGTCTGCATGTAGCCAGATCCCCTACCTGGCCTTTCCGAGAATTGGTATACCTATAACCCATTCTCAGCATACTGCTTATGAAGTTCTGCTTTACATTTAAAGAGCCTTTAAAATTAATAGTACACTGACATATGTAAGTTCACTAATTCCTCCAGGTCAGTGATATAAATAGTTGAAACTGCTTTTGCTTTATTTTCTTGAAGGGATAAAAGAGGAAAAAGGTCTAGATTTAAGTAGCATGTCCTTTTGTACAATGTTATACAGTTGTAAATCTTCTCTTTTAAATTAAGGAAATCAAGTATTTCTGGTAGTGGTTTATTTTTCTGTATAGGTAATTAAAGTGTTTTCTTCTTAAAGCTGCTAGTACGAGTTGGCTTCAAGAGCATGTTGCAGATCTTAGTCGAAGGTAAGATGTTATGTGGGGGTTCATGATACACATAATTTCAAAGGGATGTACAAGAAATGCATCTGTCATGGGAATTTACATTTTTCATTGCTGTGGCTGCTACATGAATCTCACAGATCAAACTTATTCTCCTTTTACTTTTTAATTGATGATATAAGAGACCTTTATGAGTGAGAGAACTTTGTTCCCACATCTTCTTTGCTTTCTATAAAAGACATATGATGCAAAAATACAAGTTATCTTTTACAAAATTTCCATCAGTATTACACTGAGTTCTGCTAATGAATGCTCTTTGTTTCTTCATAGCTTGTGTGGAATTATTCCAGGACTTAGCAGCATCTTCCTTCCCCGAATGAATCCATTTGTTTTGATTGATCTTGCTGGAGCATTTGCTCTTTGTATTACGTATATGCTAATTGAAATTAAGTAAGTAGTTTTTCTTGCTGTCAAGTGGTTTCTACTTTGGGGGCCTGGCTTTTAAAGGCATTTGCGGGATAGTTAAGGATTAAACTTAGAGCATGTTTGCTTATGACTAAGCAATAACTTTGTGTTATTTTGGTTAAGTCTTGTCCTTAAGTATCTTCATCTGAAAAATTAAGGGGGTTGGATTCAATAAGTATTTTTCACCATAATCTATAATTCAGACTGGAAAACTATTTCAATTCCCTACTGCTGACCTGGTGAGTGAAACAGAGAAGATGACAGTGACAGAAGATGACACATAAGCCATGGCTACTATTTCTGAGAGAAGGAAGGGGAAGTAGGTATGGAAAGGCAAGCCTTAAAAAAAAGAAAAAAAAAGAAAAAACAAAAGGGAAACCTTTTAGGAAGTAGACTTTATAGCTGCTTTAAGCGTACTTAGCGTTTTATGATATGTGATTCTTTGACTACCTACCCTTTAAATATTAGTGTTTACTAGAATCTGTCCATAATAATTCTTTTTTTCTGTTTTGCATACTCTTCTGGAAGATTAAATTCAATTACTTGTTTTTATTTACCACTTCTGTGAGTTTCCCAAACCTTTCTTTATTTCTAGTCCAGATGTCTGTTGAATTCCAAAAGGCATATCTTACTGACTTCTATTCGTGTCTACATCAACTGAACCCATTTTCCTCATCCCCAAAGCTGTTTATATTGCCCACCTCAGTGAATACTACTACCACCTATTCTGTTGCATTATTTTTAAAAATTACATTAAATTTTTAACCATTTTTAAGCATACAGTTCAGTGGCATTAAGTACCTCACATCATTGTGTAAATGTCACCATCTTCCATCTTCAGAACTTTTTCATCTTCCCCACCTGAAACTCATTAAACAGTAGTTCCCCCTCCTCTCTTCCCTCAGCTCCTGGTAACCACTATTCTATTTCCAGTCTCTATGAATTTGATAAAGTACTTCATATAAAATCATACAGTATTTGTACTTTTGTATCTGGCTTATTTTACTTAGTGTAATGTTTCAGGATTCTTTCATGTTGTAATATGTGTCAGAAATTTCTCCCTTTTTAAGATTGAATAATATTCCATTGTATATACAGAACACATTTTGTTTGTTGACTTATCCACTGATAGATATTTGTATTGTTCCCACCTTTTGGCTGTTGTGAATAGTGCTCCTGTGAACATGGTGTACAGATCTCTGTTTGAGCCCCTACTTTCCATTCTTGGGGGCATTTTTCCAGAAGTAGAATTGCTGGATTATAGGATAATTCAGTGTTTAATTTTTTGAGGAACTGCAGTACCCTGTTTAATATCATATTTCTCCCTCCTCCCCTCTTACCTCTCCCAAATACTTTGGGATACTTTGGTTGTTTCCATGCCTTGGCTATTGTAAATAGTACTCTTGTTAGCCAGTCTGATTGGATCTTCCTTTTTAATACTTATCCGTCCTCTCTTTCCCATTCTCATTGCTGCTCCCCAAATTGAGGCCTTATCATCATTTCTTTGGTCTAATTAGAATAGTCTTCTGCTCTTCTATCATTCTCAAACATCTCTAGTTATCTTCTGTTTTGCTACTAATGTCATTATTCACAGTTGCAAATTTGGCCATAATGTTTTCCTGTTTCAAAAATCCTCCTCTTTGCATATTTACAAAAATAAAAGCTGTTAGAATGGTAAGACCCCTACCAAGCTCACTGGACATCCACCTGTCTGTTTGCCTGCTCCTAGTTTCAGTGCTTTGTCAGGACTCTCACACCCTTGCTGCTTTCACTGTCTGTGATACCTTTTTTCCACTGCCTCACTCATCTTTGAAGAGTCAGCTTATATGTCTCTTTTTCTATTTTATAATCCTTTCTGAATTATCCCTACCTTGGGAGACTTGTCACTCGCTCCTTTGTGCATCCAGGATACCCTATAGGACTTCTCCTTTTTTCCCAAATTGCTTCATTTTCTTAACATGGTCATCTCTTGCTATTTTAAAGGTAGAGACTAGGTCTTTCCTCATGTTTATATTCCCATCATGTGGGAAAAAGTTAAAAAAAAAAAAGATCAGCTTGTAATCATTGGCATTGGCATTGACATTTTGGTCTGTCTTATTAACAGAACAGTCTGAACTGCTGATGAGTGTTGTACTTTAGCGACCATGTTCCTCTGACGAATTCCATAGAATCTCACCTTGTGTAATTCCTGAGGAATTTCAAAAATTCTTAGTAATAACGGGAAAGTTATTATTTACAGGAAAATTGTTGGAAGCACTGATGAAGTACATTAGTCTTCTCTGTATCAGAAATTACATGTTGAAGGTTTTTATTTGTTGCAACAAATGAATATATATGAAATCTTTCTCATTGACAAGTAGATTGAAAATACATAATGAGGAAATGTTCACATTGTTTTTCTTCACCATCTCTTCACACTGCTTAACATAATTATTATTTTCCACTAAACTTTGGCAAGAAAGGATTCTGAAAATGTTTTTTGTTGGTTTTTGTTTTTTCATTTTTTTGAGACACTCTCTTTGCCAGCGGTGACCACTTGTGGTAAAAGTCCTGTTCCTTCAGATAGTTAATGTTTTGGAAGATTGAATTGTAAGAATCTCAGTGATGCATACGTTTGAGATTTAGAATTGTTTTTTCCTTTTAGTAATTATTTTGCTGTGGACACTGCTTCTGCCATAGCCATTGCTCTGATGACATTTGGCACTATGTATCCTATGAGCGTCTACAGTGGCAAAGTATTACTGCAGGTAAGGGTCCTCTTTCAATGCACATGCTTAATGTTAGCCAGGTTTTTCTACCAGAGTATAAAATTACATGTGTTTTTCTACCAGATGTGAAATTTTTAGCTATTGGAAGGCCTCATTAGACATGAGCTCAAACAGTAATCTCTGAAATCTATACAGTAAGAAGCAGATGAAATTTCTTGGCTCATAACATATGTATAAGTCTTCCTGTATTTATAAGACAAAATCATAAACTAAATGTTTTTTTTTCTGATAATGTTTCAAGTGAAAACAGTGTTACTTAGAATACTTTTGGCATATTTATTTTCCCACAATAAATGTGCTTTGGCTATTATATAGTCTGGTTGTGATTGTTTTCTTATTTCCTGTCATTGAACCAGTGAGACTTCTAAATTTCATATTTAAAATTGAAAATGACCAATTACTCCTTATATAAACAGTAGGAACACCTGTAGACAAGCACCTGAATGCACAGGTAGATTCACAGGGATAGTTGTGTGCACTGCTTTCCTTCTGTCTTACCCTCATGCCCTTTCTAAAACTTAGGGGCAGTAGTTTTAGCTCCAGAAACAGTAGTAACAATAAGATAATAGTTGTATAGTGCTGTGCCATATACAAAATATTTTCAGTTGGTTGGTTGATTCTTGAAGAGTTGTTTGGGCCTAGAGATAGTGCTGCTTTGTGAGATACAAATTAAGCATGGGCTGATTCTTGATATTGTCCCCCTAGTGGAGCGAGTTGAAACCTCTCTTCACTAAATTATGATAAGCTGTCAAAGCAAAGGCTGGTATAAAATCCAATTTTTTAGTTTTAGGACCACTGTGCAAAAATTGTTTTATCTCCTAAGTTATTCATATTTTAATTTTTTTCTCCAGACAACACCACCCCATGTTATTGGTCAATTGGACAAACTTATCAGAGAGGTAAGGTGGAAGAGTAAATAAAATCATTTTAATTTATAATTAGAGAATGGAAAGAATGGGTACAAGTAATACTTTATTCAGCCCTATCTATATTTTATTTTAGGGGAGTTTGTGTTCTTTATAGTACATGACACAGTAGGAGGTATAGTGACAGAAGTACAAAAATTTGAGGAATTCTCAGTCTGGAAACTTGAAATAAATGTGGAAGGGAAGGTAATGGTCTAGAAACCACACTACTAGCTATATAAATGCTATAGTTTTTATGAATCTATATTCAAATCTAGGATTTTGATTTAAGTCAAAGACCACTTTTACATGTTGATTGCTTCATCACTTAACATACTGATTTGTGAGTTTAGATTTTATATTGTATAAAAACCCACCTGCTTACTAATTGAAGGAATATGATAATTTAATTATTTGAATTTTGAGCATCTTTCGAACTATTGATTGCTGGTATCACAAAGGCCACTGTTCTCAATATAACTGGCTGTTTGTCTCAGCCTATTTCATCGTAGCAGTGGACCATACACTGTGTATCTGGTCTTGGAATTTCCTTTTGGCCCACATTCATGTAACATCCTGAATTGTGCAGAAATTTGTTAAAAGGGAATGCAGAGAAAGAAATGATAGAGAAGACTTCCCAAAAGGGGGAAAAATCTAGTACCACCAGTGCTGGATATAAATATATGGCATACTGACAAAATGAAAAGAACCATCTGTTATTGAATAAGGTAGTGGTGAGGGTAGGTGGTAAAGACCTGATTCTAAAAGAATTGGATGGGACAAGAAATGGAATACAAGGCCTTGGCTAACTACTGTACAAGTAAAATGATACCTAGAGTGGTCTGGGACTTCTCTTGGCTAATGAGTGTCCTCATGCAGGGTTTGATCAGATCATTTCTAGGCTTGGATCAAGTCAATAATGTGACCGAACTGTGTTGGATATGTCAAATATGTACAGCCCTGTTTCTTTGTTTATGATTAGGTATCTACCTTGGATGGAGTTTTAGAAGTTCGAAACGAGCATTTTTGGACCCTAGGTTTTGGCTCATTGGTATGTTTTCTGTGTTAATGTAGTTGTAATTTAAAGCATAGTTTATAATGGGACACCTGGGTGGCTCAGTCGGTTAAGCGTCTGACTTTGGCTCAGGTGATGATCTCATGTTCATGGGTTCAAGCCCCACGGTGGGCTCTCTGCTGATGGCTAGCTTAGAGCCTGAACCCTGTCTTCAGATTCTGTGTGTGTCTCTCTCTCTGACCCTCCCCTGCACACACTGTCTCTCGCTCAGAATTAACTGAAACATTAAAAAAAAATTTTAAAAAACATAGTTTATACTAAGTTGAATATAAATTAAACAATAAATAAATTTAAAATAAATGAAACATAGTTTATAATTTTTAAAACTGAAATAAGCACTTCTTTAAATTTTTATAGAGCCTTTGATTACCATTTCTGTTTTATAGAGTCTAAAATGTAGATGGATTCAGTAACCTAATTGAGATTAGTTGAGGGATATTTTCTTTATTTTTTTTACTTTCAAACATGATTTTTAATGTTTATTTATTTTTGAGAGAGAGAGAGACACAGCATGTGAGCAGGGGAGAGGCAGAGAGGGAGACACAGAATCCAAAGCAGGTTTCCAGGCTCTGAGCTGTCAGCACAGAGCCCCATGTAGGGCCTGCACTCACAAACTGTGAGATCATGACCTGAGCCAAAGTCAGATGTTTAACCAATTGAGCCACCCAGGCGCCCCTCCATGTTTTTGATATTAACCTTAAAAAATAAGACCAGTTAATTTACTAGCAAAAAAGAGCTTATTTGGGAATACCAGAGAATTGCAATTAGGGATAAGCAAGCTACAACCAAACTACAGGCACGTCTGAAGAACAAAAGAGAGAGGAACCCTCTTTCCTAGAGGAAAGGGGGAAGTGGAAAGGACTGTTACAAATGAAAAATCCAATGAAGTAAACCGGGAGTTCAAGTGTAGTGGCTTTCACTTGTGGTAGTCTCTTATTGGCTGGGCTGTTGTCACAGAAGGAGGAAAACCTCTTTCCTCCTGTTGATGTTATAAAGTAGCTAAAGTAGAATAGACTTTATCTCTCTTCCTGTTGACTCTGCAGCTGACTGTGGGTGGGACGGCCTGAGAGACCCTTCCTTCTGGCTTCCTATGTCCCATTTTTGTAAGGTTTCTTTTTATTAACTTTTGCAAATCCAGCTTGGACCATTACCAGAGAGACAATTATGCCATAGTTCTATTACTCTATCAGGAATGACGAGGAGAATACAGAAAAGTACTCAAAAAAAAAAATTTCGCCATAATTCTATCATATAGAAAAGCCTCCAGAACATTTTCTTATTTATACTTACCTATTTTCTCTCCTTAGAAAATGAAACCATGCAGTTTATAATTTGCTCTTTTCACTTAACATATCGTTTACAGTTTTTTGTGTTACTAAGTATTACTTTATGGTCAAATTTTTTTTCCCTTAAATGTGACTTGATCTTTGCCTAGATGCCCCAAGAATTTTGTTTTTTGGTTGCTTGTTTGTTTGTTTAAAGTCCAGTAATTTTACTAGACTATGTCTTGGTGTTGGTTGTTTTGGATCAGTTACTCCAGTTATGCCTTTCAGCAATGGTATTGCAAAAAACTTTTTTTTAACTTTAAGGAAAGTTATCTTTAATTGCAATTATTAATATTTAATTTCGTTCTCTTGCTTTTAGTATCTTCTTTGAGATCTATTGTAAGCATGTTGGGTCTTTTGTATTTATTTTCTTTCAGTTGCTTATTATATCTTGAATTCCTTTGATTTTTAAAACTTTCCTTCTTTTCGCCTTTTATTCCCCTTATAGTAGACCTGTATATTTATTTGCTTTTGTTTTCCTTCTAGTCTGGTCTTCATTTCTTTTTTTTAAGTTTATTTATCTTGAGAGAGACCGAACGAGCAAGGGAGGGGCAGAGGGAGAGGGAAAGAGAATCCCAAGCAGGCTTCACACAGTCAGCCCAGAGTTCCACGTGGAGCTCAAACTCACAAATCATGAGATCATGACCTCAGCCAAAGTTGGACACTTAACCTACTGAGTCACCCAGGCACCCTTTATAATGATTTTGTGTGCAATTTGGATTCATACCTTTTCTGTTGCTCCTTTTCATGCAAAATTGTTTTCCTGAGCTTTAAAATAAGGAGTGGTTAAGGGCACCTGAGTGGCTTAGTCGGTTGAACGTCCGACTTCGGCTCAGGTCATGTTCTCATGGCTTGTGGGTTCGAGCCCTGTGGAGCTTGCTTCAGATTCCATGTCTCCCTCTGTCTCTGCCCTCCCCAGCTTGCACTCTCTATCTCTCTCTCAAAAATGAAAAAAGTGTTAACAAAACTTTTTTAAAAAAATTAGTGGTTAGGGTAGTGTGTTCGAATTTATGGTTCTAAAGCTCCCTCTTCTGAGGAGTCTGTGAAGTAAAAGTTTTTTCTTTCTCCTGGCCCTTTTCCTGCCCTTTGCTGTTTCTGCTGTGTTGTTCAATTTGGATTCTGAGTCCAGTTGTTTCTTTTTAATGTGGGGCTTTCTACTGAAAGGGAGCTTGCTTGGTTACTTTGGAGCTCACGGGGCTTCGGCTGTTCCAGCTCTTCAGATCTCACAGCAGACTCCATGTACTCACCCACCATTGAAATGTGCAAAACCCCTCCCAGTTTCCCAGCTGCCTTCCTCAAATTTGTCCTAGATTTTCATTAAGTACAAGTTAGCTGCTTAGATTTTTCAGTCCATCACATATCCTGTTGCTACCTTCTTCACAGATGCTGATACCTTGCAGGTCTTACATCTTGTGACTAGGATTTCTTGGAGGAACCATGTTATCTAGTTTTTTTTAATAGATGTTGTCCATAGGTTTTTGGAGGTGATGTCTTAGTTTTGATTTTTCTGGGAATATTTGGGAAATTTCAAAAAAGTGCCACCATTACTGCTATCTTTTGAGAATCCCAACATAATTTTTAATAGCTGCAGTTTTACATTTGAATATGCCATCATTTACTTAATCAGTCCACTAATGACATTCCATTTTTCCCTTATAAACAGCTGGGATGAACATTTTTGTGGAATAATCTTTGCACATACTTGTGATTATTCTTTAAGATTAATTTTTAGAAGTCGTTTTGTTAGTCAAAGGATATTCACACTGGGCGCCTAGCTGCCTCATTCATTAGAGCATGTGATTCTTGAACTTAGGATTGTGAGTTCGAGCCAACGTTGAATGTAGAAATTAGTTAAAAATAAAATACTTTTTAAAAAAAAGTATATCCATATTTATATGGCTTTTGATATAGCCAATTACTTTCCAAAAATGGCTGTGCCAATTTACATTGCTTTAGGAATGTAATTCTAGGGGCGCCTAGGTGGCTCAGTCAGTTAAGCGTCTGACTTTGGCTCAGGTCATGATCTCGCAGTTCATGGGTTCAAGCCCCATGTCAGGCTCTATGCTGACAGTCTGCTTTGGATTCTGTGTCTCCCTCGCTCTCTCCCTGCTTTGGATTCTGTGTCTCCCCCTCTCATATTCTGTCTCTCAAAACTGAATAAATGTTTAAAAAATTAAACAACAACAACGAAGAAGAACATGGCCATCTAACCACTGCACCCATGTAGTATTTACTTAAGAACAAGGGAAAAATAAAACAAGTTTTTGAGCTGCAAGAATAGTTGTCACAAAAGCCATAAATTAATGCAAACACCATAGTCACAGCAGACTCTGTTCAGGTTCTTGCTTAGAAAAGGTTTTCATTTATTTTAATTGCTTTAATTTCCATAGCAGACTGAAAGAGGTTATGGTGTCTTTTATAGTTTTGTCTAGTGATACTGTGAGATGGGAGTGGCCAAGAAAAGGAAGAAATCAAAGGCAACTTCATTTCTAGACATGGCTTGTCTTACTTAAAAGTAATAAACTAGAAGTCAGATTCAACCTTTATAAATATTTCCTCCATCTTCTGATTGACAGTAAGTCACTACTGTTTAAGTCATAGATTCAAACACATTGTAAATAAAACAACTACTTGTATTTGGCTAATTTATGTGAAGCTTATTCTTTGTTATAATTTTTTATCTTGAAAATCTGAGTTTATCTAGAAATCAGCATTGAGTGTCTACTGGACATTTTGTTTCATTTTATTTATTATTTATTTTTACTTAAGTTATATTATGCAAATGGTACCTGATGCTTAGAAAAATTAAAAGTTGTAACTAAGTCAAAGAGAAGAGAATCAAAACCTTTAATAATTCTACTAGAGATAAGTGTTGTTACTCTTGGCTATTTTTCTATGTGTGTTTTAAATAAAATAAGATCATTGTTCTATTATTTTATTATCCACTTTAAAAACATAATGTGATCAGTATCTTTTCAATAAACAGATTTCTAGCCGTCATTGTAATGCCTGGGGTTCTCTGTCCTCATAATAACCCTCATAACTAGAAACCTTGAGATCATCTTTGATTAGTCAGACCATCTCCCTCATCCACTATATCCAGTTGGGTATCCATCTGACCCATAGAAAATCATGAACACGTCTGTCCCTTTCTGATTCCACTGTATTTGTCCTGCCTCAGCCTTCTTCGTTTCTAACCTAGAGTGTTGCAGTCATGTCCTACCTAATTACCAATCATTCATACCTACAATTTTTCTAAACTTTATTTTACTTCTGATTGATTGCTACTATACAAACTCCATATCATGATTTTTAGAGTCCTCTGCTAGCCTTTCTTTGAACCTTACTGCCTGCTTATCTCTCTTTCTTTTTTTCCATTCTTTCCTTCCTTTTCTTTTCTCTCATTCATTATTTTTCTGTCCCCTGAAATACTTGTACTTCTTTATATATTAGTAATATTGCTTATTCTGTCCCAACGTGCCATGCATTTTTTTTAAATTTTTAATGTTTATTTATTTTGAGAGAGAGAGACAGAGCACAAGCTGGGGAGGGGCAGAGAGACACACACACAGAATCCAAAGCAGGCTCCAGGCTCTGAGCTGTCAGCACAGAGCCCGACATGAGGCTTCCGTGAGATCATGACCTGACCTGAAGTAGGACACTTAATTGACTGAACCACTCAGGCACCCCTTGCATTTTAATTGCTGTTCCCTCAGCTTAGAATGTCTGTCTCCACCTTTGGAAATTACATTTCACCATCAACCCTGGATCAAATGCCATCTTCTTTTGAAGTCTTCCTTAATTTGAATTAGCAGCTACCTTCTCCTGCCCCTCTACTGCATTTTCTGTATACTTTATATTCTGCATTAGGCTATAACATGCCTCTCTTCCTCCTACATGTATTTCTCTTTTTTATATATATTTTAAAAAGTCACATTTTATTTAAAGAGTCACATAACTTTATTAACTCTTGACATTGACAGTCATTACTGGGTAGTCTTTAAGGAATATCAAGACATCATACTTTCTCTTGTTTTAAAGAAAACACGAAGTACAGTTACAGCCAAATCATGAATAAAATGTTTATTTCTAGTGGAATTTCAATGTTATAATTTAAGCATCTCTTTCTTATGATCTTGCCCCTTTTAGGCTGGATCAGTACACGTAAGAATTCGACGAGATGCAAATGAACAAATGGTTCTTGCTCATGTGACGAACAGGCTGTACACTCTAGTGTCTACGTTGACCGTTCAAATTTTCAAGGATGATTGGATTAGACCTGCCTTACTGTCTGGGCCTGTTGCAGCCAATGTGCTAAACTTTTCAGATCACCACATAATTCCAATGCCTTCTTTGAAGGGTACTGAGGATTCAAACCCTGTTACATCGACTCCAGCTAAACCTAGTAGTCCACCTCCAGAATTTTCATTTAATACCCCTGGAAAAAATGTGAGCCCAGTTATTCTGCTCAACACCCAAACAAGACCTTCTGGCTTGGGTCTTAATCATGGACACACACCTTATAGTAGTAGCTTGCTTAATCAAGGACTTGGAGTTCCAGGAATTGGAGCAACCCAAGGATTCAGGACTGGTCTTACAAATATGCCAAGTAGATACGGAACTAACAATAGAATTGGACAACAAAGACCTTGATGTACTGTAATTTAATTTATTTTTATGAGGAATATTGACTCCTTCATTCCAGTTTATTTACTAATCCAGCTGTGCACCGACTGTTCAATCATTTACTCTACATGTTAGAGAATAGTGGGTTTGTTCACATTACATGAAACTGATGAAACTATATTTTTGTAAAATGTATTTGGAGCTGTGAGAACCTTCTAAATGTTATAGAGTTGAATATAGGCTTCCTTTAGAAAATGCGTTTCTCTGATTTGGAATTTTGTTATTTTTAGTTTTGTAGTTGACTGCAGTGTGATAGACATTATAAGAGAACCACTTGATGGAGCAACTCTGTCACATTATTAAAAGTATAACATTTTCTTCAGTGAAATTTATTAAACATTTCTTGAATAATGATACACATTTTAAGAAAGGAAAAAACATCCATTCTAAAAGTAAAAGTCTCTTTTATAGCTTTTCAAACTTAATTGCTCCGTTTTTGTTTTTTTTTTTTTTGAGGTCCTTTTGATTTGTGTCTTGCAAAAGAAAGCAAAAGTTTTTATCAGGAATTTAAGAGCATATTCTACTGTCTAGCATAATTTCAAATTTGTTTTTTAATTTTTTTTTTTAATGTTTTATTAATTTCTAGGAGAGAGAGACAGCGTGAGCAGAGGAGGGTCAGAGAGAGAGGGAGTCACAGACTGAAACAGGCTCCAGGCTCTGAGCTGGCAGTCAGCACAGAGCCTGACGCGGGGCTCGAACCCATGAACCGCGAGATCATGACCTAAGTGAAAGTCGGACGTTTAACCGACTAAGCCACCCAGGCGCCCCAAGCATAATTTCAAATTTTTAATTATCAGTGTCTTTATAGTTTTTTTCATTAAAATATTTCAGTACACTTATAAGTAGTCCATGTTCTAAAAGTGTTTTATTTTGGTTAAGTGAATACCAAATCCTTTGGTAATGTGCAATGAAGGAATCCCAGTTTTCTATATAACATTTAATCAAATACTGACATAATAACAAAAAACAAACCCCCAAAATACTGACATAATGATGGAATTTATCTTTTTTGTCACCTTTTCATTGGTTGACTTTACTCTCTCACTTTATTAACAAAATATATCACATATATTACCAAAATGTATAGAATTCCATGTATAATATGGGATTTGATATCTGTTCAAAGTTGCATAAGCAATTTAAGTTAACATTATATAGTTTTACCAAAAGATAATAGACCCTACATTGTAGAATACAGTATTGTTATATCTGTAACAGGCAATTTCTAACTTATTTTGTTTTGCTTTGTCAAAATCATAAATTGTTAACTGTGATGAAGTATGAGAATCATGTGGATTATCTTATTTTTTTATTTCTTTTCCAAATGCAGGTGTTAGGGACTGGCCAACATGGTCAGTATTACTTATAAAAAGTATCAAAAGCAGCAGTCACAAATTACCTGAGGTAATTTTTTAAATTTAATCATGAGTTTTATAATTAGAGTTTTAAAAGGTATTTTGAGAGTGGATTCAACTTTTCTGGAATCTAGTGCTCCTGGAGATTTATGACTTCCAGCCATCAGCCAGGTGTGTAAGGAAGATTTTTGTTTTTGTAGAATTTGTAAGTTGCTTCAATCAACTCATCCTCTTTTAAATATGAGCAACACTTTCAGATCTGATTTCACAGTGAAATAACAAACATCCAAGAAGCCATCTCTGTCAAGCAGAATTATAGTCAACCTGTGACCATATTCCAACTTTTGCTTGGTGAGGAGTCGGTCATTGTCTTTAACATCTGCAACCGTGTTCAGGCATTTGACCTGCTGAAGAAATAGAGCCCACACTACCATGACTGCTAGGAAAAATGAAACTTCATAAAATGTAATAAGGCAACCTGTTTCTTGTCCTTTATCTTATGTTCTCCAACTTTTAGTATACCTATGATTGGTCTATAATTACAGGGCGATTTTTCCTCCATTGACCTCACCTAAGTGGGTCATGCATGAAATCTGAAGAACTACCATGTACAGAATGTTGATCTTTAAGAGGTATGTGCTGCTCCCCATGCATGTCTTCTCCATTCTCATGAGATTTTTAAAGTGTCCAGGTACTGAACACACTTCTGCATGAGATTAAATGCCTGTTTCCTCCACACCTATTCAGAGGCAACACCTGTGTAGTTGTCCCACCAAAGGTGCTTTGATACCCAACTATGCTATTTAAGAAGTTTGCTGTGGGTTCTGAAGGAATTGGCTCTACTTGCTGAAATTCACTGATGCCAACTGCTGCAGGTGACATTGGTCCATACATGATTATATAAAAAAGTCTTATTTGCCAAGCTCTTGCCAACCTCTGGATATGAAAACAAGAAACATGACTAATCTAGGTCTGTCTGTAGGCACTAGCCTTGCTAGTAAGTCTTGCCACAGAGTCATATGAAGCTGAACAAGGAAGTTTGAATTGACTACTTGGCCCGTCATTTGTGATTAAGAGCAAGTTGTATGGAGCATGATACCCTGTCTGAGAAAACACCGTAATGTAATGGAAAAAACACTGGACTAGAAGTCAAGAGATTTTGATTCTGATCCTAATGCTGCCACTATGTAAGTAGTTTTGTTACTGTGGGCAAGTCATTTAATTTCTCTCGGCTTTATCATCGGTAGAGTTTCGGCAGGGAATGGATTAGTTTAATCTGAAAACTATCTAAATTTCCTTCCAGTGACTACCTCAGCATACAGGCCAAGTGTTATCTACACCAACACCCAAGCCATTAATTTGAGGTGCCATGAGTATAGAAGGTGAACTGCAGATGAACACCATTTAGGTTTGTGTTTATTTTAGACTTGACTTAATATCTGCTAATATTAAACAGATTTTTCTTAGACTTCTTTCTTTGTGGGGAAGGATTATTTTGGGTGTTATTGGAGAAAAGTTTAGGACAGGGTAACTTTAGCTTCCTTGGGTAAAAAGAATTGCGTACATTTTTCTTTCTTCCTTAATCTCTAAAGATACAGTTGGAATTACATACATGTATCAGCAAATGGGGAGGCCCTGAATTTTAAGCCTATGATGTAGCTGCTCGTGAACTGCCAGTTTTTTCCTAGACTAAAGAATGCTGATCTTTTTGGGAGTCTAATCTGCTTATATAAGAAAATGCTTTCTATGTTCCAAATTGTTTGAAATATACTGTTTGAATAAAGAACATACATGGAGTTTTCTCTCTGATCTTAAATAATTTTGGCTTGTTTATTTATTCAGTAGCAATTTATTAGTAATTTAATTCAACAAATACTTGTTGAGTATCCAGTACATGCCAGGCACTGTACTAAATAATGTGTATACAATAGATCAATTTTTATGACCTATTCCCGAAACCAAAGGGAATACAAGGATAAACTATAGCATTTCAAGTACATGGTAATCCTACTTGTGACGAGACACAGAATGATAGTTCATGTTGTCAAATGAAACTGCCTCCCACATCCTCCTCTTCTTTGGCCTCATTTTCTTGGTATTCTCCTTTTATCCTCTTTTTTTTTTTTTTCTTTAATAATGAAACTTTCCATGGAAATTTCCATGGAAGAGGGCAGCTATAGGGGTCATGATATCATGCATCATCCTGATATCAGGAAAGGAGGACAAAGTTTGGAAAGAACAAGTTAGGCAGACACTGTTGAGAAAGATAATTTTTATTTTAATGTTTATTTTGAGAGAGAGAAAGTGAGCAGAGAGAGGCAGAGAGAGAGGGAGAGCATCCCATGCAGGATGCACATTCAGCACTGAGGCCGATGCAGGGCTTGATTTCACAAATCATGAGATGACGTGAGCCAAAATCAAGAGTCAGACATTTAACCGACTAAGTTCCCCAGGCCCCCCCAGAAGAATTTTTTGGGTTATATAATGGATTGCCATATATCTTCAGACTCTTGCACTGGATGAGCAAAAATTTTTTAGGTCACCAGGCTGAAAGTAATGGGGTCCCCAGGGCATTTGTGTGCTTAAGGTGGCTTTTATTTAAGTTACTGGTTTATTGTTTTTTTGGGTTTAAAAAAATTTTTTTACTGTTTTATTTATTTCTGAGAGAGAGGCAGCGTGAGCAGGGGAGGGTCAGAGAGAGAGGGAGACACAGAATCCGAAGCAGGCTTCAGGCTCTGAGCTAGCTGTCAGCACAGAGCCCGATGCGAGGCTCAAACCCACGAACTGTGAGATCATGACCTGAGCCAAAGTCAGATGCTCAACTGACTGAGCCACCCAGGTGCCCCTTAAGTTACTAGTTTAAAAGCACCTTTAATAACACTAATATCATCATCATCAAATTGCCACCCAACCAGCCTACCTTCTTGCAAAAAAGTGAATTTAGATAACACCTGGCCAAGTTTTCTGACTAAGGCTGCATCAGGTAAAAATCTTGTAGTACTGAAGTCAAAAAAAAACTAATTGCTTAAGATTCTGAAATACATTCATGAAGGCAAGCCATCCATTACTGCTCACACAATTTCCTGCCAAATCTAGCTGCTGGAAGTTTTTCAGAGGGTTCTCTTCAAAAAATCCACCTGGGTGAAAAAAACAGAAATAAGTATATTGGTTGGAAATGAAACAATTTTTTAAGAGAAATGACTGTTTGAACCAGTGTTTTGCTTCAGAAAGAATTTAGAATTCGCTATATAGACAGGGCAGTGGTTATGAATCTGTTCTGTTATATTTACAAGTTATATTTGTCCTAAAGTTAAGGGGATCTGATAGATAGTAATTAGTAGCAGTATAGCAAACCGATATAAATGAATTATATATTCTTTCACTTTTCCTGATTCTTCCAGGAAATGGAAAATTGCTTTAAAATTAAAGTCTGAGAGTCACCTGGGTGATTCAGTCAGTTAAGCGTCTGACTCTTGATTTCAGCTCAAGTCATGATCCCAGGATTGTGGGATTGAGCTCTCCGTTGGGCTCCACGCTGAGCGTGGAACTGCTTTTAAGATTCTTTCCTTCCCTCTTCCCCCTCTCTCCTTCGTGTTCTTTCTCTTTTTCTCCAATTAAAAAAAATGAAGTGTGAGAGATGCTATTAAATATTTGTCACCTTTTTCAAAACTAGTCATAAGTCATTTCCTCTTCTTGAGAAGTAAACACTAACTGTAGTTTCTTTGGGTATGGAATGTTCCTCCTAACTGTAAGCTTGAATAAGTGAGACCCTTTCAGTATCTCAAGATAAAGTGTTTTTGGCATTGCCTTCTTTTAATGCTCCCTAGATTCTTTAGGAACTTCCTCCGTTCCTTACAGAATAGGGCACTCCTACAGAGGGAAGGTGGATATCCTAGCCGTGAAGTCAAAGATAATAGCCTAAGGAATAGAGGAGTCAAAGAAAGTAGGTTTCTGGGTCTGAAAGATTACACAAGACAATACCTATCTGCCTGGATTGCTCACTTTTGGACTGTTAACAGAAGAGGGAAATAAAGTTCTGTCTTCTGTAAGCCATGGTCTCTTGTTATACCAGCTTAAGCCTTGTCCAGCCTCACTCATACACAGGCCCTCTTTCTTTCTCCTTTCTTCCTCCTTACCCTAAGGAGCCCTTCTTTATTTCTTATAAGCAGCTTTCTCCCTGCTCTCTTGGGCTTCGTATTCATGTCCTTTCAGCCTCCCCCCCTCTTCCATGTGCTTCCCAGCATGGCACGCACTTAGCCAAAATACTGGTTGCCATTTCTTGTGTCTCTGTATAAGGTTCCTTCCCTAAAGAGCAGCTTTTCTCTTTCTCTACTAGCAGGAGAACAGATTTTACCAGCTCACAGGAACTTAACAAAGAAGAATTTAAAGCCAAACTGTTTCTGTAAGCATTGCATTACTTTACATTCCAATCCAGGATACGAAGATTTTAATTTCTCTAAGTCCTATTAACACTTGGTATTATCTGTCCTTGTTATTGTAAACACCCTAGTGGGTGGGAAGAGGGATTTCATCATGGCTTTGATTTGCATTTTCCTGGTGGCTAATGATTTTGAGCATCCTTTCTGGCTTATTGGTGGTCTATGTATCTTTGGAGAAACGTCTATTCAGATCTTTTGCCTGTTTTAAAAATTGAGTTATTTGGGGCACCTGGGTGGTTCAGTTGGTTAAGCCTCTGACTCTTGATTTCAGCTCATGTCGTGATCTCATGGTTTGTGTGTTTGAGCCCCACATCAGGCTCTGCCGTGACAGCACAGAGCCTGCTTGGGATTCTCTCTCCCTCTTTGCCCTTCCCCAGCTTATGCTCTGTCTCTCTCTGTGTCTCTCTGTCTCTCTCTCTTTCTCTCAAAATAAATAAACTTTTTAAAAATTGAGTTGTCTTTTTATCAGTGAATTCTATGAGTTCTTTATATTCTATTTTTTTTTTATAATTTTTTTAATTTATTATTTCTAGGAGAGAGTAAGAGTGAGCAGGGGAGGGTCAGAGAGAGAGGGAGTCACAGACTGAAACAGGCTCCAGGCTCTGAGCTGGCAGTCAGCACAGAGCCCGATGCGGGGCTTGAACCCACGAACCGCGAGATCATGACCTAAGCGAAAGTCAGACGCTTAACCGACTAAGCCACCCAGGCGCCCCGAGTTCTTTATATTCTAGACAATAGTCTAGAAAATAATGATTTGTAAAGTTTTTCTGCCATTCTGTGGGTTCTTTTTTCACTTTCTTGATGATGCTCTTTAAAGCACAACAGTTTGTGACTTTGATGAAGTCCAATGTATTTATTTTTTTCTTAACTTGCGTTTGGTTGTAATATCTAAGACTTTGCCTAACTTGAAGTCATGAAGATTTGCTCCTAGATTTTCTACCAAATGTTTTATTGTTTCAGCTCTTGTCTTTAGATCTTTGTTGCATTTTAATTTTTTTTACATGGTATGAGGTAGGGGTCCGAAATCATTCTCTTGCCTGTGGTTTATTCAGTGGATATATCTATCCTTATTCCAGTACCACTGGAATTGTAGCAAGTTTTAAACTTGGGAATAGTATGTATTTGAGTTTTGTTCTACTTTTCAAAGATTGTTTTAGCTCTTCTGGGTTCCTTGAGTATTCATATGAATTTTAGGATTAGTTTGTCAATCTCTGGCAAAGAAGCCAGCTGGGATTTTGATAGGGATCACATTGGATCTGTATATCAATGAGGGGAGTATTGTCATCTTGGCAGTATCACATCTTCCAATCCAGGACCACAAGATGTCTTTCAATATCTCTTGTTTAAAGAGGGGTCTGCCAAGTTTTCTATTGTAAATTTGTAATTTTAACCTTATTAATGAATAAGTATCATGGGTGAGATACTAATATCCTTTTACTCCTCAAAGTTTTGCCCACTGACTTTAGCATCCACCAGTTGATCTTTTCCTGTAACAATTATTAATTTGAGGATTGCCTAACAGTGAAACTAGCTAAACACTGCATCTCAGGTTAGTTTTTCTGTTTATGGAAAAAGTTTAATTTTATCTTTAGTTTATATTGTATTTATGGATTAGATTTTCTCCTGATTCTAGAAACAGTTTGGTAAATGATATTTTTGTAAAACATGACTTCTTTGTCTAAGTTTGCAAACTTGTTGGTGTCATAGTTGGATTTCCATATTTTTTAAATCTCTGATTTACCTATAATTTTCTTTCTTTCTTCCTTCCTTCCTTCCTTCCTTCCTTCCTTCCTTCCTTCCTTCCTTCCTTTCCTTTCTTTCCTTTCTTCCTTTCTTCCTTCCTTCCTTCCTTCCTTCCTTCCTTCCTTCCTTCCTTCCTTCCTTCCTTTCTTTCTTTCTTCACAAGCATGGGAGGGGCAGAGAGAGGGGGACAGAGGATCTGAAGTGGGCATTGTGCTGACAGGCTGACAGCAGCCTGTCTCACAAACTCACCGACTCACCAACTACAAGATCATGACCTGAGCTGAAGTCAGACGCTCAACCAACTGGGCCACCCAGGTTCTCCAATGCCTTTGATTTTTTTAAACAAATGTTTTGTTTTTTTTTTTAATGTTTTTATTTATTTCTAGGAGAGAGAGAGACAGCGTGAGCAGGGGAGGGTCAGAGAGAGAGGGAGTCACAGACTGAAACAGGCTCCAGGCTCCGAGCTGGCAGTCAGCACAGAGCCCGACGCGGGGCTCGAACCCACGAACTGCGAGATCATGACCTAAGCGAAAGTCGGACGCTTAACCGACTAAGCCACCCAGGCGCCCCGAATGTTATTTTTTTTAATAACAGTTTTAGATTTATAGAAATACTGCAGAGTATGCGGAATTCCCATACTCTCCAGACTCAGCTCCTCCTATTTTTAACATGTTACATTATCATGGCATATCTGTTGCAATTAATAAACCAGTATTAGTACTTACGTTGATAGTGTATTGAGATATCTTTAGTTTTTACCAGTGTAAAAACAGTTTTTTCTGTTCAAAGACCCTATCCAGGATATCACATTACCTTTAATCATCACGTCTCCTTAGGTTCTTCATAGAACCTCTTGTGACAATTTCTCAGACTCTCCTTGTTTTTGATTACCTTGACAGTTTTGAGGACTATTGGCCAGGTATTTTGTACGAGTTGAATGATGTTTTTCTCATGATTAGATTGGGGTTATGCATTTGGGAGAGGAAGATCACAGAAGTATAGAGTACCATTTTTATTATATCATGTCCAGGGTGGATGCTGTCAGCATGATTTGTCACTGCTAGTATTGACCTTGATCACCTGGGTAAGATGGTGTTCAGTTTGTCCTCTGTAAAGCTACCCTTCTTCTCCCCTGTGTATATTATCACTGAGGAAGTCATTATGTGCAGTTGGCACATAAGTAGTGGGAGTTATGCTCCACTTTTCTATGGGCAAAGTTATCTACATAATTACTTGCGGTTCTTCATGAGAGATTTACCTCCTCCACCATTTATTTATTCAGTAATTTATTTATATCACTATGGACTCATGGATATTTTATGCTTTGGGATGTAATCCAATTCTACTTTATTTTATTGTTCCAATTGTTCTAGCTTTAACTACTGTGAGCTCTTTTAGTTGGTTTCTGTGTCACTTTGACTTCCTCCTGTTATTGTGGTGTTTTTTGTTTTTTTTGTGTGTCTGTTTTAAGCACTTCCATACTTTTCTCACACTACAAGACACTCTAGGCTTATACATTTCCTGCCCTAGTCCTAGAATCAGCCATTTTGTCAAGTGCCCTGGTTCCTTTTATTAGAGAATGGTATTAGAATCCGCGATCTGGGTACAAGGAGTGCTTATTGCTTCTGAGGTATCATTGCTTCTAGGAGCTCTCAGCTGACGGAGCAAAGAATATGTATATGTACATGTGTAAGAAAAATTCAATTCATTCTGCCTCCAGTTTCTGTCCTGTGTGTCTCCTTTACTGTGCATCCAGAACACTTTAGACACTTCTGGTTGTCAAATGTGTGGAGGCTTTCCCCCACACCAGGCAATCCTGTGCAACACCAGGTGGGTGTCCCACAAGTTAACTCAATTCTTACACTGTCTACCTGGAAGTAGAGTCAGATCCCACAGGTTAAGGGCTCAGTCCCACAAGACTGCTCCCATCTGACTTCAGGTGCCAGTCACAAGGAGTAGGTCCCCAGATTATCCACAGCTTCTCTCTGTTTAGGCTACAAATTGGAGGTTCCCATATGGCCCTCCTCATGTTTGATTAATTTGCTAGAGGGATTACAGAACTCCAAGAAACACTTATGTTTGCCAGTTTATTAAAGGATATGCAAAGGATACAGATGAACAGCCAGATGAAGAGACACATAGGGCAAGGTCTGGGAGGATTCCGAGCACAAGAACTTCTGTCCCCACAGAGTCCAGGGTGCAACATCCTCCCAGTATGGGTTTGTCTGCCAACCTGGAAGCTCCCTTAATCCTGTACTGTTGGGGCTTTATGTTCAGTTTATCCTCTGTAAAGCTACTCTGCTCCCTTTGCTATACTACCACTGAGAAAGTCACTATGTGCAGGGATGATCAATTGTTAACTCAGTTTCTAGCCCCTCTCTATTCTTTGGAGGATGAGGGGAGGACATGAGAATTGCAAGCTTCTAATCATGGCTTGGACTTTCTGGTGATGAGCGTCCATTCAGGAGCCATCCAGGAGCCCACCCAGAGTCTTATCACTTAAGAAGTTACAAAGGTTTCAGGCATTGTGCCAGGAACTGGGGGCAGAGACCAATATTTATCTTCTATTATTTCATATATATATTTTTTTCTATATGTAACCATATATATTATATATACTGATGTCTCCAATTCTAAGCCATAACCACATGGATTATACTATATACTAGCCTTCTTTTGCTGTAGATTCCTACCACAACAAGAAAAACCTGGCTTCTACCATCTGCCATCCATTTACTTAATTATTCCAGTGTAAGTGTATATAGCAGTATCAAAATTGTTAATCTATACCGCAACTGATTATAACTTTATAAGTTAGAGTTCAGTGCTTATGCAGTTTATTTTGCCTTTAGTGTTACAGACTACTCATTTCCTAAATTATTTATGGCAGCATCTTTTTCCTTTATCCCCTAGTGAAGTTGAATCACAGTTTGTAATACAATTAGAGTGTTTTGCTTTCTTCATTCCATTGTCAGGTTTCCCAGACCTACTAAATGATTGTTTTTTAAGTTGATTTTTTTTTTTTTAAGTAATCTTCATACCCAGCATGGGGCTCAAACTCATGATCAAGAGTCACATGCTCTTCCAACTAAGCCAGCCAGGTGCCCCCTAAATGATTTTTTAGTTTGCATTAAGATTCAGTCTTTGCACTGTAAAGTTTATGGGTTTCAACAAATGCATAGTGTCATGTATGCACTGTTACAGTACCCTACAGAATAAGTGAACTCTCCTAAAAAAAATCCCCTGAGCTATACCTGTCCAACCCTTCTTCTACTTCATCTGAGCTCCTAGCAGCCCCTGAACTTTTTTTTAAATCAAAGTATGGCTGACATATATTATATTAGTTTCAGGTGTACAACACAGCTGTTTGACAATTACATACATACATTAAGCAGTGCTCATCATGATAGGAGTAGTTACCATTTGTCATTTATTATTGACTATATTCTCTATGCTCCCTATGCTATACTTTTCATCCCCACAACTTCCAGTTATACCATGCAAATTCTTAACAGACACCACACTCTAATTTTGAAGCTTTTCTTCTCCATATTTCTTTGAAATAAATTTTTAACATTCTGAATTAAGAATTTGCATGGTATAACTGGAAGTTTGTACTTCTAAGTTCCCTTCACCTATTTCATCATCCATCCTGCCACACTTCTCCATCTGGTAGCCACCAGTTCTCTATATGTATGACTGTTTCTATTTTATTGTTGTTTCTTTGTTTTTTAGATTTTAGATCAAATGGTATTTGCCTTTCTCTGATTTATTTCAGTTAGCATAATACCCTCTAGGTCCATCCATATTGTTGTGAATGATATGATTTCATTCTTTTTTAAGGCTGGGTAATATCCCACTGTGTATACATACCACATCTTTATCCATTCACCTGTCAGTGGACTTTTAGGTTGCTTCCATATCTTGGCTGTTGTAAATAATGCTGCAGTAAACATAGAGGTGTATATATCTTTACAAATTAGTGTTTTCATTTTCTTTGGGTGAATACCCACAGTCACTGAACTTTTTGCTGTGCTTTTCCAAAATGTCATATAATTGGTTTCACACATTATGTAGCCTTTTCAGACTTGTTTCTTTCACTAAGCAATATGTATTTAAGTTTCTTCTTGGACATTTCGTGGCTTCTTGCTCACATCTTTTTACCACTGAATAATATACTGTTCTATGGCTGGACCACAGTTTGTTTATCCATTCACCATTGAAGGACATCTCAGTTACTTCCAGTTTTTGGTGATAATGAATAAAGCTACTACATGCGCCTGTCTCTGTTTTGACTAGTGAAATTATTTATGTCACTCAATCTTCTCTTTATCAGTTTTGCTTGACTTTTTTTTTTTTTCTAAAGTAAGCTCTACATGGGGCTTGAACTCATGACCCTGAGGTCAAGAGTCTCATGCTCTACTAAGCCAGCTGGGTGTCCCAGTCTTGCTTGACTTTTATTTTGTTACTCTTTTTAAAGAACCAACTTCAAGCTTTATTAATCTTGTTTAGTATATTTTGACTTTCTGTTTCATGGGCTTATTTTTTTTTTGGTTTTTTATTTTATTTTTAAATAGTTTATTGTCAAGTCGGTTTTATCATAACACCCAGTGCTCATCCCAAGTGCTCTCCTCCATGGCAATCACCCCTCTTCCCTTCCCCCCCACTCCCATCTGCTCTCAGTTTGTTCTCCTCTGCATTCAAGAGTCTCTCATGGTTTGCCTCCCTCCCTCTCCCCCACTATTTTTCCCCTTCTTCTCCCGCATGGTCCTCCATGAAGTTCCTCCTAATTTGACTTGTATTTATGATCTTGGGTTTACTCTGATATTTTTCTGGCTTCTTACATTAGAAACTCACTAACTTTGGTCTTCTCTAATATGAAGATTTAAAGCTATGAGAATTTTATTCAAGCCCTGCTTTTGCAGCATGCTGCAAATTTTGATACATAGCGTTTTCTTCCCATTCACTTCTAAATGTTTTTGATGAAATTGTAGCATACCTATCTGCCAAACTCTGTGATATTCCCCAGTATCCTGAGTATGCATACAGAAAAAGTGGAAATATAAGGACAACCCAGGCTTAGAATCTGGCCAGGAAAGTACATTCCAACTACTGTATCTAATTTCATACCTCACATCCACATCTCATTTTCTCCTTCCACCTCATTAGATAGTCTTTCTTCAGTTAGAGAATCTGTCTCTCATTGCACTTTCTTCATTTCACTATTACATCTGTCACACATATCCATCGTTAAATGTTAATGCCTAAATTGTCTCATGACACTGGAGACTGTGACAGTTTCATAGGGGATATAAGAGATGGAGATGGGAGAGAGCAAGGTGATTGAGTGGCACTGGGAACCTGAATTGACAGTAATGGTTAAATATCTCTTTGAGAGTATGGAAGCACCAATATTATGTTTAACATATTCTACTAAGAACTATCACAATTATCCTTCACAATTACCCACAAGCCCTCAGTATATTTGCTACATCCGTAATTATACTGGGCCCTTGTAGAAATTGACAAGTGACTGTTCTCCCCACCGAAGTCACTTGGAGAAGAAGGAAAGGAACCTCTGCAGGAGGCAAGGTGACACACATCCAGAGACACATGGGAGTAGAGAGAGCCAGAAGTGACCACGGAAACAGAAGCCCTGGATCTAGGCCGACATCCTGGGCAGAATATATATTAGGGCAGTGTTTTTTGTAAGCTTCAGGGTGTCCCCTCCTTTGGAGGAACATGAAATAAATTTAACGGGTTGCAATCAGTGTCTGCTTTAAGTGAAATAGGACGGAAAGAATAGAATATAACAGATTGTGTCACACATGGCATAAGATAATTACTTTCTGTGAAACTTTTTTAATATGTATGTATGTGTATTAGATCATGAAATAAAATGTATTTTTAACTGTGGGTCATAGTCAAAAAAAAGTTTAAAAGACTCTGGACAAAAGGCTTAAAGGAGGCATCCAATTTACTTATGGGGGTGCAAAAGGGAGAGCGTAGGAAGAGTATTTGACAAAGGAGGAGATATTTAAGTTAGGTCTTACAGGGACTGTAAGAGATGGTAAAGGATGTTCTAGAGAAAGTGCATGTACAAAGGCACTTAGGGGAACAAGAAGTCCATGAGGATGGAACCTCATGTAGGTAGGGAGGCATGGCAGAAGATGAAGGTGAAGAGGAAGGTAAGTTGAAGCTCCATTGTGAATGGTCTTATACATGAAGCAAGTAGGGTTTAGTTTTATAAATTTTATTTGTTTTGCAGGCTGAGGAAGCTTTTTTTTTTTTTTTTTTTTTTAGAAACAAAGATAAGCCTAGTCTCTGGTTCCCCTTGAAGCCCCCAGAGGAACATGATCACGGTACCATTTATTGAACATATACAATGGGTCAGTGAACTTCTTACTTTATATACATTAGTTTTATAACTGATCAGCGCAATAACTGCTAATATGGTTGGTATTATAGTGACTCTCACTTGACAGATGACCAGACTGAGGCTCAGAGACTTTAAATTGCTGCAAGCCATCCATCTATCAAGTGGAAAGGGTGGCCAGATCTGACCCCAAAACCAGTGCACTCAACCACTTCATAAAGATGGAGCCTGTAATAGTAGTTTCATCTTCTGGGAGAGACCAAAGGCAGAGAATGCTTGGTTTTCACTCCAACTTATGGTTCAAGTACAAGCCAACTGCTTTTTCTACCTCTGGGAGAAAAAGAGGTGAAAGAAATGTCTGGAGGGGACCAGTGTAGGATCCAGCACCCACACTCTCTCCATACATCCTCAACTCTTGTCTTCTGTCTCCCACCCTTTCTTTCCCTGCTTTAGTGTGACAACCTTATGTCTCTGCTTTTTTTTTTTTTTAAATATATAAAACAGGGACAGTGTTATCTTTTATTAGGGATATAATGATAATCCTACAAGTTCTTCTTTAAAACACTTTGAGAGTAAAGTAGTTACTGCTATTGAGTTGTTCATTTTGTAACTTTTTAAATTTGCACTTGAGGGTACATTGTTAGAGCTCAATTTCCAAGAGCCAACAGCCTTCTATTACTCTTATTTTTTTCATTTACATGTGGAGGCTATAAGACCTTGGACAACTAAAGTCAGATGGCAAATTACTACCTAGCTCATTTCTTACTTTGCTAAATATTACCATCTCCTTCTCTGGTTTCACTGGCCAGCCTGAGAAGTGGGCAAATCAGGCAGGTAACTACTTAAAGATTTAAAAGATGCTAAAAGGCCTCTACCTAAAAATGCTTCCTCAACAAGTGATTCTAATTCTACACACTTTCCAGTGGCCTGGAAAAGACACATCCCTCGTGGAGAAAGGGGAACCTTCTTACACTGCTGGTGGAAATGCAAACTGATGAAGCCACTCTGGAGAACAGTAAGGAGGTTCCTCAAAAAGTTAAAAATAGAACTTCCCAACAACCCAACACTTGCACTACTAGATATTTATGCAAAGATACAAAAATACTGACTCAAAGGGGCACATGCACCCAAATGTTTATAGCAGTGCTGTCAACAATAGCCAAATTATGGAAAAAGCCCAATGTCCATTGACTGATGAATGGATAAAGAAGATGTGATGTATATATCTATATCTATATATCTATATCTATTACGGGATATTACTTGGCATTCAAATAATGGAGCCTTGTCATTTGCCACGATATATATGCAACTAGAGTGTATTATGCTAAGCAAAATAAGTCAGAGAAAGACAAATACCATATGATTCTACTTATGGAATTTGAGGAACAAATATGAACATAGAGCAAAGGAAGGAAAAATAAAATAAGATAAAAACAGAGGGAAACAAACCATAAGAGGCTCTTTATATAGAGAACAAACTGAGGGTTGCTGGAGAGGAAGTGGGTGGAGGGATGAGCTAAGTGGGTGATGGGCGTTAACGGCACTCGTGATGAACACTGGATGTTATATGTAAGTGACAAATCACTAAATTCTATCCCTGACACCACTACTACACTACATATGAACTAACTTGAATTTAAATAAAAACTTGGAAGAAAAAAACACATATCCTTTCCAACTTGTTTAAGATATGAAGTTACCTGACAGGGATAATTTATTAGCTAACTAATTAGCCTGTCACAGAAGCCACCTGCCTCCAAAATCACCCAGAATAAAAAGGGACCTGTAAGAATGACACCCAGAATTATTTGATGGGTTCAGGGAGTGAGTAAAGTTAGAGTTTGCAATTAAGGGAAGAAAAGATCCTGCACTTGAAGCACCATTAGAGAAGGCTAAAACCCTGGAGCAGACTAACCACTTAGAGACATGCATCTCAAAGAGAAAAGGTTTTAAATAGAAGAGAGGGTGGGGAGTTAGTTCTGTAATGGGTACAGAGTTTTAGTTAAGGAAGATGAAAAAGTTCAGGAAATGGATGGTGTTGGTGGTTGCTCAAGTATGTGAATGTACTTAATACCACAGAACTGTATACTTAAAATGGTTAAAAGTACAAGTTTCATGATAGGTATACTACAAATATATTCTTGACAATCTGCGAGGGAAATGAAGTTAAGGCTGTTTTCACCAATCCTTTGCCTTAGATAGTATGGTAATCAGCCTTTAAGATGGCCCCAATGATCCTCACCTCCTCTGGGTTGCCCCATCCCACAGTGGATAGGGCTGACCTGAGTAACCAATAGGATACAGAAGAAATGACCTCTCAAGCTTAGGTCATAAAAGACATTGCAGCTTCCAACTGGTTCTCTCTTAGATCTCTTGCTCTGAGGGAAGTGAGCAGCCACACTGAGAATGCTCAAGCAGCCTCCAGAGAGGTCCAGAGATGAGAAACTGAGGCCTCCAGGCAGCCTGCTGACCCTGTGAGGAGCTACCTGGGAAGCAGATCCTCCAGCAGCCCCATCCAACATCTGGATTGCAACCTCGTGGTGAAGCCTAAGCCAGAACCATCCAGTTCCCACATTCCTCAGCCACAGAAACTGTGAGATAATATTTATAGCTATTTTAAGCCACTATTTTGGGGGGTAATCTATTATATAGAAATTAATAGCTAATACAGGTAGCATGAAGACCTTCCATTGACTGCCTGAGGCTGATGGAATCTTCAGTCATTTATAGACCTTTATTTGTTCCTGGATTAGATCACAATTGCTTAAAGATATTCAGTGATCCTATTTAGATAAAGTTGCATTTACCTTTACATCTTTTTTTAAGTTTATTTATTTATTTTGAGAGAGAGAGACAGCACGAGCACATGGGTGCATGGGAGAGGGGCAGAGAGAGAAACAGAGAGAGAATCTCAGGCATGGGCTCTATCCCACGAACCGAGAGATCACAACCTGAGCAGAAATCCAGAGTCAGACGCCTAACCCACTGAGCCACCCAGGCACCTCTGCCTCTACTTATTTTAAATACCTAACAGGTAACTGAAAAATGTTTCCCAAAATTGGAGGAGCATTGCTGAATTTCAGACAGTTAAGGGTAGGAAGAGCAATTCCTAACATAATAAACCTTCTCAGGTAATGGGAATGTTTTTCCTTTAATACTCTAGATTCAATGCTCAAAAACCTGGAGGCAGACCAGTGTTTAAACCATTCTACTCCTTGGGGCTCCTGGGTGGCTAATTTGTTGAAACATCAGACTCTTGATTTCAGCTCAGGTCATGCATGATTTCATGGTTCATAGGATCAAGCCCCCCATCAGGCTCTGCACTGACTGACAGTGCGGCGCCTTGCTTGGGATTCTTTCTCTTTCCTCACTCTCTGTCAGTCTGTCCCTCTCAAAATAAATAAATAAACATTTTTAAAAAATTTAATCATTTTACTCCTTAATCTGTGTGAACTCTCTTTAAATGTATTTGGACAGGGGCACCTGAGTGGCTCAGTCAGTTGACCGCCTGACTTCAGCTCAGGTCATGATCTCATGGTTTGTAAGTTTGAGCCCCACATTGGGCTCTGGGTTGACATCTTGCTCAGAGCCTGGAGGCTGCTTTGGATTCTGTGTCTCCTTCTCTCTCTACCCCTTCCCTGTTCACACTCTGTTTCTCTCTGTCTCTCAATAAATAAATGTAAAAAGTGAATAAATATATATGCTTGGACAAAAAAAAGGAGGTGGGGCCCCTGGCTGGCTCTGTTGGTAGAGAATGTGACTCTTGATCTCAGGGTTATGAGTTAAAGCCCCACAATGGGTGTAAGGATTACTTAAAACTAAACTCTTGGATGGGGTGCCTGGGTGGCTCAGTCGTTTGAGCGTCCAACTTTGGCTCAGGTCATGATCTCACAGTTTGTGTGTTCGAGCCCCACATTGGGCTCTGTGCTGACAGCAAGCTCAGATCCTGGAGCCTGTCTTTGGATTCTGTGTCTCCCCCTCTCTCTTACCCTCCCCTGCTCATGCTGTGTCTATCTCACTCTCAAATAAAACATTAAAAAAATTTTTTTAAAATAAAAAAAAATAAACTCTTGGAGCACCTAAGTGGCTCAGTCAGTTAAGAATTTGACTCTTGATTTCAGCTCAGGTTATGAGCTCATGGTTCGTGGGCTCCAGCCCTGCTATCGGACTCTGCACTCATAGCATGGAATCTACTTAAGATTCTCTCTCTCACCTCTCTCTCTCTGCCCCTCCCCCGACTTGCACACATACACTCTCTCTCTCTCCCTCAAAACAAATATGTAAACATTAAAAAAATAAAATCTTAACAAAAAAAGGAGGTAAATAAATAAATACAATTAATTTTTAAAACCAACTTAAGAGCTTTGTTAGAGCTCACTTCTTTTCTCTTGGCTCTGTATGTGTGTACCTACCTAGAATTCTAATCTCTGCATCTGTGAGCCTCCAGTTTTTCAGCCCAAGCCTGACAAGCTGCAGGGCCCCCTCCAGTTGCTCCAACAGCCTAGTCAGGCTGACTCGCACATCACTCCACCAGGGCAGCATCAGCACAGTCAGCTCTTCCAGGATGTGCAGCCTGTCAACTTCAAGAACCAGAGAGAAGTCCAGGAACTGAATCCATCTCAAAATTGATGAAGAATGAAGGGATGTGGGAGAAGGACTGGACTCTATCTCTACAGCCTACTCATTGTGCAATGTGTGGCAGAGAGCTCGCGGAGGCTGCCGTGTTGATACACTGCTGCAAGGTGTTCCAGAACAGTACTGGTGGCTTCAGTAGATGATCCACACGTATACAGGAGCAGGTTGCTATACTTGGATGTAATGTCTGAAATGAAAACCATTTTCTGCAAGTGACCTCTCCCCTTGGTCACCTCCTCTGGCTCTTGAGACTTCAGCAAATTACTGAGTCTACGTCCTGCGATGTACTCCTGGAATGAGTTATGAAAGAATTTATACTTTGGCTTGAACCGTTGAGCTGTGTATTTACAGAGGAGTCCAGTGGTCAGTAGGATGTCCTCGTTCACACTGGACATGTCCTCTGGTTGGAAATCAAACCTGTGGGAGAACACACCCTCCAGAGCTAGGTCTCCATAGTGGTTCAGGCTCTGAGTCAAGTCATCTGCAGCCACCCCTTTAAGTCTGTACTGGTTTTTCTGTATCAGCAGGTCATAGAAGGTGCGGAACAGTGTCGTTTGTGTGTTGGAGTGAAACTCACTTTCCCCCATCTGGATTACACAAGTGATGACCACAAAGAGAGGGGTCTTCATCAGGTTCCTCAAGCATCTGGATTTCTGAATTTAGAGCAACAAGCCTTCAGCATGCTCCTTTATCAGCACTTTTCGGATAAGAGTCTGGGCACTGTCCTCTGTGAAATCCCCTACCTCGGCAGTCAGGGCACCAAACTGCCTGATGTGTCTCAGGCACTCAGTGGTGGTGGTGACAATGACCATATTCTTGAAGCGGTGGTTCTCCTTTATGAGAGCTTCAATCTCTGGGCAGTTCTGGGCCTTGAACTCATTGTAGCCATCAAGGAGAAACAGAACCCTCTGCCGTAGGTTCAGTAGCATGGCCATGAAAATCTGCTTCCTGATGGTGTCAGGTATATCCAGGAGTTGATCACACAGAGTTTCAAAGAGCCCACCCTGGGCCCTGCTCAGATGAACAAAGAAGACTAATTTGAACTTGGTGAGAGCCCCACACTTTCCAGAAGCCCAGAGCATGGCAATTTGCTGCAGCAGAGTGGACTTCCTTTTGCCTGATTCCCCCTCAATGATGCAGGGGCTCTGAAGAGTATCTAGCAAACCATCCAGGGTCAGCTGCTCTAATCGGTGATGGTGATGGTCCTTCCTCCAGAGAGCAGGTTCTGTGAAGGTGCTTTTCAAATTAAAAATAATGTCAAAGTCTTCACCCAAGGGATAGAAGTTCAGAAAAGATGGAGTATCATATAAGTACTTTAGATTCTGAGCCAAATCATCTAAGACTTCTTCTGATGTCTGCTGAGAAAGATCTTTAGAGAAGAGGTAAGGTTAGAGGACCCAATACTGTGTCTCCCCAGAACTTAAGGTGTCATAAGGATGAAGAGGGATTTATGCTGGAAATCTTCCATTGGTGACTTTACTTTCCTTCCCCAGGTCTGAGCCGGCATAAAAGGTTCTAAATATTTACTCTTCCCCTTTCACCTTCTGTTTCCTTCTTTCCACCACATGGTCTTTGCAGCAGCCAATTGGAAATGGGAGCCTGTGTTTGGGTTAAGCTTGAAAATGTGTGAGAATAGTGGGGATGGTTAGGGGTAGCTTTCCCCAGATCAAGCCTTAACCTTGAATAAAATCTATCATAAAACGAAATACTAGTTATTATTTAATGATAATATTATTAAAAAAATAATGGTTCCGCATTGGACCAAGGAATGTCAAGAACCATGACTATGTTAACTTAAGTGACTTCATTATCCAGTTTGATTTTGAAATGAGTATATACTAAATCATTAATCCCTGACCCTGGCGCTACTTATTTGGCTTCACCAACAAGTGATCTAATGGGAGCTTTTTCTGAGAGAGTCCAAGCTTTTCCTTCACAGAATCAAAACCCACTACCCAGTGATATAAAGAGGGAGGAGAGCAGAGGCTCTCTCATAGGGATTATGGGTCTTCTTCATGGTTTATTCTATTTGTAGAACAGATACAAGAAAATTGATACTTACTTTGTCCATTCAAGTCCTGAAACAGAGGATAGTTCCACTTTTCAAGGGATTTGAGAAAGAGGTTACAGGATTCCGAACCCTTCTTCAGAATCATATGAATGATCCCTCTTGCAGCATCCTGCTCAACCTTCTCACAGTAAATGACACTTACTTCTTCGTAATTCAGAATATTCCACGCAAATAGCTCATCCGCAATTTGCTTTATAACAGTCATTCCCATCCTTTGAATGAGGCCTTGACTATTCTCCTTTATGAAATTCACTGAGGTGAGGGGAGGGGGGGATATGCACATTTATTTATGTAAAATGTACATCTCAGCATCCTGTTGACGGAGCAGTTGGGTCATGCATTTTCCCCCTCCTCTGGACCCACCTTGAGCTATGGAAATGTCAAATGCTTGAATTACAAGCCCACAAGAAAAGCTCTGCAAAGCCCTCATCCTTAATCCCAGAGTTTTTATTGAGCAGTATGGTGTTTCTGTGGTCATGAAGTAGTCTCATGTCCCAATATAAAAGGGTCTCTAGGGAGGTCATAGTGGTAAGACTGTGGGCTTTAAGAGAAAGAAACTGGCCTAGGATCTGCTAGTTGCTACCATCTGTGTAACCTTGGCAAGTTGCTAAACCTCTCTGAGCCTATTCAGTGTTGTGCTGCTAAATATTGAACATACTTGGGGCACCTGTGTGGCTCAGTCAGTTAACCATCTCACTTTAGCTCAGGTCATGACCTCATGGTTTGTGAGTCAAGCCCCGAGTCAGGCTCTATGCTGACAACTCAGAGCCTGGAACCTCCTTCAGATTCTGTGTCTCCCTCTCTCTCTGCCCTTCACATTTAAATAGATACATGTGGCCAGTGATTACCACATTGGATAGCACAGGTCTACGTCCAGTCATCTAAGTGGAAAGAGTTACATTTTGTTTTTTGTTTTTTGTTTTTTTTTTACAAATAGTTAATTGTCAAATTAGTTTCCACATAACACTCAGTGCTCATCCCCATAAGTGTCCTCCTCTATGCCCATCCCCTCCTCCCCCCCGCATCCATCAGTCCTCAGTTTTTGTCAGCATTCAAGAGTCTCTCATGGTTTGCCTCTCTCCCTTTCCCCCACCACTTCCGCCCTTCTTCTTCCCCTTGTTCCTCCATCAAGTTCCTCCTAATCCTCCTATACGTGCACACATATGATATTTGTCCTTCTCTGCCTGACTTATTTCGCTCAGCATAACACCCTCAAGATCCATCCATGTTGCTACACGTGGCCAGATTTCATTGTTTCTCATTGCCATGGAGTATTCCATCGTATAGATAAACCACATCTTCTTGATCCATTCATCTGTTGATGGACACTTAGGCTCTTTCCATGTTTTAGCTATTGTGGAGAGTGCTGCTATGAACATTGGGGTACATGTGCTCCTATGCCTCAGCATTTCTCTATCCCTTGGGTAAATTCCTAGCAGTGCTATTGCTGGGTCATAGGGGAGGTCTATTGTTAGTTTCCTGAGGAACTTCCACACTGTTTTCCAGAGGGGCTGTACCAGTTTACGTTCCCACCAACAGTGTAGGAGGGTGCCCGTTTCTCAACATCCTCGCCAGCATCTAGAGTTCTCTGATTGGCTCATTTTAGCCACTCTGACTGGCATGAGGTGGTAGAAAGAGTTACATTTTGGTTGCCACTTCAATCCACACCATGTTTCTTCACAGTGATCTTGACAGGTGTAGCTCTTTGCTGTCTGGCTGGGAGACTGCAGCTGAACAGGGGAAGGGACCGATATTTTAAGACATACACTTGGTTACTCTTTGTGTGTAAATCCTGTTCTGTCTGGGGTTGTGTTGTTATCATGGGCTGCCATGTTTGTAACTGAATTCTTAAAACCACAGAATACTTATTGGGAATTCCACAAAGAACTGTTCAGGAGAAGACACAAACTGATTTTCCATTCAGTATTATCAGTATTTGGAGGCACACTAACTAACCAAGCAGATTTTATTTCTAGTATGCTTACTTGTTCTGAAACAAAGATTTCCACTTTTCTGTATCTCAGTAGATGGTATTATTTCCAAATGCACGGGTCAAAGGTGATTCTAACAGTGTCCCCTTCTTTTTGTAAATCTGCTCCTCATTCGGTAAAATTAATAAAACAGAACCAAAAGCTATCAGGCAGCAACCATTGTCACTTTTGTACTAAATTAGGACACATTATACATAATGTTTGACGTCTGTTTTTTTTTTTTTTAATTTACTCTGTGTTTCCAGACCTTTCTATAGGCACCCCTTAAACTGCTTTAAAAATCAACCTCATTGGGGCGCCTGGGTGGCGTAGTCGGTTAAGCGTCCGACTTTCGCTTGGGTCATGATCTCGCGGTTCGTGGGTTCGAGCCCCGCGTCGGGCTCTGTGCTGACTGCCAGCTCAGAGCCTGGAGCCTGTTTTGGTCTGTGACTCCCTCTCTCTCTGACCCTCCCCTGCTCACGCTGTCTCTCTCTCTCCTAAAAATAAATTAAAAAAAAAAAAATCAACCTCATTGGGATTCCTAGGTAGCTCAGTCGGTTGAGCATCCGACTCTTGATTTAGGCTCAGGTCATGATCCCAGGCTCAATTTTCTCTCTTTCCCTCTGCCCCTCTCCTCTTCTTACATGCTCTGTCTCTCTCTCCCTCTCTCTTTCTCAAAACAAACAAACAAAACAACAACAAAAAACAACAAAATCAACCTCATTAAGTTATAATTACATATATATGGTACATACATTATTATTATTATACATATTATGCATTATTATATTATATAGTTGTATGTATGTATTGTTTATTATTATATATCCATAATAATATATACATATAAATGTATGTATATACATAAAAATGTAACTGTTCAAATCTTTTGCCCATTTTACAAAGTAGGTTGTCTTTTGATTACTCACTTTCAAGCGTTCTTCATAGACTCTGGATATAAATTGTTTGTTGGATATATGTACTGTATTTTCTCCTGTTTTGTGGTTGTTCTGATTGTATCCAGGAGATAATTTGTAGAGATAATAGAGTGACTAAATGGAGAGGTAAATGCCAATAAAAAAGGTTTTATTACTTACAATTCCCAGTAGAAGGTGGGGCAGCCACATCACTCAGGGCTGCACAAACAGTATCTGAATTGATCGGGAGACAGGAGAAAAGGAGAAAATTAGCCCACAGCCTGCATTATAGTTTTCACGGGAAGAAATGGGTAAGGCAGGGCAAGCAAGTTTGAACAAGTTTGGGATTGGATAGTCTGAATAATTTTGGCAGACTCTGGGATATAATGGTGACTCTGGAGTGATTTAAGGCAAGGAAAAATAATGGCTTGGTGCCTGAGTTAGTCAAAGAGGTAGTTGGGGACTTCTTTGGATTGGTTGTTTTGCATCAGACAACAAGTTTTTTGCTGTTCCTAGGAATTAGTTAGCCCTGGTAAGGGGAGGCTCTCCCAGCTAGCAAAACGCCCAAGCTAGCAATGCATCATAAAATATTAAAAATTAAAAACATGGTTAACACAATGGTTTTATTCATACAATGGCCTTTAAAATTTTTTTTAAATGTTTATTTATTTTTGAAAGGCACAACTGTCCCCTGAAGAGGGGCAGATAGAGATGGAGATATAGAATCCAAAGCAGGCTCCAGGCTCTGAGTTGTCAGCTCTGAGAAGCTCAAACTCCTGAACCGTGAGATCATGACCTGAGAGGAAGTCAGACACTTAACTGACTGAGCCACCCAGGTGCCCTGTCCCTTTATTCTCTTATATCTTTTGAAAAACAAAACATTTTCCTCTTTATGAATTCCATCTCTTTTTCTGAGAGAGAGAGAAAGAGAGTGAGCATGTGCACTCACACACTCACAAGCAGGGGATGAGCAGAGGGAGAGGGAGAGATTGAATCCCAAGCAACCTCCACACCCAGCCCAGTGTGGAACTGGACATGGGGCTCAATCTCATAACCATGAGATGGTGACCTGAGTTGAAATCAAGAGTCAGATGCTTAACAGACTGAGCCACCCAGGAGCCCCTGTATTCCATGTTATTAATTTTTTCTTCTTTGGCTCATGCTACCTGTGATTACCCCAAGCCACAATTTTCACCTAAATTTTCGTGTAAAGGTTTTATAATTTTAGTTTTTACATTTAGGACATTGATCCATTTCGGGACAGTTTTTGTTTACAAAGTGAGATGATGAGTTGAAGTTCATTTTTTTTCCCCCATAGAGACGTCCAGTTTTTCCAGCGTGATTGTTTGACAAGAATACCCTTTACCCATTGAATTTGTGAGTCGGCTTCTGGATTCTGTTCTGTTCCATTGATTTATATGTCTCTTCTTATGCCAATATCACACCATCTTGATTATTGCATCTTTATAATAAGTCTTGAAATCAGGTAGTGTAAATCCTTCAATTTTGTTTTTTTTAAGAACTGTTTGCTTTTCCGTATAAATTTAAAAAGTTATTGATTTCTTTTTTTTTGATGCTTTACTTATTTTGAGAGAGAGAGAGAGAGAGTGCAAGCAAGGGAGAGGCAGAGGGACAGGGAGAGGGAGAATCCCAAGAAAGCTCCATGTTCAGCACAGAGCCCGATGCAGGGCTCAATCTCACACACCACAAGATCATGACCTGAGCTGAAATCAAGAGTTGGATGCTTAACAGGGGCACCTGGGTGGCTCAGTTGGCTAAGCGTCCAACTTCAGCTCAGGCCATGATCTCACAGTTCGTGGGTTCGAGCCCCGCTTCGGGCTCTGTGCTGACACCCAGCTCAGAGCCTGGACCCTGCTTCAGATTCTGTGTCTCCCTCTCTCTCTGATCCTCCCCTGCTCACACTGTCTCTCTTTCTCAGGAATAAAGAGTTGGATGCTTAACTGACTGAGCCATCCAGGCACCCCTATTGATTTTTATTTTTATTATTTTTCAATTGTTTTTATTGGTTTGTTTGTTTTTTGCTTTTTGAGACACAGACATAGGGCACAAGCAGGGGAGGGGCAGAGATAGGAAGACACAGAATCTGAAACAGGCTCCAGGATCTGAGCTGTCAGCACAGAGCCTGACGCAGGGCTCGAACCCACAGATGTGAGATCATGACCTGAGCCAAAGCTGGGCGCTCAACTAGCTGAGCCACCCAGGTGACCCGATTTCTATTTTTAAAAGAAGGCTTTTTGACTTCTGTTTTCTGGTCTGGTATGTAAAGAAGTCATTACTCCATCCTCACATCAAGTAAAAAGTAACTGCCTAAACTGAAAATCAACAACTCTTTTTAGATCTGTCAGGGAATTGGGGCAAACGGGTGCCCCCAGGCTGGAGAGACAGACAGGCAGATACAGAAAGTCCCACTTACTGGAGTAGAAACCCAGGAGGGAGCAGAAACTCAGAAGCAGAAACCTCTAAGGAACCAGTATCAGAAAAGAACTGGGCCCTAGCACATTTATACGATGAGCTGGAGGATCTGAGGCTTTCAGAGAAGAGGGAAGCAACAAACGCTGTCCAAACTAGAAAAAGTACCTTCTAGGGCAGGTTTTCAAATTGGCCTACTCATTAGCAGGTCATGATAGCAACTTAAGTGGGTTACAATTAGTATATATATTTCTATTTTTTGTTTATTTATTTTTTAAGTTTATTTCTTTTTTTATCTTAAGTAATCTCTACGCCTACTGTGGGGCTCCAGCTCACAACCCCAAGATCAAGAGTCGCACGCTCCTCTGACTGAGCCAGGCAGGTGCCTTAGTATATATATTTTTAATGAAATGGAATTAAAACTATCAGAACACACTGTTTTTTTTTTTTCCATAAACTTTTTATTTCAGCTATTTATGTATCCAGGCACTGGGTAGTGATACAAGATGTATTTCTTTTCTTTTTTTTTTTAAATAGTTTTATTTATTTCTAGGAGACAGAGAGAGAGACAGCGTGAGCAGGGGAGGGTCAGAGAGAGAGGGAGTCACAGACTGAAACAGGCTCCAGGCTCCGAGCTGGCGGTCAGCACAGAGCCCGACGCGGGGCTCGAACCCACGAACCACGAGATCATGACCTAAGCGAAAGTCGGACGCTCAACTGACTAAGCCACCCAGGTGCCCCTACAAGATGTATTTCTTATGAGAGTTGTGGTCAATGCAGTTTTGAACATCAGTGTTCTAGGGTAACCCTTGTGGAGACATATTTAATTCTGCCTGGAAGAGGTGGCTTTTGAGTTGTTTTGAAGGAAATCAAAGTTTACCAGGCAGTAAAGGCAGAAGGGTATTTCTAGGCAGAGGAGCCGCATAGAGAAGGAGCCATGGGGGTTACAGCCTGGAAGCATGGTTGGGGATAGCATGTGAGTGTGAGCAAGAGCCTATTTTGGTGTCAGGACTGAGTGCACATTCCAGCTCTACCACTGATAAGCTGGGAGGCGTTGGTACACAGAAAGGACTCTGTAAACAGAAGCCACTACAGTCTCTTCCCTCCCTTTCTACCCCCACAATAAAGGTACAGGTCTTAGAGGTATCAGACCTCCATTGACAGAGTCAGAGTTTCAGTCTAACAGAAAAGAGGAAGAAGCTAGAGGGAGGGGCCAAGAAGATCCTTATATTCACATGTAAACAGAATAAGCTAGTCCCTGAGTTGGCCATCAGTCACTTTGTCTGCAAAAATAATCAATTAAAATTGCTACGTGGATCATCAGGCAGGGATCTCCGCTGATGCTGAAGTTGTTAAAAATTCATATTCACTTTAGACACTGGAATATAGTATTGTTAATATTAGTGTTATGGCGAATTATGTTCCCCAAAATCCATATGTTGAAGCTCTAACCCCCAGTACCTCTCTCTATGACTATCTGGAAATAAGGCCTTAAGGAGGTAATTAAGTTAAAATGAGGGTAGGCCCTAATTCAATCTGACTGGGGTCCTATAAGAAGATAAAATTTGTACACACAAAGAGAGACCCCAGGGATTTTTGCCCAGTGGAGAACATGTGAGGACACAGTGAGAAGACAGTCATTGGAAAACCAAGGCTACATGTGACACCTGGGTGGCTCAGTCGGTTAAGCATCTGACTTTGGCTCAGGTTATGATCTCATAATCCTTGGGTTCGAGCCCCACATTGAGCTCCGTGCTGACAGCTCAGAGCCTAGAACCTGCTTTGGATTCTGTGTCTCCCTCTCTCTCTCTGCCCCTCTCCCACTCGTGCTCTCTTTCTCTTTCAAAAATAAATAAACATTAAAAAAACTTTTTTTGAAAACCAAGGTTTCAGGAGAAACCCAAGCTGCAGAAGCTTTTCATCTTGAACTTGTAGCTTCCAGAACTGTGAGAAAAATGCTTTCTGTCCCTGTGGTGTTCTGTGATGGTGGCCTTAGCAGACCATAAGGCAGTCAGTAGAGAAGTGTGCCCAACTCTTAAGAGAGGAGTGACAGGAGACCTGGTTCTAGCCTTTTTTTTTTTTTAAAGTTTATTTATTTTAGAGGAGAAAGAGAGAGAGATAAGGGCTTGAAAGAGAGAAGGGGCTGAGAGAGAGCGAGAAAGAGAGAGAATCCCAAGCAGCCTGACTCGGGGCTTGAACCCATGAACTGTGAGACCTGAGCCAAAATCAAGAGTCCCTTAACCGACTGCCCCTGAAACATGTCATTTAAACTCTCTGCCACAGCTTCCACCTCTCTAAACCAGGGTTGTAAGGATTCACCGAGAGAAAGTATGTGGAGACCTTGTTGGTGCTGTCAATAATAGATGTCCTGTGAACAGCGGTTTCCTTCACTTCTCTCTCAGATATCAGTCAGCTTTCTTGTCAGGAATTCAGGGGCGGAAGGGACTAAGAGGCTCCCCCACCCCCAGGCCTTTTCAGTTCTGACCTGTGACTCTAACAACACTTTTAGGAAAAAGAGTAGGTTTCCTTTCTGTAAGTCCAACAAGTATGTATTTTTCAAAGTCCTGTCCTCCACTTTGTCTCGTAGCAAACACACACCTCTCTGACTCAATGTGCATTTAACATCAATTCCAAGTAACCTCCTGATACCCCAGCAGATCAGGCTCACATCCCTAAAAGTTTCCCTGCAGTCAAATCCAGCCAGCCATGCAAAACCAAGGGTAGGCCTTTCATATCCCCAAACCCAAGCTTTAGTTGAATGTAAACCCAAAGTTTAGTATTTGATTCCAAAACCCACCAAAAACCCCAGTCTCTCTCCCCACGTTACCTGGCTGAGCCATCCAGTTGCCCTCTCCTTGGTGGATCAAGAGTCCTTCAAGGTGTTATATGGAAACAAACTTGACAATAAACTATGTTAAAAAAAAAGAGTCTTCCAAAATAAAGTTTCTTTGTATTAGCTTCCCATTTCACGTAAAGTGTTCATGGAGGTTGATGTCTCCAGCCTTGTAGGAGGATATTGTAAGAGAAGGCCGAACACAAGTTCCTTTTATTTTTTTCCAAAGTGTAGTAAGAATGGTTTAGATACCAGTCCTACCAGTTCAAAACGGGAAATGAGAGGAAGTAGAAGTAGCAGAGGAAAGAAGCAGACTTTGAAAATTAAAGACACAAGAGTTAGAAATTCAAATCAGGAAGGGGATTACTCATGAGACACTGTACTTCTTATTCACAACACATCAGTCTTACTTCTGTTGGTTTATTAGTTCTATAGCTAAAATGAAGCCAAGCGGTTTTGAACATTTAATACATATTAATTTTTATGACTGAGTAAGTAAGAGAGAAATGAAATGAGCCAGTCTGGTTGGCTAAAGCATATTGCTGTTGTAGTCACAGCCACCGGTTCTGTGGGTTGCAGCAGACTTCTAGCACATGCGTACTCTCCGTCACCAGGGTCCTGGGCAACTTCAGCGCAGAGCAAGTGGATGCATGGGGCATTCTCCTGACTATGCAGAGCCATGGGCTCCACTCATACATACACACACATTCATAGCTTGTAGTCACAGACTCCAGGAAGCCAGTTCACATTCAGCTCTGGAAATGAAGACATTTGCTGAGAAGTTCTCTTGATAATGACATTCTTGCATAAGCTTTCCTCTATCTTTGCACAAACTACCATGAACTTTTTATATTCCTTAACTTCCTAGTTCAAAAAGAGCACTCTGACATTAACCCATCTGACACAGGGAGATATCTAAGTTGTCCCCTAAATAAATTATTGCATTTTCTGGGTGTTCTATGGGAGTAACAGCAATCTTTTCTAACTTCTGGGGTGGGTTTCTCTGTTGTGACATCAAGGGCTATGCTATTGACTGGGTTAAAAAAATTTTTTTATGTTTATTTAATTTTGAGAGAGAAAGAGGAAGAGAGCACCAGCTAGGGTCAGAGAAAGGGGAACAGAGGATCTGAAGTAGGGTCTATGCTAACAGCAGAGAACCCAATGGAGGGCTTGAACTCATGAACCAGGAGATCATGACCTGAGCCAATGGTGGATGCTTAACCAACTGAGCCACCCAGGTACCCCGTAAGTTTTAATGTAAATGTATGTTCATAGAAAAAGAACTATAAAAATAGGTACCAAAATATTAATAGTGCTTACATCTGGAAGTGGGGGTAGGATTATGGTAATTTAAAATTCTCTTCTTTACTTATCTGTATGTTCGAATTTTCTGTAACAAACACCTATTGCTTTTACAATAACAAATTATGTAATACGGGATAAAAGGGAAATGTAGAAATGTGATCATAGTGGGCTACCCAAATATACCAGGTCTTAACTTCTGGGGATCATAAATGTTGTATTTTTGTAGATGTGGTTAAATTAAGGATTTTGAGATGGGAACATAATCCTGGATTATCTGGATGAGTTCCAAATGCGATCATGAGTGTCCTTATAAAAGAGAGGTAGGGGCACCTGGGTGGCTCACTCAGTTAAGCGTCTGACTCTTGATTTCAGCTCAGGTTGTGATCTCAGAGTTTGTGGATTTGAGCCCCACATTGGGTTGTGTGCTAAAAAAGTAGAGCCTGCTTGGGATTCTGTCTGCCTTTCTTCTGCCCCTCCCTTGCCTTGCTGTCTGTCTCTCTCTCTCAAAATAAATAAAAATAAACTTCAAAGAAGTTATTAAAAGAGAGGCAGAAGGAGATAGAAGAGGAAGAGGCAGTGTGACCTTGGAGGCAGAGATTGGAATCATGTGACCATCAGCGAAGAAATGCCAGTAGCCGCCTGAAGCTAGGAGAGGCAAACCATGCAGTCTCCTCTAGAGCCTCAAGAGGGAGCGTAGTCCTGCTGCCATGTTGATTTCAGCCCAGTGATACTTACTTTGGACTTCTGGCCTCCAAAGTATGAGAAAATAAATTTCTGTGGTTTTAAGCCATCCAGTTTGTGGTGTTTTGTTACAGCACAAGAAACTAATGCCATAGTATATTGTGGTAAAATAAAATTATATCCACTTTCATTTAATCAAATCCTTTATGTGGTCTCAGGAGTTCCCCTTGCAAATAGATTTGTAGTCAGGTGTTTTCAGTGCATTTATAATAGATAATTTACTAGAAATGTCAGTATCCTGATTCCAAGAGTTATGTCCCTTGACCTTGCTCTTCCTCTCAGTCTCTTCCACCCCTTATTGTCCTGGGAGTGTAACATAGTGGAAATGCCCAAGACTCTGAACCAAAAGGTATGAGTTCAAGTGGGGGTTCCATCTTGTGACTAAAACAAATGACAGACTCTTTAGTTATAAAATGGTGGCTACCCACCTTGCCCCTGGATTGTTCTAAATGTCATCTGAGATACTGTATCAGAAAGTGCTGCACTCGTGCTAACTATTCTGTGACTTTAAGCATTTATAGATACTTATGCATTTTCACTCCTAGTTTAATGGGGAAGGAGGGAAAAAGTCATAATGCTTTTCTCCCTGGTGGCCTGTAACTTAAATCTCTCATAATCATTCTAGAATTTTGCTTAGTTTTCTGCCAATGCAGAGACAGGGGAAGTTATTAGACCATGTCATGTTTGGCAATTTCCTAATATACCTTATTAAAGGAAGGTCAAACCTGCTGACTAATCCCATTAGCAATCCATGGTACATTGTACCCACTATCCTCAGCTTTATATACATGTTATATATTTAAATACATCTATAATTCCCCATCCTCACTCCTTACAATTGGACTGTCAATTCAGATACACGATATACAAGAGGCTTCAGTAGAAGAAACTAAAAGCTGGAGGATACATTATAGATTATTGATTTTTAAGGGGACTAAATCCTATCCTAAAATTAACATTTGAAAGAACTGGAGATATTTAGCAAGAAGAAAAAAACTTCCAGAACATTTGATAGCTGTGTTCAGATATTTCAGAGGCATGGCTTAGGGAAGAGGGAGCATGTCTCTGATGTTTACAAAATATGTTATTTACAAAGAGTCAGCAGTTCATTCAAAATGCTAAAGAAGCCCAAAGATAAACTACTTCTTTTGGGTAATTAATCATGCTTTTGGCTCTCCTTGAATATTTGAATACCTTTGGGGAGTTTCCTAAATTGTGAAGCCCACATCCCCAGAGTAGAAGCCAGAAACCCTGTTTTACAGCTTTCCAAGAAGTTAGTGTGCACATATCTCTAGGGTTCTGCCAATCGGAAGTCGCTGTGAGATTGCAAATTGGAGCCAGGATAGTGAGTGCCAGCAAGAAAGCCAGGCTGATGAAATACCAAAGAGGCAGTGCATTTCCTCATGCTCTAGTGTCCTGTGCCCAGTGGTCGCAACAGCGGGATTTCCGCATGAGCAGTCCAGCACTAAAATTGCCTGTGGTTGCCTGAACAGCCTCCCTTTCTGGTTCTCTGGACCCTCCCGAAGATGCTGTGAGTTATCCTTTTCTGTGTAAAGCCCCTGGAATGGGTTCTGTGGTAGCTTGTCACATTAAATACTGCCTTCACAGCTAACTGGCATGGATTCTTTAGGAGGTTGGTGTTTGCTTTATGTGGAAAGTTGAATTCACTCTGATGCCTCTCTTGAATTTATGATTCTATGAAAAAGCTTGGTAAGGGGATGGAATATAGGAACCTGGGTGAGTAAACTTGACTGGCATCCTACAAATAACATGCTATTGCTTTTCCACTGTGAATTCCACTATGGCATCAGGAAGCCAGATGCGATTCCCCTTCAGTAAAGGGAACTCATTCGACACCTGAGCCCACGCAACACTCAAGAGGAGTACACCAGCAACAAATTCCATATAAGAACTGACCTGAGAAGAGTTTTCTGAGCCTCCTGGTTGCTGTTAGCAGCAGCCCCCAGAAAGTCAGGATACATCTGAAGGAGGAAACAGGCAAGAACAAGCATCAACAGGAGTTTTAGGTTGGAATGTGACTAATTGACCTGGCTAGACCGAGGGCTCACCGAACTGAGGAAGCTGACCTTGAAATTGGGTAGATTAGCTTTCTGCCATCCACTTAAATCAGAGAGCAACGTGATGTAGAGAAATGAGGAAAGTTTGCGTGTTTCATGCCTGATCTCCCATGATCTCCAATGAGATCATGACTTGAGCCAAGACCAAGAGTTAGACACTTAACTGACTGAGGCACCCAAGTGCCCCTTTGTCAACATTTTAATGTATTTTATTAAAATAAATAATTTATCAATTTGATTATAGTTGACACACAATGTTACCTTAGTTTCAGGTATGCAACATACTGATTCAAGATCTCTAAATACGCATGCTGACCACAAGTGTAGCTACCATCTGTTGCTATGTCACACGATTATGATATCATTGGCTATATTCTCTATGCTGTGTCTTTTATTCCATGATTCATTTATTCCATAACTGGAGGACTATTATGTCCCCCTCCCCTTCACCCATTTGCTGAATATTTTTTTATCAAGACACATACTGTTTACTATTTGCTAACTACTCTGTGGAAGTGTTTTATACATATTATGTCATTTAACCCTTATCTATGACATGATTATTGTCCTCAATTTACAGAGGAGTAACTGAGACTTAGAAAAATGAAGTAACCTCCACAGAGTAATACAATACTTAGGACTGGAAATGATGGATCACATGGAAAGTATATGTTTAACTTTAGGCAGAAGTAAAATTTGAACAAATATGTTAAAACTAAGCCCAGTGTTTTAGTAATATCCAAATAATGTTCTTAAGTTTGAATGTTCTTCATTTTCTGTATAAGATCATCCACTCATCTTTTTATTTTTTTATTTATTTTTTTAAAATTTTTAAAAAATGTTTTTATTTCTAGGAGAGAGAGAGAGACAGCGTGAGCAGGGGAGGTTCAGAGAGAGAGGAAGTCACAGACTGAAACAGGCTCCAGGCTTTGAGCTGGCAGTCAGCACAGAGCCCGACGCAGGGCTCGATCCCACGAACCGCAAGATCATGACCCAAGCGAACGTCGGACGCTTAACCGACTAAGCCACCCAGGCGCCCCTCCACTCATCTTTTTATTGAGCTTTATTGAGATATGAATCACATACCTTACAATTCACTGATTGAAATTGTATAATTAATAGCTTTTGGTATACTGTCAGAGTTACGTATCCATCATTACAATTTTAGAACATTTTTGTTATCCTCCAAAGAGAATCTGTACTCCTTAGCTATTACCCCTAACCCCCAGCCCTCCCACTCCCAGCCCTAGGCAACCACTAACCTAGTGTCTCCATAGAATTCCTTACTCTGAATATTTAATATAAATGGAATTATAATATGTGGTCCTTTATAACTGGCATCTTTCACTTAGCATAATAATTTCAAGATTTCTTCAGGTTAGGGTACCTTGGTGGCTCAGTCTTTGAATCATTCAGCTTCATTTCAGGTCATAATCTCAGAGTTGTGGGTTCGAGCCCTGCACTGGGCTCTGTGCTGACAGCTCAGAGCCTGGAGCCTGCTTCAGATTCTGTGTCTCCCTTTCTCTCTGCACCACCCTCCCCCCCACACCCTGTCTTTCCCTCTCTCTCTCTGAAAAAGAAATAAACATTAAAAAAAATTTTAAAACAGAATGGCATACATTAAAAAAAAGATTTATCCAGGTTGTAGCATGTATCAGTACTTCATTATTTTTTTGCCAAATAGTATTTCATTATATGGATCTACCAAATTTTATTTATCCATTTGCTGGATAAATAAATATTTAGATTGTTTCCACTTTTTTACTATTATAGATAATGCCTCTATGAACATTAGGGTACAAGTTTTTGTATGGATGTATACTTTGATTTCTCTTAGGTATGTACCTAGGAGTAAAATTGATAGATCATGTGGTACACCTATGTTTAACCATTTGAGGAACTGACATACTATTTTCCAAAGCAGCAACACAATTTTATACTAATGAGGGTAGTGTATGATGGTTCAATTTCTCCACATCCTGTCAACAGTTGTTACTATATAGCCATCTTACTGTTTTTTAAAAAATAGTTGTAATGTTATTTATTTATTTATTTACTTATTTATTTATTTCTGAGAGAGAGAGCGTGAGCAGGAGAGGGTCAGAGAGAGAGGGAGACACAGAATCCGAAACAGGCTCCAGGCTCTGAGATAGCTGTCAGCACAGAGCCCGACACGGGGCTCGAACCCACGAGCAGTGAGATCGTGACCTGAGCTGAAGTCCACCCAGGCGCCCCTATAGGCATCTTATTGTGTGTAAAGTAGTATTTCATTTGGGTTTTTTGCATTCAATTTTTCTTTCATTTATTCACTCCTTAAAAAAAATGAGTAATAAAGGGAATAATGACATATTTGCAATAAGTTCTAGGAAAGAAATAATCAAGATACTATCATAGAGACTGATGTGGTAGCCAAGGAATCTAGAAAGGTTACAGTTAAGCTGAGGTCTCAAGGATGAAGTTAACCAGCCCTGAGAGTGCCAGGAATGAACTTTCCAGTCAGAGAAGAGCAAGCACAGAGGCCCAAAGGTAAGAAAGGGCTTGGCTAAATCTAAGAACTGGAAAAAAATGTCAGAACAATTGATTGCAGGCAGGAGAGTGGCCTGCGATGATGGTGGGAAAGTAAGCAAGTAAGTAAGAGTAAGCAAGAGATGATAAGGAGTTTAGATTTTATCCTAAATACAGTAGGAAGTCAATGGAAGGTTCTACATTAAACAGGAGATGATGGTGTTTTGTATTTAAAAATATTACTTTAGGGGCATCTGGGTGGCTCAGTTGGTGAAATGTCTGACTCTTGATTTTGGCTCAGGTCATGATCTCAGGGTCATGAGATGGAGCCCCATGTCAGGCCCCATGCTAAGCACAGAGCCTGTTTAAGAGTCTCTCTTTGCCTTTCCCCCAAGCCCCCTCTCTCAAAAAAATTTTTTTAAATTAAAAAAAAAGATTACTTTAGCTGTTGCATTATAAAACCAGTTATGACGTAATTACAGTTGTCCACGTGAGAGATAATAGTAACTTGAATAAGAGGAGTGGTAGGGAAGATGGAGAGAAGTTCTTTCCAGCTCTATTTGAGAGGTAAAAAAAGCAAGATTGGATGGGACTTGGGTGAGTGAAAGGCAAGAGTCAACAATGGCATTCAATGTTTTCCCATTCTATTTTCTCCAATAAGTATGACATTTAATGAAGAGGTCAGTGAGAGTGTCATTTACCAAAATAGAAAACCAACAAGTTAGAAATGAATTAGCAATGCTATGACATACTGGTCCTTATGTAATGACCAACACTACAGTGTGCTTAAACAAATTCTGAGAACCTTCAGTTCAGTTTTTAGAGTTACTGTTCATTCCTTTAAGTGTACACAATATCTGCTTCCTTGGCTATAAATTTAATGACAATTGACTGGGGTCTGGAATTTATTTACCTTTGCACTAGAATTTGTTGTCTTGTATTCTTCCCTCACTAGTATTAATCAAAAATTGAGGGGCACCTAGGTGTCTCAGTTGGTTGAGCATCCAACTTTGGCTCAGGTCATGAACTCACAGTTTGTGGGTTCGAGCCCCACATCGGGCTCTGTACTGACAGCCCAGAGCTTGGAGCCTGGTTCAGATTCTGTGTCTCTCTCTTTCTCTGCTCCTCCCCTGCTCATGCTCTGTCTCTGTCTCTCAAAAATAAATAAACATTAAAAAAAACAAAAAATAAAAAAAAATTGAAAACATTTTCTTTCATTCCCATCTAGATGTCTATTCTACCCACAGTTTAGATTTTCTCTACATTCCAAGTACTCTGAAGTGTCACAAGTTAATTGAAATCAATGAAATGAAAATCGAAACAACAACGTATGCTTCACACATCAAATTAGCATGTTTAAAAAATGCTTAGAGCCAGTGGTGATAATGGAGACAGAGTAGGGAAAAAAGTACTCTACACTTGGCCAACAGAAGCACAGCTATTTGCTACCTGTAACAGGACAAGTTAGCAATATACATTTAAATACTTCAGACATTTGCACCCTCTTTGGCCTCAGTTATTTCTCTTTGAAAATCTTATCCTAAGGAAACATTCATGAAAACGTACAAAGGTACAGCTAAAAAGTTGTTTATTAAGGTACTGTTTATAGTTATGAAAATCTGGAAAGAAATCTAGTGTCCAAAGATAGGATTTGCTTTATAAATTATAATATCTTCATTAAATGAAATAAAAGGCAGCATTAAAACTGTAGAAAAATATATGATGATATTGAAAATGTTAATGTTATAAAACAATGTATATGAAATAATATACTTTATATATAAAATGCTTTAAAAAGGATTGCAAAGATTTACAGGAAGATGTTAATGGTGTTCACATCGATAGGTAATGTAATAGGGTGATTTTTCTATTTTCTATTTTCTCCAATAAGTATGCATTAATTTTAAGATAAGAAAAAAGTAAAAAAGGACAAAAAAGATAAAATTTTAAAAAGATAAGAAAAAACTTATAAATATGAAAACAAACAAATTAGAAAATAAGCCATGAGGGGCGCCTGGGTGGCTTAGTTGGTTAAGCGTCCAACTTTCGCTTAGGTCATGATCTCGCGGTTCGTGGGTTCAAGACCCGCATCGGGCTCTGTGCTGACTGTCAGCTCAGAGCCTGGAGCCTGTTTCAGTCTGTGACTCCCTCTCTCTCTGGCCCTACCCTGCTCACGCTGTCTCTCTTTCTCTCTCTCCTAGAAATAAATAAAACATTTAAAAAAAAAAAAAAGAAAGAAAAGAAGCCATGAGTTTCCTCCTTGAGTTTGAGGTAGTTTCAATAAGTATCAGAGTTAAAGTTTCTTAGTCTCAGTAAACTAGCCTTCTAGTTTAACGAAAGTCAAATTACCAAATTAAACATAGCATTTGTACCACTCCTAGAACATCAACAAAACCATCATTTAAAGAACCAGAACAGGACATGAATTCCTGAAATAAGTCCAGAAATATGAATCACTGTCTGAAAACATCCTGATCTCAGCTTCCCAGAGTCTGGATTGGAGGAATGGATGTCTACAATTTATTAAGATTATATTATCATTGACATAATGGTTACTGAGAGTGTAGTAGCCTTTGTGTGGCTACGTCAAAATTACTTTTCTAAAATTTTATTTCTAGGCAATTTCTACATGCAACATTGGGCTGAAACTCACAGCCTCAGGATTAAGAGTTGCATGTTTGGGGTACCTCAGTGGCTTACTGTATGGTTAAGTCATGATCTCAGCTTAGGTCATGATCTCATTGTTTGTGGGTTTGAGCCCCACGTCAGGTTCTGTGCTGACAGCTCAGAGACTAGAGCCTGCTTCAGATTCTGTGTCTCCTCCTCTCTCTGCTCCTCCCCCATGCAGGCTCTGTCTCTCTCTGTCTCTCTCTCTCTCAAAATAAAATATTAAAAAAAATAAGGGTTGCATGCTCTACCAACTGGGTCAGCCAGATGCCCCAAAACTACTCTTTTAAATTTTACTGTGGCTACTCCAAGTTGATTACTAAGGGTGTCAAATTCAGTAAACAACTAGAGTTGTGTGAAGTGACCGATTAATTTGAAGAGAGACAATAAATATATAAATACACAAATACATTAATACATAAATTTAAAAAATCAACACCAAAAAACTTAAGCATCAAAGGGGGAATAATGAACTCAGAAGAGTAGCAAACCACAATGAGGCTTCAGAACATTGTGGCTGGGACTCGAGTCACATTACTAGGGTCCACTTCCTGATTTTACCACTTAGTATTTCTGTGATCTTTGGCAAGTGATTAACTCTAATCTGCCTTATATTCCTTATTTGTAAGATGGGGAAAGTACGAGTATATACTTCATGAGGTTTTAATGAGGATTACATAAATGAATTAATGTAAAACATTTACAATAGTACCTGGCATATAGTAAGTGCTATAAAACTGTTAGTTTAAAAAAAAAAAAACTGTTAGCTAAACACTGGGTATTATATGGAAAGCAACTTGACAATAAACTATTTTTAAAAAAAAACAAAACTGCTTGCTAAAAGTATTCTGTAGGTGTTACTATTTAAAAAAATATTTTTAAGTTTATTCATTTTTGAGGGCGGGAGGGGTAGAGAGAGAGGGAGACACAGAATCTGAAGCAGGCTCCAGGCTCTGAGCTGTCAGCACTGAGCCCCACGCAGGGCTCAAACCCACAAACCATGAGATCCTAACCTGAACCTGTCGGTCGCTTAACTGACTGAGCCACCCAGGCGCCCCCGTAGGTATTACTTTTACTGTCATATGTCCAACTGGAGTTTCAGAAGGAGATGAGAGAGAGAAGAATTGTGGCACTATTGGAAGAGATAATAACTAAAATTTTCAGGACTGAAGAAGGACAACAACCTTGAGATTTAGGTTATCCAATAAATTCCAAGTAGTATACACAAAAAGAAATCCATACCATTTACTCACTTCAGGTTCCATTCTCTGCATATAGAAAGGCAAAGACATATTAAAAGTAACCAAATAAGGGGCACCTGGGTGGCTCAGTCGGTTGCACATCCAACTTCAGCTCAGGTCATGATCTCGCAGTCTGTGGGTTCGAGTCCCGTATCGGGCTCTGTGCTGACAACTCAGAGCCTGGAGCCTCCTTCGGATTCTGTGTCTCCCTCTCTCCCTGCCCTTCCACCACTCATGCTCTGTCTCTCAAAAATGAATATACGTTAAAAAAAATTATAAATAAATAAAAGCAACCAAATAAAACAGAAATATTATCTTCAAGGAAATGAAGCTCATTTCTCATTGACAACAACTAGGAAACAAAAGACAGTGGAATATCTTCAATGTGCTGAAAATATTAACTGTTGACACATAGTATTATTCCCACCACAAATATCTTTTTCAAACAGAAGCAAAATAAAGGCATTTGTAGTTTATAAAACTGAGATTTTTCCCCCATCAATAGATCCTCATGAAACAAAATAATAAAGGATGTGCTTTAAGCAGAAAGAAGTAGAAAATCAGAGATGAAAAAATAAATGATGAGCAAAGAAAGTTTAAATTAATTTTGGAAAATGTTTATTACATAAAACTTAATACCAGTTTTTGATAGGTATAAAAAAAGCATGAGACAGAATTAAAATATATAACAATAGTTTTGAAGTTGTTTCAGTGCTTACCAAAGTAAGAGTGTTATAGGTTTCTCGTCGTATCTGGGAGAGAGGGAAGACATTGAATTTAATTTTTGTTTTTATTGTTAACTGACAGAGACAGACTATGAGTGGGGGAGGAGCAGAGCGAGAGGGGGACGCAGAATCCAAACCAGTCTCCAGGCTCCAAGTTGTCAGTACAAAGCCTGACATGGAGCTCAAACCCATGAACCGTTAGATCATGACCTGAGCTGAAGTCGGACGCTTAACTGACTGAGCCACCCAGGCGCCCCAAGACATTAAGTTTAGACTGTGATAAACACACATGTTAAAAGTTTGCTGTAACAGGTAAGAATATAGAAATACAGGTAAAATTTCTAAACTAGTAAAAGGACAAAAAATAAAATGAGAGGAAATAATCAATGTAAAGAAAGAAAACAAAACAAAACTAAAAGACAAAACAAATAGAAAGCACCAAATAAGATGAAAGAAATTAATCCAATGTACTCATAACTACAATGTATGTAAATGGACTCAATGCTCAAGTTTAAAGGATAAGATTGTTACACTAGGAAATAATGCTATATAGCAAAAGATATTTGTAGACTAAAGATATAGAAAAGTTAAAATAAAAGAATGGGCACAGCTCGCAAAGTGGAGTAAGGCGCTAGGTAGACATTCTCCAACAATATAACTGGTGAAAATTATTTTAAAAAAACAACCCTTTAAAGTCTCTGAATTGTCCTAATGACATCGAGCAAATGAAGAAACATGCATTTGAGAAATACCTATTAAATCTTAGTAAGAAGAGTGAGACATTCCATGTGGACAGGGGCAAGCCGTAAAGCTGCTGCTCTGCCCCACCCCCACTCCCAGTGCCTACTCATGAAGCAAGGGTAGGGCACCTGGGTGGCTTCGTTGAGCATCTGACTTCAGCTCAGGTCATGCTCTCCATGGTTCGTGAGTTCGAGCCCCATATTGAGCTCACTGCTCTCAGCACAGAGCCCAGTTCAGAATTCTGTTGCCTCTCCTCCACTTGCATTCTCTCTCTCAAAAATAAAGAAACATTGAAAAATAATAAATAAAGCAAGGGTGTCACTCTGGGCAGAGCAAGTCTCTGTCTGCTGCTCTGGTACAGTCACACGGGAGTTCTGCCTAGGCAGAAAGGCAAAGCATAAAGATAAAGATCTCTAGAACTCTGAAGAAAAGGACTGAGTGAATACCTAAGAATTCAGAATAATGCCTACAACCATGTTGAAATAATAGCTACCTTGAGGAAGAGCAATAAGAAGAGGCTACTAGCAACATGATATAAGCAAGACAGGGGAGCCAGAAGTTTTATAGAACTAGAGAAAAGTATTCAGGAAGACCCCTCCTGGGATCACAGCTAACTCTGAGAATCTGGAAAGCTGGGTGCATATGTTAGTTTGTGCTCACTCAGGAGCAATCAGAGGTGAATGTGGAATAAACTTGAATACATTCCCCAACCCATACACAAATCCATCATCAAAGGGTGGAAGCCCTCCTGGCATAAATTGCTTAAACACAACCCCTGACCAAACTTCCTGAACAATAGGCTACTGTGACTCAGGGGCAATTCCTAGGAAGACATGCTTAAAAATCAAATAAGTCAGTAAAATGGCAGACTGCAAAGCTCCAAGCTCTCATTTCTTCAAGGAAACAGCAAACCACCACTAAAAACAGGCTGAACTAATCTTACAGGAGCTCTGGGAAACGGTCAAAAGTCTACAGTAACCAAGCAAATACCCAACAGAGAAAAAGGTGCCTTTGAAAGAGTAGGAAATTTTGTGGCATTTTTAAGTGTCTTTGCTTCATCCCCTTCCTGGCATGGTGCTGTCTTGGTCTGGAAAAGATGGCAGCCCAATTAACAGTGCCCTCCCTTGAAGTGAAGGGAGCAGAGCAGACCTCATATGAGTGCATCATTCTAACCTGACTGGGGGCTGCCTGAAGGACTGATCTCTGTCACCTAACTTGGGTCTCCCACAGGGGAAAGCTGCAGCCACTGCTCAGGGAAGAGCTGCAAGGGGACCGCATAGCTGCAGATATCTGGGGCAAGAGATTACAGGTGAAGGAAGCCATGCATGCAATAGACCATCTAAGGCCCAAAAGAGAAACTGAGCTGAGACATTATGGGAAATCAAGATGTTTAGAATCAGCCATTTATAAGGGAGAACTGAGAAACTACCTACATGCCCAGGCAGGATACTTTACTCAAAAAATATCTAAAAAGACCTTAAGCTTTCACCTCAGGTTGATCCCTAGGCTCAAAGCACACCCAACTAATCAGTGAAGGACTGCCCTGACACAGAACTAATCTTAGTATGGGAGAGGTGGTTGGGGTTTTTGTTTGTTTGGCTGTTGGTTGTTTTTTTTTTTTTTTTTTTTTTTTTTTGCAAATGCCTAATTTTCATCAAAAAAAAATCACAAGGCACAGGAAGAAAGGAAAATATGGCCCATTGAAAGAAAAAAAATGGCAGAAACAGTCCCTGAAAAAAAAACACAACAGAAATAGAACTTACTAGACAAAGATTTTAAAGTATTTTCAAAAAGTGTGTTCAAAGAGCTAAAGAAAAATACAGGGGCATCCAGTCAGTTGAATGTGTGACTCTTGACTCTGGCTCAGGTGATGATCCCAGGATCATGGGATTGAGCAGCGTGTCGGGCTCTGTGCTGTGAGCGTGGAGCTTGCTTGAGATTCTCTCTCTCTCTCTCTCTCTCTCTCTCTCTCTCTGTCCCTCTTCCCTGCTCATGTTCTCTCTAAAAAAAAAAACAAGATCATAAAACATTTTTTTAATTTTTAAATAAGCTCAGGTAATGATCCTGGGATCATGGGATTGAGCCCTGCGTCAGGCCCTGTGCTGAGCATGGAGCTTGCCTAAGATTCTCTCTCTCTCCCTCTGTACCTCTTTCCTGTTCATGTTCTCTCTAAAAACAAAACAAAACAAAATCATAAAAAATTAAAATTTTTTAATAATTAAAAAAATAGCTAAAGGAAAATAAAGACAAGGAAGTAAAAGAAGTCAGGAAAGCAATATATGAACAAAATGAGAATATCAAGAAAAAGATAGAAATTCTAAAAAGGAACCAAACAAAAATTCTGGAGCTGAAAAATACAATTACTGAATTAAAAAAAACCACTAGAGGGATTTTTTTTCCACTAGCAGATGTAAGTAGGCAGAAGAATCAGTAAACTTGAATAAGACAGTTGAAATTATTGAGTCTGAAGAGCAGAAAGGAAAAAAGAATGAAGAAAGGTGATCACAGCATAAGGGACTTGTGGGACACTATCAAATGGACCAAAATACATACTATGGAAATACCAGAATGAGGATAGAGGGAGAGAGAGAACAAATGGATAAAAAATTATTTGAAGAAATAATGGCTGGGAATGTGAAGGTCTAGAAGAGGGAGTTAAAGGACCAGAGAAAGAATCCCCAACTGAGAGAGGCTAAGCACATCCAACTGCTGAGATGAGCCTGACAAAATCAGTTAGAGAGCTACCACCTATGTGGGCCACAGATAACTGTCTAGTGGCCTCTGTTGGGCAAAAGGGTTTGCAAATAGGAAGAACAGTTGAATGCAAACCATAGGACTGTCAGAAGCTAGAACCCTTTTTATTTGTCTCTTATCACATCTAAGAGGAGGCTCAGGGTGCAATGGCTACTGCTTCATTTCTACCTTACAAATCTTGAGCAAACTCTTCTTTTGAGAAACTCTAACCTGATGGCATATGAGAAAATGTATTCTAAGATTCATAGTTCCAAGTGAACTGAGTAGACCCAGTACAAATGAACACATCCTTCAAATCTTTGCTCAAGTGTGACTTTCCCAAATTTGCCTATGCTGACCATCCTATTTTAAATTGCAACTCATCTCACCACCTTTGTAGCCCAACTTCTCCTAGATTGCCTTTAAATATTGGTGTTCCAGAGAGTATTGCTCTTGTCACTCTTATCTCCCTCACTAAACTCTTCCTGGGAAATGTCATCTGTACTCATAGATGCAATTACCAACCACACATTGATAATTACAATGCTGTATCTTGAGTTCAGAACTCTGTGCACTGGGTCCTTACTACCAAAGAATAACTAGACATCTGAACCTGCATGTTCTAGTGAAGGTTGTTTAAAACTTTCCTCTCTCCCCAAATCAGGTCTTATTTTATTTACTCACTTGATAACACTTCCAGCCAAGCAAGAAACCTAAAATCACACTAGGCTCTTTCCTCTTCTTCACTCCAAATCTCTTCTCATTGATCACTAAGTCCTGTGGATTCCTAAACTTAATATATCTCATATATGTTTCCTCTTTTTTGTCCCCAATTTGCAACCCTCATTCATAATTTACTTATATTTCTGCAAAAGTCTCATACAAGTCTCTGCTCTCCATGTGTGCCTCGGTGGCTCATTCAGTTACGTGTCTGACTCTTGGTTTTGGTTCAGGTCATTATCTCATTGTTTGGGGGTTGGAGCCCTGCATCAGGCTCAGAGCTGATGGTGCAGAGACTGCCTGGGATTCTCTTTCTCCCTCACTCTCTGCCCCTCCCCCACACTCTCTCACTTGCAGAAATGAATATGCCAAAAAAACCAAACACAAACAAGTCTCTACTCTCCAAGTCAAAATACCTACTACTGTGGATATTTTAAATAATAACTCTAACAGGGGTATCTGATATGTTATTCCTTTGCTCTAATTCCTTTAATAGTTCCTCTAACACTTCCAGGAAGAAAAGCTAATCCTTTGAATATTAGGCAAGATTATTCATGATCTCTTCTTCACCTGTTCATGCAATTTCATCTGTAGCCATTCTTTCGTATGAAATGTAAGCTCCAAGTTAACTAAATGACTTCCAGTTTCCTAAGTCCATTAAATGATCTCTGGAAATGTTATGACCCAAGCTGACAGCACACACACTCCCCGCAACCCAACCTCTTTGCCAGCAAGTTTTTACTCATCCTTTAAGTACCAACTTAAATCTTTTTTTAAAAATTTTTTTAATGTTTTATTTATTTCTAGGAGAGAGAGAGAGACAGCGTGAGCAGGGGAGGGTCAGAGAGAGAGAGGGAGTCACAGACTGAAACAGGCTCCAGGCTCTGAGCTTGCAGTCAGCACAGAGCCCGCCACGGGGCTCGAACCCACGAACCGTGAGATCATGACCTAAGCGAAAGTCGGACGCTCAACCAACTAAGCCACCCAGGCGCCCCAGTACCAACTTAAATCTTAACTCCTATGCAAAAAAAAAATAAAATAAAATAAAAATTCAATATTCCCTTTTATACATTAATGGCCATGCCTTCCCATTGCTCTCCTGCTTATGCCCTGTGCATTTCTGTAAGCCCTCATGATATATTCTCAAACCCTCTCCTTCCAAATTGGAAGCCATGGTTATGTAGGCTGGACATAAAATTTAATTATATTTATTTAAACATTTAAGAATCTAGGTGGATGGGGCACCAAGGTGGCTCAGTCAGTTGAGTGTGGGCCTCTTGATTTTGGCTCAGGTCATGACCTCACAACTCAACAGATCAAGCCCCATATCAGGCTCTGTGCATGAAGTCTGCTTGGGATTTCCCTCCCACCCCTTCTCATCCTCCCACTCTCTCTAAAATAAAAGGAACAGAGAACCTAAGTGAGCTGGTAAAAGTGTATCAAAGGACAGGGCCTTGTAATGAAAAGAGCACTTAACTAGAAGTCAGGAGATTTGAGTACCCTCCTAATTCTGTTCTTAATTTTTTTCTGGCCTCAGTTGTGTCTCTCATAAATAAGTGTGGCTAGATGACAGCTCCAGTTTCTAGGTGGCAATTTACAACTTATCTGCTTTTTTATTATCCAGTCCAGCCCCCTTCCTTTCATACGTGACTCTGGGGAATAATCTATAATTTAGTCAAAATCTGATTACAATTAATGACTAAAGACAACGCAATCTGGGGATCCTAGACCGGGGCTGACCTCCAGAAATGTTCCTAGTTCTAAAATTCTTTAACTCCTCCAGTTAACAAACACGGAAGAAAGACGTAAAGAAAAGCCACAAGAGAAGACACGTCAAGTAAACAACACCAGCCAAGAAAGCTGGGGAAACCTAGAGGTCCCAAACTTTAACAGTGAACTTCCTGTCCTTGGGTCAACTTCCGGAATCAACAACAGGGAGACCCAATCAGAACCTTTCTTCGGGAGCCAATGGGAGAGCACATTACAAAGAGCCAATCCAAGGGGCGCTGTCACTGTTATGGTCCTGTCAGGGCGCCGGCGTCGTAGTGCTTGGGCGGTCGCCACCTAAAAGACTTCGGTGGGGCAGTCTCGGGGGCAGCTGGTCTCCGGCCTCGCTCCCAGCCTGCACCTCCCGACTCGCGGGCCTCGCCGTAGGACGCGCGTGCGGGCCGGTGCCGCGGCCGCCTTGGGGCCTGGGCCCAGCCGCAGCCTCCTCCACCGCCGCCGGCTCGGAGGGGCCGCGAGATGCAGCCGCCGGGCCCACCCCCGGCGTACTCCCCCTCGAACGGGGACTTCACCTTTGTCTCTTCGGCAGACGCGGAAGGTGAGCCTGAGCCCCAGAAGGACCCGTCCCCCGAGTGGACGCGGGGTCCGACGCGGCGGGCTCTTTGTCGTGCCGGGCCGGGTGCGGCCGGGTGCGGACGGGCAGGGAGCCGCTCGGGGACTCGAGCCCTCTGCGCCTGCCGGGCCCTCCGCGAGGGCCCGAGTGGACGTAGGGTTTTGGGGAGCGTCCCAGGTTACTCATTTGGCTTCTGACTCTCCCCACACCTCAAGTGGGCCCACGGAACCGTAAGATTTTATTTCTGCAGTGACTTGCTGGTAGTCAAACAAGGAGTTGTCAAGTTGGCGAGAGTAGGTGTCAGAGAATGAAAACGAGGTAGGAGAGCTGTGTTCCTCCTGTATTTATCGAGAGAGAACTTTATGCTGATATTAGATTCAGCACTGCGAATACAAACTTCTTTAGAAGGAATTCGTGTTTTGTGTGGACTCTGATATCTTGCTTACCTTCCAGCTTTCCTCCTGTTGTATAGCGTTTGACTTAAATATTCAGAGAGGTGGGCCCAAGTGTGTTCGAAAGTTCTTGTAATACAGTTAGATGTTCCCAAGGGCTTCTGCACATTTCCTTGTACTGTTATGAGGAAGCAGTTGTGCCGGAGAGATTTTTCTTTTTCTGCATCGTAGGATAGTTTTTTCCTCCTTTCTCTGTTCCTTACCAGACGCTTTGTAACTTGACTCTTTCTCTGCTAGTCAGTTTCAAATTTTAATTTTGTTAGACTGTATACACCGATTTTTTGCCAGCGACTAGACTTACTCCCCGATATGAAAAAATAAATTATGCATAAAGCTGTAGAAATTTCAGTCTTGAGAACTTAGCGTTTGCTCAGAAATCTGGTTTCAGGGTGCATCAGTTAGTATAGATTATTCTTTTTCTTTGTTTTGTTTTCCTTGTTTTGATCTCCCAGTGGCATTGTTTAAAAAATAATATTGTAGTTTTGGTCATAGCTTCAAATGGAAAATAAAATTTTTGTTCATCATAGAGAACATAGCTGATGTATTTATTTTAAACCTAATAGGAATATTTGGTGGAATACAGCAACCCAAAATATTTCAGTTTGTTTAATCTACATTTGGTAGGATAGTGCTTTGGGAGGAATATCAAATTTAATTTCCCAGATCTTAAAAAAAATTGCCTGTTATTGTACAAATTTGTGTATCTATGTATAGATGTTTCCTGTTCTCCCCCCACCCCCAAGAATAACCTTTCTTAAATACACCTAAGAAATCTAACAGAATGATATAATAACCACACCCTCTGACTCTGTACGTGAAATCAAGAAGGCTGGAATAAGTAAACCTAATACGTATAAGGTTTATTTGAATTTCTCCATTTAGCCTCTAAGGATACTATACTCCCTGTATACCCAGGATGTAATAATACCCTCAGGTGTGTAACATTGTACAGTTTAAATTTATAGAGTATTTTAAGCAAACGATTGTTTGGTCTTTATAAAAAATACAGCTGAGCTTCATTATTCTTGTTTTATCATGATAATGAAGTTTAGAGAAGTTCAGTAACCTCTGCATGAAGGATCTGAATTAAGAGCTAGTGAAATTATGATGCTGCTTTCTTAAATATTTTTATAAATTAAATAGTGTTATCTGAAGTATAGTGTTAAGAGTCCTGGGTTTGCATCCTGGTTTTGCCATTTAATGTCTATATGATATTGCCGGAGTTATTTAGCCTCTCTTGGTTTCAGTTTTCTCATATACAACATGGGAATTAATACACTGTGCTCAAATATTTTGCAAATGCAGAGCACTTAGTTACTGTATCTGATGGTGTAAAGAGCTTGGTACATATTAGCAGTGCTGCTGCTTAGTTTTCACTATTAACTGGCCCCACACTTACTTTTTATTGTTCTCTCACATGAAAATTTGACTCTGCAACTCCAGGTCTTTTCTCTGGTTCTTAAGCATGTCACGTAAATTCTTTCTTCTCCCTTTTTCTGCCTTTTGTCTAACCATGAGTGTTTTCAGTGTACCTTCCAGATTCTGTCCAGGTCTTTCTTAGAGATACATATCATTTGTTCTAAAATGTGCCTCACCCAGTGTTTTGTCTCCACACCTATGCGTATCCTCGTCCTCAGGCTTTGAATCCCTTTTTCCTCCTTATCTGAAGTTGGGAATTAACACTGAACTGGCATGCTCCTTCTTTGGAGCAAAGGGAACCCTTGCTTAACTGTTCCTCAGAAACAGACTTCCCTGATCTTTTCTAAAGCCCAGCAGCTACCACAGAATCCAGAATATAAACAGCAGAAAATAATTGTTGAAGGGATAATTTTTTGCTTTCTTTTACCTCCTGTGACATTGATACTTGGGACTATAAAACTTAGCACATTTTTATAGTGTAACTTAAAAAACTACTGGATTTAGAGCCAGCAGACTTCAGTTAAAGTCCTGAGCCTCATAGTACTGATGTGATATTGGGCAAGTTACATAGCTTCTATAAACTTCCATTTTGTCTCCTATAAAATGAAAAGCAGGGCTGGCTGGCTGACTTAGTCCATAGAGCATGCTACTCTTGACCTCAGGGTTGTGAGTTTCAGCCCTGTGTTGGGTGTAGAGATTACTTATTTAAAAAAAAAATATTTTTAATGAACTTTAATGAAAAGCACACATAACATGAGTTATTTAAAATAATGTGTATAAAAGCAAGTTCCATAAGTACAAGTTAAAAGCACATGAACTATGTGCGAATAAGCCAATAAATGAATAGTGAAACCCAGGCTGATTATTCAAGTCTATGGTATAAAACTATATCTAAAAGCAGTAATGAAATGCATGTATATAAATGCAACAGTGTAATGATATCACTATGTATATGTAAAGTGTGGTGTAGAAGTTTTTAAGAATCCTTTGACTTTATTTTGTATCAGATAAATAAGTAATTCTTCGCCTGGTTTATGTCCTGAGCACTTAGTAATACAGAGTCTGCCTTAATCATAATTTGCATCTTAACAAGATCCTGCTATGATTCATATGCACATTAAAGCTTGAGAAGCACTGATTTAGAATGTTATGAATGATTAGAAGAGGAGGAAATTTTTTCTAGCTGTGAGATCAGGGATGGTTTAATGGAGATAATATTTTGCCAAATTTTGGAGGATAGTTAATGTTTTATATATGTAAGATGGAGTAGGTACCTCCATGTGCAAGGGTCTGCATATGAGCAAGTCCCTGGCACCAAGAGGTGGTCTAATAAGAGAGATAAATTTCATTGTACATAATAAATAAATGCTATAGAAATATGGTTCAAAGGAGGAAGCAGTTAACTGCAGGAGGGGATCAAGGAAGTATTCAGGGACAGATCAGGTATTTTTTGAAGGATAAGTACGTATTCTTCTAGTTGAGAGGGGGGAAGAGCATTCACTTAAGATCTGTGCAAGTATAATACTTGCTGGAGGCTCTCCCTGTGTCTTATAGTTACTAATCTTCACAGACCTAAAACAATGTTGATTTAGACTATGAGCTCCTCAGAGTTAGAAGCTGTGTTAATTTACTCATACCTGCTGCCTAGCAGTGAGCCCAGCACATAGCAGGAACTCAGTCAGTGATGAATGAATGACTGTGTGATACTTTTTGATTAAGGTAAAGGTGTTGTACTTCTAGAACCGAAGCCAGTACTAGTTCAGCAGAATTTAACAAGTAATTGGAAAGTCGTTAACAGAGACATCTAAGCAAGAAAGATGATCTAAGCCACCAGGTAGACATTTTCTCATCTTCATATTTTTCTGCCTTTAAATATCTTTGTGTCTATATTGAAACATTGATCTTTCCTGCACATCTTAAAAGCTTTCTCTCTTCTTTTCTAAGGATACGCCTCTACTAGTGCTTTTATGCCCCTATTGTCTTCTGCCTTTTGTGGAACTTTTCTTTCTCTTCATTTTTTTCTCTCCAGCATTTTCTCTTTCTTCTCTGTGGTTTTCATCTGTACCATCACAGGTCCCCTCCTAATTTACAGAATTTTAAATTAAAATTTTAAACAAAATTTTCACATCCATACTATCTCTGTTATATTCCATCTCCTCAGCATCCAGCAATCCCTATTACTCTGTTGGCATTTCACTTCCTTCCTTCCATCTTCAGCAGTGTTTCCCAGGGGGGAAAGGTTCCAGAACAACATAAATTTGACACATGACAAATAATGTGTTAACCTAAGGTAAATGATTTTCCTTATGGTAGAACTCCCAGAGCCTTTGGGGCACCTGGGTTACGTGTTCAGTTCTTGATTTTGGCTTAGGTGGTGATATCACAGTTTGTGAGATCAACTCTGTGATGGGCTCTGTGTTGACAGTGTGGAGCCTGCTTGGGATTCTTTCTGTCCCTCTTCTGTGCTCGCTTGCTCTTTCTCTCTCCCTCAAAATAGATAAATAAGCTGAAAAAAATTCCCAGAGCCTTTAATATGCCAGTATTAGTTATAAAACTCAAGTGGGGGTGGGGCGCCTAGGTGCCTCATTTGGTTGAGTGTCTGACTCTTGGTTTCTGCTCAGGTCATGATCTCACAGTTTGTGAGTTCCAGCCCTGCATCCGGGCTCCAAGCTGACAGTGTGGAGCCTGCTTTGGATTCTCTCTCTCCCTCTCTCTCTGCCCCTCCCCTGCTTGCTCTCTCTGTCTTTCTCTGTCTCTCAAAAAATTAATTAAAAAAATTTTTTTTAAAGTCAAGTCGGGGGTACAGTATACAGGATTTTCCAATCTCAGTAAACATCAAAAGCCTTTTGTGAAGGGCATATCACAGGATTCCAGATTCTGCAGAACATGCATAAAGGAACATTTACTTCTAAAGACAAGTTTGTTATTTGCTTGGTATTTTATACTTTTAACACTTTGTCCCCATTCTTCTTCTGTAGCTTTTGGAGATAGACTCTGCCTAACAGAAGCCTTCAGCTTCAGTGCCTTTCTCCCTGCCATTTCTTTTCCTTGGAATGATATCTCTTCTTATTCCTTCACTGCTGATCTGGTTATCCTTCATAGCCACATGCAGGTTCTACCTCTAAATAGCCTTCCTGACCACCTCTCTGGTAACTTAGGCCTATTTACTCCTTTGGCGCCTGTGATCATTTGGCAATTTGCATTGTCATTTACCTACAAAAGAGTGTGTTTTACAGTACTGATAGGGTTTTATGTTACATGTTATCTAAATTAGATTTTTAAATTGAGATATAATTTACATACCATAAACTTCACTCTTTGAAAGCATACAATTCAGTGGTTTTTAGTTTATTTACAAAGCTGTGCATCCACCACCATTGTCTAACCCTAGAAATCTTCATCACTTCAAAAAAGCAATCCTATACTTATTTTTAGTTATTCTCCATTGTCTCCCAGCCTCTGGTAACCACTAGTTTACTTTCTGTCCCTGTAAGTTTGCCTATTCTGGACATTTCATGTAAGGGGATAATAGGTGACTTTTTGTGTTTGGTGTCTTTTCCTCAATACTGAACATATGTTTTCAAGTTTTGTACATGTTGCAGCCTTTATTAGTAACTGTTCCCTTTTCTGGATAAATAATGTTCCATTGTTTGCATATATAGTACTATCAGTTAGATTTTAAACTCCTCGAAGCATCTCCCTTCATTATATCACTGTCATGGCATTAAAGAAATAAGCTAAGTAATTCACAAATATTTATTGATAGATTAATTGATCAATATTGAAAAACAGGGAAGGTACCAAAGTGAAAGTGACTTAATGTTTGTGATATAGTTCCTCTTCCAAAGGGCCAGAAACTTGTCTCTAGTCTCTCTCACTTTTTCATATTTAGTTGGTTATCAACTATTTCAGACTAGCTCTAGAATAACTATATAATGAATCTATTCTTCTGTCTGTGCTGACACTGCCTTAGTTTGAGTCCTTACCATTTCTCATCTGCACTGTAGACCATACTCCTTGTGCAAATTTCTCCCCTCTTAAATCAATCTTCCATTGTGCAGCTAAGTTTGTATTTCCAAAATACAAGTCTAATTTTGTATATTTGCTTTATTAAAAGCCTTTAACGTCACTTACTGATTTAAACTCTATGGAACTATTTGCCCTTCCACTCATTAGTTAACTCAACATCTGTTGAACTACACATTTGTTGGTTGCTTACCATATGGGCCAGACACTGTTATAAGAACTGAGGAGATACGTTTAAAACAAAACTACAACAAAAACATTTAGTTGTTGCCATCATGGAACTTACAGACATTAATCAAATAATTGCACAAATATATTATTATAAACAGTGATAAATGCTATGAAGGAAAAGTCTAAAGGACTATGAAAGGAACCTAGTCTGGGAGATCAAGGAAAATTTCCTAAGGCAAGTATATGAGAACTGAAGAATGGATGGCATTTAATTATACGAAGTTGGAGAAAACAGCTTGGTACAAAGTGTCTGAGATCAAAGGGATCCTGGTTCGTTCAAAGAACTGAGAGGCTTAGTGTGGGAGGGTGTGGAAAATTGTTCTGGGGAAGTAGGTAGGGTGCATAGAGATTGTTGGGGCTGAGCTTTAAAAAAAAAAAAAAAGCCATGGAAGGCCACTGACGGATTTTAAACAAGAGAGTGAAGGAATTGCATTTTAGAAAGAATCTTCTTTTGGGGCACCTGGGTGTCTCCGTCAGTTAAGCATCTGACTTCAGCTCAGGTCATTATCTGGCAGTTTGTGAGTTGGAGCCCCACGTCGGGCTCTGCTGACAGCTCAGAGCCTGGAGCCTGCTTCCGATTCTGTGTCTCCCTCTCTCTCTCTGCCCCTACCCCACTTGTGCTCTATCCCTCTTTATCTCTCAAAGATAAATAAACATTAAACATTATAAAAAAGGGAAGATTCTTCTGGCTACAATTCAGAGAATGGGTTGGAAGGAGACAAGAATGACTAGGGAGAAAGCAGTTAGTAGACTATTATAGTCATGTGGGCAGGAGACACAGTTTGCTGTAGTTTGTGCTGGGAGTAGAAATGGAGAACAGTGGGTGGGTTAAAAAATATGTAGAGATGAAATTGACAAGATTTAATGGTGGATTGGATGGAGTAAGGAGCATGGGAATGAAGGAAATTGTCAAGGATAATCAAAGTTCCAGTGTATGATGCTGGATGGATAATGATACCATTCACTGAAAGAAGAAACCAGAGGAAGACCTTAGATGTCAAGAATACAGTTTTGGAATATTGAATTTTGGGTTCTTTTGACATAGTTAAAAGGAAACATTAAGCTGATACTTAATTGTATAAGATGCTACAAGAGGACTGGGCTCAATATATTGCTTTTTGAGCTCAGCCTTCTTCAGTCTTTCTTACCCACAGTTATGGTCTGAATGTTTGGGTTTGCCTAAAATTCATTATATTGAAATCTTAATGCCAAGTGTGATAGTGTTAGGTGGGGATTTGGGGAAAGCACTTAGGTTATAGGGTTCAGATGGAACCTTCATAAATGGGAATAGTGCTATTAATAAAAAATATTCCATAGAGCTCTCTGCTATTCTCTACTCCTGTGTGTGGATACAAGGAAAAATCTGTAAGGCAGAAGAGGGCCCTTACCTGACCCTGTTGGCACCCTGATTTTAGACTTCCAGCCTCTAGAACTGTGAGAAATCATTTCTCTTGTTTATAAGGCACCCAGACTATGTTCTTTTTGTTATATCAGCCTGAATAGGCTAAGACACTCCTGTATAGAAATCATAGTATCTACAACTCATTACTGTAATCAGTAAGTTATAGACATAATAATCTAGTAATTATTATCAGTGCTCTTTTAAGTAAATGATAATTATTTTTAGTTTATTTATCTATTTGAGAGAGACAGAGACAGCATGAGCAGGGGAGGGGCAGAAAGAGGTGAGGAGGGAGAATCTTAAGCAGGCTCCTTGTTGTCAGCATATACCCTACTGTGGAGCTCAAGCTCACATACTGTGAGATCATGACCTGAGCCAACACCAAGAGTCAGACACTTAACCAACTGAGCCACCCAGGAGCCCATGAGTAAATGATAATTTTCTGTCAAGGTGGCCAAACATTTAGCCTACTCTTTTTTTTTTAAATATTTTTTATTTATTTCTAGGAGAGAGAGAGAGACACAGCGTGAGCAGGGGAGGGTCAGAGAGAGAGGGAGATACAGACTCTGAAATAGGCTCCAGGCTCTGAGCTGGCAGTCAGCACAGAGCCCGACGCGGGGCTCGAACCCACGAACCGCGAGATCATGACCTAAGCGAAAGTCGGACGCTTAACCGGCTAAGCCACCCAGGCGCCCCGTAGCCTACTCTTTTTGTGAAGGTTCCCTCTCCCCAGAAAGGATATTATGTCTGATACAAGTTAGTAGTGTAGACAAAGAAATTGTTAGTTTTTCTTTTCTAAAAAATTTTCTACCTTTATTTTTTTAAAAAAATCATATCCATGTAGATATCACAAATATGCAATAGGCTAATGAAGTGTAATACATGGCATATAATGGGTATGCAAGAATAGCTTTTCTTCCCTGTTTGAAAGTTGAGGGTTGCCTGGGTGGCTCAGTTGGTTAAGTGTCTGACTTTGGCTCAGGTCATGATCTCATGGTTTGTGAGTTAGAACCCCATGTGGCACTCTGTGCTGACAGCTCACAGCCCGGAGCCTGCTTCCGATTCTGTGTCTCTCTTTCTTTCTGCCTTTCCACTGCTCATGTTCTGTCTGTCTGTCTGTCTCTCTCTCTGAGAAATAAACATTAAAAAAAAATTTTAAGTTGGAAGTGACTTAAAAAATTTTATTTAAATTTATCTTATGAAAAAAAGTTTATTTTTGAGAGACAGAGCACAAGTGGGGGAGGGGCAGTGACAGAGAGAGGGAGACACAGAATCCAAAGGAGGCTCCACTCTGAGCTTTTAGCTCAGAGCCCAACGCTGGGCTTGAACCCATGAACGGCAGGATCATGACCTAAGCTGAAGTCAAATGCTTAAATGAATGAGCCACCCAGGTGCTCTGAAAATGACTTTTTAGCCAGCCTTTCTTGGGGAGAAAAAGGGTGGTCAAGCAAAGTTTACCATTTAAAATAATTAAACTATTTTCATAATTTTTAAATTCATAAGGTATAGTATATATCTATAAAAGTGATAAAATTGCACAAAACTTTATACACACAACACAAATAAGTGCATAAAAAACTGGGAAAATCTGAATACGGCCTGCAAACTATACCACTGTCGGGTTCCTGGTTTTGATAGTTATATGACATGCTACCATAGGATGAAGCTTGATGAAGAGCACATGTAACCTTTCTGTACTATTTTTGCAACTTCCTGTGAATCTATAATTATTTTAAAATAAAAGGTTCAGTTAAAAGACTCATAAGGCAAACAGAAGAAATTTCTGTTAAATAATGTTTATACCCAAATGAGAATTTTTCCAAAAGTAAGCTCAGGAGACTCTTTGATTTTTTTTTTTAAGTTTATTTTTTGGAGTAATCTCTACACTCAATGTGGGGTTCAGACTCATGGCCCTGAGATCAAGAGTCGCATGCTCTTCCAACTGAGGCAGATAGTAGCCCTGATTTAATTGATTTTGGTTAATATGTACAATATAAAAAATTTACTGACAGTATTGAATAGTAAGGCTATTAAAACCTTAAATCAAAATCATATGAATAAGAATATAACCTAAGACAGTTTTATAAGAGGCTTTAAAATTTTTTCTTAAGGAATAACATCAAACTCTAATGTAAATCTAGCAATCGTTATATATTTGCATTGGTTTCTTGATCTCTTTCTTTGATCTATGCAAGCATTAAAATGTTTAAGTAAATTTTTAAAGTTTTTAAAATTTATATTTACTGTGAGTAAGAGAGGGAGAGAAAGCACGAGCAGGAGACAGGCAGAGAGAGAGGGAGAGGGAGAGAATCCCAAGCAGGCTCTGCACCATCAGCTTGGAGCCCAGTGTGGGGCTGGAACCCATGAACTGTGATATCATGACCTGAACTGAAACCAAGAGTCCAATGCTTAACCAACTGAGCCAACAAAGCACCCAAAATGTTTTCATAACTACGATGGAAGAATGGAATTTATTCTTTTAATGTGAAACATGTGCTTCTTTTTAAATTATTTTTATTTTGTAATGTTTATTTTTGAGAGAGAGAGAGAAAGAGAGAGAGAGAGAGAGACAGTGTGAGTGGGGGAGGGTCAGAGAGAGAGAGAGAGAGAGAGAGAGAAGCTGAAGCAGGCTCTGGCTCTGAGCTGTTAGCACAGAGTCCGATACAGGGCTCAAACTCACAAACCACAAGACCATGACCTAAGCCGAAGTCGGATGCTTAACCGACTGAGCCACCCAGCCGCCCCAAACATGTGATTGTTTTCTTTTGCTGCCCAAATACAAAATTCTGTTTTAGATTTAAGCACACATGATTTAATTTTCAAATGAATGGTAGTGAATTTTATCCTTCTTCTTGTTGCTTGTTAAATAAGAAAAAGTTGGGGCACCTGGGTGGCTTAGTCGGTTAAGCGTCCTGACTTTCACTTAGGTCATGATTTCGCGGTTCGTGGGTTCGAGCCCCGCGTCGGGCTCTGTGCTGACTGCCAGCTCAGAGCCTGGAGCCTGTTTCAGTCTGTGTCTCCCTCTCTCTCTGACCCTCCCCTGCTCATGCTGTCTCTCTCTCTCCTAGAAATAAAAAAAAAATAAATAAATAAAAAATTATAAAATAAATAAATAAATAAATAAGAAAAAGCTTCTTCACACATAAAGAAGTTAAAAAGTATCAACAAAATGTTAATTCATTGCAGGATACTCTTCTTTCTCAGAAATCTAGAACTCCTCTAGCAGCCGGGCTGTAAACCTCATCCTGGGTTACTATCCTGTAGCACCGACTGCATGCTTGCTCATCTATCCAAGTGAAGTTCTCAGGCTGAAGAAGATTCAGAGAAAAGATCCCTCACCTAGTAATACATTTGAGTTTGTTATTTTTTTTCTATTTATTTCGAGAGAGACAGAGAGAGATCACAAGCAGGGGAAGGGCAGAGAGGGCATGGATTTTCTTTTGCAGTAGATTTTATTCAAAGATTATTTTCTTTTAAATCCACTTATATTATTTACATGTTTTTATTTAGCAAATGACAAGAATATTATAAAAGATATAGTAAGAAATACTTTAAAGCTAATGCTTTATAATACTTATCCTAGAGTTGACAACCAAACTAGCTGGTTCTTACTCTGGTTTAACTTAGGATACCACTGCTCCTGGAGTAGTTTGGAATCTTCTTGCTTTCTGACATTCTTGTTACCTTGCTAACATATTAGGCTGACTATCAATTTTTTGGACTCTTCTGTTGCTTTTTTAAAAATTTTTAGCATTTTAAAATTTATTTTTGAAAGACAGAGAGTGAGTAGGGGACGGGCAAAGAGAGGGAGACACAGAATCTGAAGCAGGCTCCAGGCTCTGAGCTGTCAGCACAGAGCCGGATGTGGGGCTCAAACTCACGAACCACAAGATCATGACCTGAGCCAAAGTTGGCCCTTTAACCAGCTGAGCCACCCAGGTGCCCCTTCTGTTGCTTTTTTGTACCTACACCTAATTATGTCTTGGGGGCACTAAGGAACATGTCAAACTGCTGTTGCTGGCATTCCTGCATATGTTTGTGATATTTTCTTACATTATAGTAAATGGAATGAAAAATACTACAAAATCTTATGCTAAAGTTGCCTTTTTGAGGTTCAGGCATCCATGCTATGACAAACTGCTAACCATATAACTCTTTATCAAAGTATTTCTTTACAACATAATTTATATAACCTTTTTTTTTTTTTAATTTCTGGAGGCCAGGAAACAGTTGTTAAGGTCCTTTCCTGCCTCATAATTGTAAAACCTTTAACGACACTGCCTACTAATGAATTCCTGATCTAAAATCTTCCTCTTGTTAAATCAAGAAAAGCATTCTTTGTACCAGTTGGTAATGATTTTTCAGTTAAATTTCATGTCTTTTATTTGTTTTTTTTTTTTGACTTAGATAAAATCAAGCAGAAGGTAATTTCAGAGAATATTTTAATCACAAGATTCTGCGATAGCATTTACAAGGACTATTTGTAAACTAAGTAGAGAAGGACAGTTAAAACAAAAGGCTTACATTTTATTTCTAGCTGAGTAAACTCCCTTATGAAAACTTTAGAATCATAAACTGTTAAAGTTGGAAAGATTTTTTTTTTTTGAGAAAAGGTGCACAAGCAGGAGAGAGGGGCAGTGGGAGAGAGAGAATCTTAAAGGGGTTGCACGCTCAGCCAGGCCCTGATGCGGGGCTCAATCCCAGGACCATGTGATCATGACCTCAGTGGAAATCAAGAGTGGGACATTCAACTAACAGAGCCATGCAGGCACAAGAATTTTGAACAGGAAACTGGGGACAAACGACATTAATGGTATGCTGTATTAATTAGTAGCTAAACTAGAACTTAGCCTTAGAATGCAAACTTTATTACAATTAATTGCAAGAGTTGTCACAACCAGAAAAGATGACTCATAATTGAGACACTGATTGATTGAAGTTTAAGCCAAAATTTTAATAGCAATTCTCCAAAACTAACCTAGAATTTAGAATAATGTCAAATTAAGCTCTTCTTTATACCGTATATGATCTTTAGAGGAGAGTCTGTTAAGTGTTGTGCTTTTTCTTGCCTAGATTCTTTTTTTAAATTCTTTTTTTAATGTTTATTCATTTCTGAAAGAGACAGAGCCCAAGTGGGGGAGGGGCAGTGAGGGAGACACAGAATCTGAAGCAGGCTCCAGGCTCAGAGCTGTCAGCACAGAGTCCAACTCAGGGCTCGAACTCATGAATCATGAGATCAAGACCTAAGCTGAGTTTGGATGCTCAACCAACTGAGCCACCCAGGTACTCCAAGATTATTTTCAGAAGTACCACTCCATTCATGTGGCTTCTAGTTAACAGCATTAATGGTTGTTTAATAGTGCATATTGTCTGGTCCTGTAGATGTTTTTTTTTTTTTTTCTCTTAATTCCTGTATGACCTCAAGTCCTTTGCTATTCTCATTTTTTTCCTAACCAGAAAATGGGGCGTTTGTACTATTGTGATTATCTGTAATCTCTAAGGCATAGTTGAGACTATGAATGATTTTGTGATGTGGATAACTGAATCTCTTCACTCCTTTTTTTTATTGATTTAAAAAAATTTTTTTATTAGAGAGACAGAGAGCACGTGTGTGCAAGTGGGGGAGCAAAAGATTCTCAGGCAGACTCCATGCTGTTATTGCAAAGCCTGATATGGGGCTCAAACTTGTGAACTGTGAAATCATGACCTGAACTGAAATCAAGAGTTGGACTCATAACCAACTGAGTCACTCAGGCACCCCTCTTCACTCTTTTTTTTTTTTTAATGTTTTTATTTCTAGGAGAGAGGGAGACAGTGTGAGCAGGGAGGGTCAGAGAGAGAGGAGTCACAGACTGAAACAGGCTCCAGGCTCCGAGCTGGCAGTCAGCACAGAGCCCGACGCGGGGCTCGAACCCATGAACCGTGAGATCATGACCTAAGTGAAAGTCAGATGCTTAACCGACTAAGCCACCCAGGTGCCCCTCTTCACTCCTTTTTAAAGCTGACCTCAAAACAATAACCCCAAACATCTTTATTTTTGTCCAAACTAAAGATGAATAATGTGAATATATAAAGAAAAAAAATAGCTTACATAGCAAGGAACTCTTACCAGTCAAATTTATCCAGAACCAAGCACTTAACATAGCAATTTGGTGATTTAAATGAAAGGATGTAGAATAAAAACTTAAAAATGTAGAGAAAAATCAACAGTTTTCTTTAGCAAATTATGTCCAAGGGTTTGTATATATACATGTGTAATGCCTTTAGAAATAATTTATACCGTCACTTTGTTCTGAAGCACATGGTGTATGTAATAATGAACGGAATCCAAAATGATATCATGTAATATATTTTGTTTATATCTTCCATATAAAGTTGTTACAAGTCTAGATTCTTTTACTGGTCTAGCTAATTATCTTAAATCTTTTCTACGTCTTCACTTCTCTCATCTTTCATTTTCTTGTTGTAAAATAAAAGATGGTTTTTAGATTTTTGTCAGCTATAAAATATGAAGATTGTGTATAAAAGCAGATGTTCATAGTTAGAGATCTTCAAATGATAATTATTTTAGGGGCAACTGAGTGGCTCAGTTGGTTAAGCATCCTGCTCTTGGTTTCAAGTCAGCTCACGATCTCAGAGTTTGGGAGTTTGTGCCTTGCACTGGGCTCTGCACTGGCAATGTGGAGACTGCTTGGGATTCTCTCTCCCAGTCTCTGTGCCCTGCCCTTCCCCCCTCTCAAAAATAGAATAAATTTGAGACAGTTGTTTAAAAATGATAAGTATTTTACTTGAATATTATGTTCATGTTGGTTAAGATTCACACACTTTTACCTTGATTTATAATTTTATCCTCTCTTTCCTAAGATCTCAGCGGTTCAATAGCATCCCCAGATGTCAAATTAAACCTTGGTGGAGATTTTATTAAAGAATCTACGGCTACTACATTTCTGAGACAAAGAGGATATGGCTGGCTTTTGGAAGTGGAAGATGATGATCCTGAAGATAACAAGCCACTCTTGTATGTAGAAATAGTGATATGTATTTTTTGATTTTTAGAACTAGTCTGTGGGATGATTATATTCTTTCATGTTATTTAAAGACAAATATAGAAAATCTTAGCCTTTTTGATGTAAAGTTCTAGCTGTTTTTCAATTTCACTAGTAATTAGAAATATTGAAATAATGGGAGAATATTTTTAACTTATTGAATGCCAAAAATTGGATGTATAATTATGTATCTCTCTCTCTCTCTCTCTCTCTCTCTCTCTCTCTCTCTCTCTCTCTCTCTCACAAACACACACACACACACACACACACACACACACACACAGAGTTATACTCCAAACGTTAGGGCTTACATGGGCCTATAACTATCTCAAGTAAATATACAGTGTAAGTGAAAAATCAGGGTGCTTGCTGTCAAAATTCACTTTAAGGGAAATTAAAACTTCCAAAAAGATTTTCCCTCCAAAATCTTTCCCAGTTAGAAATTCTAGAGCTATCACCAGGAGGACTATAGAGAGTTTCTCACTTTCTTCATGGTACTTGACATTTTTTAAGTGATTATCATTTGCAAAAAAAAGTAAATAAACTTGAGAAAGAACCTGTAGCTCTGTAAAACTGAGGCATTATCAGGTTAATCTCTGTAATTACTGGTGGATTAAGTGCTGAAACATCCTGTTTCTTAATATACCACGTTTCACCAAATTTAAGACACAGTGGATTTTAAGATGTAGTTATTTTATGTTTATCAATAGGAAGGAAAAATTGTGTAAGACAATATAAAGCTAGGATATCAAAGGACTGTTTCCTTAGTGTAGGGATAGATGAGAAAAAACCCACCATACATAAAGTGGCAGCAAGGATGTTTGCTTATCTCAATTTGGCAACTGGTGGATGTTGGAAGAAAAATTTTCCCTGAGAATGGAAACCCCATACCAGTTCTCATATGGGATTGCAGTCTGAATTATCAATATGGTCAAGCAGATTTTATTTAAAGTTGTCCAAAAGTAGTGGTGCCTCCAGGAGACTGACAAATGGAAAGGAGGGTCTTGGAAGCACTTGACTTCATCCCAGGCTAAGTGAAGACACCAGCAATTGTGACAAGCATCCCGATTTTAGAAATGTTGAAATGTTGAAAATGTACTCTGTGGAATCTGTGAAATACACTATCAGATGCAATGCTTTGTTGACCTATGGAGACAACACTGTCATATTTAAATTTTCCTTAATTTTTGTTGCAGCTGTTAGAGTATTCAGAAGTGTATGCGTTTTTAAGAATTTTTATTTTATATTATAGGGAGGAATTGGATATTGATCTAAAGGATATTTACTACAAAATCCGGTGTGTTCTAATGCCAATGCCATCACTTGGTTTTAATAGACAAGTGGTGAGAGACAATCCTGACTTTTGGGGCCCTCTGGCTGTTGTGCTTTTTTTTTCCATGATATCATTATATGGACAGTTTAGGGTAAGTATATCTGACTTTATACAAAATGAAATATCTTAAGAGATTTAAAAGTAAAAATAGCCAGGGACGCCTGGGTGGCTTAGTCGGTTAAGCGTCCGACTTTCGCTTAGGTCTTGATCTCGCGGTTCGTGGGTTCGAGCCCCGCGTCGGGCTCTGTGCTGACTGCCAGCTCAGAGCCTGGAGCCTGTTTCAGTCTGTGACTCCCTCTCTCTCTGACCTCCCCTGCTCACGCTGTCTCTCTCTCTCTCTCTCCTAGAAATAAATAAAAAATATTTAAAAAAAAAAAAAAGTAAAAATAGCCAAATATTAACTAAAGTGCTACATTATGTTTGAGAAATGCTTTAATTTTGCCCATTATTTCTAACTAGTTCATCTCTAGAACTCTTCTTAATTACTTTAGATTAATGCTTTCCTGACTTTTACATCACCATTCACATAGAAAGTAGTATTTGTCTGGCAACTGGGTCTACTCTCAGTTGAGCAGAAGTGAATAGTGACTAGAAGTGACCAAAAGAGCTGCCCTTGTCTTTTATGATTTTCCCCCAAGGAATGAAGGGTTTGAAACACAAACTCATAACATGTTCTTATCTTTCATTCATTTTTTAAATAAATATTTTAAGGATACCTTGCTGGCTTTGTTGGTGGAACATGTGACTGTTGATCTTGGGGTCATAAGCTCGAGCCCCATGTTGGGCTTAGAGTTTACTTAAATTACTTTAGGGGCGCCTGGGTGGCTGAGTCGGTTGGGCGTCCACTTCAGCTCAGGTCATGATCTCACAGTTCGTGGGTTCGAGCCCCACGTCGGGCTCTGTGCTGACTGCCAGCTCAGAGCCTGGAGCCTGTCTTCAGATTCTGTCTCCCTCTCTCTCTGACCCTCCCCTGCTCATGCTGTCTCTCTCTCTCTCTCTCCCTCAGAAATAAATAAAATGTTAAAAAAACATTTTAATAAATAACGACAAGGATTCCATCAGTATTTGTTTTTATATAATAACTTTGTTCTACTCTCGGGGGCTTTATCTTTATTACCAAACATACACATATCAGTCCTTAATTCCTAGTATATGGTGTTAGAGGAGTAAAAACTAACTGTTTATCACAAAAAGATTTGGAAATGAATTCACTTGTCGTTGCTTCTATAACAAATTTCCATGAATTTTATGGTTTAAAACAGTGAAAATTTATGCTTTTACTATTCAGAAACCCAAAGCAAGCTTGGAGGAGCTAAGATGCATGTGTCTTCAAGGCTGGTTCTCCCTCCTCCAGGGCACGTTCTGTTGATTGCCTCTTCCTACTCCAGAGGCTGTCAGCGCTCCTTGGTTTCTGACAGCATTACTACAATCTCTGTTACCATGGTCACATTAATTTCTTCTCTACTGTAGTCAAAACTCTCTCTGCCTCCTTTTAAGGATAGTTGTGATTACATTTAGTGCTCGTCTAGATAATCCAGAATTATCTCCTGATAGCAAGATCCTTAACATAATATAACACTAGTCTTATTAATATTTGCCTTAGATCCGTAGTTTATATCATGTATTCTGATGGAAGTGTGAGGTGAATTGAAGAAGTTGAATGGGGACTCTGGTCTACTACCTACCACTAATCATTCATCTAGAGCATCTCTCTAATGTTAAATATTTTGAGCAAAGGATTTTAAGGCTAATAACAGATTACTACCTCCATATAATGTTGCTCAATTTGGTTTTGCTTGATGTTTTCTCATGACTAGATGGCGTCATAAATATTTGGCAAGAATATTAGTTTGTGCTCACCTCAGTATATTATCAGGCAGTACGTGATATTAATGTATCTTTTTTTAAAGCTTATTTATTTATTTAGAAAGATGGAGCATGCAAAGGAGAGGGGCAGAGAAACAGAGCAAGAGAGAAAATCCCAAGCAGACTCCGTGCTTTCAGCACAGAGCCTAACATGGAGCTTGATCCCATGAAACATGGGTCACCCAGGCGCCCCTGCTTAATTAATTAATAATTATGTATGTATGTATGTCAGTATGGAGCCATGAATATTTATTTTATTTTCTGGATTATAATCCAGTGCTATTGTCAGTGCTATTTTATTGCTGAGGTTATTCCCGCTTTAGCCAATAGCAGCTCCTTTAGGTTAGCTTCTGTGTCCTTTTTACCATTCTCATCTTTTTTTGAACATTTCCTTTCCTTCTAAAATTCTACAAAGTGTTTGGGGCTCATCTTTTATCTTCCCTGCCCCAACCCTGGAATCAATTATTTATCAAAGGAATCCTTATTCCTTTTATCAGGGAATGATATTTAGAAACCAGGATCTGGGCAATAAGTGTGCTTATTTTGCTTTCGGGGCTTCATTATCTCTAGACCCTGCAAGCAGACCAAACTTAGAAATGGAGTCATGTATCATTATTATGCTAAGTCTCAGGAGTTAAAATTGTCTGTAAAGTCTGCAACATTCTATCACTTAGATACATATGTAATTAATGTAAATATTAAAGATATCCTGAAAAGACCTATAACTTCTTTTAGTGATGAATTTTCCTTGCAAGATGCTGCAAACCAGAGGTTTGGAAGTAAACACTTTGTTCTTTTTTTGCATTAATATTTTATTATAGATCTCAAAATACTGAGATTTCATTAGGGCGATTGATTATTGCTAATTTTCAGTTTGGAGGTAAAATTATATTAACCCACTGCATTCTTACTAGGTTTGGGAAAGATAACTGGGAGTTCAAACTTTCTATATCCTGAAATTGGATATACCAGGCTATCTTATATTAACAGAGAATTGACTTCCTGGAAAATTATCAGTTTATTTGGTGCAAAGATATTAATTGCATGAATTTTCTTTTTTCCCTTAAGGTGGTCTCATGGATTATAACTATTTGGATATTTGGTTCTCTAACAATTTTCTTACTGGCCAGAGTTCTTGGTGGAGAAGTAAGTGGTTAATTTTGAAAATAGCTTTTGTTTCTTATAATAAACTTTATTTTTGGTATTGTAGATGTCATCAGTAGCTATATTCATTGTAATTGTTTCTTGTCCTGGAATTGCTCTTACGTTAGACTACTTCCTTTAAGGTGATCAGCATGTTAGTATTATACATACTCAATAATTTTAGTTGTATTTTTATCCATTTAAAAGTAAAACCAAATACATTTTAACATAAACAATATGTTTTAAAGAAGAACAATTTTTTCAAAACAAAAAAGTGGTAAGAGTGGCATTATTTTACAGTTGTGCAAGTAGCTTTAATATCTGGCTTAGTGGTGGCTGGATTCTTATATCTGCTTTCTGTATTCAGTCTGTTCTGATACATTCTTTTGGCTAAAATATATGAAAAAAATAAGCCTTAAACAGATAATATAATTGGAAAAGGAAGAGTATTTTATTTTATTTATTTTTAATATTTATATATTTTTGAGAGAGTGAGGCAGAGATGGCTCATGGGGGAGAGGCAGAGAAAGAGGGAGACATGGAATCCTAAGCAGTATCCACACTGTCAGTTCAGAGCCTGATGCGGTGCCCCACATCACGAACTGAGATCATGACCTAAGTCCAAATCCAGACACAGATGCTTAATTGACTGAGCCACACAGGCACCCTGGAAAAGGAAGAGTATTTTAGTAGCTTTTTCAGATGATTGTGGATATTCTTCTCTGATCCTACACTTACATTCAACAAGTAATAATTTCTTAAAGGTTTGTTGCAATAAGGAATCTCAGACTATTTAATGAACTTTTCATACTCTGTCTCATTAAAATTCACTTTGGGTGGATCTTTTTACCTGTGTGTGATCATTTGGAAAATACTGGTTCACTGAGTTTTGTAGATCTTCCAAATGTTGACACATCTTATTATACAATAACAGAAAATCACATTCATTAATATCACCACTCATCTCATCAGAAATGTGTGTTGGAAAACTGTCAAGCTTATAGTGGTAGGCACAAGTTTTCCAAAATTCTAATTTTTGCTTAAAAGATAGAATTTTATCGGGGCACCTGGGAGGCTCCGTCAGTTAAGTGTCTGACTTCAGCTCAGGTCATGATCTCACGGTTTGTGAGTTTGAGCCTCGCATCAGGGTCTGTGCTGACAGCTCAGAGCCTGGAGCCTGTTTGTGATTTTGTGTCTTCCTTCCTCTGCCCCTCTCCCATTCATACTCTGTCTATCTTTCTCTTTCAAAAATAAACATTAAAAAAATTTTTTTCAAGGTAGAATTTTATCATTTACAATAAGTACTGTCCATTTCCTTAAGCAGGGGGTTCCCATCATTCAGTTTTAAAAACATGCTTGCAGGGACGCCTGGGTGACTTAGTTGGTTAAGCGTCCGACTTTTGCTTAGGTCATGATCTCGCGGTTCGTGGGTCGGGCTCTCCGCTCAGAGCCTCTGTTTCTCTGTGACTCCCTCTCTCTCTGACCCTCCCCTGCTCACGCTGTCTCTCTCTCCTAGAAATAAAAAAAAAAAAAATTAAAAAAAAAATTTAAAAAACATGCTTGCAGATACCCACCTCTGAACAACCATAGTTTATCTTTCAGTTGTTCTTTCAAGTAAAATTGATGTTCCATGATAAAAGCATCTAATTCAACTCTTTGCTCAAACATTTGTACAAGTATTATTCCTTGGAAACTATCGTAGGATACCACAGAAATGATTTCTATATGATTCTCATTTTGTTGTACAGAATATTAAAAAGACATACTCAAAAAGATGAGGTTTAATAAAATAATTTTAACTGCTTTATTAAGGACATTCTTAAGTGAAACTAGCTTTTCTTTCTTCTTTCTCTGTCATTATTTAGTAGTAAAGTACATAGTAAGGACAAATATATTTTGTACCACCTTGATTCATGGTAAAGTAGCATGTTTTACCCACCATTGTTTTCCCCTGTTATTACCAATATGAATCCAATGAAAAAGGTAAATAATGTTTTATTACTTTTATAGAAAATAGTTTTGGGGCACCTAGGTGGCTCAGTCAGTTAGGCATCTGACTCGGTTTCAGCTCAGGTCATGATCTCATGGTTCATGGGCTCAAGCCCTGCATCAGGCTCTGCAGTGACAGTGTGGAGCCTGCCTAGGATTCTCTGTGTCCTCTCTCTACCCCTCTCCTGCTCATGTGCTCTCTCTCAAAATAAATAAACAGATATTAAAAAAAACAAACAAAGAAAGAAAGAAAGAGAAAGAAGGAAAATTGTTTTGACTTTCCAGTCTTCTGGAAGAGTTTCTGGGACCCTCAGGAGCCCATGAGCCACATGTTCAGAATTGCTGCCCCATTAAACAAGACTTTGTGAATTACTGTAAACCTAGGAATTCTAAAAGTTCATTCTTTTTTTTTTTTTATTCCTCGTAGTTTATTCTGTGGAGAGAGTAAAGCAGAGGGGATGCCAGGCAGAATTATCTTGTAGGTACTGACTCAATCAACGTAGATTGCTAAATTCTGAGACCTTGAGCTCTTTTGTGACATTTGGTAGAAGGGCCTGCCAAGTGTGTTACTTAGCTCTTGTTTATCTGCTTTCCGGCTTCCAAAATTATGCTGCTATTGTCCCATCTTCTGTTCTTCTGTTTAAGCCTCTTATTTTTTAAGAAAATTCTATTATTAAATAAAACATTTCACTTTGTGATATAGAATATTTAGTTATCTATACAGTAGGCAGGACACAAAGAATGATATGAAATACTATCATTTATAAAGTGTCATGACTGAAAATTACTATAAAGATGAGGAAATAGCGTTCATATTTTCTCCAAAACAATAGTTATCTTTTAATTTAAAAAAATGTTTTTTTTTTATTTCTGAGAGAGAGAAAGAGAGGCAGTGTGAGCAGGGGAGGTCAGAGAGAGAGGGAGACACAGAATCCGAAGCAGATTCCAGGCTCTGAGCTAGCTTTCAGTACAGAGCCAAACGCGGGGCTCAAACCCACGAACCATGAGATCATGACCTGAGCCGAAGCTGGACACTTAACTGACTGAGCCACCTGGGTGCCCCTAAAACAGTTCGGTTATCTTCTTTTTTTTTTTCTTTTTTTTTTTTTTAACTTTTTTTAATGTTTTATTTATTTCTGAGAGAGAGAGAGTGAGCAGGGGAGAGTCAGAGAGGGAGATACAGAATCTGAAGCAGCCTCCAGGCTCTGAGCTAGTTGTCAGCACAGAGCCCGACATGGGGCTCAAACCCACAAACGATAGATCATGACCTGAGCCAAAATCGGATGCTTACCCGACTGAGCCACCCAGGCGCCCCAACAATTTGGTTATCTTATACAGAATAACACTTTGATTCTTATAAATGGCTTTTCTTTCATTACACTTATTCTCTTTATTTCATGTGTCTGATCTAAACTTAGAGAGTTTAGAATCAGACTTCTGTTCCTGGTTCTTTTGATAGTGTTAGTTTTTTCCATTTTATTCATGATTTCATATATACATTGGGGCTTACATTATTGAGACTAGTGTAAGATATGTGAGTAATGAGAATGAACTAGATCTGCATTATCTGTATTCTGAGAATGCTTAGGGGTTTCATCCAGAGCTCAATGAGCCTTCAGTTGTCGCTTGTGGTGAGTGCTGAGGTCTGCCTTGAGATTTATACATTTTTTAATGTGTCAGTTAGGGACCAGTTGTCTTTTACATAGTGAGCAACCAATATGGCCTCTCTGTATTTTTCTGCTACTTTGTTTCTTCCAGGTGTATGCAGTGTTTACAAAATGCATGATTATTTTGTGGTTTAGTTTCCACTTTTTACATCTCTTTTTAAAAAGAGTTTTTTCCTTTTCCCTTATAGTTTCAAGAGGGAATGATAATAGATATATGTGCTCAATCCATCGTCTTAAACTAAAACCCTTAAATAAATTAAGAATAACATTTGTCTGTGAAACTTTCACTCTGCATATGGAAATATAAAATAATTCTGTTATTTGTTTACGTATTATTTGTTATGTCTTAACATAATGCCATGTAATATTTATATGAAAAATATACCACTAAATGTTTTGATATTTTAGAACTGTTGATATAGGAGTTAAGAGACTTGTGTCTTAATTTGAACTCTTTTCTCCTACCAGCTTTGCTTTCCTGAACAAAATGCTTTGTCTCTCTAAAAATCAGTGTCTTCATAATGGAGGCAGTAATACCTATTTAAAGGGTTTTGCTGCATTTGATCTGTCTTGATCTATCACAAGAGCTTGACACACAGTAGCTACTAAAAATATTTTTTCCTTAAGTCTCTCCTTATTCCTTCCCTTTTAGTCTGCACTTATCATATGTAGCTTTCCTAGACCTTGAATTTTTTGCTTGAATTAAGATGGTTTTGGTCCTTTTAAGTATTCCTTCTGGGGCGCCTGGGTGGGTTAAGCCTCCAACTCTGGATTTTGGCTCAGGTCATGATCTCATGGTTTGTGGGTTCCAGCCCCACATGGGGCTGCTGTGCAGACAGCAGAGCCTGCTTGGCTCCCTCTCACTGTGTCCCTCCCTGCTTGAGCTCTCTTTCCTCAAAATGAATGAATAAACTTAAAAAATATTTTTTAAAGATAATCCTTCTACAGCTTTAAGGAAAGTAGTAACAAAGTATAATGTAGATGTAGTGAAGGTAATTGGATATATAAGTCTCAAAAGAGAGAGGGCTGGAAATGTAGATTTGGGTATCATCAGAAAATTGATGATAATTGAAACAGCAGTGAGTTGATAAGACTGTGTAGGAACATAGCAGATTGTATGATAATTTGAAATATAAAGCATATAATACTTCATGACTTTTTTTTTTTAAGATTTTTTTTTTTAATGTTTTATTTATTTCTAGGAGAGAGAGAGAGACAGCGTGAGCAGGGGAGGGTGAGAGAGAGAAGGAGTCACAGACTGAAACAGGCTCCAGGCTCTGAGCTGGCAGTCAGCACAGAGCCTGACGCGGGGCTCGAACCCACGAACCGTGAGATCATGACCTAAGTGAAAGTCAGACGCTTAACCGACTAAGCCACCCAGGCGCCCCTAAGATTTATTTTTTAGAGAGAGAACATGAGCTGGGGAGAAAGGGATTGGGGGCAAGAGGAGAGTGAGAGAGCGAGAGTGAGAGAGAGAGAGAAAATCCTGAGCAGCCTCCACATTCAGCACTGACCCCAAAGCAGGGCTTGATCCCCTGACCCTGGGATTATGACCTGAGTGGAAATTAAGAGTCAGGGGCTCAACCAACTGAACCACCCAGACACCCTGATACTTGATGATTTCTTCTTAATTCTCACATTTATGAAAGTACAACAATGAAGATGTGATGTTCAATAGTATTTAAAATAATTTACCTTGATTTCTATGATATTTATTTAAATTTTTGAAAATTCACAGGTTGCATATGGCCAAGTTCTTGGAGTTATAGGATATTCACTACTTCCTCTCATTGTTATAGCCCCTATACTTTTGGTGGTTGGATCATTTGAAGTGGTATCTACACTTATAAAAGTAAGTAGTGTGTATTATAAAAATTAACTATTTTCCACAACAAAAGTATGCTAGTTCTCTGCCTCACAACATTGTAGTCCGTAACTATCAAACATTTGTGAGTGTTTGAAACAGTGATCTTAGTCATTGATTTTGCTGATTGTTTCTTTTATTTTCTCATTTTAATTACCGGAAATTATAATGTATGTCTGGGGGGAGTAAAGAACAAAGAGCAAACCAGGCTACAGGATATTACACTCAGATAATTTTTTTAATGTTGAATTTTTCTTCTGTATGTTTATAATACCACTTCATATAACTTAGATTTTGTGGGAGATTTGTAGTTACGATTTTACCAGAAATTTATTTAATAACTATTACTTCTATTTGAATAATAGCTTCCTTATCAAATATGAAAGACATGGTTGTAATAAATTGGCTTTTCTGTATTGCAGAGATCAGTGCTTCTTCATGCTGTATTAAATTTATATTAACATATATACATATTAAACATTTACTGATAAGTATTAATAATAAGTAGTAAAATAACCTAAATTTTTAACAAGTTTGGGAAATTAATGACTGCTTTAGCACATATATGTATATTACACAGTGAATGTAATTTGTTTTCTTTATGAAAAAATATAGAATTAAAAACAATTTTTTTAATGTTTATTTTTAAGAGAGAGAGACTGTGAGCATGGGCGGGGGAGGGGCAGAGAGAGAAGGAAAGACACAGAACTCGAAATGGGCTCCAGGCTCTGTGCTGTCAGCACAGAAGAGCCCCCACACAGGGCTTGAACTCACAAACTGTGAGATCGTAACCTGAGCCGCAGTCGGATGCTTAACTAACTGAGTCACCCAGGCGTGGTGTACTTTTACCTATTCCTGGGAAAATGTGGTTCTATTTCATAAACACTGTGTAAAATTTTCACTTAGTCTGTTTTCCTACTTCTTAGAAGAAAAATCAGGAAAAAGTTTACTTTGTGTAATAGTTCATTTTCTTTCAGCAGTCAAATTTCTTTCAGCAGTTGACCAAAAGTTGCCTTACTTTAAATCACCAGGGACACTGTTAAAAAGACAAGACCCTTTTCTTAGGAGATTTTGATTCAACAAGCTAGAGTGAATTCCAGGATTCTCTTTTTATTAGGTGCCCCCAAGTCATCCCTAGGATTAGACAAGTGTGAAAACAAAAGACTTCATTTGCATATGTCAAGTAACAGAGCAAGGACAAGCATTTTTAATAATAATCTTAAATTCCTCAATAAATTTTACTGTTTGCCACAATTGGTTGTCAGGGTTGTTTTAAGAAAATACTGTGAATGTTATTGTACTCTCTAATACCCAGAATGTTAATTGACTTGCTAATATGCTGCCTTTTGTCTTTTTTGTTTTTTTTTTTAAAGCTGTTTGGTGTGTTTTGGGCTGCCTACAGTGCTGCTTCATTGTTAGTGGGTGAAGAATTCAAGACCAAAAAGCCTCTCCTGATTTATCCAATCTTTTTACTATACATTTATTTTTTGTCTTTATATACTGGGGTGTGATCTAAGTCACATATGAGTAGAAAAAGACAATGTTACATTTGTGTAATTCTTGCTGAGGGGATTGAAGAAAACCTGTTGCTGACAAAATTTTACATGTTCCACATGTAAAGGCAGGTTGGTCTTTTTAAAACAATATTTTTTTGTATTTAATTAAGTATTTGCAGTATCTGGATTTTTTTGGTCAGAATTCTGAATTGTTTGATTCTTCAAATTCCAGTGAATAAAATTTAAAAGCATTGTGTTTTTAAGGTTGTGTCAATATTCACCTAAAAACTTGTGCCAAAAACACCTGGAATGGTAATTGTATTTCATTCAAAGGGTAAATATGGCAGCATCCTAATAATCTAGAAGTGCAATTTTTTTCTTTAGAGGGTATTCTCCTGCATCGCAGATCCTGTAGATATATATTTATATTTATACATATATATTTATGAAGTAATTCTTATTATTCATACAGTATATTTCTGAATAGCCTAAAAATTGAGATATTTTCAATCTTATGCTTAACCTTTCTTTAATTTGGCCATTAATCTTTTATTTATAAATTCAAAT